>OY986964.1:14300332-14900332 GCA_963920575.1 Narthecium ossifragum | reverse complement strand
TGGATTTGATCGCTGCGATTGCCGGATTTCTTTTGGATCAACTGCCGATCCTTCAGCCCTCGTGATCTCTGTTTTGAGACTGGTTGTTGGATAGTTGTTGATATGTCTTCGTTGGCTTGGATTTCTCTCCTCTGATGCTTCCTTGAGCTCAGACTCCACATCAGAGGAATTCAATCAAACCTTGAGATGCCTTGATCAAGCTTTGATCAAAGTTCTTCCCGGATCTTGGTTTTCGGCCCTGTCCTGAGCATCCAGCCAGCTCCTTTTCGAAGCTGGTGCTATTCCGTAAGGAATCTCAAGATTCTTTCAAGAGGAAAGATGTAGATCTTCGAATCTACTTTCCATTGCCGCTGGTTTCATGATTTTTGGATTTATATACGATTTTTGGCGAATATTTTTCCTAAACTGCTGCGAGACAGGAATTAAGAAATTATTCAATTAATTAAGTGGAAATTAGCCATCAATTCGATCCAATTCTTGAAGGAAGTGTTCCTCGAATGTTAATCAATATCTGCCCAAACTTAATTGAAGATTGACGTCGTTTGGACTTGGAATGGATAAGATTTCATCGTTTCGAATTTAGGATTACTGTAACAATCCGAAAATGTGTACGTTGTGGATGTTGCTGTTTTTCTTGGTTTAATTCTTCGGGAATTATGATGTTAATGCTCCTAATGATCTCTAGGATTAACATGTTCAACTTGATGATCTTTGTATACTTAATTACCTCAATCTCGGCCTCACTAGTTAGTTGCTAAACCCCCTCTGGAGTTAGTAATTAGATTGTGAAGTATCCCTTTTAACTACAAGTGATTTGGATTATTATGATGAGCATATATGGCCAATGTGGATTTGTAATTCGGATCATGCTAGTTTATTTAAATGCCAAGTCTCGGGCTAGTGGGTTGGCCGAGTCCACGTGCTTAGATGTTTTTCTTTCAAATTGTAGCGTGCTATCTGATTATCTAATTTATATAATTGTTAAGCCCTAGGTGAGGCATGTGGTTGAACCAAGGAGGTCATGCCTTGGGATGTTTAGATTATTGAGCGGGCCGCTAGTGTGCCACTTGTATTATTTTGTTTAACTGCTTGTTAGTACTATCTGTGTGTTCGGGGGTGTGCCCCGTTGTAGGAATTTCGGTGGATGGCCGTTTAAGTCGTCGTAATGCCGAAATTCCTATTGAATGTGTTGTTGCTTGTTTACGGCCTATAGGTGCCGTTGTAATGCTAGAATGTATGTTCGCTGGTTCAGACCCTTGCTATGTTTACCCTCTGGCAAGCTGTAGGCTATGCCTAGCCCTGTATGTTGTGATGTCATACTGTTGCATGTTTATAATTCAATATTTCTGTGCGCGTGAGCATTGCATGCATTTGTTTGCATTAGAAGCATTAAGGCTAGGTGGTAGGCGATGGTTTTGATCGCCGATCCGGGGTTCTCGGGTAGCCCGGATCTAGCCTTAGGACCGAGGTTTGAGTAGTCAAGGATTAGGACGTGATTGTCATCCACGATCATGCTTGATATTATTTGAGGTTATTGTGATAGTCGACCATGTTGATACTATTGTACTTGAGGTGTAGAGGTCGTGTCGGGTCTCCAAGGCCAAGCGCTAAGGATGGTTGTCGATGTCCCTGACATGTGTGTCCCCGCGAGAGATGGTATGACTGGGCAGGGTAGTACCTGGACAGGAGCCCGCAGTCTTTTGTTTCCTCTCGTCTGTTCTTGGGTGAGGGTGGGACCTGGACAGGAGCCCTCGGGAATCGACGGGGTTATGGGGTCCCTTGGCATCTCTTAGGCTTTAGGCGGAGAACGACGCAGTTGCAGTTTCCCTTCCTTTCTGTGCGACGTAGAGTAGAACCCTACTGGGCATTGTTGCTCACCCTACCTGGGCTGCATCGGCGATGCAGGTCGATGCAGTTCCTTCTTTCAGGTGTTCCTTTAGAAGATGGCGCGGTATTTCGAGGTGATCGAGGACTTGGAGCTTCGAGGAGTTCTTCTACATATAATTTACAGTCTTGATCAATGATGTACAAATTGATGTATAAATTGAGGTATAACATGATGTATTCGAGGACATGATTGTATGATCTTTAATTCAGTTGTATATGAGAAATGTTGTAATATTCTTTAATGTAATGATTAATCATTTGTCTTAATTAGTGACTTACGGTTGTGCCATTGTATAAGTTGAAGTTGTAAAATTGTAATATTATGAAATGTACAGATTTCTTGTGCTATAATTATAAAGGAGATTATGCCAAAAAAATTTATGAACTTGAGGATTAAATTGTTTAAATTCATAACAGCTATATACTTGTGCGTCAATTGATGATATAAACAGGTTTAGATGACTCACGCCTCGATCTGGATGGGTTTTCTGGATCGGGGCGTGACAACCGATGTGGATAGAAACTTAATTTTTTTCAATCAAGGTTCAAAGTTTCGAGTTCAAGTTCACAATTGGTGGTATCAACCAAAATGGTTTGGATCTTAGGTCTAAATAGTTTGAATCATGTATGTGTTTTGGGTTCGGTTTTGACATTCTTTTTTTTGAAATAAAGGAGTAGAGAAGTGGTATAGTTTGTTCTTTACATTCGTTTTTTTTAATCAAGCTGAGCCAAAACAAAAGGCCAGGGAAAAGCTAAATTACAGCAATTAATGTTATTGCTGGAACCTTGCTGTGTGGTAATTTCTTATTGCAAAATTTGGATTCATCTGGGTAATGTGAAAATATAAATGGATTAGCTTGTAATGGTAAGAAAGAGTTGGTATTTTTGGAGCAGAAATATAAAAGGCCGCAAGAGGTGGCGAACTCGATGGAGTGCAGGCAAACAAACCAGCTCCTTTATAGGTGGTGTTATGCGGAACATAGCTTATAAATGTGCTTCTTTGAATACAGGAACAATGTCTATAATTCGTTAGCGTTTTTTAGTCTAAACAAAAAAAAAAAAATGTGCTTGTTTACTTTTTTTTTTGTGTAGTCTTTCTATCATGTTTACAAAAAAGAGTGACAGTTATGATTTGTTTAAAATAAGGATTGGAGTTTAATAAGCGTAATCAGACCGATACTTGTTATCGTAATATTCCGACATCCAAACCGGCAATGCATTTGAATTAAGATAAGGATGTCATTTGGAAGCATTAATATACTTATAATTTGTTTAAAATAATATATTCATGGGGTTTTTGACCAGAATTTCAAATCTAGACCCCTTCTTATTCAACACCTTATGCACTTTATCAAAAACTCCACGCTCATTTCTTTAACATTAATAAGCCCAAATCACCTTAAAAATATAATAATATTCTTGTTTTATTTTTATTTTTTTATTCTAGCCTTTTCTATTTCATCTCTCCCCTCTCTTCTTCGGCGACTGTCAACAAGCTTCGGCGTCGCCTCGACCTCGCCCAACATCGCTCAGGATCTCGGCGATCCGCCTCACCAACGAATCCCACCCCGAGCTCCTCCTTTCGACGCCAACGCCTTCGTTGTCCTCACGTCCACCTCCTCGAGCTCCCCAGCTGCAACCCAGCGCCGCCACCATCGAGAACCATCGCCTCTGCCCTCGCCGTCCTCCACAATAGTTAGATCCGGAACCCCCTAACCCAGATTTGACCTCTTCTCCTCCACTATTGGGTACCCGACGCCGCTCTGACCTCTCCTCTTATCCCCAACGAAGACCTCAAGCTCCGTCCTCTTCACAGATCCAGCGTCGCCCTTGTCACACCCCGACCCAGAAAACCCATCCGGGCCGAGGCGTGAGGGGAAACCTACGCTATTCATCTCCAGCTGGCGCGATACAATGCAGAATTAAAGATAAACTTAAACAATTTATAATCCAGAGGTAAACAGATATTCAATTTACAAATATACATCATGTTGTACTGGTACAAGATTTTCCAATGAAAAGAATATTATACAATAATTTCAAAGTCCTCGAAATGTACATAATTACACAATCCATCAAAAGTACAACAGTCGTCCTTCAGCAACCTCAAGCACCTCTGGATGTAGTCGCGCCACCAAAAGCTGATCCCGCCGGCTCTACTGAAGAAGAACTGGCGCCTGCACCTGCAAACGCAGCCCGGGTAGGAGTGAGCGATAAGCTCAGTAGGGTTCTACTCTACGACACACTGAAAGGAGGAAAACAAAAACAGTGTTGTCTCCTAACCTAAGTCTAACGGATGCCACGGGTCCCATAACCCAGTTGATGTCCCAAGGGCTCCTGTCATGAAACCTCTCTCCTGAACATGTTATCAGGAGGCCAAGGAACAGTAACATGCAGGATCACCCTTACCCAAGCTGGAATACCAAGCCTTGGGGAACCACGTCGGGAACACATCAACATCCATCCTTAGCACTTGGCTTCGGAAGATAACACGACCTCTAAACCTCAATCTCTGATTCAAGTCAACTATCGCAATCCTCAATCACAAGAAATTCAGATGATCCAAGATCACACCCTATTCCTGACTACCCAGCCACGGTCCTAATGGCTAGATCCGAACTACCCGAGAGCCTCGGATCAGCGATCAACCCATCGCCCGCCTAATCTCAGATGCCTCTAATGCAACCAAGATGCATGCAATGCTCAGGCACAGATAACAAGATATAAGCATGCAACAAGATGTCATTAATCATACAGGGCTAGGCATAGCTTACAGCTAGCCAAACGGTAAGCATAGCAAAGGCCTCAAATACTGTATATCTATGCTAACCAAACAAACATCTGAGCAAAGCATTGAACACAGATATACAATAGTCTTCAGTGCGCTCCTGCACCTGACAGACTAAGGTTCCACAGTTACTCCACAGGTAACTGGCCACATTTATACAATAGCCCTCGGCACACGCCGGCAAGAGGCTAAGGTTCCACAATTCCTCATTAGCTAGCACTCATAGCTAACTAATGGCTAAGCACACCACTAAACAAATTAACTACATCCAAACATGTATTAAAGGCAAATGAAACCATAGATTCGCCCAAAAGGGAACTTACTCTAATCGATCCCAAACCCGATGGAAATCCTTTGAAAATCCCATAAAATCCTCCTACATACTTCCCAACATGTTTAGATACTAATCACCAATCAAAACCATCCAAGAAAAGCCAGAAAACAAAGTTCAAGGGCCCACGGACGATGCGACGGTCGATCCGCCGATCGACCGTGAGGCCACGGTCGATGTCACGGTCGATGCCACGGTCGACCGTGAGGCCAACAAGAAGAAAACCAAAGGGCGACGGTCGATCCACTCATCGACCCTGAAAAGCCCAAAATCAAACAGCGCCGGATGGTCGATGCAACGGTCGATTCGACGGTCGACCGTCAGGTAAATGGCGAAAAGAGAAGATCCCGCGGTCGATCCATCCATCGACCGTGGGAGTCCAAAATCCCGACAGAGCCCGACGGTCGATCCGACGGTCGACCGCCAGGCCCAGAAAGAGTAAAATGATACTTGACGGTCGATGCACCGATCGACCGTCGAGCCCCGAAAGAGCGTATCAACGCTTGACGGTCGATCCACCGATCGACCGTCGGTGCATCGACCGTCGGGCCTTAGGCACAGTTCATCAGAACAGTGCCGGAAATCTAATTTCTTGGATTTCAAGGATCAATCCAAGTTGGAATTCGATGAAACTTTGCAACCATGCATAAAAGATGATGGGGAAACCAATGATGCAAAGAAATCATATTTTTGACGGTTAAATCTCCAATTTAGGTCAAAACGATTGAAAACCGATAAACGGCGAGAATACGGAAAACCAGCCGTTAGAATACGAAAATCGCGAGGTAGGAATACTTCAAAGCATCTATCACACATACACAATGAACTACACAACATTCTAACAAGTACTCCTACAGCGAAGAGGTAATAAACCTATCCTAGGAGAACCCGATCCAAAGATCGAGGTAGAAACACCTACCTAATGAGATAGGGCAGCTCCTCCACGCATCCCCCAACTCCGATCGCCGGAAACCGCTCCTCGAAAGCCACGCCTCCGATGCCCTAGCACCCAGCCGCAGGAGGGAGAGAGAAGAAAGAACGCAGGAGAAGAAGAAAGAAAGAAAGAGTGAGAAGGAAGGCTTAAATAGAAAACTAAAATCCATCACAGCCGTCCGATTCGATCTCTCCCGATCGAGCTCCGATCTTCCGATCGGACGCACCCTAAAGGTTCTAATCAAACATATACATCAATCAAAGGCCATGTGTGCAACGCGAGTGTGAAACTGACCACCAGGGAGCATATTTACCAAAATGCCACTGGGGTCAAAAACAGCGATGCGATCAACCGATCGCATCCCAAGGCCAACCGAGCCAAACCACAAACCCAGACCCTCAACCTAACGCGGTCGGACCAGGTTGGAGGTACGGGTCCTCACAACCTATTACCCTTAAAAAAATTTCGTCCCGAAATTCAAGGAGAGCCGGAAAAGAAGAACCAACTAGTCCTAGTGGCACGAACCCCCACACAAAGGAAACTACCTGCTGGGTCAAACAGTCGGGGAACTCCTGGCACACACGATCCCCCTGCTCCCACGTCAAGCTCGCTGCACTACCATGCCTCTATCTGATCATCACTAGCAGTATCGATCTGCCTCTCAGCATATGCTCTCGTCTGCCCACAATCTGCACTAGCTGCTCTATGTAGGCGCCGTCCTCCTCGACTACGATGTCGTCGTGTCTGATCATGTGAGGCCGATACTGACTGTACTTCCTCAACACCGAACATGTGGTGGAAGGACACGCAACTAACAAGTGCATAACTAAAGCTGATCTGCGAGCAAACCCCCTGTCGCCAACTGCGAGCTCTAACGGCTGTCACCTCTGATCTGACCTGCACTGACCTCTCTACCTCAAAAGGTGAAATGCCGGTGCTGAGCCGTCAACTGCGGAAGTAGGCAAACTCCGCTATGAGGATGTGCTCTCGTCGTCTGACATCTGCATCATCAATTCGTGCTCTAAGCACGTCGCCATGGATCTGAATGGTCCTCTCTGATCGTCTGTCCATCTGTACTGCGAGATGCTGTGCTGGAAGTCAACGCTGTGATCATCGGCTCCTAAGAGCTGTACTAGACTCATGTTTGTGATCCTGGAATCATGGCCTGAAGTGATGGAAGCTGAAGCATCACGCCATCTGATCACCTCTCTGACATGTGGACTGCTATGTGGCACACATACTCATCTCACATGGTATGTGCTGACCTGACCTCTGCATCTGGTCTCTGGATCTGACCACTGAATCTGATCCTGAGTCTGATCTCTGCATCTGATCCTGAGTCTGATCTCTGCATCTGATCCTGAGTCTGATCTCTGCGCTTGATGCCAACCAGGCTGATGACGAGATCCACGATATACCTCCATGCCTCCTGAATGAACAGCAACAGGAGAGGAGTGAACCTCACGTCGGATGTCCTCTTGCAACTCTGGATCTGCTACTCCACCTCTGGAGTACTATCAACTGTCTGCCAATGCCGTCAGGAATCTCTATAGGCTCGATGCCATCATCGCTCCACGCCGTCACGATTCTGGTGCAGACCCTCGGAGTAGGGCTGCCTCGGTGATGAGTGCATGAAAGTGCAACCTTATAACCATCTCAATTGCTAGATTATTATCCTTAATCAGCATCTTTATTACTATTTTTATATCTATATGTTGCTTCACATGGTTGTTTGGAAAATGCAAGAAATTGGAGCTAAAAGAAGCTGAAAAGAGTATATGGATCAACCTCAAAAATTAATCTGTACCTGCTCATGAAGAACCAGATGATGTGCCATATATGGCTGGAAAGCTCTTGAAGTCTAGATTCTGGAGAACTTTACGGTTCATGATTCCGAGTTTCCTAGAAAAAGTTACGGCAATTTTAGTACCGATGGCGCAGTCTGAAGGACAGAACCGAAAATAAGCTGGAAGTCCGAGCGATCCGCCGATCGATCGGACCACGCAGAAACGTGACAGAACTTGTTTTTCTCAGCCATATAGGGAGCGATCGATCCCTCTATCGCTCCTATAGGGTTCGATCGATCCGACACCAATGGTCCGATCGATCGGACTCGGAAAAAGCCAAAAACAGCGGATTTTTACTCAACCGATCGATCCAACACTCATAATTCGATCGATCGAATTTGGGAATTAAAGGGTGACAGAACGTATGCTTTTTAGAGGAGCAGAGTTCAATCGATCCGTCCATCGATCGGACTCCGGCGTAAATAGAAGATTGGAGATTTCAAGAGACCGATCGATCCAACATCCCGAGGGGAATCGATCAGACATTCCCAGTGAATTAAATCAACGGTTTAGATCAAATCCGTTGATGGAGAGACTTTGGGGCTATAAATAGGACTCTTTCTAGAGTTTGAGGGGGACTTCTTGGACGTTTTTGGAGGCTCTTTCTGGACCTTTTCAAGAGGAAGAAGATGAAGGAATCCCCATCCATGGCCGAGTAATCCGCGAGCATGGCGAACGGATGATCTAGCGAGGATTAGGGTTTCTTCTCCAACAATGGTTCATAGTTTTTAATCTTTAATTGTTAAATTCTTTTTATGTATTGGATCTTCACAGATTGCTTTGTGGTTAAACATTATTATAAATCCAGTCATGCTTCTTTTATGATATTGTGATCCCATAGTTATCTCTTTTGATTCTCCTGCTGAGTCTTGCGAGACCTTTGCTATGCATTGCCCGTAGTGAGAGCTGGTATTGTGTATTCTTAGGGATCTGGTAAGACAAGGTTGGGGCTCTATCCCGTGAGATCTTTGCTATGCATTGCCGATTGTGAGAGTTGGTATTGTGTATTCTTAGAGATCCGGTTAGAGTTAGGGCTTTGTCCCGATGAACTTTTGCTGCGTGTTGCCTGTAGTGACAGCCGGTATCGTGTATTCTTAGGTTTGGTTGGATGAAGTTAGAACTATAAAAAGGAAGAACCAATCGTAGGAAGAGACATTTATATATTTTATCAGATTCATAATTCTATATCTTCCGGTTAAGGCGATTAGGATGTGAATCCCTTAACTGAGTATTATATGAACCATTGAGAAGAGAAGAACCTAAATCCGAGTGAAGTGATTCCTGAAGCCTAGCCTCATTCAAATCCTGATTTCTTTGTTACCTTTATTTTACCATTACATCTCTGATTTATTTTCTTAACTTTCATCGCTCTTGATTGTTTTCAATTCATTTTTATCTGTGTTTCTGGATCTTTCCTGCTTGTCTCTCTGTGGGATTCGACCTCTCTTATGCTGTACTGCACCGCGACCGCTGTGCGTGACACATTTGAGCGACATCAAAAATTGGCGCCGTTGCCGGGGAGACGATTCAGAAAAGCGCCAGAATCAGATTACAATGATTGTAGATACCGAAAGCGGTAACTTCGTTCATTTTCTTTAGTCTTTATTTCTTTATTTCTTTATTTTGGTTTTGATTTTTTTTTAGTTGGTTAGCATCTTTTGGATCGTGTGTTTGCTGGTGTATGCCTCGGTATAGAGACGAACAAGGCAGATTTGCTAGACGCCCCGAGGGTGATTCTGAAAATTCTGATAGTGAGACATATATTGCTGATCTTTTTGACGCACAGTCATAAACCTCACATCATACTTTCATTATGGCTGAGCACGAGGAACAACAAGCTCCTAGGAGTTTGCAAGAATATTTGCATCCAACACGCACTGCTACACCTTCATGCATCATATTTCCACCTAATGCTGCACATGTTGACTTTAAGCTTGGCATGATTCAGTTGCTTCCTACCTTTCATGGGTTGGAAAATGAAAATCCATATGTGCATATTAGGGAGTTTGAGGAAGTAGTAGCGACCTTCCATGGCCAACCAGGTGCACTAGATATGATCCGACTTAAGTTCTTTCCCTTCTCACTGAAGGATAGAGCAAAGAGTTGGTTATATTCCTTGAGGCCACGATCTATAGGATCTTGGGCTGAAATGATACAGATATTTTTCAACAAGTATTTCCTACAACACAAAACCAATGCACTTAAGAGACAGATTTCGATCTTCACACAGAAGGATAGTGAAACTTTGTATCAGGCGTGGGAACGATTTAAAGACATGTTGAATTTATGTCCTCATCATGGATATGAAAGTTGGCGTCTTGTTAGTTATTTCTATGATGGTTTAACTGTTAGAGAACGCCAATTTGTTGAGATGATGTGTAATGGTAAATTTTTGCAAAAAGATCCTGACGCAGCTATTGAGTATTTGACAGAGCTTGCTGAGAAAGCTCATACATGGACTGGACCGAATGCAACAGAAAGTACAAACAGGGCCAGACCACCACCGCAGCAACAAGGTGGAGGAATTTATCAGCTGCAGGAGGAGGATGCACTCAAGGCAAAAGTGGAGAGTCTAACAAGGGAGTTGGAGCTATTAAAGACCAAAGATATGATGGCAGCCCGAACCTCTCCATACAATGAACCTACAAGGCCGGCTGGGCCATGTGCGATCTGTCAAGGCGCGGACCACCAGATTGATGATTGCCCCACCTATGCTGAGATGAGAGGTGTGTACGACGAGCATTGTAACGCTGTAGGCGGATTCAGGAGGCCGTACACTCCCTATTCAGAGACGTATAATCTAGGATGGCGAGAGCATCTAAACTTCAGCTGGAAGTCGAACGCTCCACAGAGCAACGAGCATCATCAACCGCCACCTAATAAGCCTTTTTCTAACCCTCCTTATAATACATCTGGTTTTCCTAGGCCTACATTTAATGATAATTTACAGGAACTGAAATCTATGATTGTGCAGGAATCTAAGGAAAGGAAGGAGGATATTCAAGAGATCAAGAGCCAGATCACAAAGTTGATCAACTCTTTGAGCGTGCATGAACGAGGGAAGTTCCCAGCTCAACCTCAACAAACGCAGGTATCTAGTGTTGAGCAAAATAATGTGAAGGAGATGAATGCCATAACTACAAGAAGCGGGAAAACAACAAAAAGCCCTTCCCAAGAGGCCACCGAATCTCCTATTGCTATTGAAGAAGAGGACCGAATTGAGGAGGACCATGTAGAGACCGATCATTCAGATGGCCCTACACCAGGTGACTTTCAGGTACGTGTCCCTTTCCCTCAGGCATTGAAATCCACTAAATTTACTATGGAGCCCAACAGCGAGATTTTGGAGCATCTTCGGCAGGTTAAGGTAAACCTTCCTCTTTTGCATGTTATTAAGCAAATTCCTACATATGCTAAAGTGATTAAAGATTTATGCACTATGAAGAGACGACATCATGTAAAGAAAACTGCATTTTTAACAGAGCAGGTTAGTGCATTGCTTCAGTACAGGATTCCTCCTAAATATAAGGATCCTGGCTGTCCTACTGTATCGTGTTTCATTGGAGAGCATGAAGTAGGACAAGCTTTATTAGATCTTGGTGCGAGTGTTAATTTGATGCCATATTCTGTTTACTTGCAACTTGGTTTGGGACAGATTAAGTCGACATTTGTGATTTTGCAATTGGCAAATAGATCCACGAAAACTCCACGAGGAGTAGTTGAGGATGTGCTTGTTCAAATAGATAAATTTTATTATCCTGTTGATTTCTTAGTCTTGGATACTCAGGCTATAGTAACTGCTGATTCTAGGATTCCCATTATCTTAGGTAGACCGTTTCTTGCTACTGCTAATGATATAATTAATTGCAGGAATGGCTTAATGAAGTTAACTTTTGGGAATATGACTTTATAAATCAATGTTTTTAATGTTGCTAAGAAGCCTGATGAGGATGATGAATGCCAACAGACTTACCAGATTGATCTGCTCACTGAAGAGGAGTTTGCTACATCTGAAATTAATTCTCTTGAATTAGATTTGGATGAAAATGTTGATGTTGATGGTATGTGTAAAAATTTGGAATATTGTTCTTTTGCAGGTCCATGAACTCCAAAGTTTGAAGAACTGCCAGAAAGAGGACAGCCACCAACACCATCATCAATAGAGCCGCCCAAACTGGATCTGAAGCCGCTTCCTCAAGGTTTAAAGCACGCCTATCTTGGTCCAGGTGATACATACCCAGTTATTATTTCTTCAGCATTAACTGCAGAGCAAGGTGAGCAATTACTTAGCATTTTGAATGAGCATAAATCAGCTATTGGATGGAGTATAGCAGATCTGAAAGGTATTAGTCCCTTGATATGTTCCCATATGATTAATCTCGAACAAGGGGCTGTACCTCACAGGGATCCTCAGCGTAGGTTGAACCCTACAATGAAAGAGGTAGTCAAAACCGAAGTGTTGAAATTGTTAGATGCAGGGATTATCTATCCTATTGCTGATAGCAAATGGGTAAGTCCTACACAGGTTGTGCCTAAAAAATCTGGTGTCACTGTTGTTAAAAATGAAAGTGGAGACTTTGTCCCCACTAAATTAGTTACAGGATGGCGTATGTGCATAGATTATAGAAAATTGAATGCTGCCACCCGTAAGGATCATTTTCCACTGCCTTTTCTAGATCAGATTTTAGAGAGAGTAGCTGGACATCCTTTTTATTGTTTTCTCGATGGTTATTTTGGATATTATCAGATTGAGATTTCTTTAGAGGATCAGCAAAAAACTACTTTTACATGTCCTTTTGGTACTTATGCTTTCCGTAGAATGCCATTTGGATTGTGTAATGCTCCTGCTACTTTTCAGCGTTGCATGATGAGTATGTTTGCTGATATGATCGAGGACTGTATGGAGGTATATATGGATGACTTGACTGTATTTGGTAATACTTTTGATGCATGCTTGCAAAACTTAAAGAGAGTCTTGAGCAGGTGTGAGGAGAAGAACCTTGTGCTTAATTGGGAAAAGTGTCACTTCATGGTGCCCTCAGGCATTGTGTTGGGCCATATTGTCTCTTCCAAAGGCATTGAGGTAGATCGATCAAAAATCGATCTCATCTCAAATCTTCCTGTGCCAAAGACCGTTAAAGATGTTAGATTCTTTCTAGGGTATGCTGGTTTTTACAGGAGATTCATTCAAAATTTTTCTGCCATTGCTCATCCTTTATGTAATCTGTTGATAAAGGATACCCCTTTTGAGTGGACTATTGATTGTCAGAAGGCTTTTCAAGCCTTGATTGATAAATTGACTTCCGCACCTATTGTGCAACCACCCGATTGGAGCCTTCCTTTTGAATTGATGTGTGATGCAAGTGATTTTGCTGTGGGAGCTGTTTTAGGACAGCGAAAAGATGGTAAACCTCATGTTATTCATTATGCTAGCCGAACCTTGAATAATGCACAGATGAATTATTCTACCACTGAGAAAGAACTATTGGCTATAGTCTTTGCATTAGACAAGTTTCGTGCTTATTTGATTGGTTCTCCCATTACTATTTTCACTGATCATGCCGCGCTTAAGTATTTCCTCACCAAGAAGGATGCTAAAGCGCGCCTAATTCGTTGGATATTAATCTTACAGGAATTTGATATCTCCATCAAAGATAAAAAAAAGGGCGTGGAGAACGTTGTCGCTGATCACCTATCAAGGCTGATGGTGGAAGTAGCGGAAGATGAGCCACCAATCATGGATAACTTCCCTGATGAGCAACTCTTTTCAGTTGCAAGACTGCCCTGGTATGCGCACATTGTTAATTACTTAGCGACAGGTGAGATCCCTTCCTTTTGGAGTGGGCAGGATAAGCGTAGATTTTTTGTTGAGGTAAAGAAATTTTATTGGGATGATCCTTGTCTATTTAAGTATTGTCCTGACCAGCTTATGCGGCGGTGTGTCCCTGATTATGAAATCGAAAGCATCATTACATTCTGTCACTCTCATGCATGTGGAGGCCATTTTTCGATGAAAAAGACTGCTGCTAAAATTCTTCAATGTGGTTTTTACTGGCCTACTATGTTTCGTGATGTTAATATTTTCTGCAAATCCTGTGATAGATGCCTAACACTAGGAGCTTTATCTAGGAGACATATGATGCCTTTGAACCCAATTCAAGCTGTCGAGATTTTTGATTGTTGGGGTATAGACTTTATGGGACCCTTCCCTTCTTCTTTTGGCTATTTATATATATTGTTGGCTGTAGAATACGTGTCTAAGTGGGTGGAGGCTATTGCATGTAGGAATAATGATCATTCCACTGTCATCAAGTTTCTTAAAGAGCATGTTTTGTCTAGATTTGGTACTCCTAGGGTCATATTAGTGACCAAGGATTCCATTTTTGTAACCGCTCTTTTGAGGGTTTGATGCGCAGGTATGGAGTTACACATAAGATTTCCACTGCTTATCATCCACAGACGAATGGCCAAGCTGAATTAGCCAATAGAGAGATAAAGTAAATCCTGGAGAAGACAGTGAGCCCCAACCGAAAGGACTGGTCCTTGAGGCTATCAGACGCGTTGTGGGCATATCGCACTGCCTACAAGACTACCTTGGGGATGTCGCCGTTTCGCCTTATTTATGAAAAACCGTGTCATCTTCCAGTTGAATTAGAACATAAGGCATATTGGGCTATTAAGTCACTAAATCTTACTTTGGATGCTGCAGGTCAGGAACGAAAACTCCAGCTGTCTGAGTTGGAGGAACTCAGGAATGATGCTTATGAGAGTTCTAGGATCTTCAAGGCAAAGACAAAGGCCTACCATGACAAGAAGATCTTGCGGAAGATGTTTCAAGTAGGACAGCAGGTTTATCTGTATGACGCACGACTGCATCTTCACCCTGGGAAGCTGAGATCACGCTAGACAGGCCCCTTCACCATTAGCAGAATATTTGAGAATGGGGCTGTGGAAGTTGAAGACCCAAAGGATGGGAGATTATTTACGGTTAATAGACAGCGTTTGAAACAGATTCCAAAGAAAGCGGACCCTGAGGAGCACACCGTTTCTCTCGTAGACCCTGTCTACGAGGGATGATCTTTCTCCTATCTATCATTTCCCTTTTTGATTAGGATAGTTTGTTTTAGTTTGTTTGCTTTTGTTTTCATTTGTTTTTGTTTGCTCTCTTATTTCTTAGGATGTTGGACCACCGTTTGCCTTGCTTGAGGAATTCGACCACTATTCTGGAGATGAGAAATTCGGCCACCATGAGGAGCCTTGAGGAGATAATCGATATTCTGTCAGGTGGCCTCGCTCTTATTTCGATTTCCTATTTTTATTTATGCTATATATGAAAATTCAGCCAACACCCTTCTGCTTATTTACATGATTAGCACACATTGAGGACAATGTGAATTTCAAGTTGGAGGGTGTAGGCATACATGACCTTATGCATGCTACCTTTTGAGTTTAATGGTGTTGAATTGATTATGTTACTACAAATTGTATATGAGCTAAAATTTTTATGCTTATTATGCATGTTGCTTTCATATGGATTGACCAATACATTGATTGCATGCGTGATAATCTGAAAGTATAACATCATGTGATCCACACACGAACACTTTATGTGCAGTGGTAATTATACTCACCAGAGGAATGAGCATGCTATTGTTAATCTAGACCATGATTTCAGCATTAGCTAGTGTTGAGTATTGCATGGAGAAAAAAAAAGGAGAAAAAGTTCTGGAGCTTGATAAAGCTGTGCCTAAACAACTAGTAGGTGATCTACTGAGTAACCGGGTGTTCTTACCTCAAGAAGCAGGGAGCTCGAGTAAAAAGGTAGAACCACTGAAAAAAAAAAAAAAACTATTAAGTGTTTTGCTAAGTAACCGGGTCTCTGCGCCTCAAGAAGCGGACAATGCTCGCGTAAAAAGGCAAAGTGTCTGATAGTTGAAAAGAAAAAAAAAAGACAAAGAAAGAGCATGCTATACTTAAAGTGCGAGGGTTGGATGATTGGTCATGAAGATAGTAGTGTGTTTGGACTAATAGTGGGTAGAAGTTGCCTCTGCACGTAACATTTATTTGTCACGTCACATGTGTTCTTCTGGATGGTGATTAGCATGTTTGATGTGTAGAAGTTGATTTCATGTGTTGGTAGTATGTGTATGAGTATAAGAAGTTCCCATGCTCTGTACTGCATAAAACACTATCGACTTGATAAGGTAGAATTTTTATCATGCATGTCTACATCCTTGAACCGTTAGTGTGCTTAATTATATTCTATGCGCTTTGAATTGCTAGAGACTAGCAATAAGCTGGTTGGGGGGTGTGATGAGTGCATGAAAGTGCACTCTGAACAACATTATAACCATCTCAATTGCTAGATTATTATCTTTAATCAGCATCTTTATTACTATTTTTATATCTATATGTTGCTTCACATGGTTGTTTGGAAAATGCAGGAAATTGGAGCTAAAAGAAGCTGAAAAGAGTATATGGATCAACTTCAAAAATTAATCTGTACCTGCTCATGAAGAACCAAATGATGTGCCATATATGGTTGGAAAGCTCTTGAAGTCTAGATTCTGGAGAACTTTACGGTTCGTGATTCCGAGTTTCCTAGACAAAGTTACGGCAATTTTAGTACCGATGGCGCAGTCTGAAGGGCAGAACCGAAAATAAGCTGGAAGTCCGAGCGATCCGCCGATCGATCGGACCACGCAGAAACGTGACAGAACTTGTTTTTTTCAGCCATATAGGGAGCGATCGATCCTTCTATCGCTCCTATAGGGTCCGATCGATCCGACACCAATGGTCCGATCGATCGGACTCGGAAAAAGCCAAAAATAGCGGATTTTTACTCAACCGATCGATCCAACACTCATAATTCGATCGATCGGACTTGGGAATTAAAGGGTGACAGAACGTATGCTTTTTAGAGGAGCAGAGTTCGATCGATCCGTCCATCGATCGGACTCGGGCGTAAATAGAAGATTGGAGATTTCAAGAGACCGATCGATCCAACATTCCGAGGGGGATCGATCGGACGTTCCCAGTGAATTAAATCAACGGTTTAAATCAAATCCGTTGATGGAGAGACTTTGGGGCTATAAATAGGACTCTTTCTAGGGTTTGAGGGGGACTTCTTGGACGTTTTTGGAGGCTCTTTCTGGACCTTTTCAAGAGGAAGAAGATGAAGGAATCCCCATCCATGGCCGAGTAATCCGCGGGCATGGCGGACGGATGATCTAGCGAGGATTAGGGTTTCTTCTCCAACAATGGTTCATAGTTTTTAATCTTTATTGTTAAATTCTTTTTATGTATTGGATCTTCACAGATTGCTTTGTGGTTAAACATTATTATAAATCCAGTCATGCTTCTTTTATGATATTGTGATCCCATAGTTATCTCTTTTGATTCTCCTGCTGAGTCTTGCGAGACCTTTGCTATGCATTGCCCGTAGTGAGAGCTGGTATTGTGTATTCTTAGGGATCTGGTAAGACAAGGTTGGGGCTCTATCCCGTGAGATCTTTGCTATGCATTGCCGATTGTGAGAGTTGGTATTGTGTATTCTTAGAGATCCGGTTAGAGTTAGGGCTTTGTCCCGATGAACTTTTGCTGCGCGTTGCCTGTAGTGACAGCCGGTATCGTGTATTCTTAGGTTTGGTTGGATGAAGTTAGAACTATAAAAAGGAAGAACCAATCGTAGGAAGAGACATTTATATATTTTATCAGATTCATAATTCTATATCTTCCGGTTAAGGCGATTGGGATGTGAATCCCTTAACTGAGTATTATATGAACCATTGAGAAGAGAAGAACCTAAATCCGAGTGAAGTGATTCCTGAAGCCTAGCCTCATTCAAATCCTGATTTCTTTGTTACCTTTATTTTACCATTACATCTCTGATCTATTTTCTTAACTTTCATCGCTCTTGATTGTTTTCAATTCATTGTTATCTGTGTTTCTAGATCTTTCCTGCTTGTCTCTCTGTGGGATTCGACCTCTCTTATGCTGTACTGCACCGCGACCGCTGTGCGTGACACATTTGAGCGACATCACTCGGCCCCCACCTCATCTGGTCTCTGCTCCCTGCCAACTCTGACTGGTCCTCTACACGAAGGAACCTTTCGGAACACCCTGCCAGGAACTGAGAACTCCACCGGTCATCGCCTCTGATCTGAGTAGCTCTCTCGTCTGCTCTGTGTTAATCTATCTGACGGTTGCCTCAACCAAACTCGGTGAGCAAGCGGAGGAACGGCGCGAACTACCGTACTATGCCTCAAATGGCACCACATAAATCTGAACTGATGATCGCTGCACTAGGCAAACTCCAGCATGGGAAGATGCTCCTCTCAGCTGCCTCCTGCAATCTAGTGATGACGTCCGCCTTGGTGTGCTTCCGCTCCCACTCTGACACAGTAAGGGGGGCTGCAATAGATCTGCCGGATCTGCAACACTGCTAACGAAGCACAACCTGTGATTTGCTGATGCTGTCCAGCTCTCAGTCACGTGCTCGGTAGCAACCGCAGCACGGATCTCCACGAGCTCCGGATATGTACCCTGGGTCTATATCACTATGGGCGGGAGAGCTGGGATGCTGCAACCACCAAAAGGGAAGTCATCTGGAATCTGACCCTCGAAACCTGATCCAACTGACTACCTGTCTCCAACGAGCTGACAATCTGCCAAATCTGCTCTAGCCTCTCTAACAACTGCTGGTGGCTATTACCCTTAAAGGCACTGACGTAGTGACTTTAAGGCAAAAGCTCCGGTCTCCTGGCCACTCTGGTCAAAGGTCCCGCAGTCTTGGAGATGCCTCCACTGAATCTCGAACACCATCTTTGACCTCTGCCGTCGCACATCTGTGTCAGGCCCAGCTGAGTCAATCGATCCGCCTACCGCTGAGACTGCCCATCCGTCGGAACCTGCCTCTGAAGGCCAACACCTCGAACTGGGAGCCAAATAACGCCGATACGCCCTCGGCAGCTGCGATGTAAGCGCCAGACATCGCTCGTGCTCCTCCTCAACACGGCAGTTATATGATGCTGTCGACGACGCCACTGCAACTGATCAGGATACGGCCTGAAGATCCTCCACATCACCTCTGTGAAGGTTGCTGGTGCGTTCGTCAGACCAAACGGCATCACTGTGAACTCGTACAGCCCGTACCTCATACGGAAGGCTGTCTCCGGGATGTCTCAACCCCGAATCCTCAGCTGGTGTAGTCGACGCGAAGGTCAAACTCTGAAGGAGTCGACGAGTCTCTCAACTGCTAATCCATCATCGTTACACTGTAGCGGGCGTATACTCTGTGCTACAACACCGTCCAACTTCCTGAAGTCTACGCATCTATGAAGGGAACCATCCGCAATGAGAACCGGAACACCCTCTGAGGCACTACACCTGGGCGAACTAAGTCCCAAGCTACTGACTTGGCCTGACTGAGTCCGCGATTTTCAAAAGGCTGCTAGCATCCACATGCGAACTCACAATGCTCAAACCGCCCAACAGATCCTCAACCTCGAACTCGGTGTCCCGCGAAGGCGACAACCAGAAAGCTCTTCAGAAAGGACAGCTGCACGAACAACAACAACAAAACTAGGGAAAGCTGCTCTCCAGAGCACCCTCGAAAACAACGGGGAGGGAGTTCACCACAGGCCGGTGAACGAACCCCAGCTCTCGACAAACAGAAGGATCGCCGAACCGCGATCTTCAACGAGAGCAAAACAACGCCACCAGGTGTACCCAAGACACCTTCCCACGGCCAAAGAAGCACAACCCGGTGCACAACCAACCGACGCAATCGAGGAAGCCGTCGAACCCCAACGTGTACCTCACGTGGGCGACGGACACCTAGAGGTCTCCAACCTCTAGCAAACGCCTCGACAAGAGCAACCAACCTAAGCTCTTGTCCCAATCGGTGGCTACTCCCAAAGCCACACCCGACTCAGGTTCCAAGCTGGCACGGCTACATAGGGACGAGTCACAAGGGTGAAAAACCCCAGAGCCACAAAGGAAAATGCAAGCTGCGAGAAGCTCTGAAAGCTGACGGCTGAAGCTGAAAGCTGGAAGTCGAAGCTGGCGGCTCTAAAACTGGCTGCCGCTGAAGCTGCTACCTGGAATCCGAATTCCCGCGTCTGCCCAAGGTACCTGCCCCAACTGAGGCACTAGTCCACCGCTCTGGCCCACGCTGTGTGTCACGCCCGACTGCTCTGCGGTAAACGCCCAGCGTCCCTCGCAACCAGCACCATCGGCGAAAAAGACCCACAACGGCTAGCACTCGAGCACCCAGTGGAACACCTCTCAGTATGGCGGTCCAGGCTACCTCTCAAAGGACTGGCACGACGCTGCGGCTGCCACGGTTGTCGCTGATGCTGAAACCACTGCTTCTGCCAACGGCTACCCTGCCGTTCCCCAGAAGCAGGAACGACAACCCCAAAACTCACCCCGACCACCGGCCAACTGCCCGGTGTCAACCCTCAAGTCACCTGTCTCAGTAGCTAGTACACAGTCCAGGGTGCACCCTGCTGTCGCGCTAGCCAACCGAGCCAGATGAACCAGCCAACCCACGTGTCGCCACATGGTGCGAGTACCCAGAACCAGAGGAGGGTACTCCCAACTGCACCACCCTCCGAGGGTAGGTGCCAGAGAACAGTACGCGAACTATTCTCAACACACAACCAACAGTGTCCCTAGTGGCCCCCACAAGCGCCACTACGAATCGCTTCCTGGGAAGGCAAGAAAACAACAGCCTCCCAAGCAAGCGATCCTCCAGGATGTCCAAAACATCCGGGATCCAGGTCACCTCCTTCAATCAGTCCTCTACTGTCGAAGGATCTCCAACACCGTCTCTGAACCCTAACAGGTTCACCTCTCGATATTTCAAAAGTACAAAGACGACACACGTCCAATCCCTACTCACTCGTCTCCAGCACGGGGGGAGACGCTGTCAGGCGAGGGAACGGACGACACCGGTGCGCACGCACATCTCCCCCTGAGACGTCATGACGCAACCGGGAAATAACAAAACACAACAGCAAACAGATAAATAAGCATGTCACACACAATCGCAAACAGACATGTAAGGATGTTCTAGACCTAGAACTATCCCATTCCACACTCAAAACCTCAACCGCAAGCCTAATCCTATCCCTGGGACCTACAGCCTGCTCTGATACCAAGTTGTCACACCCCGACCCAGAAAATCCATCCGGGCCGAGGCGTGAGGGGAAACCTACGCTATTCATCTCCAGCTGACGAGATACAATGCGGAATTAAAGATAAACTTAAACAATTTATAATCCAGAGGTAAACAGATATTCAATTTACAAATATACATCATGTGTACTTGTACAAGATTTTCCAATGAAAAGAATATTATACAATAATCTCAAAGTCCTCGAAATGTACATAATTACACAATCCATCAAAAGTACAACAGTCGTCCTCCAGCAACCTCAAGCACCTCTGGATGTAGTCGCGCCACCAAAAGCTGATCCCGCCGGCTCTACTGAAGAAGAACTGGCGCCTGCACCTGCAAACGTAGCCCGGGTAGGAGTGAGCGATAAGCTCAGTAGGGTTCTACTCTACGGCACACTGAAAGGAGGAAAACAACAACAGTGTTGTCTCCCAGCCTAAGTCTAACGGATGCCACGGGTCCCATAACCCAGTTGATGTCCCAAGGGTTCCTGTCATGAAACCTCTCTCCTGAACATGTTACCATGAGGCCAAGGAACAGTAACATGCAGGATCACCCTTACCCAAGCTGGAATACCAAGCCTTGGGGAACCACGTCGGGAACACATCAACATCCATCCTTAGCACTTGGCTTCGGAAGATAACACGACATCTAAACTTCAATCTCTGATTCAAGTCAACTATCGCAATCCTCAATCACAAGAGATTCAGATGATCCAAGATCACACCCTATTCCTGACTACCCAACCACGGTCCTAATGGCTAGATCCGAGCTACCCGAGAGCCTCGGATCGGCGATCAACCCATTGCCCGCCTAACCTCAGACGCCTCTAATGTAACCAAGATGCATGCAATGCTCAGGCACAGATAACAAGATATAAGCATGCATCAATATGTCATTAATCATACAGGGCTAGGCATAGCTTACAGCTAGCCAAAGGGTAAGCATACCAAAGGCCTCAAATACTGTATATATCTATGCTAACCAAACAAACATCTGAGCAAAGCATTGAACATAGATATACAATAGTCTTCAGTGCGTTCCTGCACCTGACAGACTAAGGTTCCACAATTACCCCACAGGTAACTGGCCACATTTATACAATAGCCCTCGGCACACGCCGTCAAGAGGCTCAGGTTCCACAATTCCTCATTAGCTAGCACTCATAGCTAACTAATGGCTAAGCACACCACTAAACAATTAACTACATTCAAACATGTATTAAAGGCAAATAAAACCATAGATTCGCCCAAAAGGGAACTTACTCTAATCGATCCCCAAACCCGATGGAAATCCGTTGAAAATCCCATAAAATCCTCCTACATACTTCCCAACATATTTAGATACTAATCACCAATCAAAACCATCAAAGAAAAGCCAGAAAACCAAGTTCAAGGGCCCACGGACGATGCGACGGTCGATCCGCCGATCGACCATGAGGCCACGGTCGATGTCACGGTCGATGCCACGGTCGACCGTGAGGCCAACACGAAGAAAACCAAAGGGCGACGGTCGATCCACTCATCGACCCTGAGAAGCCCAAAACCAAACAGCGCCTGACGGTCGATGCGACGGTCGACCGTCAGGTAAATGGCGAAAAGAGAAGATCTCGCGGTCGATCCATCCATCGACCGTGGGAGTCCAAAATCCCGACAGAGCCCGACGGTCGATGCGACGGTCGATCCGACGGTCGATGCGACGGTCGATCCGACGGTCGATGCGACGGTCGATCCGACGGTCGATGCGACGGTCGATCCGACGGTCGATGCGACGGTCGATCCGACGGTCGACCGCCAGGCCCAGAAAGAGTAAAATGATACTTGACGGTCGATGTACCGATCGACCGTCGAGCCCCGAAAGAGCGTATCAACGCTTGACGGTCGATGCACCGATCGACCGTCGGGCCTTAGGCACAGTTCATCAGAACAGTGCCGGAAATCCAATTTCTTGGATTTCAAGGATCAATCCAAGTTGGAATTCGATGAAACTTTGCAAGTATGCATAAAAGATGATGGGGAAACCAATGATGCAAAGAAATCATATTTTTGACGGTTAAATCTCCAATTTAGGTCAAAACGACTGAAAACCGATAAACGGCGAGAATATGAAAAACCAGCCGTTAGAATACGGAAATCGCGAGGTAGGAATACTTCAAAGCATCTATCACACATACACAATGAACTACACAACATTCTAACAAATACTCCTACAGCGAAGAGACAATAAACCTATCCTAGGAGAACCCGATCCAAAGATCGAGGTAGAAATACCTACCTGATGAGATAGGTCAGCTCCTCCACGCATCCCCCAACTTCGATCGCCGGAAACCGCTCCTCGAAAGCCACGCCTCCGATGCCCTAGCACCCAGCCGCAGGAGGGAGAGAGAAGAAAGAACGCAGGAGAAGAAGAAAGAAAGAAAGAGAGAGACGGAAGGCTTAAATAGAAAACTAGAATCCATCACAGCCGTCCGATTCGATCTCTCCCGATCGAGCTCCGATCTTCCGATCGGACGCACCCTAAAGGTTCTAATCAAACACATACATCAATCAAAGGCCATGTGTGCAACGCAAGTGTGAAACTGACCACCAGGGAGCATATTTACCAAAATGCCACTGGGGTCAAAAACAGCGATGCGATCAACCGATCGCATCCCAAGGCCAACCGAGCCAAACCACAGACCCTCGACCTAACGCGGTCGGACCAGGTTGGAGGTACGGGTCCTCACAGCCTCCCCAACCCCATCCGACACCAGATCCAACGCCCATTCGCCCTTGCGACCCTTCCTTCTCCATCTTCGAACTCAATTCGATGAGATCCGCTGGCCACCACCTCCCCCAGCTTGTGGTCGTCCTCCTCGTCGAGAACCATCAGCCTGAGCCGGTTCAACCGAGCCAAGTGGCTTGAACCGGTTCAACCCGACCAAGCAATCTAGATCTGATCTAATCCAGATCCAATCACTTCATACCCATCAGCCTCAATCATAGCTGAATCCGATCATACCCAGATCCAACAATCCAGACTTGACCAGATTACATCCAGATTGGCCCGGTTTGGATGGGATTAGATCACATTCGAGCCGGAATCGAGACAGATTAAGCTAATTAACGCATCAAAATTGAACATAAAAATTGGAAAATTGACCATCTAAAATTGACAAAAATGTATTTTTTTTTATCTTTTTAAATACATTTTTATCTTTTAAAATTCATTTTTATCTTTTAAAATTCATTTTTATCAGAAAGATGAAAATAGATCAACAAAGATGAAAATAGATAAAAAAAGATGAAAATAAATCAACAAAGATGAAAATAGATCAGAAATATGAAAATGCATTTTGATATTTTTCAATGCATTTTTATATTTTTAAATACATTTTCATCTTTTTAAATACATTTTTATATTTCATGCATTTTCATCGTTTTAACTTTTTAAATTACAACTTAATTGGCTGAGATTCTCCATCAAGGGCCTCTTCAATCACCTCTACTTTTCTTTTATAATTTTCTCCATATTTTTCCATATTTTCCCTTATTTTTTACCCCTTTTTCCCAATATTTCCTATTTCCCTAGCTTTTCTCTCTCCTCTTACTCTCTCCACCAAGCCGACATCATGACCCCAAGCACCATGACCTCGCCGCCGTCGCCGTTCGCCACTCCTAGCACCATGACCTCGCCGTCGTCGTCGTTCGCCACTCCAAGCACCATGACCCCCGCCGCACCTTCCCCCACGTCCTTCCGGCGCGATCCAATGCCCTGCGTCGTCCCTCTCTTGGCTGTGATAGCAAGATCTAACACCGGGATCCGCTTGAGGTCAGGTCCATCACCCTCCCATATCCGGCCAGATCCACCCTCCTTACGAAGCTTCCACTCTCCTCCGATGAGGCCGCGGCAACTCCTCCTCCCAGTTCCGTCAGCTCCGCTCCACCTGGCAAAGCCGTCGACGCCTCCCATCCCCTCTAATCTTGTTCCTCGCCGCCGACTTCGTCCACTAAAACCACTCCGACCTATCCACCTGTCTCGAGAGCATACTCTCTCAGATCGATGCCACTCCACTCCCCTCGCACCCAGCAATCATGTACGGATCCGCCCACCCCACACCTCCAAACTGCCGGATCTAGTTAGAGGAGGGTCGGAGGGATCTGGATCTGGGACCGGATAAGGACGGGGAGGCCGGAGGCGGCGGTATGGAGTGGCGGCGGCGCCGGATCTGTGAGAGGAGGAGCTCGGGTTGGGGGTTCCGTCGGAGATGGAGGGCGGCGGAGGGGGTGGACGAGGTCATGACGTGGTCATGGAGGGTTGGAGACGGTTGGAGTCCGTCGAGGAGGTCACGGGAAGTTCTCTTGTGGCTGCAGGGAGGTCCTCAGGTGGTTGGAGTGGCGATGGTGACTTCTGTGACGACGGACGGAAGTTGGGTGGCCGCGAGGGACGCTGGATGTGGTGCAGGGCGTCGAGGAGGAGGTTGGGATGGGGACGGGGACGGTGGAATCCTTCTCCATCCCCAGCGTCGATCAAGCCCTGGATCATCGGATACCAACTCCGGCGACCATCCATCGTGCCGTCTATTGCCGCTGCGACGCTGTCACCACCGTGTCATTTTAGTTTTATTTTAATTACATTTAGCTATAAGGGCATTTTAGTCTTTTTTTTAATTACACCCGTCAAATAAACCTATTAAATGGAGCTCTAACCTTAAAAATATATCAAATGGGAGTTTCAGCAAAAAAAAAAAATTCACGTGTTATCACCAATTGTGTATATATTCAAATGTGGTGGGGCACAACCGCGAATTAAAAAAGCAGGTGACAGTTACGGAATAATGCATACATAATTCGAAGTAGTTAAAAAATTCAAATGGGTTTTCGACATGTCAGGAATAACCCCAGATAATTTTATTATTTACAACAAATGCCACCACCCAACTAATTAACCACCACCTCTTCGCCTCTTTTGCTTTCCGATCCGAAGCGGGATGACTCATGGGAATCGCTCCTTTGCCGGCTCTCCTCCAGGAATAAAAGGAATTTTTCTGACTAAAAAAATCAACAATATCCACCAGATCTAGATCGCGATCGAAGACCAGCTCTGCCGCGGCGCCGGCGGAAGCTCACCATACCGGCTTCTCGGCGAATCCTCGTAGAAGCGGGAGGGATTCGGCGTGGCATGAGCTCCGCAGCCCCGCGTGGCAGCAGCAGCAGCACGATGATGAAGAGCCGGAGGAGGAGGAGCACTTCTGGAAGTCCTCGAGATTCGCGAACTTAGGCGGCGATGATGAGCTCGAGGTGGAAATGTGGCGGAGAATGTCCTCGAAGAGGGACTCCTCGCAGGGCAAGGAGAGGGGACCGGACTGGCCGAAGCCGTACTCCTCCTCCGCCTGGGCGAGGAGGCGCCGGAACACCGGGTGGTTGAGGTGCGCCATGCGGAGGACGAACCTCCGCCGGCTAGTCCCCACGCAGACCGCCACGTGGCCCACCGGCACGTCATTCGGAGCCGTCGATCTAGACGACGTGGCGGCGGCGGCTGCCGTGGCTGCTCTCTTCCTCCACCGGCGGAGCATCTGGCGCAGCCGCACGATGTGGCGGATCTTGCTGCATTTCCCGATCCCGCCACCCGCCATCTCCCTTTCTCTCTCTAGAAGTAAGGTAAGCCCTCTGCTCACTCTGCTACTCGAAGCTGTCTGGCTTTAGGATTCAAGGAGGAGGAGAGCCGGGTTACAGAAGAGGTGGCCTTTATAGATGAGATCCCAGGAGATTACCCTCGGATTTTCACCATATTTACTCTAGTGGCAGTTGGGGAAACTCGTTTGCCTTGCTGCTCAGATTTTTTTTTTGCCAAAATGGACCTCCGATGTTCACACTTCGCAGAATGAGACTTCTTACTGTTTTTTTTACAACAGAGGATCCCAAACCATGTTAATCCCCATTTTACCCTCCTATGCAATGGCCTCCCATCCCATGGATGGGCATGCCACATGATGTGACATGGTCATCCTGTTTTTCCTCTGAATGCCTCCTTTTCTGTTCTCCCTTATTCTTTCATCTCTCCTCCATTTCCACTGTCTCCTCTTCTCTTCTCCCTTTCCACTCTTCTCCCTTATTCTTTCATCTCTTCTCCCTTTCCACCTCCTCCTATTCTCTTCTCCCTTTCCACTCTTCTCCCTTATTCTTTCATCTCTCCTCCATTTCCACTGCCTCTTCTTCTCTACCTTCGGACGTCTTAGTTTTATTCACCAAAATAGTTCATCGAAGAGAGCTCTCCACATATGCAAGGAAATGAGAAACGTTCCGCTGCATTACCACTTCAAAGGACATGCTATAAATCATGAACGCAATCTATATTATTTGGGGGGTACTTCCACAATCAACGAGTTCTCGTTGGACCTTACTCTTGCTCAACTGAAGGCAGACACTTCTACGTTCTCAACAATCTATCTCCTATTGACGTTGAGTTGTTCTTAACATACGAGATACCCGATGATCCATGTAGACCATATAGCCGTCTAGACATTAATCTGAACACCCGTTATTAGAGCCAGTGACTATTCCCCGCATACTGGGTGACATTGATCTGAACACACCTCTCAAATCATGTCCCAGCGGAGACGAAGAATTAACTCAACGGGTAGAAGAGATGACGATTAACAGACTCCCACCGGAGGCCGATGGGTAAGTTATAGAAGCGCGGGTATAATTATAAGATGTGTGTGTATAAAATTTTACATACGTGTCTGAACTTCTTTTCACGAGTATTAATAGGCTACGCACGTTTATAAAATTTATGAACGTATACGAGGTTTACATACTTTTCTCATGTATTACTAGCTCACACACGTGTCTATACACGCGTATAAATGTTCATGCGTGTGTACAAAAGCATCATAACATACTTTGACGTGGTGCATTTTTACCCGCGTTTCTATAACTTACCCCGCGGTCTCCGGTGGGCGTCATCTCTTCCACCAGTTGAACTAATTCTTCGTCTTCGCTGGGACATGGTTCGAGAGGTGTGTTCAGATTAATGCCACCCAGTATGCGAGGAATAGTTGCCGACTCTAATCGCGGGTGTTCAAAACAATGTCTAGACGGCTATATGGTCTATATGGATCGTCGGGTATCTCGTATGTTAAGAATAACTCAACGTCAATAGGAGATAGATTGTTGAGAACGTAGAAGTCTGCCTTCAGTTGAGCAACAGTGAGGTTCGACGAGAACTCGTCGATCGTGGAAGTATCCCCCAAATAATATGGATTGCTTTCATGATTTATAACATGTTCGTTGAAGTGGCAATGCAGCGGAACGCTTCTCATTTCCTTGCATGTGTGGAGAGCTCTCTCCGATGAACTATTTTGGCGAAGAAAACTAAGACGTCCTAAGGTGAGGCAGTGGAAAGGGAGGAGAGGAGGTAGTGGAAAGGGATGAGAGATGAAAGAATAAGGGAGAAGACTGGAAAGGGAGAAGAGAAGAGGAGGCGGTGGAGAGGGAAAAGAGAAGATGGCGGGAGGAGATGAGTTGCAACAGAGAAAAAACAGGATGGCCATGGCCATTGCATGGGAGAGGTAAAATGGGGATTAACATGATTTGGGGTTCTATGTTGCAAAAAAAACACTGGAGGGGTCTCATTGTGTCAAATGTGGACATTGGAGGTCCATTTTAGCAAAACAAATCCCTTCCTACCAGCTGAGAAATCGCGCTCCCGTTTCACATCTCGGAGGTAGTTAGCCGTCTTTTGCTCTGATTTGGTTGATTGAGGTACAGGCAGTTTAAAAAGACTAGACCAAATTACACTTTCATACCATGTTGTTTCAGGGAATGGCATTTTAGTACCCTCATCTTTCAAAATCACATAAAACTATCCTATAGTTTCAAAACCTGGCAATTTAGTCCACCTATGCAGACGCCGTTTGTCTGGGTCATGGAAAACTGGCCACGTGACACACACGTGACCGGGTTTCACCCAATTTTGACTCATTTAGCCTACTTTGATTGGTTTTGCTGACATGGTAAGAGAGAGAGACACGACGGAGAGAGAGAGAGAGAGAGAGAGAGAGCACCCGCCGGGGTCATTGGCTGCACCACTGAGTAGGTGGAGTGCGGCGGGGGTGAGGCCAATAAGGAGGATAAGGAGGGCCGGTGAGGTCCCGGATCTTGGCGACAGAGAGGAGGGAGCTGCGGAAGATGCGGGTGGTGAAGGAGGCATCTTGGTGGCCCAGCAGCTGTAGAGATTGGTGCCGAGGGAGGAGCAGATCTCGTCGGAGGCGACGATCTTGGAGATCTGCTTGAGAGTCGGGAGGATATCATCGGAGTCAGAGAGGAGGAAGTGCTCGATGTCGGAAGAGATGAGGGCAGTAGCGCAGGCAGCGGACGAGGCTGCATCGGCGACGGAGAGGAGGGCTTCGACAACGTGGAAGAGCCACATGTATCCTTTGTAGGCCGACCCTCGGGCGACGTATCCTCGCCACACACCCCAAGGCCGTGCCGATCCCTCGCCCATCGCTGGCCATACTTCTATTGGTACGGGGATCGATCAAACACCACCGGCGACCTCGCCTTGGAGACGTTCATCGTCAACCTCACCACCCTCGACGGCGAGTCCACCTCCGACCGCGGGCTGGGTGGTGGTGATGGGGATCACAGGAGAGGCTACTGGCGGCTTGCTACTGCCTCCACCGTCCGGATCACGCCGCCGCCAAACCCTCCACCTCCAAGCCCAAGAAGTTCTCCATCCCCATCGCCTCCGGCCGCAGCCTCCTCCAGACCACCACCTACGTCATCCTCACCCAGCTCGGCACCTCTTCTCGCCTCCCTTGACATCAGCTTCGTCGCCTCCTAGTTCCCCTGTTCCTTCTGCTCTGGCTGCCCCTCCTCCTCCGCCGTCTTCTGCCAGCTAGTCTTCCTCGTCTTCGACCACGTCTTCATCCAAGACGACGACAACGCCGTCCACGATGGCAATGCCATCCACGTCCTCTCTGAGCCCTCCCCCATCCTGCAGTTCACCAGCTTCACAACCAACCTTGCCCTCCGCCGCTCTCGGCCTCCACCTCGCCGTCGACGTTGTCCGCCTCGACCATCTCGGGGTCCTGGTCCTCTCAGGAGTCCGAATCGCCCCTGGCGAGGCCGTTGGCGTCGTCCTTGCCCTCGCCGTGCTCCACCTACTCGGTGGAGGTGTCGATAACCCCAGCGGGTGCTCTCTCTCTCTCCCTACGTCAGCAAAACCAATCAAAATAGACTAAATGAGTCAAAATTGGGTGAAAAGCCGGTTTTCCGTGACCCAACCAAACGACGTCTACATAGCTGAACTAAATTGCCATGTTTTAAAACTAAAGGATAGTTTTATGTGATTTTGAAATATAAGAGTATTAAAATATCAATTCCTGAAACTACATGGTATCAAAGCGTAATTTAATCAAAAAAACTATGCAAGTAAAGCTGACTAGCCAGTGAGCTTACCGCCAAGTATCTTAAGGGGAGTAGGGTACGGCGGAATCCTCTCTGGGGTTGAGTCTCACCTGGGAGGTGAGGGTATTCGGCCGGGTGCGGCCACGGGGAGTACGGGTCGTATGATGCGGGTGCTGGTCGCGAGATTGGAGCCGTCTATCCCTCGTAACTTGTCGGGGTAACCAAAACGGGTCCCACTCAAGTGCGGATCGAATCTTGAATGGATCCGTATCCCCCATCTGAAAGAGTCTGGCCATGAAAAGTATTTCTTCACGTACGTGAAACATCTCTATTTTTTCTTGTTTTTTGGGATGTTTATTTATGTTAGCCGGAATAATCTAATATATGAAGAAACCCACCACGTGAAAAGGTAGTCCGTGATCCCTTTCTTCTAGTAAAGAAATGCCGCATACGAGGCTCACCCATGTGCAACTATAGCATATATTCCACCCTTTTCTATAGTACTCTTTCCATCATAGAGTTTTTTTAATCATGCCCATCGAACCACGTACGTGCCACCTCAAAAGTCCTTGTAATCTTTACAAGGGTGTGAAATGATCACCATATTGCATGCATGCCAGCCCCCATTTCTATGTGAGATTAATTGGTGGTGCATGTTCTAGTAAACCATAGAAGTCACTAACGACATGATGATGATCCATGATCTCTATTTCTGGGCCTCTAGGTTCTACGTATATAAGATCAAGATCATGTCTATGTGCATGGTTCGCATGTAGTCGAGACTAGCACCTAATTACGTCCTATATACCAATTAAGTTGCTGATAGATTAATGCTAATAAACTAGACAACCTAATCTTTGTAACACTGCATCTGTATCGATGATTGTGGGAATTAAGACTGGCACAGTGGTTAACTTAGTTTGAATACACAAGAGACGAAGGTATACAATTTTCTTTTCTTTTTTGGTGTACATTAATTATGGAGTGGGTCACGTCTGCAGGCAGCCTGGTCGAGCTCGTCAAGCAAATAAATGACTACAAGGGTTGGGTCCATTGCTTGTTATGGAAGTGGCCGACCAATCACAATGGATTTCCAGAGAGGACTTGTTGTTGCATGTCACACGTGGATTATCTGAACCTCAAAGCGAGACAAGAAATGTGTATGGTTTTCTCTAGGGTTCATGCACGAAGTGACGAAGGTATGTATATATATATGAAGAGATAATTGTGTGGTCTATATCCGGGCTATACTCTATTTTTCTGTACAACTAATAAGACCTCGCAACAACTAGAAAGAACATCGCAAAGCTAACCTTAACTGTGGTCTGTCCATCTTTTCTGACGCAGTAAAGCGATCAAGATTCCTTATGAATATACTTACCCTACTTAATTGGTCCCTACCATAGACGGCTGTGCCAGCTCGTCAGTTGCTGGCGTGGCAAATTAACCCGTCTAAAATAAAGGTTCATGTAAAAAAAAAGGGTTAATTGGTGAATAATCATTTTTAGATAACCTTTTTCTTTGTAGTCTGGATACAAGTTCTTAAGCCATTTAGTATCATAATCCATAATTTTATAACAAAAATGCCATTATCCTCGATCAGCAGGAGGAGGTCGTGATTAGTCTCATTGCGGAGATCGGAAGGAGGAGGAGGTTGTCGGAGGTGGTGACGGGGATCGGGTGGGTGATGAGGTCGGAAGGAGGAGACGCGGTGGCTTCATCGGAGGTGGTGGTTAGAGGCGGCTGGGATCAATGATGGGGAGGAGCTCCGACGGATGGTGACCTTGGGATCGATGACGACAAGGAGCTCCACTGACGGGGAGGAGCTCGGGATCGACGGGATCCGGACTAGGTCGGTGTCGGTGATGGGGATCCGGACAGCTCCGGGATGGCGAGCTTGGGATCGACGATGGGGAGCAACTCCTCCGAGACGGGGAGGAGCTCGGGATCCACAGGATTTGGACCAGGTCGGCGTCGGTGATGGGATCCGGACAGCTCCGGGATGGCGAGATTGGAATCGCAACGGACGAGGAGCTTGGGATTGCGACGGACGGAAGCTCGGGATCGATGATGGGGAGGAGCTCTGACGGATGGTAAGCTTGGGATCAATGACAAGGAGGATCTCCGACGGATGGCGAGCTTGAGATCAATGACAAGGAGGAGATCGGGATCGACGACGGATGGAAGCTCAGGAATGTTGACGGCTAGCTCGGGATCGTGACGGACGAGGCCGTCGTGGGAAGAGGTGAGAGGAGAGAGAAAAAGCAGGGAAAAATAGGAAAAATGAAGAAAAATAGGGGGAAATAATAGAAAACGGGAGAATAGGAAAATATGCTGAAAAATGTTGCAGAATAGAAAAATATGCTGAGAAAATAGGTGAAAAATACCAAAATTGTGTTGGAAAGTAACTACCAAAATTGTGAAAAGTAACTATCAAAATTGGGTGGAAAGTAAGTATTAGAACTGTGAAAAGTAACTACCAGTATTGTGAAAAGTAACTACCAAAATTGTGAAAAGTAACTAATAAGATTATGGAAAGTAACTAGTACAAGTATTGTGGAAAGTAACTAGTACAAGTATTATGGAAAGTAATTACCACTTAAGTCGGCCCTAATTTTTTGAAAAGTAACTAAAATGAAGAAGGGGGCCCCAATATTGTTCTTCATTTATCACATATTTTCCTTATTTTAGTTGATTGTTTCACATATTATTGGTGAAAAGTAACTACCGTGGAAAGTAACTACCGCGGAAAGTAAGTATGCTGGAAACTAAAGTTATTTTTCATTTTAAAAAATACAAACTGAAATTTCCCTACTATGTTTCTTGATTTTCCCCATAGATTTCTTATTTTAGTTAATTTTTACACTTATTATTTGTGAAAAATAACTACCGTGAAAAATAACTAATAAAATTGTGGAAATCAACTACAACAAGCATTGTGGAAAATAACTACCACTTAAATTAGCCCTACTTTTTTGAAAAGGAGCTACCGTGGAGAAGGGGCCACCACTGTTTTTTCAGCTATTATTTGTGGAAAGTAACTACCGTATTTTCTCAATATTGAAAAGTAACTACCATCTTAGATGTTACTTTCCACCAAATTACTCTTGAACAAAAATTGAAAAATTTGAAAAGTAATTACAAATATTGAAAAGTAACTACAAAAATTGGAAAAATCGGAATTTTTCTAATTTCAATCATTTTTCCTACTATTTTCTATTATTTTCCACTATTTTCTATCCATTTTTCACGATCCATTGCCGACTCATCATCCCTGTCACCGATCTCCTTCGACATCCTCCTCCTCATTGCGACCTCGCTAGTCTCCTCCGACCTCCTCCTTCCCGACGGCGAGCTCGCGAGCTATTATTTGTGAAAAGTAACTACCATGGATAGGGGTGAGCATTCGGTTCTCGGTCCAGAACCGAAGAACCGAATTTTTTTCGGTTCTGTTTTTAGAGAACCGAACTGAACCGAACTTCTGAAGGAACCGAACCGAACCGAACCGAACTTTTGTTCGGTTCCGAACCGAACCGAACTTTTTAGACCATAGGTTCATAGGCTAAGACATGTATGAAAACTTTGATTCTGACCTGAACCGAACCGAACTTTTTTTAAAGAACCGAACCCGAACCGGAACCGGAACCGAAACCCGAACTTTTCATACATGCCAAAACCGAACCGAACCGAACAACAGAAAAAACCGAACCAAATGGACCGAACTAATTCGGTCCGGTTCGGTTCTTCGGGTTCGGTTCGGTTCTGCTCACCCCTAACCATGGAACGTAACTACTGCGGAAAGTAAGTATGGTGGAAACTAAAGCTATTTTTTATTTAAAAAAAATGAAAAGTGAAATTTCCCCACTAATTTTCTTGATTTTTCCCAAATTTTCCTTATTCTAACTGATTTTTCCACACATTATTTGCAAAAAGTAGCTACAGTTGAAAGTAACTACAATGGAAAGTGTCGCGCCCCAACCCGCGAAAGCCCAACCGGGCCGGGCGACGCGAACCGGAACCTACAAAACGCGGAAAAGAACAGCGAGGGTTCCCTCTAACCTATTGGTCTCCTTAGCAATTCACCAAAAGCACACCCCAATTAAAAGACAATAATTAACAAAACCTCGAACCACAGATTTAAGAACTCCAAAAAGATTTAATATACAAATCCTCGGAGAGGGGGGAGTTCAAATACAACATTGCTCCCGTAGGAGACTATCTAACATAAGACATAAAAGCTGTAAAGATCACCATCTCTCAAAGCCCGCCTGGCGCCGCCGCACCGCCAACCAACTGCCCGGTAGGGGCCACAGAGGAAGAACTGACGCCTGCACCTGCAAAACGTAGCCCGGATAGGTGTGAGCACTAAGCTCAGTAGGGATCTACACTACGACACACAGAAGGAAGAGGGAAACGCAACAGTGTCGCCCTCAAGTAGGACCTGGGTATATAGAGGGGTCCCATAACCCCACCGCGTGTCCCTGAGGCCCAGGAGCAGCGCTCAGTAGTAGGAACAACACTGGTGAATACACAACTGCAGGGAACGGCACTGTAGGCGGGAAAAAGGCACCGCTGGGTAGGCAACCCCACTACCCCAGGGTCCGCACAGTGGGACACCGGCTACACCTCAGCATCCGACTCAAGACCGACACGACCTCTACAATTATCAAGCCACAAGTGTACCAGTCATCTAAGCCTATCATTGAAACGACTGGACACCACAATTCAAACCGGGTCCAAACAGCCCAACCCCGGTCCTAGGGCTAAGTCCGAGCTTCCAACCTCGGGACGGCGACCCAAAGATCACCCACGCCCTAACCAATGCAACTAATGCACACATCAACAATGCATGCTATGACATACACAGATAAGAAGCAAAGCATGCAACAGTATGTCAAGCATCATATAAGTCTACTGGATCGCTGCAGCGGTACCACCAACCGCTACCAGCCGATCCGCAGCGGGTCCCGGCATTACGACGGTACCACGACCGTCAACCGCGAACTCCTGCAACGGGAAGCAACCCCGAAAACCGCTGATGAATAGTAAACAATATAATATTATATTATATTCAAACACCCAAAACCTCTACTTAGGGGCTATTTGATCTTGTCGATCCGACATCCAAACGACGTCGGATTCAAGATCCAACTTAGCCACCAGTAGGTATATATATCAGGAGAAACATATCCAAAATTCATAATCATCCAACGGTTGGATTAACAGGAAAACGCTAATAAAAAATCGCTTATCAACTAACTTAACAATTAATTGCTGCAACGCAGCCCTCCAGTAAACAATTCATAAGCAATCGTAAAAAAATCCGAAAATTATGAAACAAGATGGAATGGAAAGATAACAAAGAGATCTACAACCCTTATGTTTATCAAAAGCCAAGATCATGTACACGCCGGCCGAAAAACTCACCGCAAGCCGGCTGTTCTTCAAGAACAGCAGAAAACCAGAAATCCGAGCTTAATCATGCTTAAAATCTACTCAAATCTCAACCAAATAATATGAAACTCATATCAGTAATTCTAACAGGTATAAGGAAACCAACAAATCAAGGATCAACAAGATCCAACGGCTAGATCTAGAGAAAACCCGAAATAAACATCAGTAGGTATAACCCTACATAGCTGCGCTTTCCTCGGCTAATTCCCCACGATTTGATCACCAACAAGCCTCCAAACCACTTCAGGGATCTTCCCTTCGTTGCCACGAATCCAACGAGCCTTAGAACGTCGAAAAAGATGATCGGAGGAGGGAGAACGGAGGTGATGAAGCTTGCTGTCGGAAACAGGGGAAGAGAAACAGAGCTTCGGGAGAGAAAGAAGGAAGGAAGAAGAAAGGAGGAGGAGGAAGAGGAGGGGAAGAAAAGGAGGGGAAAGGGGGAGGGGAAAGCCTGGGGAAGGGGGAAAAAGTGAGGGGAGGGGAGGGGAGGGAAAGTCCTCCCCCCCTCTGACAGGGGAGAGCGACGGCCAGCGGTGGCCGTCCTCGCGAAGCAGAAAAGCCACCGACGCGATTCCGATCGGTCGCTCTAAGGAGCGATCGATCGCTCGCGCCCTGACTCGACCCCACCACCGACTCGCTCACGAGTCCGACCGATCGCTCCAAGGAGCGATCGATCGCTCGAGGGTCGTCAGCTGCCCAAAGGCAAGCTTCCGCGCGCCCGAGCTGGGATCTTCCGATCCCGGGTCCACCTAGCCAGTCTAAACAAGCATTAACACAAATAAGGCCGGTGTGTGCACACGCGGGTGTGAAACAACCCAACAAGGCGCAATTTACCAAATTGCCCTTGCGGTCTACAGCGAGCCACAGGGGTAGAGGGACAGGTCCTCACAGAAAGTAACTTCCATATTTCATGAAAAGTAATTACCATATTGTATGAAAAGTAAGTTCCATATGTTTTCACAATATTTCCCATTATTTTCGCTATTTTTCTAACATTTTCGTATTTTTGAAAATGCCTTTTCTCTTTTCTATTTTTCTACCATTTTCCTTGATCGCCACTCCATCGCACCTCACGATCAGACAGTGAGATTTGGATCAGCGATGGGTGGCGAGACCAGGATCGGTGTCGGACGGCGAGCATGGGATTGGGATCGGTGTCGGATGGCGACGGATTGGTGATGGCGAACTCAGGATCATCTTCTAGGGTTTTTCCTTTGTTTCTTCTCGACAACTGGAGGTTAGCATATGAAGATTGGAGCCATGGGTGGAGCGTTTCATCGACTTTCATCAACGGGTCTTCTCCTTAAGATGAGTAACTAAGCTCTAGTCTAGGGATTTCTATGATGTATTAGAGATCTTATCTAGGGTTTTCTATGGATTGGAGCATGTACTCTTTAGATGGTTTTTAATGGATAAATCTCATATTTTCATATCTCATTGGTGTTGATTTTATTTTGTGGATGGATGGTTTGTTCTTCTATGCCTCGATCTCAGTCTTGTGCATGTTAGAGACTAGGGATGGAGTTGTTTCATAATACTTTCAAGCTAGAACCATGATCGATCGATGTTTATGAATCCTAAACCCTAGATTAAGATTATAGGAGTGCTAGAACCACTATCTTAGTGTTAGAGGCACTGAGACCTATATTCTTAACCTATCGTTCATTCTTTACTTTTGTTGATTTGGCTTCCTCGAAGTGCTAGAACCTGTGAGGACATGCCCCTCCATCCCTGTGATTTGTTGTTTACCCCAAGGGCAATTTGGGAAATTGCGCCTTGGCGGTCGTTTCACACTGGGTGTGCACACACAGACCTTGTTTGGTGCCTGTGGATGTTAGAACGGTTAGGTGGGACCTAGTTTGGGAGTTCTGGGCTTGGGCCCGTTTTCTAGCCCAAGTTTGCACTTCTGGGCAGGGAGGATCGATCCTTTGGTCGTGGAGGATCGATCCTACATGTGCCTGGAAGTCTTTGGCGGTGGCTTTCGAAGGACGGCCACGGCGATGGCCGTCACTTCCCCTGTCAGGGGAGGGAAGACTTTCCCTCCCCTCCCCCAGCTTTTCCCCGCCTTCGCCGGCTTTCCCCCGACCTTACCCCTTCCCTTCCTCCTTCCTTTCTTCTTCTCCTTCTCTCTTCTTCTCGCGGCTCTGCTTCTTCCCCTGTTCCGATTGAGAGCTCCCGCTCGCCGTTCTTCCTCCTCCGGCCACCTTTCCTGGAGCTTGAAGGCTCGTTGGGTTCGTGGCGAGGCGAGGAAGATCTATGGCTAGGCTTTGGGGATCGAAACTGCGTTGAAGAGGTAGGGTTCTCACTCAAAGCTTCGGCTGTTTTGAGGGTTTAAATCCGGTTTTGTTTTCCGGTGGATCTCCCTGTGGAGTTGTTGTTTTCCGGTTTTGGAGCCTTGAGTAGCTTCGTGATGCTTAGATCTACCAGCCCACCAAGTTTGGTGAGATTTGGTTGCATCTTCCGGCGGTTCTCCCGGCCGGAAGTGCGCCGGAACCCATCAGGATCGATCCTCCTGGGAGGAAGGATCGGTCCTTCTGGCGTTGGCTTGCTGCGCCCAGCACATGATCGATCTTCTTATGGGAGGAGATCGATCATGGGGCCTGGGTTAGCAGGGATACCCTTCGTCCCGAGAAAGATCGATCCTCCTGGGAGGAAAGATCGATCTTCCTTGGTGCGACTGGAAGGGCGCCTTCTGTCTTGAGAAAGATCGATCTTCTTGGGAGGAAGGATTGATCCTTTGTGTCTCGACAGTGAGGGAAGCTCACTGTTACTTGGTGAGGATCGATCCTTCCCTTGGTGAGGATCGATCCTTTAGTAGTAGAGAGGGTTTTCATGGGTTTTGCCCGCGGGGCTTCGCATGTAAGTGGGTTTTGACGGTTTTGCCCTTGGGGCTTCTATGTTTTACATCATGCTTGAATGTTTACCGCTTTGTGGTTAACCGAGGGAGTAATGAACCCTCGGGAATGCTTAGTGTAATGGGCCATGGGTTATGCCCTTTTACCGCTTTATGGTGAACCGAAGGAAGTCATGATCCTCGGGAGTGTTTAGAATAAATGGGCCGAAGGTGTGCCCTTGCTGTGTTACTTGTTACCGCTTTATTTAATATCCTGCCCTGTTTCCTGTGCATTAGACATGCTAGGTTAGACTGGGTGGGGTTGACCCGTGGACTCCGGTGATCTAAGGCTAAGCGTGGGATGCCGTTACCCCGGTAAGGGTGTCCTACAGTTATCGTCTGGGCCACCCTGTGTCAAGGACCGTCGAAGGTAGCCCAGTCCTTGAGCAGTGGCTATCGGAGGGACGTAGATTGGACAGGAACCCTTGGGGAGGGAAACATCGATGGGATCGATGGACTCCCTGGCTAGACTTAGTCTTGGGTCAGGAGTTGGGGGTCCCGTTGGCTCTGTGGCTTGAAGTACTGGGAGGTGGTAGTCTTAACCTCGGTCGTTCCGCCAAGTGTGGAGATCCCGCTTGGGAAAGGGTGTTCTACTAGTAGCGTCATGTCCACCCTGTGTTAGGGATTGTCGGAGTTGTCCACCCCTGAGCAGTGGTTGTCGGAGGGGCGTACTGGGACAGGAGTCCTTCGGGTTATTGACGGGATTTATGGGATCCTTGGCAAGCCTCAGTACTTGGCTTCAGGGTTGGTTTGTTTGGGTTTGCCTTATTAGCGAGAGTGGTAGAGTAGGACCCTGCTGAGCTGTTGCTCATTCCTACCTGGACTGTGGTGTTTGCAGGTGCGGGTCCTCGTTCTCCTCCGGTGCTTCCCCGTCGCCCGTCTCGTGGTAACGCGTCGGCACCTGACCATGTCTGAGGGTCAGGATGGTTTCGTTTTTGCTTTCACGGAGACCCCGGTGGGTAGTGTAGCTTCTTTTTGGGGACTGTTGATCCATTGTAGCTAGTTGTACTAAACTCTGTTTAACTCTTTTATTACTGTTTTGTAATAAGCGTTAATAGATGTTGTAGTAGCTTGCTTCCGCTTGTGCCTGTTGGCAGCTGTTTCCGCCAGCTGTCTCTTTAGTCTCAACTGTTTTGTTACGCCGAGTGATGTGCTGTCGCAGGCACTCAAAAATAAATCCAATACTCGTTAAAATAAATGTAGTAGTGCGAGTACGAGTCGATCCCACGAAGAGTGTTTAGCCTAGTTTTGTGCTTAGTGAACAAAGATGGGGGATTTTAAACGTGAGGAAAAACAATAAAGAAATAATCTAAAGCGAAGAAACGAGTTAAATCAAGAGAACAAACCTTGGTCTGAGTCAACATCCACCATCGGAATCCAATAACTGATCATAGATGCAAGTGTCAATTAATTTATACCATGAATATTCACCGTCCGAATTCAATTCGAATCTCTCCTCAATCTTAGTTAATTAGAAACAAGCGATCTAATCAACCCTAATTACTAAACAACCTAAGACAAGCGCTGTAGATTTAATTTAGTAGCAGCGTTAAGAATAGGGAGATCGATGAAGCTAAACAACACAAGCACAAGCGGTTGCATTTAATCTAGTTGAATATTCTTCCTAAGATCTAACAAGATCTGATCAGCAGTAAATTATTAGATCCTAGTTGCTTCGCAGATTAGAGGGATCAAACAATTCCGGATTTGATATCAAACCTAGCGGTAGATCACCATGAATAATAAACTAGTAGGCCTCCTAGCAATTAGACAAGGCAATCATGAAGATTTAATCTCAGAAGAACATCCAATACTCATGTATAAACTGAACAATAAAAATAAATTAGATCTCACAGTTTCATTGATTCCGAGGTTTCAGTCTCCTCGACCAAGGATCAAGATTTAGCCACGCAGGGCCATCGAGAACAATCCTCCAAAAGATTTCATAAAGCAAAAGAAAACCTAGAAAAAATATAAAAGAGGAGAAAGAGTAGCCAAAAGTGTCCAAGAATCCCCCCTCAAACCCTAGAAAGAGTCCTATTTATAGCTCCAAGTGTATCCACCCTCGGATTAGATCACAACCGTTGATTTCCTTTACTGGGAAAGTCCGATCGATCGGACCTTGGATGCTGGATCGATCGGTCTCATTAAAATCTTCAACTTCTATTCACGCCCGAGCCCGATCGATCGGACTAAGGGAGTCGGATCGATCGATTTCGTAAAAGTCCTTCGTCTCTGGCTCTTCCCGAGTTCGATCGATGGTCCGATCGATCGAACTGTGTTCCTCTAAAAAGCATACGTTCTGTCGCCCTTTAATTCCCAAGTCCGATCGATCGAATTATGAGTGTTGGATCGATCGGTTGAGTAAAAATCCGCTGTTTTTGACTTTTTCCGAGTCCGATCGATCAGACTATTGGTGTCGGATCGATCGGACCCCATAGGAGCGATGGAGGGATCGATCGGATGCGTTGTGGCTGAAAAACACATGTTCTGTCACGTTTTTGCGTGGTCCGATTGATAGGCGGATCGTTCGGACTTCCATCTTATTTTCCTTTCTGCCATTCAGACTGCGCATCGGTACTGAAATTGCCGTAACTTCCTCTAGGAAACTCGGAATCACGAACCGTAAAATTCTCCAGAATTTAGACTTCAAGAGCTTTCCAACCATGTATGGCACATCCTCTGGTTCTTCATGAGCAGGTACAGATAAATCTTTAAATTTGATCCATGCATTCTTTTTAGCTTCTTTTCGACTTAAGGGCTTCAATTGCATACTAAATCAAAATATAAGAATAATGAGTGTATTTAGGAACTAAATAAGCACAAGAGACTAAGTATTAAGGGATAAAAATATAACATTATGCCTTCTCATCAAATTCCCCCACACTTAGCTTTTGCTCGTCCTCGGGCAAAACTAAAATTCACTCTACTCAAGATATCAAGGTTGCAACGCCATCAACAAAGAACAATCAACCTCTTCACAATTCATAACATATCATGAACAAACATTTTTAAACAACTTAAAAATCAATCAATAAGCATTTTCACTTGAAGATGAAGCATACTAAATAAGTAGACCCTCACGGAAATTAACACTCAACTCTCATGTGTTTGAAGGGTATGTATTTCACTCAAATTCATTCCAATGAAAATGATCTACCATAAGCTTGCATATCTTCTCATTTTCCGCCACTAGAATCACATGCATAACACAAATCATAAGGACTTCAAAAGGTTGTAATGGGGTCCAGGATTAAGGTGGGAAATATTTAGGAATGTAGCTCAAAAGCCAATGTAACTAATGGAGCAAAAATGCATCAATAAGACATGTACAACCAATCACTCCATTCAACAATTTTCTTCAACTTAGCTTTAACATACTCAACCCATAAAACATTACCACATTGGCAAAGAGATTGTTCAAAGGAATACTTTTTAACTGAAATAGTGAACAATCTTTTGCAAAAACTTCCACCTTTGTAGATATCAAACATAAACATCCCCCTTCCTTGGAATATTAGGAAGATTCATAAACATATTTTGCAACATGAGAAACAATTTCATCCTTCACTTTCTTTTCTTCTTTTCTTTTCTTTTTTTTTCTTCAAAAATAGCCATACCACAAATCCAAACACCCCCACACTTGAACTTTTGCACCCATACATGTCATAATGATGATCAATGCTCCACTAGTCCTATGACTTGCGTATTGGGATTATTTTTCAGATTTAAAGCTTGTCATGTGGGTTAACAATGAAGTCAATAAAGGTCAAAGGTGTTTAGCAAAAGAGAAAATTAATTACAAGGTAGGCTATTTGGCTTATGTAGCTTATAACAAAGATGGCCTTAATCATGTTCATGTCTGCATGTGTCAATGTGACCTCGAATAGAATCAAAGCAAGTTCTAGAAAAACAAATCCAAGGAAGAATATCTCTCATGAAAGAAATTAGTGAGACTGATATGAATGTGTCAGTCTAAAGGCTCAAAATCTCACCGGCTTTTGTCTACTCATTCAGTCACTACCATCTCAAGGAAAATAACTCAACTAATTAATTCCAAGTCGCAAAATTACTCATTCAATCATGTTATGAATATGTCAAGCTTAACTAATTCTCGCTCATGGCAAATGTAACCTAGATCTCCTCCCCCACACTTGAAACTGACATTGTCCCCAATGGAAGGTGGAATGCAAAGAAAAGCAAAAATAACTAAAATGGAAATGCGAAAATAAAAAGAGAAAGGAACGAACTCCCCTTGGGTTGCCTCCCAAGCAGCGCCTTTGTTTATTGTCATTGGATCGACTTCATGCTTGCTTTTTTAATCAGTATAAGTTGGTTCCTCAAGGTCCAATTTTTCCAACTTTTCTGTTGGAACGCCTTCATAGAAAGGTTTAAGTCGATGGCCATTCACCGTAAACATTTTGGAAGTGGCTAAACTTTGAATTTCAACTGCACCATGGGAAAAAACATTAGTAACAATAAAAGGTTCAATCCAACGAGAACGCAACTTACCTGGAAACAAACGTAAGCGTGATTGATAAAGGAGAACTTTTTGACCAACTTTAAACTCCTTTCTAGAGATCATTTTATCATGAAAAGCTTTTGTCTTTTCCTTGTAAATCCTAGCGCTCTCATAGGCATCATTGCGAATTTCCTCTAATTCTTGCAGTTGCAACTTCCTGTGTTCTCCACTCTCATCCATGTTCATATTAAGCTCTTGATAGCCCAATAAGCTTTATATTCTAACTCAACTGGAAGGTGACATGGTTTCCCAAATATCAAGCGATAAGGTGACATACCGATGGGTGCCTTATATGCAGTCCTATATGCCCACAACGCATCATCCAAACGCAAACTCCAATCTTTTCTATTTGGATTTACAGTCTTTTCAATGATGGACTTGATCTCTCGATTTGACACTTCCGCTTGTCCACTCGTTTGCGGATGATAGGCGGTTGATACCTTATGGGTCACATGGTACTTCCGTAGTAACGCCTCAACAGTCCGATTGCAAAAGTGCGTGCCTCGATCACTTATGAATGCTCTTGGAATTCCAAACCTGGATAATATGTTAGACTTGATAAAATCTGCAACAACTTTAGAATCATCAGTCCTGGTAGCTTTAGCTTCTACCCATTTTGAAACATAATCCACAGCAAGTAGAATATAAATATAACCAAAAGATATAGGGAACGGACCCATGAAGTCGATGCCCCAAACATCGAAAATTTCGCAAAATAATATGGGGGTTTGTGGCATCTCATTCCTTTGGGATATATTACCTGTCTTTTGACAATTCTCGCATGCCTTACAAAGAGAGTATGAATCTCGAAATAAAGAAGGCCAATAGAAACCACATTCTAACACTTTTCTGGCCGTTCTCTTAACTCCAAAGTGACCTCCACAAGCATAAGAATGACAAAAAGTGAGTATAGAAATAATTTCACTTTCAGGAACGCACCTTCTTATTACTTGATCTGCACAATGCTTCCATAAATATGGGTCATCCCACACATAGTATTTGGCATCACTTTTAATCTTATCTCTTTGAGCCTTAGACAAATCAGAAGGTAACATATTAGTAACCAAATAATTCACAATATTTGCATACCAAGGTAATGTCACAGTTGCAGAAAACAATTGTTCATCAGGGAATGTTTCCTGTAGACGAAGTTCATCCTCCACATGAATTAATCGACTCAGATGATCTGCAACTCGATTTTCTGTTCCTCTTTTGTCTTTTATCTCCAAATCAAATTCACTCAAGAGAAGTATCCATCGGATTAATCTTGGCTTTGCCTCCTTCTTCGTCATTAAATAACGAAAGGCTGCATGATCAGAATAAACAATGACTTTAGTACCAAGTAAATAAGAACGAAATTTTTCTAAAGCAAACACAACGGCTAAAAGTTCCTTTTCAGTTGTAGAATAATTTCTCTGGGCATCATCCAAAGTCTTGGAAGCATAGTAAATTGCATGAGAAGCTCTTCCAATCTTTTGACCCAAAACTGCGCCCACTGCATAATCACTTGCATCACACATTATCTCGAAAGGAACGCTCCAGTCTGGGGGCTGAATAACTGGGGTTGAAGTCAATAATTCTTTCAGCTTATCAAATGCCTTTTTGCATGCTTCATCGAACTCAAAAGCCTTGTCCTTTTGTAACAACGCGCATAGCGGTAATGCTATTTTGGAGAAGTCCTTGATGAATCTTCGGTAAAAACCTGCATGTCTAAGAAAAGAACGAACTTCCCGCACACTAGTGGGATAAGGTAAAGATTGAATGACATCAACTTTAGCTTTATCAACCTCAATTCCTTTAGATGAAACAACATGACCCAAAACTATACCTTGTTCAACCATGAAATGACATTTCTCAGAATTTAACACAATGCTAGTTTCTATGCATCTTTGGAGAACAAGTGTAAGGTTATGTAAACAATTATCAAAAGAGTTTCCATAAACTGTGAAATCATCCCTAAAAACCTCTATGATCTGTTCAATATAATCTGAGAATATACTAACCATACACCTTTGGAAAGTAGCTGGGGCGTTGCAAAGACCAAAAGGCATGCGACGGTATGCAAAAGTTCCAAATGGGCATGTGAACGTTGTCTTTTCCTGATCTTCAGGGGCAATTGCAATCTGAAAGTAACCTGAATAACCATCAAGAAAACAATAATAAGAATGACCAGCTAATCTTTCAAGCATCTGATCAATAAAAGGTAAAGGGAAGTGGTCCTTGCGGGTTATAGCATTTAATTTTCTATAATCAATACAAACCCTCCACCCATTTTGCACACGGGTGGGAACTAACTCATCTTTGTGATTTCTCACCACGGTTATTCCTGTCTTTTTAGGAACAACTTGAACTGGACTAACCCAAGTGCTATCCGAAATAGGATAGATCACTCCAACTTCAAGCAGTTTGAGGATCTCCTTCTTTACAACATCCATCATGGGCGGATTTAACCTTCTTTGTGGTTGGCGGGAAGGTTTCACTCCCTCTTCAAGCAAGATACGATGCATACATGTACTTGGACTGATTCCCTTGATGTCTGCAATTGTCCAACCAATAGCTGTCTTATGCTTCTTAAGAACCTGCACAAGTTTTTCTTCCTGTGGTGCACTAAGGTTATTGGAAATAATCACTGGTAACACTCCTTCATCTCCAAGAAAAGCATATTTAAGATGATTAGGAAGAGGTTTCAGATCTGGAATAGGTGCTTGCAATACAGAAGGTAATGATTTCTCATTAGATACAAGTACTAAACTAGAAGAATCGTTACCTGATTGCTGAATTATCGAAAAATCATTCAGTGTTGCAACAGTTTCCTGCAAATTAGTACTCAAAGATAGCTCCTCATTTTCTTCCTCAAGAGATTTGCTAATAGCCACTTCCAATTCATCTTTATCACTAAGTTCAAAAACTTACTGGGATAAATAATCAATCACATCAATTGAATACACTGAACAATCATCAGCAGGATATTTCATGGCATCATAAATATTAAACTTAACAGTTTCACCATCAAATTCCATGGTAAGTGTGCCACTATGGACATCTATCTTAGTCTTGGATGTCTTCAAGAAAGGTCTTCCCAACAAAATAGGAGTACTATGATCACCATTCTCCATATCAAGCACATAAAAATCAGCAGGGAAAACTAAATCATTGACTTGCACAAGAATATCTTCAACTACACCTTTAGGATAGGCGTTAGATCTGTCAGCCAATTGAATCACAACACCAGTTTCATTCAAAGGCCCAAGTTTTAAAGAAGAATATATAGAATATGGTATGACATTGATTGAAGCTCCCAAATCTAACATGGCTTTCTCAAATTTGGTGTTACCAATTGTACATGGGATAGTAAACATACCTGGATCCCTACACTTTGTAGGAATTTTTCTTTGCAGAATTGCAGAAACATTTTCCCCTACTTTCACCTTCTCACATCCTTTAAGTTTCTGCTTCCTCTTAATTGTGCACAATTCTTTCAAGAATTTAGCATAACGAGGTACTTGTTTAAGAGCATCTAAAAGTGGAATATTTACCTCGCATCGGCGAAAAGTCTCATATAGATCTGAATTCTTCTCATATTTTCTTGATTCTGTCAAAGCCTGAGGAAAAGGAGGTACAGGTTTATAATCAGAAAGAGGTGGAAACTTACGTTTAGGTACGTCGTCGTCATCGGAAAAGATTTTGTCCGCGACGATGTCTTGCTCTTTTCCTTGCACAGACGATGTAGAAACTTCCTTTATTGGAGTCTCAAGTTCTTTACCACTTCTCAAAATGATTGCACTTGCATTCTCTCTTGGATTTATTACCGTTTGAGAAGGTAATTTTCCCGAATTCTGCGCCTCTAGCTTGCTAATTACTGACGCCATCTGGCCCATTTGATGTTCCAAACCTTGGATACTGGCCTTTGCCTCTTGTTGAAATTGTTTTGTATCCTGTTGAAGTTGCATAGCATTAGTAGCAAGGGAATTAACAATATCTTCTAAAGACATACCAGAATTCGGAGTTGGATTTTGTTGTGGTCTCGGGGGGTATGGCGGTCTATATTGTTGATATTGCTGTCCAGTTGGGCGAAATTGAGTTGTAGGCTGATTCACTTGTGGATTCCCATAGTTGAGATTGGGGTGATCCCTCCATCCCGGATTATACGTGTTTGAATAGGGATCATACTTCCTTTGCGGTGGTCCTGGGAAACTCCCCGCTGCATTTACTTGTTCAATGGGTTCCTCTTGAAGAGTTGGGCACATATCAGTTAGATGTCCCGCCACTGAGCAAATTCCACAAACCTTCGCTGTCTGCATATTACCTACAGCCATTTGACGAACAAGAGAAGTCAGACTCGCAATCTGTTGTTCAAGAGATGAAACATTTACCTCATTAACATGTTTTGAATAAGAATCAAGTCTAGTATTAAATTGTTGAGAATTAGCCGCCATATTTGCAATCAAGTTTCTCGCGGCTTCAGGTGTTTTATCCTCCAAAGCTCCTCCACTAGCTGCATCAATCATACTCCTGTCATTGGTTAGTAAGCCCTCATAAAAATATTGAATAAGTAATTGCTCACTAATTTGATGATGGGGACAGCTTGCACATAATTTCATAAAACGTTCCCAATATTCATGTAGAGATTCTCCATTATGTTGCCTCACACCACAGATCTCTTTCCTAATGTTGGCCGCTCTTGAGGCTGGAAAATACTTCTCTAAAAACAACCTCTTCATCTCATTCCATGTTATAATACTCCCAGATGGTAAATAATAAAGCCAATCCTTAGCCGAATCCTTCAAAGAAAACGGAAATGCTCTCAATTTGATTTGATCTTCAGTCACCCTCATGGGTTTCATACTTGTGCACACCACATGAAGCTCCTTTAAATGCTTGTGAGGATCCTCACCTGCAAGTCCATGGAAAGTGGGTAAGAGATGTATTAGTCCAGATTTCAATTCAAAAGTAGTAGCAACATCCAAAGTAGGAAATGTAATGCATAAGGGTTGTTGATTCAAATCTGGGGCTGCAAGTTCTTTCAAAGTCCGATTTCCGGCCATGACTTCTTCCTCTTCTAATTCCGAAACACTGATAAATACGTGATCAAGAGCCAAATCGTCCTCTTCAGGATTTATCCGAGCTTCTCTCCTTAACCTGCGCAGAGTTCTTTCTATTTCTGGATCGTACTGTAAACCACATTGATTAAAAGATCGAGCTATACTCATAAACAATCAAGAGAATTCCGGCAAAATGAGAAAAAGAAATCAAGAAAATTCGAATAACTCTTTTTTTTTTATTATGAAAATAAAGATCACAATAAACACAAAAATCAACTAGAATCACTCCCCGGCAACGGCGCCAAAATTTGATGTGCTGTCGCAGGCACTCAAAAATAAATCCAATACTCGTTAAAATAAATGTAGTAGTGCGAGTACGAGTCGATCCCACGAAAAGTGTTTAGCTTAGTTTTGTGCTTAGTGAACAAAGATGGGGGATTTTAAACGTGAGGAAAAACAATAAAGAAATAATCTAAAGCGAAGAAACGAGTTAAATCAAGAGAACAAACCTTGGTCTGAGTCAACATCCACCATCGGAATCCAATAACTGATCATAGATGCAAGTATCAATTAATTTATACCATGAATATTCACCGTCCGAATTCAATTCGAATCTCTCCTCAATCTTAGTTAATTAGAAACAAGCGATCTAATCAACCCTAATTACTAAACAACCTAAGACAAGCGCTGTAGATTTAATCTAGTAGCAGCGTTAAGAATAGGGAGATCGATGAAGCTAAACAACACAAGCACAAGCGGTTGCATTTAATCTAGTTGAATATTCTTCCTAAGATCTAACAAGATCTGATCAGCAGTAAATTATTAGATCCTAGTTGCTTCTCAGATTAGAGGGATCAAACAATTCCGGATTTGATATCAAACCTAGCGGTAGATCACCATGAATAATAAACTAGTAGGCCTCCTAGCAATTAGACAAGGTAATCATGAAGATTTAATCTCAGAAGAACATCCAATACTCATGTATAAACTGAACAATAAAAATAAATTAGATCTCACAGTTTAATTGATTCCGAGGTTACAGTCTCCTCGACCAAGGATCAAGATTTAGCCACGCAGGGCCATCGAGAACAATCCTCCAAAAGATTTCATAAAGCAAAAGAAAACCTAGAAAAAATATAAAAGAGGAGAAAGAGTAGCCAAAAGTGTCCAAGAAGCCCCCCTCAAACCCTAGAAAGAGTCCTATTTATAGCTCCAAGTGTATCCACCCTCGGATTAGATCGCAACCGTTGATTTCCTTTACTGGGAAAGTCCGATCGATCGGACCTTGGATGCTGGATCGATCGGTCTCATTAAAATCTTCAACTTCTATTCACGCCCGAGCCCGATCGATCGGACTAAGGGAGTCGGATCGATCGATTTCGTAAAAGTCCTTCGTCTCTGGCTCTTCCCGAGTTCGATCGATGGTCCGATCGATCGAACTGTGTTCCTCTAAAAAGCATACGTTCTGTCGCCCTTTAATTCCCAAGTCCGATCGATCGAATTATGAGTGTTGGATCGATCGGTTGAGTAAAAATCCGCTGTTTTTGACTTTTTCCGAGTCCGATCGATCGGACCATTGGTGTCGGATCGATCAGACCCCATAGGAGCGATGGAGGGATCGATCGGATGCGTTGTGGCTGAAAAACATATGTTCTGTCACGTTTTTGCGTGGTCCGATCGATCGGCGGATCGCTCGGACTTCCATCTTATTTTCCTTTCTGCCATTCAGACTGCGCATCGGTACTGAAATTGCCGTAACTTCCTCTAGGAAACTCGGAATCACGAACCGTAAAATTCTCCAGAATCTAGACTTCAAGAGCTTTTCAACCATGTATGGCACATCCTCTGGTTCTAGATGAGCAGGTACAAATAAATCTTTAAAGTTGATCCATGCACTCTTTTTAGCTTCTTTTCGACTTAAGGGCTTCAATTGCATCCTAAATCAAAATATAAGAATAATGAGTGTATTTAGGAACTAAATAAGCACAGGAGACTAAGTATTAAGGGATAAAAATATAACATTATGCCTTCTCATCACCGAGCCTTCTCGTAGGCACGTGTACCTGGTCTCTTCCCTGGTCTCAGTTCTTCCTTAGCCAAATCTATGGCTAGGTCGAGAGATACCTTTAGGGTTTTAGGAGAAGGACCCTAGGTATTCGACGAGGAAGATGAAGACTAGAGGTAGGAGATGGTAGAGAAGAGGTTACCTTGCAGATCCTCTTGTGGTTGGCTGGTTACTCTTGGAGATCCACGCCAAGAGAGGTGGAAGAAGAGGGGCGGCGGCCAAGGAGGTCGCCGGGATTGGAGCGGTGGCTGGTAGCGGCGGACGGCAGTGGTGATGGTGGTAGCCGGCGGGTGGAGAAAGCCAGCAAGAGAGAGAAACGTGGGAGGGGCTGGTGGTGGTGGAATATTAATTAGAGCTACTCCTAAGATATCCTACTTTAACTACTAACTTTATTCTTCAATGCATAAAACCTAATACAAGCTATGGAGGTCCTTTTATAGAGGCCTCAAGAGAGTCCTACTTCAACTAGAGAACTACCTTGCTTTAATCAGCAAGTAACCATACTTTCCTACTAAGACTCAATCATAACTCAAACTCCCTAACAAACTGGACTCAAAATAGGAACTAATAAAACAAAGCATAAACTGGACTCAAACTAGGAAATCAACTAGGAAAGCAATTAAGAACTAACTAAGGTAGTAACCAGCTAAGGATTAGGATCCCTAAGGCCGGCTTTGGCTTGAGACCTGGTCCAAGGTCGGGTCCTACCAAGGGGTGGGGCCTGACCTGCGTGGGTCCCAACTGGATCTAGCCCATGTGTGGGCCCTGCCCCATAATTGGGCGTGGGTTGGTCTAGCCCAGGTGGAGCTGGACTTCCAACCGTATCATATTTCCGCCAGTTGAGGCTAGTAGGTGTAGGTTTTCCCTCTCGTGGCCCGGCCCGGTCTGGGCTCTGCGGGTCGGGGCGTGACAGCTTGGTATCAGAGCATAGGTTGTAGATCCCAGGGAACTGGATCGGGTCTCTGCGGAGACGTGCATGGGTTTGGGTAGTTCTAGAGTTAGAATATCCCTGTTTGCTTGCTTACTTTCCGCTGAGTGTGCTTGTATCTCTTTGTTGAGTGCAGTTTGTTTCATCTTTGACGAGTGGAACTCGTGTTTCTGTTGTTGGTACAGATGGCAGGGCAGCCTGGCAGTCCTCGCGGGTTGGGCCGTGACGATCCTCCTTAGGCGAGTGACGTCTGGCAGACTTCCGAGGCTGAGGAGCCTCGGCACCAGCCCTACGTACCAGCGACAGAGACAGACTCTGCGGTGGACGGCGAGGTGGAGGTTCCCTTCCGCCGTAGGGAGGCCCCCCCACCCGTCGCTAGGAGCTCCTTGGCGTCTGAGGTCCTCGAGTTCCGCCGGTTGGACCCGTCGAGGTTCAACGACGGAAGCGGGGATCCGTCAGTGGCCGAGGAGTGGCTTGACGGAGTCACCAGTTTGCTTGACCTCTTGTTCGACGAGAGTGACCCCGTCTGGGTCAGACTCGCGGCACTCCAGCTCGAGGGAGATGCCCGGAATTGGGGGCGCACAGTTCAGGTCACCAGAGCAGCAGGAGAGCAGTTGACCTGGGAGGGCTTCTGTGCAGCTTTCCTTGACGCGTACTTTCCCTACAGTATGCGGGTGGCATTGGCTGAGGAGTACCTCAGTCTTACTCAGGGTTCTCTTACGGTGCAGCAGTATGCCACCACCTTCACGCACTTGGTCCGGTATGCTGGGCCAATGGCAGCCGACCCTACCGCCCGGGCCCAGCACTTCGAGAGGGGGCTCCGTGAGGAGATCAGGAGGTTGATCGCCGCGCGCCAGGCGACCACCTACTCCGCGGTTTTGGGTGCTGCATTGGCAGTGGAGCCTCGTTGCCAGGGGAGGCCGAGGACTAGCCAGTCAGTACCAGTGACAAGTGGGGGAGGAGGTGAGCAGCTCCAGAGGTCTCATGGCCGTAGAGACCAGCACCGGAGGTCCGCGCACCCGCAGCAGCAGCGTCAGACGTACCGCCAGCAGCAGTCCCACTAGGGTGACCAACTCCTTCTCACAGCGGGACCCACTTAGCAGGCTCCCTGGGAGGGAGGCCGAGGGCAGCAGTCCGAGCGTGGGCCAGCGCTGTGTTTCCACTGTCAGCAGCCGGGGCACTTCCGCAGGGACTGTCCGCGGCGGGGCTCGCAGGGTGCAGCACCGTCGGGAGGTCGAGGCGGAGAGGCCAGGGCTGGGCGTGGGCAGAGTGGTGGAGCCGGGCAAGGCCGCAGCGGAGGCAGAGCCAGAGCGGATGGTGGGAAACATCGATGGAATCGATGGACTCCCTGGCTAGACTTAGTCTTGGGTCAGGAGTTGGGGGTCCCGTTGGCTCTGTGGCTTGGAGTACTGGGAGGTGGTAGTCTTAACCTCGGTCGTTCCGCCAAGTGTGGAGATCCCGCTTGGGAAAGGGTGTCCTACTAGTAGCGTCATGTCCACCCTGTGTCAGGGATTGTCGGAGTTGTCCACCCCTGAGCAGTGGTTGTCGGAGGGGCGTACTGGGACAGGAGTCCTTCGGGTTATTGACGGGATTTATGAGATCCTTGGCAAGCCTCAGTACTTGGCTTCAGGGTTGGTTCGTTTGGGTTTGCCTTATTAGCGAGAGTGGTAGAGTAGGACCCTGCTAAGCTGTTGCTCATTCCTACCTGGACTGTGGTGTTTGCAGGTGCGGGTCCTCGTTCTCCTCCGGTGCTTCCCCGTCGCCCGTCTCGTGGTAGCGCGCCGGCACCTGACCATGTCTGAGGGTCAGGATGGTTTCATTTGTGCGTTCACGGAGACCCCGGTGGGTAGTGTAGCTTCTTTTTGGGGACTGTTGATCCCTTGTAGCTAGTTGTACTAAACTCTGTTTAACTCTTTTATTACTGTTTTGTAATAAGCGTTAATAGATGTTGTAGTAGCTTGCTTCCGCTTGTGCCTATTGGCAGCTGTTTCCGCCAGCTGTCTCTTTAGTCTCAACTGTTTCCGCCAGTTGAGGCTAGTAGGTGTAGGTTTTCCCCCTCGTGTCCCGGCCCGGTCTGGGCTCTGCGGGTCGGTGCGCGACTGAACCACTTTGAGTTTTTCACCAAGTTTCCATTCTTTGATGTTAGTCTTTCCAATGAAGACTTCTTACGAATCTTTGTTGAGTGATAGGTAGATCTAGCCATTCTCCTATCAACCTTTGGAAAACCATCTATGATATATGGATTTGCTCTCATCTTAGGGACACCTAGATAGTTCTTGATTACGGATTAGAAATTCCTAGCTTATTCTCATAATATTTCCTTTCTTTTTGATCGAGTGTTAGGCACTTTGACGAAGCACCTTCCAAGCGGAGAAGGAGCATCGATCAAATCTTCACCGAGATAGCACTATTTGTATTTCTAAACTTTGTGTTGCTCTGGTGATGTGATGCATGAATGAATGTTAGTGAAGATTCTGATTTGAATATTACATTGTAAGAATTTTTGAATTCTCGTATTGCTTGGCATAGATCTTTAAATCTTTCATCTGATTCATCCATGGAAAACCTTAACCCAAATGACCATAATGATCATGAGGAAAACTCGATCCATTCTGAAGATCAAGGCCGCATGGCTATGAAAGATTTCTATGTTCCTATTTCATTCACTTCTAATTTTTGCATTCAACCCCCAGTTATAGGAGCTGCTCATTATGAAATTATACCCCAATTTCTTCAATCTCTTCCTGCTTTTCATGGGTTATCTCATGAAGATCCTTAGAATCATATTGAAGAATTCATCTTGATCAGTTCTACCGTGAAAGTCAATAATTTTACTGAAGATGCTTGGAGATTGAAACTCTTTCCTTTTACTCTTAAGGGAAAAGCTAAATATTAGCTTACATTTTTAGAACCCAGATCCATCACGACTTGGCCGGAACTTCAAACCCAATTCTTGCTAAGTTCTTTCCGATTACCAAAACCAGTGATCTTAGAAAAGAAATTTCATCTTTCAGACAAGCCGATGATGAACTTTTTCATGAAGCATGGGACCGATATAGAGAACTTCTTAGGAAGTGTCCTCATCATCAATTTCCTTAATGGGCAATCATAGAAAACTTTTATAAAGGTCTTAAAGAGAAACATCAAATGACTATCGATGCCGCATGTGGAGGAGTTTTTATTACAAATCCTCTTGATGATTCGTGGAGACTTTTTGAGAGATTAGTTGAAAATTCTCAATATCATGCTTCATCCTCTAGTAATACCCGTGATTCTTCCAATCAATCCAAACCTAGAGGTACTCTTGAATTAGATGAATCTACTCGTTTCTCTAAACAAGTAGATGCTCTAAGTAGAAAGCTTGACCAAGTTCTGACTCAAACGACAAATCAAGTTGTGTCTTCAAATCCTTCATTGCCACCGTATTCAGGAGATATTTGTTTCTTATGTTCCAATTCTGGTCATGATATCACTGATTGTCATTTAGCGCTTCAATATCCAGAATTAGTTCTGGAACATGTGAATGCAATTTATAATCATTCCAAACCAGCTTAGGATCCATATTCTAATACATATAATCCTGGTTTGCGGAATCATCCGAATTTGTCTTGGAGAACACATGGTCAACAACCTGATTCGTTCAATCCAAGACCACTGATGAATAATCAAAATCCGAATTACCCTCCTAAATTTCAGCCACCATATCAGCCGCCTCAAAATTATCCCTCTCAAGTGCCTTATCAATCTCAACCTTCTCAATCTTGGGGCTATCAACCGTACGGACCACCACAACCTCAAGCGATTCAAAATCAATCTTCTCTTCCTCCACCACAATTGAATCGAAGTCCGAATATTGATGATAGACTTGTGAAGGCTCTTGATTCTTTTGAAGCTTGTACCCAATTGGTTCATTCTCATTCTCAAGCTTTAGCTAAGATGGAAAGTTAATTGGGTCAGTTAGCTAATTCTATGTCTAGGAGAGAAGAGAGTAGATTGCCTAGTCAACCGATTCCTAATCCTCGAGGTCAACATTCCATTGATTCTTCTCATAAACAAGTTCAAGCAGTGACTTCCTTGCGAAGTGGAAAGACTTTTGTCAATGTTGAAAAACCGGATGAGGAATACTTGGAACATGATTATGTGTGAGGACCCGTCCCTCTACTCCTGTGGCTCGTCGTGGACCGCAAGGGCAATTTGGTAAATTGCGCATTGTCGGCTTGTTTCACACTCGCGTGTGCACACACTGACCATGTTTGTGATAATGTTTGGTTAGAATGGTTAGTGGGACCCGGGATCGAAAGATCCGGGCTTGGGCTTGAGTTCTTGCCCAAGTCTAGCTTTTTGGACAAAAAGGATCGATCTTCTCTAGCTAAGAGATCGATCTTCTTGTGCCAGAAAGTCAAGGTGTGATTGTCATGAAGGATCGATCTTTCCTTAGGGAAAGATCGATCATTCATAGGTCGGTTCGTTTGCCTATAAAGCAGACGAGACTTTCTTCCTTGAATCCTTTTGAAATCCGGAGATCTGAGCTCAGATCTTGCGATTTTTGATGGTGTTTGAGGACGATCCAAGGCCTAGCTGCTTGGATTTAAGCTGCTCTTGCTTAGGTAGGGATCCTACCAACAATCTTTTTCGGGTTTTTGGTTTTTCCGGTTTGATTGTGTTCTTATGCTTAGATCTCTCAATATACATGTTTGTTTGCTGAGGTTTTACCGGTTTTGGACTCGTGGGATCTTGATCTATCAGATCCCAGAGTTTCGTTAGGTTTGGATGTACTTTTCGACGGTATTCCTCGTCGAAAGTACGCCGGAGAACCCATCCGGATCGATCCTTCTGGAGGAAGGATCGATACCTCTGGGTTGGTCATGCTGCGCCCGATGAAGGATCGATCCTCTGCTTGGAGAAGATCGATCCTGGGTCTTGGGTAGCATGGTTACCCTATGTCGCGAGGAAGATCGATCTTCCTGGGAGGAAGGATCGATCTTTCTTGGCGCGACAAGAAGGGTACCCTCTGTCTCGAGAAAGATCGATCTTCCTGGGAGGAAGGATCGATCTTCTTTAGCTCGACAGTGAGGGAAGCTCATTGTTACTTAAAAGTAGCAGAGAGAATTTTTCATGGTTTTTGCCCGCGGGGCTTGGTATGTCGGTTTTTCTTTCCGCTTTATACCTTGTACATATGTTTAAGCATGTTAGCCCTATAATAGGGCAATGGTGAACGGGGTGAGTGATGACTCCCGGGATGTTTAGAATAAACGGGCGGGTAGCCCTACAACTTTCCCTAGCCTTGCATGCCGGCGTGCGCCGAGGGCTTTATCTGTGATATCTATGAGCTGTTGTTTGCGGGGCTGCTTCCCGGTGCAGGTGTTGTGGTGGACTGCTGACAGTTGATGGGGTTACCACTGTAGCAGTCCTTAGACCTTATTTACCTGTTCACCACCTCGGGCCGGCAGGGTGCCGTGCCCATACATTGTTATTTATATCATCACATACTGTTGCATGTTTAACTGTATTACCCTGCGTATGCGCATAGCATGCATTGTCTTGTGCATTAGTTGCATATGTGTAGGGCGTTGCCGATCCGGGGCTTTCGGGTAGCCCGGATATAGCTCTAGGACCGTTGCGGGTAGCTTGGTCCAGGACTCGATTTGTAGTATTCAATCGTTTTCGATGATAGGGTTAGTTTGACCTGAATACATGTTGCTTGATGATTATAGAGGTCGTGTCGGCCTCGAGCCGAGTGTTGAGGTGTAACCGATATCCGGTTCACTGTCTCATGGGTAGAGGTAGTGCCTACTCAGCGGTGTTGGTTGCCCGCCTAGCAGTGTTGGTTTCCTGCTAGTGAGATGGTAGTGTTGGTCTGCCTCGCTGAGGGCGACCCAGTATGTGACCAGTCCGGCTGGAGAACATGACTGGAGTCTCCTTTCAGGGACACGCGATGGGGTTATAGGACCCCTGTGTACACCCAACCTTTGCTTGAGGGCGACACTGTTGTGTTCCCTCCCTTGTGAGTGTCGTAGTGTAGTGTCCCTGCTGAGCTTAGTGCTCACTCCTACCCGGGTTACGTTTTGCAGGTGCTGGCGCTAGCTCTTCTTCGGTCGCCCCTACCGGGCCGGTGTTTGGTGACGTGGCCGCGTCTGGCGATGCTTGAGGAGCGGCGATCCAGTCTTACCCCTTTTGTTATAGATAGTCTCCTACGGGAGTGATAAGTGTATAATTTCCATGTTTGAGGATTTTGTAATATTATATCAGTTTCAGTATTTGGGTTTGTAATATTTGTTAATACAGGATGATTGAGAATTGCTAGGGTAACCACTACGATTAGAGGGAAACCTCGCCAAAATTTCCGTAGTAGGTTAGGTTCCGTTTCGCGTCGCCCGACCCGGTTGGGCCTACGCGGGTCGGGGTGCGACATTATGCATCTCAATCTCAACCTCAATTATGTAATGGAAATCCTTCTACTTCTCATGATTCATTAGATAGAGACGTGCATGCATCAAATGATAATATTTTGCCTGAAAACTCGGTTCCTACTCGTCAAGGTTCGAAAAAGGATTTTAATGCATCGCCTAAGCCGAATCCTAGGACCTATGTTCCGAAAATTCCTTTTCTTGAGGCCCCAGTAGATCCAACTTCGACTCCTTCCAAAAGTTCTAAACTTGATGAGATGATGGAAGTTTTTAGGAAAGTTCATATCGATCTTCCTATTTTAGATGCTATCAAACAGATTCCTTCTTATGCGAAATTTCTGAAAGATTTATGCACTCATAAGCGTCAATCTAGATCTCATATTTCCAAAAAGATTTTCTTAACTGAACAAGTGAGCTCAATTCTTCGTGGTGATATTCCTCCTCAACTCAAAGATCCAGGTACTCGTATAATTTCTTGCACTATAGGAAATCGTTTGATTGATGGAGCTTTACTTGATCTAGGAGCTAGTGTGAATCTCATGCCTTATTCATTATATTCCAAGTTTGGTATAGGCGAACTTAAACCAACTGCCATGACCCTACAGTTAGCTAATCGTTCAATTAAAACCCTACGGGGTGTGCTTGAAGATGTTCTCGTTAAAGTTGATCAGTGTGTGTCTCCTGTAGATTTTGTGATGTTGGATATGGAACCGAGCTTGCAAACTGAGAAAACCGTTCCTATAATTCTTGGCTGACCTTTCTTAGCCATTGCCAATGCTTGCATTAATTGTAGGATGGTATTATGACAGTTACTTTTGAAAATATGGAATTGAAATTGAATATTTTTCATACATCAAAACACCATGCATATGATGATGATTGTTTTATGATAAATGCTTTGATGAATAATGATGATATCGATATGTGTGTGGATGATGCTATGTATAAGATAGTGCATGATGATGATGTGTCTGGTGAAAGTTATACAAGTGCATGTGATGCGTCATTCTTAGATGATGATGATGTGGTAGTTAGAGATGATCTGCCAGATCTAAATGTTGATTTTCCAGAACTATGTGATGAGATTGTGGATGTTAATGATGATATACCAACTTGTGATGCTAATGGTCTTGATATTATTGATGTGGTGACAAATTGTGATTTTTATGAGGATGTTTGCAATATTTCTTGGAAGAAAACTCTGATTGAACCTTTACCTCCTACTTCTTTAACTCCAGCTTTACCGTCTTTGATTATGCCTCCTAATCTGGATTTGAAAACACTGCCTTCTAATCTTAAATATGCCTTCCTTGGACCTGATTCTACACTTCCTGTGATTATCTCCTCTTTGTTAACCAAAATTCAGGAGTCTCAATTGATTGAAGTTCTTAGATTACATAGGAGAGCCATTGGATGGTCCATAGGAGATCTTAGAGGTATTGACCCTTCCATTTGCATGCATCGTACACATTTAGAGGATGAAACTAAAAGTGTTAGAGAGATGTAGAGTCGTCTTAATCCTTTAATGAAAGACGTGGTCATGAAAGAGGTAGTGAAACTCCTAGATGCTGGTATCATATACCCGATTTCTGATTCTAAATGGATTAGCCCAGCTCAGATAGTTCCTAAGAAATATGGGATCACTGTAGTTAAAAATGAAAAAGGAGAAGAAATCACAACCCGCCAGACAACAGGTTGGAGAGTGTGTATTGATTATCGGAGATTAAATACCTTAACTAGGAAGGATCATTTTCCTTTACCTTTCATTGATCAGATTTTAGAAAGGTTAGCAGGTCAATCAAACTATTGTTTCCTTGATGGTTACTCATGTTATAACCAGGTAGCCATAGATCCAGTCGACCAAGAGAAAACGACATTTAGCTGTCCCTTCGGAACATTTGCATATAGAAGAATGCCTTTTGGTTTGTGCAATGCTCCGACTACGTTTCAACGTTGTATGCTTTCGATTTTTGGGGATATGATTGAGCAACTTCTAGAAGTTTTAATGGATGATTTCTCTGTTTTTGGCAAAACCTTTGAATCTTGTTTGTCTAATCTTTGTAAGGTGCTTGCTAGATGTGAGGAAACTAACCTTATGCTTAGTTGGGAGAAAAGTCATTTCATGGTTAGTGAAGGAATCGTGCTTGGTCATGTGATTTCGGGTAGAGGAATAGAAGTAGACAAAGCGAAACTTGAATTAATTTCTAAATTGCCGCCTCCTTCTTCAGTTCGTCAAATCCGATCATTCTTGGGTCATGCGGGATTTTATCGGAGGTTTATCAAGGATTTTAGTAAAGTATCCCGACCTCTCTGCGCTTTGCTTGCGAAAGATGTTCCTTTCGTGTTTGATGAATCATGTCTTAAAGCTTTCAACATCCTTCGTGATTTGCTATATTCAGCACCGATTTGTCATCCGCCTGTTTATGATCATCCTTTCGAGATTATGTGTGATGCTTCTGATTATGCCGTTGGTGCTGTACTTGAGCAAATGATTGATAAATTGCCCAGAGTTATCTATTATGCTAGCAAAACCTTGAATGAAGCTCAGCTTAATTATACAACCACTGAAAAGGAATTGCTAGCTGTGATTTTTGCCTCGGAAAAATTCCGTTCATATCTTCTTGAATCCAAGGTTATCATTTTCACCGATCATTCGGCCTTAAGATATCTGGTAGGAAAGAAAGAACTCAAGCCGAGATTAGTCCGTTGGATTATGCTTTTGCAAGAGTTTGATCTTGAATTAAGAGATAAAAAGGGAGCGTTGAATGTAGTAGCCGATCATTTATCTAGACTTCCCTTAGATGTGATAAATGATTCAACCCCGATTAATGACACATTCCCTGATGAACATCTTTTCATGGTTGATCGTCCTCCTACACCTTGGTATGCGCATATTGTGAATTATCTTGTCACCGGATTTATTCCTTCTCATTGGACCTAGCAGGACAAAGATAAATTCTTCTCTAGAGTGAAATCCTATGTTTGGAATGATCCGATTCTCTTGAAACATTGTCCTGATCAAATTATGCGATGTTGCGTACCTGAATCCGAGATTATTTCTATCTTAACCACTTATCACTCTCATGCTTGTGGAGGACATTTTTCTAGCCGAAGAACAACGACTAAAATTTTTCAATCTGGTTTCTATTGGCCAACTGTATTTCGCGATGCCCATAGTTTTTCTCAAGCTTGCCTTAGATGTCAACAACTTGGCAATATTTCTAGTAGAAATGAAATGCCACAAACTCTTATCATTGTTTGCGAAATTTTTGATGTTTGGGGTGTCGCGCCCCGACCCACGAAAGCCCAACCGGGCCGGGCGACGCGAACCGAAACCTAACAAAACGCGGAAGAAAAGCTGGCGAGGGTTCCCTCTAACCTATTCGTCTCCCTAACAATTCACCAAAAACACCCTCAATTAAAAGTCATTAATTTAACAACATCGAACCACAGATTTACAAACCCAAAAAGATTTAATATACATATCCTCGGAGAGGGAGAGATCCAAATACAACATTACTCCCGTAGGAGACTATTTAACATAGGGTATAAAAGCAGAAAAGATCGCCACCTCTCAAAGTCCAGCAGGCGCCGCCGCACCGCCGACCAACTGGCCGGTAGGGGCCACAGAAGTACTGACGCCTGCACCTGCAAAACGCAGCCCGGATAGGAGTGAGCACTAAGCTCAGTAGGGATCTACACTACGACACACAGACGGAAGTGGAAAACGCAACAGTGCCGCCCTCAAGTAGAACCTGGGTGTATATAGGGGTCCCATAACCCCACCGCATGTCCTTGAGGCCCTCGATCATGATCTTCTAGCCGGGCTGGTCACATGTCAGGTCACACTCAGTATCAGGAAACAACACTGCTGACTCTCAACAGGACACAGAACACTGTTTGGTGGGAAGAGACACCACTGAGTAGGCAACTCCTCTACCCAAGAGTTTAAGAACACCGGACACCGGCTACACCTCAGATCCGACTCGAGGCCGACACGACCTCTACAATCATCAAGAAACAAGTGCACCAGTCATCTAAGCCTATCATCAAGTTTGACTGGACACTACAATTCAAACCAGGTCCAAACTACCCAACCCCGGTCCTAGGGCTAAGTCCGAGCTTCCAGCCTCGGGACGGCGACCCACAGATCACCCACGCACTAACCAATACAACTAATGCACAACAGGGAAAATGCATGCTATGAACATACATAGATAAGAAGTAAAGCATGCAACAGTATGACAAACATCATATAAGTCAACCGGATCGCTGCAGCGGTACTACCAACCTCTGCCAGCCGATCCGCAGTGGGCCCCGGCATTACGACGGTACCACGACCGTCAACCGCAAACTCCTGCAACAGGAAGCAACCCCGAAAACCGCTGATGAACAGTAAACAATATAATATTGTATTCCGAAATATAATATTATATTCAAAACACCCAAAACCTCTACTTAGGGGCTAATTGATCCCGTCGATCCGATGTCTAAACGACGTCGGATTCAAGATCCAACTTAGCTATCAGTAGGTGTATATACCAGGATCAATATATCCAAAATCCATAATCATCCAACGGTTGGATTAACGGAAAAACATTAATCAAAACCACTAATCAAACTAACTTACCAATTAATTGCTGCAACGCAGCCCTCTAGTAAACAATTCATAACAAATCGTAGGAAAATCAAAAAATTATGACATCAGTTGGGTTAGAGAGTAGATTCAAAGCTCTACAACTCTTATGCTCATCACAACCCAAGATCACGTACGTACCGGCCGGAAAACACGCCGCAAGCCGGCTGTTCTTCAAGAACAGCAGAAACCAGAAAAATCTGAGCTTAATCTTGCATAAATCCTACTAAAAACTCAACCAAGGATCATGAAACTCATATCAGATATTCTACTAGGCATGAGGAAACTAACAAGACAAAGATCAACAAGATCCAACGGCTAGATAAGGAGAAACCCATTAAAGAACACAGTAGGTAGAAGAACCTACCGAAGAACGCTAACCCGGTTGATTCCCCGCGAGTTGATCACCAACAAGGTTCCAAACCACTTCAGGGATCTTCCTCTCGTTGTCATGGATCCAACGAGCCTTAGAACACCCAAAATCATGGTCGGAGGAGGGAGAACGGAAGAGGAGAAGCTCGCTGCCGAAAACAGGGGAAGAAAACAGAGCCGCGGGAGAAGAAAGAAAGAAGGAAGAAGAAAGGAGGAGAAGGAGGAGGAGAAGAGGAAGAAAGGAAGGAAAAAGGGGAAGGGGAAAGCCGGGGGAAGGGGGGAAAAGAGAAAGGAGGGGAGGGAAAGTCCTTCCCCTCTGACAGGAGAGAGCGACGGCCAACGGCGGCCGTCCTCGCGAAGCAGAAAAGCCATCGACGTGAGTCCGATCGATCGCTCCAAGGAGCGATCGATCGCTCGCACCCCGAATCGATCCAAACACCAAGTCGGATCGATCCGACCAAGTCGGATCGATCCAACACCAAGTCGGATCGATCCGACCAAGTCGGATCGATCCGACCAAGTCGGATCGATCCAACACCAAGTCGGATCGATCCGAGCGGGTCAAAACCCACCGACTCGCTCACGAGGGTCGTCAGCTGCCCCAAGGCAAGCTTCCGCGCGCCCGAGCTGGGAACTTCCGATCCCGGGTCCACCTAGCCATTCTAAACAAGCACTAACACAAACAAGGCCAGTGTGTGCACACGCGGGTGTGAAACAAACCAACAAGGCGCAATTTACCAAATTGCCCTTGCGGTCTACAACGAGCCACAGGGGTAGAGGGACATGTCCTCACATGGGGCATCGATTTCATGGGTCCTTTTCCCCAAACGGATTCACGTACATTCTTTTAGCAGTTGATTACGTTTCTAAATGGATTGAAGCTGTAGCTACTAGGACAAATGATCATCGAGTTGTTCTCAAATTTCTTCATTCGAATATCTTTTCTCGATTTGGTCATCCTAGGGCTATTATTAGCTATGGAGGTTCTCACTTCATGAATAGATATTTCCGCCAGACCCTTGATAAATACAACATCTCTCATAAAATTGCCAGACCTTATCACCTTCAAACTTGTGGCCAAGTAGAGGTGTCGAACCATGAAATTAAGCGAATTTTAGAAAAGGTTGTGCGGTCGGATAGGAATGATTGGGCCATGCGACTCAATGACGCTTTGCGGGCATACCATACTGCTTATAAAACTCCGATTGGTATGTCCCCATATAGAATGGTTTATGGTAAACATTGGAATCTTCCAGTAAATATCGTCAACAAAGCTTGGTTAAATATTCATAAAGTGAATTGGAACCCATGGACTGGACGTAGTACGCGTTTGCTTCAATTAAATGAACTAGAAGAAATCCGAAATGAAGCCTATGATAATTCTCTGATTTATAAAGCCCGGACTAAAGCATATCATGATAAATTTATACATCATAGAGTTTTTAACGTTGGCGATAAAGTTTGGCTATTCAATGCCAAGCTTCTACTCTTCCCTGGGAAACTTAGGTCTAGGTGGAATGGTCCCTTCATAGTAAAACAAGTCTTTCCTCATGGAGCAATCGAAATCTGACATCCTAAGTCTGGCTCCACCTTTACAATGAATGGCCATAGATTGATGCCTTAAATTGAAAACCCTCCACAACTAGACCCTACGATGACATTGGACGAGCCACATTATCGGTGATTGGTTGTTAACTATGTTGAGCTAGAGACGTTAAACCGAGCGGTCGATGGGAGGCAACCCATCGGTTTCTAATAGTTTGCTTTCTTTTATTGGTTTTGTAGTTAATTTATTTGCTTTTCGTGGTTTTTAGTTTGTTTCTAGCTAAGTGTGAATGAGATCCTATTTAGCCACATAATGCTTGCAACGCTTGATGTGTTTTTGATTTTGTTTTGCAATTCTTCATCTTGAACCTATCAGATCGATCTGGTTTGTTAGAGTTGGTTGATCCAGGCATTAAGATAAGAAGATCGATCTCCTTATTGCCATAAGGTCGATCTTTATCGGGTTCCCTGGAAAGAACAGAATACCCGAGCTGGACTCAAACTCGTGCCGCCTTCCTCCCGCCGGCTTCGCCTCTAACCTTATCCTACTCGTTCTCCAATCCATGTACAACTCCTAGAGGATGAGCACCCTCTATTTAAGCCGGCCTCTTTCTCTCTGTTTCATCACCTTTGTCTGTTGTCATCCAGTGTTTTCTGTCTCCGACGTCACTCCCGTCTCCGACGTGGATCTCGGTGTCTCTGGCGTGGATTTCACTAGCAAAGTCATCCTAGTATTATTCGATAGGGATCCCAGTCTTTTTCTTTCTTTCCTTCTCTCTTTTATCTCTCAGTTTCTTTTGTCTCTACCGGCAGAACCCATGGCTTTCGCCATGGACTCCAACCACTGACGCCGGTGACGAAGGCTGGTGTCCTCCGTATTCTCTCTTCCTTCTGTTTCTTCGTCATTTCCTTGTTCTTTGCTCTTCCTTTCTCCCCTTTGCTTTTCCGTCCAACCATCCCCTATTTTCCTCTCGTCCGTGCTCAGTTCTTCCCAGTCTAGGGATGTCCGATCGATCTTCTTAACTCCTTAGGATTGATCTCATTGTTCCAATCATGTTTTTCTCTCATCTTTCAGATACTGAACTAACCTATAGATTAATTACAGCCATGTCATACTATGGATCCTTTAACTCCGACGACCACTCCTATAATTCCCAGAATGCGTACGTTGAGCTAGGATCGACAACATTGCCAGCATCGCAAGCCTCTGATTCGTCACATGACTCCGTCGATTCCGCCTCGTTCGGTGTGGTCGACGACGACCTGAACTTCCTAAAGTTCCCGCCTGGCACATCTTCTGTCCCACTGCATGTTCAGGAAGGGATGATCTATCATGCTCAGGGTGTCGAGTTCCATGGTATGGAACTCTCATTCAGTATGTTGCAACACCTTGCAAAACTACCTACAGAATCACCCCGACTTGGAGGACCCGTGGATTGCGTTCAAATACCCTGATGGTCTAGGTCCCTTAATCAGCCTTTGTCTGCCTCTGAGCTTGCGTCACCATATGCAAGCGACGATCCAGATCGCCCAACTTCACCGATGAGGGTCGACTCTGACGATGACAAGGAGAGCGAGGAATCTCGTGCAGGTACTTCGGAAGATGAGTACGAGGAGACTGACGAAGAAGACGATGAGAATGATAGTTTGCGTTCTTTGCTTGTTAGGTTGTCTTTCGTGTCTTTTTGGATTATTACTTAGTCATGTTGTTTTATTATTATTATTATTATTATTATTAATTCAATTAATAAAAGCTTAGTTTTAGGAATTTTTGGGTGTTTTTTCTGTTTTATTTGATCGAGATCGATCTAGATCGGGTGTTTCTGGGCCCCTACAAGGCCAGCGTCAGCAATCCAGAGCGATCCAATTTTCTTTTTCCCTGGCCATCACTCCGTCCCATACCCCTTTCATCTTCTCCGGCGATTCCCGGTGTTCTGGCATGCGGTCTCCGTCCGGCCTAAAGCCGACCATCCTCCGGCATCCACACTCAACTGCCCGCTGTTCCTTCCCACGATCTCTCCCTCATCTCCATAAAACCCATACCCCTTAAAACCGCAAACCCTATTTCTGACTGATCCCTCTCCCTTCGTCGCCGGCCTCCATTCTTTCTGTTTCAAGCCATGCCACCCAAGAGACAGCAAACACTTGCCGCCAAGGCCAAGGGTAGCGCTGGCGCTTCTGGTTCTGGTAAAGCGCGGGTTCATCCACCATCGTCGTCGTCTTCCTCCTCAGACCCGGCGTATCTCCCCTCGCCATCGCCACCTTCTTCACCTCCGGTCTCCTCCCTTCCTCTGGTGGTGCCTTCGACAGCTCAGCAGTCATCTTCCCCAGCCACCACTCCCCATGGCCGGACATCAAACGCCAAGGCTCTTGCCGTTCCATCTCGAGCTCCAGCTGTGTCTTCGAAAGGCAAGCGAAAAGCTTCCTCTAGTGCACCACCCTCCTCCGCTCCTGCGCGGCCGACAAAGAAAGGAAAACCCACTCGACCACCTACTGCTCCTACACCCATGGCTGGCCTCGTTCTGAGATGGCAGCGAGAAGTGAACCTTGAGTTCACATTCGACATCGCGTGTCTTCAGACGGTGGTCATCGCCCGTGAGGGCGTTGTTACCCTGGAGGCGCGCGAGCTGCTGTCGATCTGCAGCCCCTCCACTGACGTCTATCCGCGGCTAGTCTGCATGTTCTACCAGAACATGGCAGCGATACCCTACAGTGATGAGCGCAACCAGACGGTGGGCAAGACCACAACCCCTGCCCTTGGCTTCCAGACCACCATTGATGACCACCAGATAATTTTTGACACCCAGATCATCCGCGAGATTCTGGGCATTCCAGACCATACTCCTGGTTTACATCGTTTGACCGCCGATGAGGAGATACCGCCAGATGCCGATATTGGGGCGTTCCTTCATCCGAAGAGAACCAGTGGAGCACAGTTTTCACGAGCTGAGCTGCATCCATCCCTCTGGTTTATTGATGATGTGCTGCGCCGGAACGTCTTCCAGTGCAGCCATGATCAGTATCGGACTGGGCATTGGGTATCAGCTCTGTGGCTTTTCGCCAAAGGGTGGTCCTTGGATGTTGCCCAGTTGATCCTTGAGGACAGGGTGTTGTATTACCGAGGCGCCGTGCGCGATTGCCTGCGCAGCAACGTGACCAAAGCTGCCCCGCATCCATGCATGATCTCAACATTTCTATCATCCCATGGGCTTGTACCGGAGGGTGAACCGACTGTCACCACCGATGCCTTAGCTTATGCCCGATTTTGTCGTGCCACTTGGGCCAAGGTCGTCGGGTATATGCGCAAATCCGGTGCGCCACTGAGACGCCCGTGCCGCCAGCAGCCTGTTCCACACCAGACAGAGTTAGCCCCCACACCAGCTTCCACTTCTGTACCTGCGCAACCCACGCTGAGTGACATCTACAACGTGGTGCTCGTCAATAGACGACAGGATGCCCTCCTAGACCTTCAGCGGGATGTCGCTCGGATTTGCGAGCACTTGGGTATCTCTCCGACCGCCCCAGCGGACCTCTCCATCGTTCCCTGCCACTCTCCTGGACTGTCAGCACCTCGTCCATGAGTGTAGTGTTCTCATGTTCCTAGGCCTTGTAGTTTCCTTGCATATCTGTTAGCTCTCTTATACCTAGGGTCATGTCTTTTGTGGATGAGCACTTTTTGTGTGGTCGTTTGGATGACATTTTTGTACTTCGCTCATTTCTGTATCAAGAAAACAATAATAAGAATGACCAGCTAATCTTTCAAGCATCTGATCAATAAAAAGTAAAGGGAAGTGGTCCTTGCGGGTTATAACATTTAATTTTCTATAATCAATACAAACCCTCCACCCATTTTGCACACGGGTGGAAACTAACTCATCTTTGTGATTTCTTACCACGGTTATTCCTGTCTTTTTAGGAACCACTTGAACTGGACTAACCCAAGTGCTATCCGAAATAGGATAGATCACCCCAACTTCAAGAAGTTTGAGGATCTCCTTCTTTACTACATCGATCAGGGGGGGGGGGGGGTTTAACCTTCTTTGTGGTTGGCGGGAAGGTTTCACTTCCTCTTCAAGCAAGATACGATGCATACATGTACTCGGGCTGATTCCCTTGATGTCTGCAATTGTCCAACCAATAGCTGTCTTATGCTTCTTAAGAACTTGCACAAGTTTTTCTTCCTGTGGTGCACTAAGGTTATTGGAGATAATCACTGGTAATACTCCTTCCTCTCCAAGAAAAGCGTATTTAAGATGATTAGGAAGAGGTTTCAGATCTGGAATAGGTGCTTGCAATACAGAAGGTAATGATTTCTCATTAGAAACAGGTAATGGACTATAAGAATCGTTACCTGATTGCTGAATTATCGAAATATCATTCAATGTTGCAACAGTTTCCTGTAAACTAGTACTCAAAGACAGCTCTTCATTTTCTTCCTCAAGAGATTTACTAATAACCACTTTCAATTCATATTTGTCACTAAGTTCAAAAACTTCATGTGATAAATAATCAATCACATCAATTGAATACACTGAACAATCATCAGCAGGATATTTCATGGCATCATAAATATTAAACTTAACAGTTTCACCATCAAATTCCATAGTAAGTGTGCCACTATGGACATCTATCTTAGTCTTGGATATCTTTAAGAAAGGTCTTCCCAACAAAATAGGAGTAGTTTGATCACCATTCTCCATATCAAGCACATAAAAATCAGCGGGGAAAACTAAATAATTGACTTGCACAAGAATATCTTCAACTACACCTTTAGGATAGGCGTTAGATCTGTCAGCCAATTGAATCACAACACCAGTTTCATTCAAAGGCCCAAGTTTTAAAGAAGAATATATAAAATAAGGCATGACATTGATAGAAGCTCCCAAATCTAACATGGCCTTCTCAAATTTGGTGTTACCAATTGTACATGGGATAGTAAACATACCTGGATCTCTACACTTTGTAGGAATTTTTCTTTGAAGAATTGCAGAAATATTTTCCCCTAATTTCACATTCTCACATCCTTTAAGTTTCTGTTTCCTCTTAATTGTACATAATTGTTTCAAGAATTTAGCATAACGAGGTACTTGTTTAATAGCATATAAGAGTGGAATATTTACCTCACATCGGTGAAAAGTCTCATATAGATCTAAATTTTTCTCATATTTTCTTGATTTTGTTAAAGCCTGAGGAAAAGGAGGTACAGGTTTATAATCAGAAAGAGGTGGAAACTTACGTTTAGGTACGTCATCGTCATCGGGAAAGATATTGTTCGCGACGATGTCTTGCTCGTTTCCTTGCGGTAAAGATGTAGTGACTTCCTTCGCTGGAACCTCAACTTCTTTACCACTTCTCAAAACAATTGCACTTGTATTTTCTCTTGAATTTATTACCGTTTGAGAGGGTAATTTTCTCGAACTTTGCGCCTCTAGCTTGCTAATTGCAGTCGCCATCTGGCCCACCTGATGTTCCAAACCTTGAATACTAGCTTTTGCCTCTTGTTGAAATTGTTTTGTCTCCTATTTAAATTGCAAAGTATTAGTAGCAAGGGATTTAACAATATCTTCTAAAGACATACCAGAATTTGGAGTTGGGTTTGGTTGTGGTCTCGGGGGGTATGGCGGTCTATATTGTTGATATTGCTAGCCAGTTGGGCGAAATTGAGTTGCGGGCTGATTTACTTGTGGATTCCCATAGTTCAGATTGGGATGATCCCTCCATCCCGGATTATACGTGTTTGAATAGGGATCATACTTCCTTTGCGGTAGTCCAGGGAAACTCCCTGCTGCATTTACTTGTTCAATGGGTTCCTCTTGAAGAGTTGGACACATATCGGTTGGATGTCCTGCCACCGAACAAATTCCACAAACGTTCACTGTTTGCAAACTACCTACAGCCATTTGACGAACAAGAGAAGTTAGACTTGCAATCTGTTGTTCAAGAGATGAAACATTTACCTCATTAACATGTTTTGAATAAGAATCAAGTCTAGTATTAAATTGTTGAGAGTTAGCCGCCATATTTGCAATCAAGTTCCTCGCGGCTTCAGGAGTTTTATCCACCAAAGCTCCTCCACTAGCGGCATCAATCATACTCCTGTAATTGGTTAGTAAGCTCTCATAAAAATATTGGATAAGTAATTGCTCACTAATTTGATGATGGGGACAGCTTGCACAGAGTTTCTTGAAACGTTCCCAATACTCGTGTAGAGACTCTCCGTTATGTTGCCTTACACCACAGATCTCTTTCCGAATGTTGGCCACCCTTGAAGCTGGAAAATATTTCTCCAAAAACAACCTCTTCATCTCGTTCCATGTAGTAATACTCCCAGATGGTAAATAATAAAGCCAATCCTTAGCCGAATCTTTCAAAGAAAACGGGAATGCTCTCAATTTGATTTGATCTTCAGTCACCCCCGTGGGTTTCATACTTGTGCACACAACATGAAGCTCTTTTAAATGCTTGTGAGGATCCTCACCTGAAAGTCCATGAAAAGTGGGTAAGAGATGTATTAGTCCAGATTTCAATTCAAAAGTAGTAGCAACATCCAAAGTAGGGAATGTAATGCATAAGGGTTGTTGATTCAAATCTGGGGCTGCAAGTTCTTTCAAAGTCCGATTTCCGACCATGACTTCTTCCTCTTCTAATTCTGAATCACTAGCAAATGGAGAATTAAGATCCAAATCGTTCTCCTCAAAGTTTCTCCGAGCTTCCGTCCTTAACCTGCGCAAAATTCTTTCTATCTCTGGATCGTACTGTAAATCCCCTTGATTAAAGGATCGAGCTATACTCATAAACAATCAAGAAAATTCCGGTGAACCGAGAGAAACAAATCAAGAAAAGGTCTAGAGTAATGAAGATAAATAAAAATCCTACGCTAAAGCACTAATAAACGAAGTAAACTCTTTTTTTTTTATAAAATAAAGATCACTATAAGGAGAAAAATCAACTAGAATCACTTCCCGGCAACGGCGCCAAAAATTTGATGTGCTGTCGCAGACATTCAAAAATGAAACCAATACTCCTTAAGATAAATGTAGTAGTGCGAGTACGAGTCGATCCCACGAAGAGTGTTTAGCCTAGTTTTGTGCTTAATGAACAAAGATGGGGGTTTTAAACGTGAGGAAAACAGTAAAGAAATAATCTAAAGCGAAGAATTGAATTAAATCAAGAGAACAAACCTTGGTCTGAGTCAACATCCACCATCGGAATCCAACAACTGATCATTGATGCAAGTATCAATCAATTCATACCATGAATATTCACCGTTCGAATTAAATTCGAATCTCTCCTCAATCATAGTTAATTAGAAACAAGCGATCTTATCAACCCTAACTACTAAACAACCTAAGACACGCGCTGTAGATTTAATCTAGTAGCAAACTTTAGAATAGGGAGATCGATGAAGCTAAATAACACAAGCACAAGCGGTTGCATTTAATCTAGTCGAATATTCTTCCTAAGATCTATTAATATCTGAAACGCAGTAAATCAATAGATCCTTGTTGCTTCGCAAACTAGAGGGATCAAACAATTACGGATTTGATATCCAACCTAGCAGTAGATCGCAATGAATAATAAACTAGTAGGCCTCATAGCAATTAGACATGACAACGATGAACATCCAATCACAGAAGAACATCCAATACTCACGTATAAACTGAGTAATAAATATAAATTAGATCTCACAGTTTCATTGATTCCGAGGCTTTAGTTTCCTTGACCAAGAATTAAGATTTAGCCACGCAGGGCCATTGGGAACAATCCTTCAAAAGATTTCATAAAGCAAGAGAAAACATAGGAAAAAAATATAAAAGAGTAGAAAAGTAGCAGCCAAAAGTGTCCAGAAAATTCCCCCATATTCTCCCAAAGAAGTCTATTTATAGGCTTTTATGAAACCCTAACTCGGCTTAGATCTCAGCCCTTGATCTTTCCCACAGAACCAAAAGGGATCGATCCCCCTTTAAAAGAGATCCATCTTCTTTCTTCCGTGAACTCAGGATCTGGATTTTGCCCGACCAAGATCGATCTCCTTTCAAAAGGGATCGATCTCTTTATTCCGGATTTTAACTTTCTCCTCACGGTCGATCCTCCCATCGTCCGTGAGAGCGTATATTTTTGACAGAGGCTGACGGTCGATGTGGTGGTCGATCTGACGGTCGACCATGGGTCTTTTTCATCTCTGGGTGCATAAGGGATCGATCACCTTTGAAAAGCGGATCGATCTCATTTTCTCTATATGTTTCTTCTGCTGTTCTGCCCTGCGCTTGTTGTAGTAAAAGCACTGTAACTTTCTCTAGGAAGCTCCAAATCACGAACCATAAAATTCTCCAGAAACTGGACTTCAAGAACTTTTCAACCATATATGATACATTATCTGGTTCCTCATCAGCAGGTATTGTTTAATCTTTAAAGTTTATCCATGTACTCTTTTCAGCTTCTTTTCGACTTAAGGACTTCAATTGCATCCTAAATCAAAATATAAGAATAATGAGTGTATTTAGGAACTAAATAAGCACAGGAGACTAAGTATTAAGGGATAAAAATATAACAATATACATCATCATTAGTAGTTTACTTTTCCTGTCAATGTGTAATGAATGTTTGTACTGCCCTTGGGCTGACTAAATAAAGAGAGGAGATGCTGCCCAATTTTTCTCTAATTCTGCATGCTTATTCCATTATTTCCTTCTATGCGATCACGGGGTGTTTCTTCTAATATTCTCCAGGCTTCCGTTGTTTTGGTTCGCATATTGCAGGAATGTATTAAGACGTCCCGAACATACTTGGTCTTCCCGATTAACTCTGATTGAAACCGATGGTTTTACCTCTCACCAGGGTTACTATTTTATTCGAAGCCTCATCAGGTTATCTCTACCCCTTACCCTATTTCTGTGCTTGAGGACAAACCCGCTTAAGTTGGGGGGTAGCATTTATAAATTTCATGCTTAATTTTTTAGATAACCACATATTATACATCCGTTGAATTATGCCGAAAGAATGAAATTATGAGAGTTGTTGACAAAGATGCTTGTTTTAGAAATTAATTTTATGAATTATTCTGATGCTTGTATGCTATATAAGGGATAGTAAATTTTTACGATGTCTGATATTATTTCTATTCTTTAACACTTTATATAAGGGATAGTAAATTTTTTAGGATGTTTGACATATCCTACTGCACATGTTCACTTTCAAATGTTGAAGAGTTGAAATTAGATTCTGAGCCTGAAACTGGGATATATTTATAGTTCTCTGTCATGTCATAGAAGATCCATGAACGCATGCAATTATCTGTTCGAAAAATATGTGTCTGAAAGTGTAGGGTTTTCAACTTAGTAACCGGGCAGGATGCCAAACCAGCGTGTTGTTCGCGTAAAACAGTTGAAGTACCTGAAAAGAAAAAAAAAGAAAAAAAAAAAGGGATTTCATACGTAGTAATCGGGCAGTGTGCCTAATCAGCTTGATGTTCGCGTAAAACAGTTGAACTTCCTTAGAAAAAGAAATGAAAAGAAAAGAGATTGTTATGTGATAAGTGGAAAATATATGCTTACTCAGGATTGTGATCTTGAATAGTTGAATGTTTGGATATAATGAATAGTCAGAAGCATGTGAAACTCTATTCACACACTGGAGTGTTAAAGTTATTTTCAATCATGAGTAAATATGTTAAAGTATTGGAAGTATGTTACGGCATGTTTTGCTTTGCTATATCTTTATGTGACTATGAGTTGAAGGGTATATTCATGGATAATGGTTCTAATTTGCGCATTAGAGTTGATGATTATTATAATGGATTTCTAATAGCATATTCAAGGGGATGTGCAAATGTTTGTGGATATCATCACCGGAAACCCTCAGGAGACTATAACTCCTCCACTGGGGCCATGATGAATAAATTTTATATCTCGCAAGTAGACGAATCGGTGCAATCAGTATAGTAGCAAGACGAGTATCGTACCCACAGAGATTTGTAAAGATTATTAGAGTGAAACGCTAAAGAATAGAAAAGAAAGAAAATAAGGAAGGGAAAATAAGAGATATGAAGTATTGAGAATAGAAGATCTAATAACGAAATAAGAAAACGATGGAAATATGATGGATGAATACTAAGGTTCCGATTTGACCATAACATCCTCATTCTATGCATTGAATCAATCAAGATCTCAATTTAATTCCAAGGGCTCGCTCTTCCGGTATGATGATCCGTTCGATCATGGTCTTCACCAAGTACCCCCAATTAACCCTAGCTAATATAACTAAATGTTAACCAAGAATCCATTAAGCTCTGAAGAACAATTATGAACCAAGAAGTGTCTTAGTTTGAACCCGGCTTCGACTAAATCTCATTCATTCATAGATCCTGCAAGATTAGGGAATGAACCCTCGCCCAATCTCACATAAAATAATCTATAATACTTCTACTGGCCAGATAAAGGTATTTAAGATCTCAGTTATAATAATGAATGCAACAAGAAATATAAACTGATTAAATAAATAGGATCCAATAACATAGAATGATTCAGTTAGGCTACATCGGTTCCTTAGAAAAGGAATTAGCCACTCATGTTCATCATGAAGACGACGAAAGTGTTCAAAGCGAAATAAAGAAAAAAACGAAGAAAACAAAACCCTAACGCGGCTTCCTCTCCTCCAGATGCTCCAGAAAAGTCCTCCAAAAGATCCTAGAAAGAGTCCGGTTTATAGGCCTAAGCGTCTCCATCCACGGATTAGATCTAAACCGTCGATTTTCTTCACTGAGAAAGTAGGATCGATCCTTCCATGGGTGTCGGATCGATCCGTTGCGTAAAAATCCTCAATTTCTGGCTACGCCCGAGTCCGATCGATCGGACTATGGGTGTCGGATCGATCAGACTCAGTAGGATGGATGGAGGGATCGATCTGACTATGTACAGCTGAAAAGTATGCGTTCTGTCAGGTTTCTGCATAGTCAGATCGATCCTACTCTAGGTGTCGGATCGATCGGACTTTCCAGTGTATTTACTGATTTGCCATCCAGACTGCGTCATTGGTACTAAAATTGCCGTAACTTCCTTTAGAAAAATCGGAATCACGAACCGTAAAATTCTCCAGAATCTAGACTTCAAAAGCTTTCCAACCATATATGGAACATCATCTGGTTTTTCATAAGCAGGTACAATTTAATCTTTCAAGTTGATCCATGTAATCTTTTCAGCTTCTTTGCTCCTTTTTCCTGCATTTTCCAAACAATTATGTGAAGCAACATATAGATATAAAAATAGTAATAAAGATGTTGATTAAGGATAATAATCTAGCAATTGAGATGGTCATAATACTGTTCAGAGTGCACTTTCATGCACTCATCACACCCCCCAACCAGCTTATTGCTAGTCTCTAGCAATTCAAAGCGCATAAAATATAATTAAACTCACTAACGGTTCAAGGATGTAGACAAGCATAATAAGAGTTCTACCTTGTCAAGTCAATAGTGTTCTATATAGTACAGAGTACGAAAACATCCTATACTCATACACATACTAGCAACACATGAAATCAACTTTTACACATCAAACATGCTAATCACCATCCAGAAGAACACATTTGACGTGACAAATAAATGTTACGTACAGAAGCAACTTCTACCCACCATTAGTCCAAACACACTACTATCTTCATGACCAATCATTCAACCCTCGCACTTTAAGTACAACATGCTCTTCTTGTTTTTTTTTCTTTTTTTTCAACTATCAGACATTTTGCCTTTTTACGCTAGCACTCTCTGCTTCTTGAGGCGCAAAGACCCAGTTACTTAATAAAACACTGAGTAGTTTTTTTTAGCTATTAGTGGTTCTACCTTTTTACGCGAGCTCCCAGCTTCCTGAGGCAAGAACACCCGGTTACTCAGTAGATCACCTAATAGTCGTTTAGGCACAACTTAATCAAGCTCCAGAACTTTTTCTCTTTTTTTTTTTCTGCATGTAATACTCAACACTAGCTAATACTGAAATCATGGTCTAGATTGACAATAGCATGCTCATTCCTCTGGTGAGTATAATCGCCACTAGACAAAAAGTGTTCGTGTGTGACTCACATAATGTTCTACTTTCAGGTTATCACGCATGCAATCAATGTATAAGTCAATCCATATGAAAGCAGCATGTATAATAAGCATAAAAATTTCAGCTTATGTACAATTTAACCCTATTATACCCACAAGGTAGCATGAATACAGTCATGAATGTCTATACCCCCCAACCTGAAATTAACATTGTCCTCAATGTGTGCATCGTAAACAATAACATACGTAGGAGGTAGCTATCCAAATTTCCATAGAAAGAGGAGACAAGATAATGTAAATAACAAAGAGGCCACCTGATAGAGTAGCGAACATCTCCTCAAGGATCCTCAGGGTGGCTGAAAACCTAAAAGACAAACAAAAGAGAAAACATAAAACTAAAAATTGAAACTTAAAATAGGTTACCTTGGTGGGTTGCCTCCCACCCAGCGCTTTATTTAACGTCTAGGCAAGACGTACTACAAAGCCTTAAGATTCAGCCAGGTTTGTATGGCTGTAATGCTTCAAGCGGTGCGACGACCTCCTTTGCTCTCCTATAACTGTGCAAGTCATCCTGCACTATCTTCAAATCTGCTTTCAATGTAGTCTTCACTTGCTCCTGATTGAAATTAGAGAACACCAATGAATCTGCAATATCTGTTGAGAAGCAATCAAAAGAGTTTGAAGGACAGGACATAGACTCTAACACTTTAAATTCAACAGTTTCACTTAAAACTGTCATGCTAAGCTTACCATCCTTCACATTAATTATAGTTTCGGCTGTAACCATGAATGGACGTCCCAACAAAATAGGCAATTTTCTATCATTCAACGATTCATCATCCTTATCCAATATCACAAAATCAGCAGGGATAATTAACTTATCAACTTGTACTAAGATGTCCTCTACAATGCCTAATGGATATTTAATTGAACGATCTGTAAGTTGTAGAGACATAGTAGTAGTTTTTAATTCACCCACATCTAACTGACGAAAAATAGAGTAAGGCATCAAATTAACACTGGCTCCTAAATCAAGCATTGCCTCCCCTATTTTTGTATCACCAACAGTAATATTAATGTTAAAACTCCCTGGATCCTTAAGCTTGGGTGGAAGCTTCCTTTGTAGAACCGCGCTTGCCGTCTCTGAAACCATCACCTTTTCATGAAGTTCATACTTACGCTTAGAAGTACGTAGTTCCTTGAAGAACTTTGGAAAGGCTGGCATTTTCCTAATCACATCAAACAATGGTAAGTTCACATTAACCTTAGATAGGATATCATAAATTTTAGAATATGACTTATCCATTTTAGCCTTTTTCAGGCGGCCTAGAAAAGGAATTGGCGGCACATATTGTGGAGGAGTGTTGTAATGAACCTCCGGATTTGAAATTGCTCTCTTTCCATGCTCAGAAGAAGATGTGGCCAGCGGTGGCCTCTTCGAGGGCTCTTCCCTCTCGATTTCCTCAATTTTATCATCACTACACATATCAGTAACTTCAGCATTAATATTATTATCAATTATCTTACCTGAACGAAGAACAGTAACTGCGTTGGCTTGCTCAGGTTGGCTTGGAAATTTGCCTGGAACATGGGCTCGTACAGCATCTGCAAGCTGTCCCACTTGAACTTCTAACTTCCCAATGGATGCTGCAACATTCTTCAATACCGCATCATGTCGAGCAATGGCCGAATCTTGTTGTTCCATCCTTGAGTCTACTTTCTGCATAAAAGCTAACATAGTCGCTTCCAAAGACGACTTAACAGGTGGGTTAGACTGATTAGCAGAAGGGATACTAGCATTAGCATTATTTTTCCATGAAAAATTCGGATGCTCCCTCCAACCTGGATTGTAAGTATTTGCATAAGGATCAAATCTAGGTCTCGGGTTATAAGCATTCATCAAATTAGCTTGTTCTTGTACATATTCAGGAAATTCACTAGCAGATGGACATGAATCAAACAGATGACCAACAATATTGCAAATTGAACAAACCTCAACCGGTTTTGCTTGTGTGGACATCATCGCGTCCATTTTCTTGTTGAGGGCTGTGATTTGCCTTGCCAAATCGTCGTTCTGGTTAAGCTCATAGATGCCTCTCACCTTATTCCTCGTGTCTCTCTGCTGCGAGTTTGATCCTAGCATCTCATAAATTTCATATGCCTCTGGTAGTGTCCTTTTGAACATCGCTCCATCTGCAGCATTATCTGCCATAGTCTGACAAAAAAGATTTAGTCCATCGTAGAAATATTGCAACTGATTTTCTAAAGAATAATTATGATGTGGACATTGCATCAAAAGCATATTAAATCTATCCCATGCTTCATGGAATGGTTCTCCATGAAATTGCTGAAAATTTGGAATTTGCCTTCTCAAGTTAGTAGTCATAGCATGAGAATAAAATTTGCTAACAAACTTGTTATAAATTGCATCCCAAGTAGTGAGTGATCCAGGAGGCAATGACATCAACCATCCATTCGCTTTATCCTTCAGAGTATAAGGAAAACATCGCATCCTCAGTTGATCTTCAGTAATGCCACCTAGAGGAAAAGTTTGAATAGTAGCATAATAATCTTTCATAAAAGTCAGTGCATCTTCAGAAGGTAAACCATGAAATTCAGCAAGTATGGAAAAATATAGATTTTTAAATTCATAATTCCTAGCCTTTGTAGGTAACGCAATGCACGAAGGTGAGGTAGAAATAGTAGGCCTCGCGTACTCCTCCAAAGGACGTAAATTGTTATTAAGCTCCATCTCCTCTTGAACTCCTAGATCTGATGTGGACAGGCTGTATTTGTTAGACCTCTTCTTCCAACCAATTTGATCTACTTTATCATTCAAGGGCAACAACTTTTCTTTCCGTGATCGGCGACCTTGCATTCACTACTAATAAACTCTAATCAAATCCCCGGCAACGGCGCCAAAAATTTGATGAATAAATTTTATATCTCGCAAGTATACGAATCGGTGCAATCAGTATAGTAGTAAGACGAGTATCGTATCCACAGAGATTTGTAAAGATTATTAGAGTGAAACGCTAAAGAACAGAAAAGAAAGAAAATAAGGAAGGGAAAATAAGAGATATGAAGTATTGAGAATAGAAGACCTAATAACGAAATAAGAAAATGATGGATGAATACTAAGGTTCCGATTACACCATAACATCCGCATTCTATGCATTGAATCAACAAAATCTCAATTTAATTCCAAGGGCTCGTTCTTCCGGTATGATGATTCGTTCGATCGCGGTCTTCACCAAGTACCCTCAATTAACCCCAGCTAATGAACCCATAACTAAGTATTAATCAAGAATCCATTAAGCTGTACTCTTTGGATTTCTATCATGTATTAGAGATTTTATCTAGGGTTTCCTATGGATTGGAGCATGTACTCTTTGGATGGTTTTTAATGGATAAATCTCATATTTTCATATCTCATTGGTGTTGATTTTATTTTGTGGATGGATGGTTTGTTCTTCTATGCCTCGATCTCGGTCTTGTGCATGTTAGAGACTAGGGATGGAGTTGTTTCATGATATTTTCATGCTAGAATCATGATCGATCTATGTTTATGAATCCTAAACCCCAGATTAAGATGATAGGAGTGCTAGAATCACTATCTTAGTGCTAGAACCACTGAGACCTATATTCTTAACCTATCGTTCATTATTTACTTTTGTTGATTTGACTTTCTCGAAGTGCTAGAACCACTTTGAGTTTTTCACCAAGTTTCCATTCTTTGATGTTAGTCTTTCCGACGAAGACTTCTTACGAATCTTTGTTTAGTGATAGGTAGATATAGCCATTCTCCTATCAACCTTTGGAAAACCATCTATGATATATGGATTTGCTCTCATCTTAGGGACACCTAGATAGCTCTTGATTACAGATTAGAAATTCCAAGCTTATTCTCATAATATTATTATCCCGATTTAGTTTAATTCGAGTTAAGAGTAGTTTAAAGACCAAAATCGTTCCCTTTCCTTAACTGTTGCTCTAGAACTATACGAGGTAATTGGACTTAACACTTCTTTTCCCTATGGACCGACTCGGACTCATTGCTATCTACCCATAAAGTAGTTAGTTAGTGATTTGGATTATAAATTTCTAATTTTGATCGGGCGCGTTGAGCCACGACACTTTCCACGTCTTATCATCTGTTCTCCCTGCGTGTGTTCATAGCATGCATCTGTTTGTGCATTACCTGGATAAGGTTAGGGCATGGGTGATCTGTGGTATCGCCGTCCCGGGGCTTGGAAACTCGGAGTTAGCCTTAGGACCGGGGTTGGGTAGCTTGGTCCAGATTTGAATGGTGGTGTTCAGTTGATTTCGATGATATGCCTAGATGACTTGAACAACATTTGATGGATGATTTAGAGATCGTATCGGCCTCGGGCCTGGTTCTGAGGTGTAGTCGGTATCATCGTCTCATCTTTGGGCAGAGGGTGTGCCTGCCCAGCAATGTCTTCTTCCTGATGTACTAGGTGTTTCCGGGATGGGTCCAGTTCGTTAGGGTGACCATGGTTGGATACCTAGAGACACCGGTGGGGTTATGGGACCCCTCTGCACACCCAGACTTTGCTAGAGGGTGACACTGTTGCATTTCCGTCTTCCTTCTGTGAGTGATAGTGTATTTTCCCTGCTGAGCTTAGTTGCTCACTTCTATCCGGACAGCGTTTTGGATGTGTACGTGTTAGCTCGTCTTCGGTGGCCTCTACCAGGCAGTTGGTTGGCAGTGCGGCTGCGTTTGGCGGTGTTTGAGGAGTGGTGATCTTCTGTCTCCATAACCTTTGTTTCGTTAGCCTCCTATGGGAGTGTATAAATGTTTGTACCTGATTTCCCCTTTTCGAGGTTTTGTAGAATTGTACTTTGGAATTGTAATCTTTAAATTTGAGGTTTCTGTAAATTCTAGAATTGTTAATTGAGGGTGTTGAATGAATGCTTAGGGAAACCAGTAGACTAGAGGGAGCCCTCGTCATATTTTTCCGCGGTTTGTTAGGTTCCGGTTCACGTCCCCGGCCAGGTTGGGCTTTCACGGGTCGGGGCGTGACAGCTTGGTATCAGAGCTTAGGTTGTAGGTCCCAGGGATAGGATCAGGATTCGGTTGAGATTTAGCATGGGATGGGATAGTTTTATGTCCTGAACATCTGTGCATGCTCTTCTGTGTTGTGCTTTCGTTTTCTATTTTTGCTTCTTGTTTTGCGGTTTCTGACGAGTGGACGCTCGTTTGTCGTTGGTGATTGCGTAGATGTTGGGAGCTCGAGGACGGCCTTCGGCTGTTGGTTGGGGTGGGGCTCGACCTGGTCGACCCACCCGACCGAGCGGGGTGGTTCATGTCAAGGCAGTTCGAGCGTGGCGGGCTGCGCCATCACCAGTGACGGTTTCGGTCGCACAGGAGGAGGCCTTTCTCGCCGAGGAGAGGGTCGTCGCTCCCATCGACGGTTGGGCCGCTGCGGCGGTCATGATGGATTTCCAGCAGCCGAACCCGCCTAGGTTCAGTGGTGAGACTGGGGATCCGACTACAGCAAACGGCTGGCTCATGGGAATCATGCGCGTCCTGGATGTTCTCTTCGTCGACGATGATCGGATTCGGGTCACGCTCACGGCGTTTCAGTTCGACGGGGATGTCCTTGACTGCTAGTGCACCGCTCAGCACCCCGGTGATGGAGGAGAGTAGCTGTGGGAGGATTTCAGGGCGTTGTTCTTGGACGCGTGCTTACCAGAGAGTACGTGTGATGCCCTGTCCCACAAGTACCAGTCCCTTCTGTAGGGTACTCGTTCTGTTCAGCAGGATGCCACCCGGTTCACACATCTGGTTCGTTTTGCGGGGGCAGTGGTAGGAGACCCGATAGCCAGGGCACGATAGTTTGACTGGGGATTTCGGCCAGAGATCAGACGACAGACTTGCTCCCACGGCTTCCAGACGTATGCAACAGTTTTGAACAACGCCTTAGTAGTGGAGGCGCAGTTGCAGGACGAGAGGTGACGGGCAGTTCCACCGGCATTCTCTACCAGCACACCACAGAGATCCCATGGCAGAGGGGGATTCGGTAGAGGGCAGCAGCGGCGCCCGTGACCCTTCTAGCAGCAGTCACAGCGCCCGCAGTAGTTTCAGCCGCAGTTGCCGAGTCCAGCGGGCCAGTTTCTCCTGACCTGATTGCGCGTCACTCACGTGCTTCCAGTGCGGGCAGCTAGGATACTTCTGTAGAGACTCTCACATGCGAGGAGTGCGAGACACTATGACGAAGGGCAGTAGAGGCGTAGGGTCCAGTGCTTGGAAGGGGAGCAGTGGTGGGCACAGATCAGGGGCTGGACCGAGTTACTCCAGAGGTGGAGGTGGCCGGCGAGGGCGTGTGTTTTCCCTCCCAGAGCGTGAGCAGTCGAACACCATGCAGCTGTACCAGCTGACACCGCAGTACGAGCAGGCCACGGTAGAGCCATCCGTACTCAGATGTATCTTTCAGCTTTCTAGTTCTTTAGTAGATGTGCTGATAGATTCCGAAGCATCTCATTCCTATATTGTTTGCGTGTGTGTGGCATCGCTAGGATTAGAGACGAGTTGACTAGAGGTGACACAGTCAGTGGATCCCCGATCAACGGGTCAGTCTGGGTAGATCGGGTCCGCCGATCGTGTTCGTTGGAGGTTGGAGGCCTCCGTGTCTGTCTAGACCTACGGGTGCTAGACATGATATGTTTTGACGTGATACTCGGTATGGACTTGTTAGCAGCATACCGAGCCGTCATCGACTGTGGTCGTCGGAGGGTGGTCGCTTGGACGCCTGACGGAACACAGTTTCTGTTGTTAGGGGATCGGTTCTCAGGCGATTCCTTTGCTTGTGGCGTGGGTAGGCGTGGCGGTGAGCTTTCAGCCTTGCTGGCCAGCCTGTCCCTATTTGGTCCTGAGGGAGTACAACAGAGCAGTTTTCCCAGGATCGTGTGCGACTTTGCAGACGTGTTTTCCTAGGTGTTGCCGGGGCTTCTACCGTCCATAGAGGTCAATTTGGAGATCGATCTAGTACCAGGTACCGCACCAATCTCTCTCTCAGCTTTCAGGATGGCACCAACAGAGCAGAGTGAGTTGAGAACCCAGTTGGATGAGCTGACCAGCAGAGCCTTCATCCGTCCCAACATGTTCTGGCTCCCGCAAGTGGGAATCCTTGGGCACGTGGTGTCGGCAGCAGGGATCTCAGTTGGCCCGACCAAGGTCGAGGCAGTGGTACAGTGGCAAAGACCGAGGACAGTGTTAGAGGTTCGTAGTTTCCTAGGCCTGGCAGGATATTACAGACGATTCGTGCGGGACTTCTCCAGAGTTGTCGGACCGATGACCACACTGACACAGAAGGCCGTCTCGCTCGTGTGGGATGATGCTTGTCAGCGATCCTTTGTGGAGCTGAGGACGAGGTTGACCAGTGCGCCGGTGCTGATCGTCCTCGAGTGAGGCTTGGGTTATAGTTTTTACTGCGACGCTGGTGGTGAGGGTTTCGGGTGTGTCCTCATGTAGGAGGGACACGTAGTTGCCGATGGTTCTCGTCAGCTGAAGAACCATGTGAGGAACTACCGGACCCATGACTTGGAGCTAGCAGCAGTGGTCTTCGCCGTAAAGACCTAGCGGCATTACCTCTATGGCGAGAAGTTCTCTGTCTTCTCAGACCATAAGAGTTTGAGGCACATTTTCACCCAATGTGACCTCAACCGGAGGGAGCGACGCTGGATATAGCTACTGGAGGACTACGACTTTGAGTTGCATTACCATCCTGGTAAGGCAAACGTCGTAGCGGACGCACTGAGTAGACAGATGAGAGACACCAGAGCAGCAGTAACAGGGTTATCAGTGCGGCAGTGGCAGACATTAGAGACTGTGGGCCAGTTGGAGCTCGAGTTCGAGGATCAGGGTTTCATCAGTTTACTCTACACAGTGCAGAGTATGCAAGCGATTGTAGCTAGGGTGATAGGGGCGCAGCGCAGTGATGCAGAACTCAAGGAGTTGCGCACATCGGTAGGCATGGAGGGTGCAAACATTGACTTGATAGTTTCGTCAGACGGAGGGCTACAATTCAGAGGCAGAGTAGCGGTTCCAGCAGATCCAGTTCTACGAGACGACGCCCCACGAGAGTTTCTTCAGTCTCCTTTTGCAGTTCATTTCGAGGGCACCAAGATGTATCAGGACCTGTGGCGGCAATTCTGGTGGTGCGGGATGAAGAGGTCAGTGACGGAGTTTGTATTGCGCCGTCTTACCTGTCAGAAGGTCAAGGCGGAGCACAAACGAACTCCATGGTTACTTCAGCCCCTTCCACTAGCTGAGTGGAAGTGGGAGCACATCACGATGGACTTCGTGACCGGGTTACCGAGATCTCCAAGGGGGAATGACGCGATTTTGGTTATCGTGGATCGATTGACCAAATTGGCGCACTTCCTGCCTATGCGGACGACAGACTCGACAGACATGTTGGGTAGTTTGTACGCCAGAGAGGTGGTCGGACTACATGGAGTTCCAGTGTCTATAGTGTCAGACCGTGTGTCACGCTCCGACCCAGAAAATCCATCCAGATCGAGGCGTGAGCCACCTAAACCTGTTTGGGTCATCAATTGGCGTACAAGTATATAACTGCTATAAATTTAAACAATTTAATCCTCAAGATCATAAAACTTTCGGCAGAATCACCTTTATAATTATAGCATAGGAAACCTGTACATTTTACAATTTCAACTTGAGCAATGGTACCATTGTTAATAACTAATTATTACATTTGTCAAATGTCTATATAAATAATATGACAACATTTCTCAAATACAATTGAATTAATACTCACACAATTCTGTTCTCGAATACATAATATTATATCTCGATTTGTACATCAATTTGTAGATCATTGATTAAAACTGTAAATTATATGTAGAAGAACTCCTCGAAGCTCCAAGTCCTCGATCACCTCGAAATACCGCGCCATCTTTTAAAGGAACACCTGAAAGAAGGAACTGTATCGACCTGCATCGCCGATGCAACCCAGGTAGGGTGACCAACAATACTCAGTAGGGTTCTACTCTACGTCGCACAGAAAGGAAGGGGGACAATAACTGTGTTGTTCTCCTCCTGAGCCTAAGGTAATTCAAGGGTCCCATGACCCTGTCGATTCCCGAGGGCTCCTGTCCAGGTCCCACCCTCACCCAAGAACAGACGAGAGGAAACAAAGACCACGGGCCCCTGTCCAGGTACCACCCTACCCAGTAATACCATCTCTCGAGGGGACACACATGTCAGGACATCGACAACCATCCTTAGCACTTGGCCTTGGAGACCCGACACGACCTCTACACCTCAAATACAAGAATAATGCATAGTCGACTATAACAACAACATCAAATGTTAGTAAATATGATCATTCGATGACAATCATGTCGTAGTCCTCAACTACTCCAAACCCTGGTCCTAGGGCTAGATCTGGGCTAGCCGAGAACCCCGGATCAGTGATCGAATCCATCGCCTACCACCTAGCCTGAATACCTCTAATGCAAGCATCATGCATGAGCTTATTCAAACAACTAGGCCTAGGTGTCTCTACATGCCATATCATCAAACAATCATCTGACATAATGAGATAGCAAGCTAACAAGATAAAGGAATAAGCATTTATGCATAAAGCCACCACAGATACTTCAAGACATGCATCAATTAGACATACACTCTACATGTATAATTATCCAAACCATGCATAATATCCTTCAACAAACAAGGGCACACCTTCGGCCCATTTAATTATCTAAACATCCCAAGGGGCATGACTCCCTTGGTTCAACCACAAAAGAGATAGAAACGGGCACACTGTCAGCCCTAGGCATAAGCATGATACAAGATACAAGAGTACATAATTGGCATAATCGAAAGACACTAATCTGACATCCACTTCAAAAGAAAGGAAGCAATTTGGCGGAAACCTAAGATCGAAGCCAGAACCTCCAACTCAATTCTAATAAACTTGGTACATATATATATTACATATATATAAGTAAAACATGCTTGTAGATTAATTGCTAGAAAAGATAACTTTGCATAAATAACACCTAGGACAACACATGCATAAATCCTTCGAAATTCCTCTAGAATAAGTGTGGATGCTATCTAGCATCCCTACTAATCTTATGTGAGAAGAACGAAGTAGCTAAATCGAAGGAAACCCAAATTTCAGCCAAAATTCCAAGCTTTTATAAAAAATCCAGTTTCGTCGCAGATTAGGGAATAATTCACTGTAAATTATAGGAAAATCTGAAAATTACGAAATCAGTATCAATTGAAAGTAGATTCGAAGATCTATGACTTTCACGATGAAGGCTTCGTGAGATTCCTCACGGAATAGCACCAGCTTCGGGAAGAAGCTGGCTGGGTGCTCAGGACAGGTCCCGAAACCAAAATCTGGGAAGAACTTTGATCAAAGCTTGATCAAAGCATCTCAAGGTATGATTGAATTTTTCTGAGATGGAATGTAAGCTCAAGGAAACATCGCAGAGGAGAGGAATCCAAGCCATCGAGAACATATCAACATCTATCCAACAACCAGTCCCAAAATAGAGATCACGAGAGCTGAAGAATCGGCAGTCGATCCAAAAGAAATCCAGCCACCGCAGTGATCAAATCCAACGATGAATCCCCATCATAACTCGTAAAACTCATAGCAATTCAAAAGGGACGTTTGAAGAGGTTCACATGCACCCGGCAATCCAAGGACAGAGGAGAAACTCAAACCTTAGGCAGGCCAAAAACAGAGGACAGGAGGCATTTGCGAGAACCCACAGATCTACATCACCGGAACAAGAGAGAGGGAGAAGGCACCACCACAAAGATCGTAGGCAACATACATCCCGACGGACAAGCAAGGGAAGAGAAATCATGCATCGAAATCATCATACGTAAGGAAAATCCCCAAGCAACCAAACAAATCCAGGAAGACATCATCAATGTTCGTTAAACCAGAACAAAGGAAGAAAACCCCATCGGAAGCCAAAAAATCCAAGGGGACGGCCAGATCCTAGCCTAACAAGTATCAAGTAAACCCGATTCTAGTCTAGTAGAGCCTAATCAAAGGATTAGATCAGAAACCCTACCTCTGGATCACGCGAAAACTCCTTCTCCAGTCATCGACGCCGTCGTCGTCAGTCCCCTCTAATCGCGGCCATCATCTCTATCTCTAGTCCCCGTCGCCAAGCCCGGCCTTCGCAGTCGTTGAGATAAACCCATCCACCGCCATCCTCTCTGCCGATCACTGTCTCCTCTGATCGTGATAGTCGTGGTAGCTGCCATCTCTGGCTCTCCCCCGACGTGGACCGCGGGTTTCTCCTCTCTCTAACGGTGGCAACGAGCCCTAACAAGAGATGGGATGCTAATTAAAGGGTCTTATTATTGAACGGCTCAAGATTAGATCTTGGCCATCCGATCAACCGGATCTGATCCTAGCCGCTCAGATCTCGATCCTTGCGATCAAACCCAGATCCTCCGAACTATGGTGCTCCTAATAGTCTAGTCAAGCACATACATCATTCCAAGGCCGTGTGTACGCTACGCGTCTGTGAAACCCACTCCGCCTAGGGTAATTTACCAAATTACCCCCGGAACCGCAACGATCAAAGGGGATCGCGAAGCAAGGCCAACTGAGCCAAACCAACCGAACCAGACCCTCGATCGACGCTGTCGGACCAGGTTGGAGGTACGGGTCCTCACACCGTGACCCGAGATTCACCAGCAGGTTCTGACGAGGCTTTCAGGAGGCAGTTGGCACACTCCTCACTTTCATTACGACATTTAATCTGCAGATAGACGGGCAGTCAGAGCGGACGATCTAGATGCCTGAGGCAGCTGGGAGGAGCACGTTCCCTTGGTGGAGTTCGCCCACAACAATAGCTACCAGTCCAGTCTTGGAGTAGCACGTTTCGAGGCATTGTACAGTAGGCCGTGCCATTCCCCAGTGTGCTGGACAGAGGTTAGAGAGGCACCACTCACTGGTCCAGACATCGTCAGAGGGTCGTCAGAGAGACTAATGCAGATCAGGCAGAGACTTCTTACGGATAAGAGACGGCAGAAGAGTGATGTAGATCATAGGCGACGACAACTAGAGTTTGCAGTGGGTGACAGAGTGTTACTGCGAGTATCGCCGTACAGAGGGTCAGTCAGGTTTGGTAGAGGTGGTAAATTGGCGCTGAGGTTCATCGTGTTGTTCGAGATCTTGGAGAGGATTGGCGAGGTAGCTTACTGCATGGACCTTCCTCAACACATGTCAGCTGTGCATCCAACATTCCATGTGTCGATGTTGAGGAAATATCGCCCGGACCCGTCTCATGTCATCAGGGTGGATGACATCAAGCTTGAGGCAGACGCGACGTTCGTTGAGCAACAAGTTCGGGTACTTGACCGGAGGTATCAGGTCTTGCAGGGTAAGACGATTCCCTTGATCAAGGTACTGTGGAGGCATAGAGGTATCGGGGAGATGACCTGGGAGCGCAAGGCGCGCATGCGGTAGGAGTATCCGTATTTGTCTTCTTCTCGAGGTAGCGTTTGTCATGTCTTCTAGTGTAGTTTCTTTTTTTTTCTAAGCCGTACCTTTATCGAATCTCGGGATGAGATTTCCTTTAAGGGTATTAGGATGTGAGGACATGTCACACCCCGACCCAGAAAACCCATCCAGGACGGGGCGTGAGGGTCCTAACACTATTCATCATCAACCGGCGCAGTACAAGCGGAAAGGATAAACAATTTAAGCAAAAGTATTCCAGAGGCTAAGCAGATTTTAATCATGATATAACATCAAGTCTTACAACATCTGAGTTCCAAAATACAGATTCATACAACATCCCAAAGGTTCTCCAAAAGGGTACAACATGCATAATTATATATCAAAAAGTTACAATAGCCATATCCTCCAACCAAACCTCAGACGCCTCTGGATGTACTCGCGCCGCCAAAAGCCGCCTGCACCTGCAAACGTCTAACGGATGCCACGGGTCCCATAACCCACCGATGTCCCAAGGGCTCCTGTCATGAACCTCTCTCTTGGTCTCTCTACCAAGATCACCCTAAGCACTGACAGGGGAACGGAACCATGCAGGATCACTCACCCTTACCCAGCAGGGATACCACTGCCTGGGGACTACGTCGGGAACTCCTCGGTTGCATCCTTAGCACTTGGCCTTGGAAGACGACACGACCTCTAGACCTCAAACAATGATTCAAGCCAACTATCGCAATCCTCAATCATCAGAGATTCAGATCGACAATCACACCCTAATCCTGACTACCCAGCCACGGTCCTAAGGCTAGATCCGAGCTACCCGAGAGCCTCGGATCGGCGACCCAAGACATCGCCCGCCTAACCTCAAATGCCTCTAATGCATACAATGCATGATCCTAGGCAAGCATCTATCTTAGATGTCTCTATATGTCACATCATCAATATAAGTTCAACAGGTATACAATAGCCCTCGGCACTCGCCGGCAAGGGGCTAAGGTTCCACAATTTCTCATTAACTAGCACTCATAACTAGTTAATGGCTAAGCAAACAACTAAGCATTTAATTACAATCATACAGGTATTTAAATGCAAGTAAAGCCATATATTTACAAAAAAAGAAGTCACATGAATCGATTCTCAAACCCGAGGGAAAACCCCTTGAAAACCCCATCAAATCCCCCCTACATGCTTCCCAACATGCTTAGGTACTAATCCCAAACCAAATCCGTCCAAGAAAAGCCAGAAAACACTATTCAGGCGCTCACGGTCGATGCGACGGTCGATCCGTGCATCGACCGTGAGGCCACGGACGATGCCACGGTCGATCCTGAGATCGACCGTGAGACCCATGCGAAGAAAAACCAAGGGCGACGGTCGATCGACCCATCGACCCTAAGAAGCCCAAAATCGAACAGAGCCTGACGGTCGATACGACGGTCGACCGTCAGGTAAAAGGGAAAAGAAGGAGATCCCGCGGTCGATCCATGCATCGACCCTGGGAAGCCAAAATCTCGACAGAGCCAGACGGTCGATGCGAAGGTCGATCCGACGGTCGACCGTCAGGCCCAGAGTAAGTATACTAAAGCTTGACGGTCGATACATCGATCGACCGTCGAGCCTGACGGTCGATGCACTGATCGACCGTCGAGCTCGCGACGCAAAATGCCAGAAATCCCATTTCTAGGTTTTCAAGGATCAAAACATGTTTTTAAACAATGAAACTTGGTAGGCAAGTGTATTTTGAAGTGGAGAATCCAATGATGTAAAGAAATCCAGTTTTTGATGGTTAAATCCCATTTTAGGTCGGAAAACCAAAAGCCGACAAAACGGCGACGTTTCGGAAACCAGCCGTTAGAATATGGAAATCTTGGCATACAAACACTCCAAACCATTCACATTGCATAGACAACGGATTACACAACACCCTAGCATGGCATTCCACAGCAAACCACATATGCAACCTAACCTAGTAGAACCCGATCCAAGGATCGAGGTAGAAACACCTACCTGAGCAAGCAATGAAGCTTCTTCACGCGTCCAGCCAGCCGCGCCGTGAAGATCCGCTACTCAAGCTCAGTCCTCCAAGATCAAGCCCAGCCGAAGGAGAGGGAAGAAGGGGAGAAGAAGAGAAGAAACGCTGGTAGGAGGAGAAAAGAAGAACCGGGGAAAAGAAAGAGAAGAGGAGAGAAGGTGGGGGGGGGGTTGGAGCCAACTGCTCCAACCACCCTCCACTCACCAGGCCACTAACGGGCCTAAAGCCTACCGGCCCGCTAACGAGCCCAAAAACGAGCTTTAGCGCGCCCGAGCTGGGATCTTCCGATCCCGGGCCCACCTAACCATTCTAAACAACCACATACAACAATCCAAGGCCGTGGGTGCAACGCGGGTGTGAAACCGACCACCAGGGGGCATATTTACCAAAATGCCCCTGGGGTCCAAACCGCCACACGATCGCCCGATCGTGCCCGACGCGGAACCAAATCGACAGGAAACCGGCTCTCGACCCACGTGGTCGAGTCAGGTCTGAGGGACGGGCCCTCACAACCTAAACACCTTAAAAAGAATTTCGTCCCGAAATTCAAGGTGAAAGCCGGGGGAAAAGAAACAACTAAGCCTACCTTTACAAACAAGGCTACAACTAGGGGCGCCAACGCCCACAACAAGGAATTACTTGAAGAGGTGAACAGTCGGGTAAACTCCCGACGCATGCGATCCTCTCGCTCCCAAGTCAAACTCTCTGTACTGCCGTGCCTCCACCTGACCATGACCAGCGGTAAAGATCTGCCTCTGAGCATCTGATCCCGTCTGTCCATGATCTGTACTGGCTGCTCTACATAGGTGGCATCCTCCTCAACCTCGAGGTCGTCGTGTCTGATCACGTGGGAAGGATCTGGAATGTACTTCCTCAGCATAGACACGTGGAAGGTGGAATGAACTGCTGACATGTGCGGAGGAAGAGCCAACTGGCTGGTAGGCGACTGCTCCAACGCGTCCGATGATCTCAAACGGACCAGTGAACCTCGGTGCTAGCTTGCCCCTGCTACCAAACCTGATCGACCCTCTGCGCGGGGACACCTTTAGTAGCACTCTGTCGCCAACTGCGAACTCCAGGGGTCGTCGCCTGCGGTCTGCGTAGCTCTTCTGCCTGCTCTGCGCTGTCAGAAGCCTCTGTCTCATCTGAGCCAACCTCTCTGACATGTGGACTGCTACATGGCACACCTACTCATCATGTATGGTGTATGTGTTGGTCTGACCTCTGCATCTGGTCTCTGAATCTGACCTCTGAATCTGATCCTGAATCTGATCTCTGCATCTGATCCCTGAATCTGATCTCTGCATCTGATCCCTGAATCTGATCTCTGCATCTGATCCCTGAATCTGATCTTTGCATCTTATCCTGAGTCTGATCTCTACATCTGATCCCTGAATCTGATCTCTGCATCTGATCCCTGATTCTGATCTCTGCATCTGATCCCTGAATCTGATCTCTGCATCTGATCCCTGAATCTGATCTCTGCATCTGATCCCTGAATCTGATCTCTGCATCTGATCCCTGAATCTGATCTCTGCATCTGGTGTCAACCGAGCTGATGACGAAACTCATGATACACCTCCATGCCTCCTGGATGAACAGCAACAGGAGAGGAGTGAACCTCACGTAGGATGTCCTCGTGCACCTCTGGACCTACTACTCCACCTCTGGAGTACAATCAACTGTCTGCTAATGCCGTCAGGAATCTCTATAGGCTCGATGTCGTCATCGCTCCACGCCGTCATGGTCCTGGTACAGACTCTCGGAGTAGGGCTGCCTCGGCCTCCACCTCATATGGCCTCTGCTCTCTGCCAACTCCGACTGATCCTCTGTGCGAAGGAATCTTCAGAAACACTCTGCCAGGAGCTGAGAACTCCAAAGATCATCGCCTCTGACCTAAGTAGCTCTCTCATCTGCTCTGTGCTAATCTCTCCGAGGGTCGTCTGACGACGTCTGGAATGGGGGATGGTGACTCAACAACCTCTGTTGAGTAATCAAAAGAACGGCCCGAACTGCCGTACTATGCCTCGAATGGTACTGCATCCGTCTGGACTGATGGCTGCTGAAGAAGGCAAACTCCAACAAAGGAAGAGACTCCTCTCAGCTGCCTCCTGCAATCTGGTGATGACGTCCGCCACGGTGTGCTTCCGCTCCCACTCTGATACTGGAAGGGGCTGCTATGGATCCGCCGGATCTGCAACACTGCTAACGAAGCACAATCTGCGGTCTACTGATGCTGTCCAGCTCTCAGTCACGTGCCCGGTAACAACCGCAACATGGATCTCCACGAGCTCCGGATATATATACCCTGGGTCTACACCACTCTGGCGGGGAGAGCTGGGATGCTACAACCACCAAAGAGGAAGTCATCTGGAATCTGATCCTCGAAACCCGATCCAACTGACTGTCCATCTCCGATGAGCTGATAATCTGCCAAATCTGCTCTAGCCTCTCTAGCAACTGCTAGTGGCTATTACCCTTAAAGGCACTGACGCAGTGACTTTAAGGCAAAAGTTCCGGTCTCCTGGCCACTCTGGTCAACGGTCTCGCAGTCTTGGAGATGCTTCTACTGAATCTCGAATATTGTCTCAGACCTCTGCCGTCGCACATCTGTGTCGAGCCCAGCTGAATCAACTGAAATGTCTGCCGCTGAGACTGCTCGTCCGTCGAAACCTGCCTCTGGAGGCCAACACCTCGCGTTGGGAGCCAAATAACGCCGATACACCCTCGGCAGCTGCGATGCAAACGCCAAATATCGCTGGTGCTCCTCCTCAACGCGCCAGTAGATATGATGCTGTTGACGACGCCACTGCAACTGGTCAGGATACGGCCTGAAGATTCTCCATATCACATCTGTGGAGATTGCTGGTGCGTTCGTCAGACTGAACGGCATCACTGTGAACTCGCACAGTTCGTACCTCGTACGGAAGGCTGTCCCCGGGATGTCGCAATCCCGAATCCTCAGCTGGTGTAGCCGATGCGAAGGTTAAACCCTGAAGGAGTCGACGAGTCTCTCAACTGCCAATCCATCATCGTTACACTGCAGCGGGCGCATACTCTGTGCTGCAACACCGTCCAGCTTCCTGAAGTCTATGCATTTATGGGGGAGACCATCCACCACGAGAACCGGAACACACTCCGAGGTAACACAACTGGGCAAAAGAAGTCCCGAGCTACTGACTCGGCCGACTGAGTCCTCGACTCTCCAAATGCTGCTAGCATCCACGTGCGAACTCACAACGCTCAAAACCGCCCAAAGGAAACTCGACTTCGAGCTCGGTGCCCCGCGATGGCGACAATCAGAAAGCTCTTCAGAAAGGACAGCTGCACAAACAACAACAACAACACGAGGGAAAGCTGCTCTCCAGAGCATCCTCGAAAACAGCGGGGAGGGAGTCCACCACAAGCTGGTGAACAAACCCCAGCTCTCGACAACCAGAAGGCGCGCCAACCAGCGACCTTCAATAAGAGCGAAACAACGCCGTCAGGTGTACCCACGACACCTTCCCACGGCCAAAGAAGCACAACTCGGCACGCAACCAACCGATGCAACCGAGGGAGCCGTCGAACCCCAACGTGTACCCCACGTGGGCGACGGACACCTAGAGGTCTCCAACCTCTAGCAAACGCCCCGACAAGAGCAACTAACCCAAGCTCTTGTCCCAATCGGTGGCTACTCCCAAAGCCACGCCCGACTCCAGTCTCAAGCCGGCACGGCTACACAGGGACGAGTCACAAGGGGGAAAACCCAGAGCCACAAAGAAGTCGCAAGCTGCGAGAAGCTCCGAAAGCTGAAAGCTGAAACTGAAAGCTGAAAGCTGAAAGTCGAAGCTGGCGGCTTTGAAACTGGCTGCTGCTGAAGCTACCATCGGGAATCTGAATTCCCGCGTCTGCCCAAGGTACCTGCCCCAACTGAGGCACTAGTCCACCGCTCTGGCCCACGCCGTGTGTCACGCCCGACTGCTCTGCGGTAAACGCCCAGCGTCCCTCGCAACCAGCACCGTCGGCGAAAAAGACCCACAACGGCTAGCACTCGAGCACCCGGTGGAACACCTCTCAGTATGGCGGTCCAGGCTACCTCTCAAAGGACCGGCACGACGCTGCTGCTGCCACGGTTGTCGCTGATGCTGAAACCACTGCCTCTGCCAACGGCTACCCTGCTGTTCCTCAGAAGCAGGAACGACAACTCCGAAACTCACCACGACCACAGGCCAACTGCTCGGTGTCAACCCTCAAGTCACCTGTCTCAGTAGCTAGTAAGTAGTCCAGGGTGCACCCTGCTGTCGTGCTAGACTACCGAGCCAGATGAACCAGCCAACCCACGTGTCGCCACGTGGTGCGAGTACCCCGAGCCAGAGGAGGGTACTCCCAACTGCACCACCCTCCAAGGGTAGATGCCAGAGAACAGTACGCGAACTGTTCTCAATACACAACCAATAGTGTCCCTAGTGGCCCCGACAAGCGCCACTATGAATCGCTTCTTGGGAACGCAAGAAAACAACAACCTCCCAAGCAAGCGATACTCCAGGATGTCCAAAACATCCGGGATCCGGGTCACCTCCTTCAATCAGTCCTCTACTGTCGAAGGATCTCCAACACCGTCTCTGAACCCTAGCAGGTTCACCTCTCGAGATTTCAAAAGTACAAAGACGACACACGTCCAATCCCTACTCGCTCGTCTCCAGCACAGGGGGAGACGCTGTCAAGCGAGGGAACGGACGGCACCGGTGCGCATGCACATCTCCCCTTGAGACGTCATGACGCAACCCGGAAAGCAGCAAAACACAACAGCAAACATAAAGATAAGCACGTCACACACAATCGCTAACAGACATGCAAGGATGTTCTAGACCTAGAACTATCTCATTCCACGCTCAAAACCTTAACCGCAAGCCTAATCCTATCTCTGGAACCTACAGCCTGCTCTGATACCAAGTTGTCACACCCCGACCCAGAAAACCCATCCAGGACGGGGCGTGAGGATCCTAACACTATTCATCATCAACCGGCGCAGTACAAGCGGAAAGGATAAACAATTTAAGCAAAAGTATTCCTGAGGCTAAGCAGATTTTAATCATGATATAACATCAAGTCTTACAACATCTGAGTTCCAAAATACAGATTCATACAACATCCCAAAGGTTCTCCAAATGGGTACAACATGCATAATTATATATCAAAAAGTTACAACAGCCATATCCTCCAACCAAACCTCAGACGCCTCTGGATGTACTCACGCCGCCAAAAGCCGAACCTGCTGGCTCCACTGAGGAGGAACTGCCGCCTGCACCTGCAAACGCAGCTCGGGTAGGAATGAGCAAAAAGCCCAGTAGGGTTCTACTCTACGGCACACTGAAAGGAGGAAAATAACAACAGTGTTGTCTCCCAGCCCAAGTCTAACGGATGCCACGGGTCCCATAACCCACCGATGTCCCAAGGGCTCCTGTCATGAACCTCTCTCTTGGTCTCTCTACCAAGATCACCCTAAGCACTGACAGGGGAACGGAACCATGCAAGATCACTCACCCTTACCCAGCAGGGATACCACTGCCTGGGGACCACGTCGGGAACTCTTCGGTTGCATCCTTAGCACTTGGCCTTGGAAGACGACACGACCTCTAGACCTCAAACAATGATTCAAGCCAACTATCACAATCCTCAATCATCAAAGATTCAGATCGACAATCACACCCTAATCCTGACTACCCAGCCACGGTCCTGAGGCTAGATCCGAGCTACCCGAGAGCCTCGGATCGGCGACCCAAGACATCGCCCGCCTAACCTCAAATGCCTCTAATGCATACAATCCATGATCCTAGGCAAGCATCTATCTTAGATGTCTCTATATGTCACATCATCAATATAAGTTCAACAGGTATACAATAGCCCTCGGCACTCGCCGGCAAGGGGCTAAGGTTCCACAATTTCTAATTAACTAGCACTCATAACTAGTTAATGGCTAAGCAAACAACTAAGCATTTAATTACAATCATACAGGTATTTAAATACAAGTAAAGCCATATATTTACAAAAAAAGAAGTCACACGAATCGATTCTCAAACCCGAGGGAAAACCCCTTGAAAACCCCATCAAATCCCCTCTACATGCTTCCCAACATGCTTAGGTACTAATCCCAAACCAAATCCGTCCAAGAAAAGCCAGAAAACACTATTCAGGCGCTCACGGTCGATGCGACGGTCGATCCGTGCATCGACCGTGAGGCCACGGACGATGCCACGATCGATCCTGAGATCGACCGTGAGACCCATGCGAAGAAAAACCAAGGGCGACGGTCGATCGACCCATCGACCCTGAGAAGCCCAAAATCGAACAGAGCCTGACGGTCGATGCGACAATCGATCCGACGGTCGACCGTCAGGTAAAAGGGAAAAGAAGGAGATCCCGTGGTCGATCCATGCATCGACCCTGGGAAGCCAAAATCTCGACAGAGCCCGACGGTCGATGCGAAGGTCGATCCGACCGTCGACCGTCAGGCCCAGAGTAAGTATACTAAAGCTTGACGGTCGATACATCGATCGACCGTCGAGCCTGACGGTCGATGCACCGATCGACCGTCGAGCTCGCGACGCAAAATGCCAGAAATCCCATTTCTAGGTTTTCAAGGATCAAAACATGTTTTTAAACAATGAAACTTGGTAGGCAGGTTTATTTTGAAGTGGAGAATCCAATGATGTAAAGAAATCCAGTTTTTGATGGTTAAATCCCATTTTAGGTCGAAAAACCAAAAACCGACAAAACAGCGACATTTCGGAAACCAGCCGTTAGAATACGGAAATCTTGGCATACAAACAGTCCAAACCATTCACATTGCATACACAACGGATTACACAACACCCTAGCATGGCATTCCACAGCAAACCACATATGCAACCTAACCTAGTAGAACCCGATCCAAGGATCGAGGTAGAAACACCTACCTGAGCAAGCAATGAAGCTTCTCCACGCGTCCAGCCAGCCGCGCCGTGAAGATCCGCTACTCAAGCTCAGTCCTCCAAGATCAAGCCCAGCCGAAGGAGAGGGAAGAAGGGGAGAAGAAGAGAAGAAACGCTGGTAGGAGGAGAAAAGAAGAACCGGGGAAAAGAAAGAGAAGAGGAGAGAAGGTGGGGGGGGTTGGAGCCAACTGCTCCAACCACCCTCCACTCACCAGGCCACTAACGGGCCTAAAGCCCACCGGCCCGCTAACGAGCCCGAAAACGAGCTTTAGCGCGCCCGAGCTGGGATCTTCCGATCCCGGGCCCACCTAACCATTCTAAACAACTACATACAACAATCCAAGGCCGTGGGTGCAACGCGGGTGTGAAACAGACCAACAGGGGGCATATTTACCAAAATGCCCCTGGGGTCCAAACCGCCACACGATCGCCCGATCGTGCCCGACGCGGAACCAAATCGACAGGAAACCGGCTCTCGACCCACGTGGTCGAGTCATGTCTGAGGGACGGGCCCTCACAGGACATGTCCCTCTACTCCTGGGTCGACCGGCTCGTTCGGGCCCTTGACTTGTTTGCTTGTTTCGTGTCGAGCACATGATCCGGTAGATTACACTGTTTCTTGGGCCGCAAGGGTAATTTGGTAAATTGCGCATTGTCGATTTGTTTCACACCCACGTGTGCACACACTTACCATGTTTGTGATAATATTTGTTTAGAATGGTTAGGTGAACCTGAGATCGAAAGATCCGGGCTTGGGTTTGTGTTTTAACACAAGTCTAGCTTTCTGCACAAAAAAAGATCGATCTTCTCTTGCTATGAAGATCGATCCTTTAGTGTCAGAATGTCAAGTTGGATCATAATGAAGGATCAATCTTTTCTTGGTCATTCATTAGTCGGTTCGTCCGTCTATAAAACAAACACAACCTTCTTCTTTAATCTCCTTTGAAATCCTGCCTTCCTGAGCTCAGATCCGGCTGAATTTGGAAGAGGTTGAGGGCGATCTTTGGCTTGGCAGCTGGGATTGAAGCTACTTTTGCCTAGGTAGGGATGTTACCTACTTGTTTTCCGATTTTTGTGAGTTTTGAGCTTGACTGTGTTTGATTTGAGTAGATCTCCTTACATACTCATTGGTTTTTAGTATAAGTACCAGTTTTAGACTCGTGGTTCTTTATACTACTAGATCCTAAGGTTTTGTTGGGTTTTGTAGAGTTTCCGATGGTATTTCTCGCCGGCCGGTCGCCGGAGACACCAACGGGATCGATCCTTTCTTAGGAAAGATTGATCATTCTTGGTGCGTCATGCCTGACCCGTGCATGATCGATCTTCTAGTGGAGAAGATTGATCTTTTGCTTGGGGGCATGGACGAGGTCCTTGGTCACGAAGGTGATCGATCTTCATGGATGGAAGATCGATCCTTTTTGGCTTGACAAGGATGGAACTCCTTGTTTGCGAAGAAGATCGATCCTTTCGGTCGCAGGGAGGAGTTTTCGTCGGATTTTGCCCGCGGGGCTTTGTATGTGCGGTTTTCTTTACTGATTTATAACTTGTACATATCCTTAAGCATGTTAGCCCCATAATGAGGGGTAGTGGTGAACCGGGAGAGTAACGTCTCCCAAGATGTGTAGATAGCATGTTGTACTTTTAGTCTTGTTTGTCGGGTTTGCTTCCCGTAACATGCTGTCTATTTGTGGACTGGCTGTAGTTGGTGGTCCCTTGGCTTGTACTATCTGTTCACCACCCTGGGCCGGCAGGGTACAGAGCCCAGACCTTCTTTATTTATCGACACATATGTTACATGGTTATCTATTCTCCATGCGTGTGTTCATAGCATGAATCTGGTTGTACATTAGCTGCATAAGGTTAGGGAGTGGGCGATATGTGGTATCGGTATCCTGAGGCTTGGAAGCTCGGATTTAGCCTTAGGATCGGGGATAGGTAGCTTGGTCCAGGTTTGAGTGGTGGTGTTCAGTTGATTTCGATGATAGGCCTAGATGACTTGAACACCAGTTAATTGATGATTTACAGGTCGTTTCGGCCTCGAGCCTAGTTCTGAGGTGTAGTCGGTGTCGTCGTCTCATCTTTGGGCAGAGGGTGTGCCTCCCAACAGTGTCTTCTTCTTGCTGTACTAGGTGTTTCCGGGATGGTACCCAGTTCATTAGGGTGACCATGGTTGGATACTTAGAGACACCGGTGGGGTTATGGGATCCCTATGTACACTCAGACTTTGCTAGAGGGTGACACTGTTGCGTTTTCGTCTTCCTTTTGTGAGTCGTAGTGTAGTTTTCCTACTGAGCTTAGTTGCTCACTCCTACCCGGGCAGCGTTTTGTAGGTGCAAGCGTTAGCTCCTCTTAGGTGGCCCCTACCAGGCAGTTGGTTAGCGGTGCGGCGGCGCCTGGTGGACTTTGAGGAGTGGTGATCTTCTATCTCCAGAACCTTTATTTGGTTAGCCTCCTATAGGTTTGTACCTTATTTCCCTTCTTTGAGGTTTTGTAGAATTGTACTTTGGAATTGTAATCTTTAAGTTTGAGGTTTCTGTTAATTCTAGAATTATTAATTGAGGGTGTTGAATGAATGCTTAGGGTAACCAGTAGATTAGAGGGAACCCTCGCCATATTTTTCCGTGGTTCATTAGGTTCCGGTTAGGGTCCCCGGCCCGGTTGGGCTTTCGCGGGTCAGGGGGCGACAACCGGGGTTGGGTAGCTTGGTCCAGGTTTGAATGGTTGTGTTTAGTTGATATCTATGAAAGGTTTAGATGACTTGAATACAAGTTGATCGATGATTTGGAGGTCGTGTCGGCCTCAAGCCGGTTCTGAGGTGTAGCCGTTGTCCAGTGTTCCATGACTCTTGAGTAGAGGGTGTGATTACTCAGCGGTGTCAATTCCCGCTTAGCAGTGCAGGTTTCCTGCTTGTGAGTCTGCATTGGTGGTTTCCTTCGTTCAGGGACACACGGTGGGGTTATGCGCCCCCTGTGTACACCCAGGCTTGCTTGAGGGCGACAATGTTGTGTTCCCTCATTCTTTGTGTGAATCGTAGTGTAGTTTTCCTGCTGAGCTTAGTTGCTCACTCCTACCCATGCTGCATATTGCAGGTGCAGGCGTTAGCTCTTCTTCATTGGCCTCTACCGGGCAGGTGTTTTTTGGCGTGGCGGCGTCTGGCAGTGCTTGAGGAACAGTGATAATCTGTTTACCCCTTTTTGTCAGATAGTCTCCTACGGGAGTATGATGTATAAATGTTAACCATTTTGAAGTTTTGAATTATATCTTTATTATATCATTTGAGGTTTGTGATAATCGTTTTAATAAGGGTGCTTATGAATTATTTAGGGAGACTAATAGATTAAATGAGACTAATAGACTAATAGATATTCATGGCCTCAAGCTTGCGGCGTCAGCCCCACATAAGCAGATATCAAATCTTTTCATCACAATTCAAAGTTTCATGTACTCTCAGCTACAACTTACAAATTAAAAAGAATATCAAATCATTTACAAACAGTTAAGCACAACTACTTGCAATTTGAATTGGTAGTTGCCAACACCTCACACAATCACTATGAATACGATAAGTTTACAATATAGTAGTAGGAGACAATTATTTAATCATCCTAGAAAGGGGGGCAAAAAAAGGAAAGAAAAATACCCACTATAAGATCAGCTAAGAAGCACCTTGACCTGTTGACCACTGCCACACAAATTCTCTCAATATCTAATAAAGCTAATGGAGGATAAATGAGCACTTCATACAACTTGTGGCTCTCAGATTATCACCAAGAATGTAATCCACTTGGAATAAAAGGTGCAACCAGTTAGAAATGTTTTATGGCTTATGTTAACAGTTGCAGTAGGAAACACATATCTACATAATTTGAATTATGAAAACTACACATTCTAAGATTCATGCTATAACCAACAAAATCAAAATGCAAAATCCAGACTTTTGTTCTTGTGGTTAACTGAAATGCAGATTTTAATATGTTCTAGATTGATTGTAAGAAGTGATGGGGATCATGAGGTTTGGGACAGAAATGCAAATATAACAATCAAGCCAACTCCAACTATTTTTTGGCAGGTTTCAGTAATGCATGACAGCTTTTGCCTGCTCGGGGCATCAATGCAATTAGAGAAGAATAAGGGACAAAAATAAACAGATAAAAAAGCCAAACAGAAAAATAAAACCACAGACTTATTATAATTGCAACAAATTGAAATAACAACTACAATTGAAATACCAGAGCACTACTCCATAGCTAGTCCTCTTTCCCCTTCATTGACTCCAAAAAAAGATAAAAGATGAATCTTCAGCAACACAGTATATTAGGAAATGCTTTCTAGTGAACCAAAATACTCCATGGTTCCTTCCAAAGCTTATTCACACAGAAAAGGTAGCAAACTTCGCTCCTGTAATGTGCTAGAGGTGAACCAAAAGGCAGCTGCTGAAACTATGCATGGATGTTCTATAATAAATATTAAAAGCTTTATAAAGAATGTTTTGTTCCCTACCCAATTGTACAAATGGATATTCTGTTGGATTAAAGAAATGGAGGGACAACAATCAGAAAGAAAAACACACACATATGATTAGAAGATTCATATATGTGTCTACCTATGTATATATACCATTTCGATGCAAATTATAGAGCAACTCAGTGACTTTAAATACCAGGAAAACCACTTAGAGAAGAGGAAAAAAAAACTAAAGGTGGCAATTATCATATGTTATCCATGCATTATGCTAAGCTTTAAAAGAGAACAAAGATATTGTTATGCCTTCTGACAGAGCAAACAATGAGTTAAATGAACTCATCAGAAATTAACTACGGAAAAAGCTATTATCAGCAATATGAAACCGAATTCATGCACAAGACCATCAAACTCCAAAAATCTTTGATATGCACAACAAACAAACCTCAAAAATAGCTATAAAAAAAACTACGAAAAAAGCTATCAACAATACAAAGAGACGAAGACTACCAAAAACACCCAATGCTCAAAACAACCACCTGAGCAAACACATTCCAAAAGAATATATTCATGCTTCTCCAAAACTCAGGCATGAAAGTGCATGAGGAATCCATCAAAATTGCTAGAAAACAAAAGAAAATTCGTCCAAAACTTAACCGTGCATAGCATCGAAATTGCTGAAAAATCACTACCGTCGATGCCCAAGCCGTCGACGCCCAAGCCGTCCGGCCTTCTCTCTCGTCGCCAAGGCATCTGTCGCCCCGACAAAGCCTCGTGGAGAAACAAAAAGGAGGAGGTCGCAACAAACAGAGCCTGATAGGCTGACATAAAAGCTGAACCCCCCAATCACCAGTTACTATTATCAAGTACATAAGATCACAAATCTTTAGAGTAAAAGCAAGTAATCTTTAGGGAAACATTTCTCGTCAACGGTCACTAGCTTCAAAAAGATCATGCAAGTAATCTTTCAAAGGCCAAACAATCTCCTATCTAACTTGCTCTCTCACATTTCAATTGTACAATAGAAAATAAACATCCTATGCTTAGGAGAGAAAGATAACTCTTACTTGAAAACACGATTGCAGAGGAACCAGAGAAGAGGCGCCGGGTGGCCAGAGTTTCCATCAATTTCCTTCAAGAAGGAAACAAATTTTCAATAAAAGATCATGAAATAAACTGCACCTGAAATCACAATAATAAAATGCAAGAAGTATTAGAGAAGCTTTATATGCACCTGAATCCATAGAAGTGGCAGTTGACCTTCAAACACATATCGTTACCATCTATTGTATGCTTCATCTTCTAGCTATAATCATTGATTTCCTTCTCATCCAACATCAAGGACTTCAACACTCTAGTTTCTACTCACGACTTATTGTCATCAATGTTTTTATGACACCACAATGAATGTTGAGATTTTCCTAGATAGAAGTTAAGCGATATAGAGTAGAGAAGCACATACGGTATACCAAGACAATTTTTTTGAAATTACCTAAATCCAAAACCATGCTAAAAGTAAGGACACAGAATACAGAGAAAATTTCTCCAACCTTTCTATGCCCTTAGCTTTAATAGTATGCATTTATAATTCACGAAAAGCATCAACTGTATCCATTGTTAGTTCTTACAAAGTACAACTTATGAGTTCCACACGAACTCCATCTTTTTCCATAAAATCAAAGCCAAAACTATACAAATCCTCAACAAATTAACACACGAAACAGCGAAGTGAAAGGTGACGCGCTCCGTGGCGTCGCCGCGGTCGGAGGGAAACGGGAACAGATCTCTAAAACCTCAAGAAACAAACAACAAAAAGGAATCAAGAGACCATACCGTAGGTGACTCCGCCTCCGCCGTATCGGATCCGGAAAAGCCGTTCCATGATCCCGATCCAAGCGATTTGGGGTGTCCATAGCCGCGATGGTCGAGACGATGAAGAGGCGAGCTGGGGTGAGCGCCGTCTGGGATTTGAAGCCGTCGGAATCAAGGGAGGCGTCGGCTGGAACCCGGGGAAGCTTCGTCCGGGCGTGAGCTTCGTCGCCGGCGTCAGAGGAATGCGGTTGGTTTAGATCGCACTGCCGAATGTGGGTTTGGAGGTCAGCGTCGAGGGGAGATAGGTCGATGGACACACCAGGCCATACCGGCGTGGACCTTGCTGAAGATGTAGATCGTGCCGCTGGATGTGGATTTGGAGGTTGTGAATGGTAACGGATTCGAGGCTGCGCCGAGACGAAGGCGGGGGAGGTGGTGGGGGGAACTCATCGGTGGCGTTGGCTGATCGGAGGCGGCGAAGCGGGGATTGGGATCCAAATGAGGAGCCCGAGACAGCGGAGATGATCTCGTGGCGGAAGAAGTCGGCGAGGTCCAGAGCGCAGCATTGGATCAAAGACAGGGTTTCCGGCGAGGAGGGGGTGAGCTGGGAGGTAGCAGCTGTCGAAGAGGGGGATCAGCGGGGGCGCGCAACGGAGCGCAGCACTGGTGGCTCGGAGGGACCTTTCACTAGAGGAGGTGTTGTGGTGGCGGCGGGAGAGGTGGAGTGAGGCGGCTGCGAGAGGAGATTGGAGGCTGGCGCGGAGGTGGGAGGGGTTGTGCCAGTCAGGGAGGACGGGAACCCCGGAAGAGCGGAGGTCGGAGAAGAGGGCGGAAATGGAGGGGTGGAGAGGGTGGAGGGCATCGCAGGGGGGAGGGGGGGTAGAGGCAGTGGTGTCCGCTCGAGTGGAGAGGCGGCGGACGGCTCGAGGGATGTGATGGCTGGAGTGTGCAGTAGAGACGGGATGGGTGAGGGGGAGAGGGAGAGGGAGAGGGGACTGGGGAGAGGGATGGGACTCCTCTCTCTCTCAGGTCAGCTGAATATGTGGGTGGATGAGATTGGGCGGGAATTTTGGGAGGGAACTAAAATTTGGCTGTGAATCTCAAAGCTGATGATAAGATCTGGTCCGTTGGATGTGTTTGGAGATAAATCTGGACCGTTCTTTATGTCTTATAGTTGAGAAATTTCAAAAACCGCCCTTCCTTATATAATAGATATATATATATATATATATTGCTTGGAATTCTGTATATATATAAAGTAGAACAGAGATGCATGCAATAAATATATGCCAAGTCGTGTGATGGATTTATTGGTCGGGCGACAAATTAACGTCAAATTCCTGGCCATATACAAGGAGCAGGGAGCCTTGCACACATGAATGCATTTGAACACTGTTGATGTCCATCTCTTAGCCCTGAGAACAGTCCTTATGATTGCCAGCTTGTCTCAACTTTAACTTATCCTCCATGCTTGTATTTTTGAGAGAGAGATGAATTATTGAATGGTAGAGATATAGAGGGGGGTTTCCACATGGGTTGCTTTTAGATAGGTTTATTTAGAGTACTCTTGAGTGCGTGAAAGATCTCACGGTCGATCGTGAACTGTGTGACTTTATTTGGTGAGACGACAGTCGATCATCGTATTGACCATGAGAAGTTGTTTTCGTGACATAAGCTCATGGACGATCCGGCGATCGATGGGACAATCAACCGTAACTAGCGTAGAGCAAGACGGTCAATCAGGCGGATGATGTAACGGTCGACCGCCCATCTGCTTCCAAGAAAAATCCGTTTCACCACTGCAAAAATTCCAGAAAATGGTCAGAAAAATCCTAAAAAAATGTAAAATAAAATAAAAATAGACAAAGATAAAAGTCTAATTATACCCAGAGAAAAGTTAAGAGAAAATTAAATTGATTCTCCTTAAAAATCAGAAAATTTCCCCGATAACGGCGCAAAAAACTGATCGCTCACAAATGCGTCGTTAAATCATATGCAATCTCAATCAAGTATAAAGTTTATAAACCCTTATTCAAAATACTAAACTATGGGGTAGAATAGTGATGAAATACAGGGTCGAAGCACAAGGAACATTTTGATTACTAAGGACAAACCAGAATTAACTCTCATGACTCTAATCCTAAAGCAAAGAAGAGTGGATTTGGATTTTGGAAACTGATTAATTAAAACTAATTAAGAAAGTAATTAAAGAGATTGAAATCGATCAATGAGAGAAAACCTAGGGATTACTCAATCCACTTTAGTTTCAGTTCCTGTATTCTCTAGTTATCCTTTTGTTTTCTTATCTAGACATTATAAATTCACAGCTTCTTAAGCTTACATGAATCCCTAAAAGAAGGTGTGTGTTTTATCTTTGATTAGTATAGATTGTCTTTGGGGTAACCTTAGCACAATCTTTCGGGCTAACAAAGGAAAATTAAGGGGTTTAATTATGAATATTTAGTAACTCATCACACCCCCCAACTTACACTTTGCTAGTTCTCGAGCAAAGAAAAGATAAAAAGAAAGCAACAAATCTAGGTTGTCACTTTCATAGGTCTCACGATTGCACTTAACATGTGCAACAAGCCTTTAAACCTTTGGGTTACCCCAGTGAAGGAGTATAGTTTCCTGAGGGTTTTCAGGGATGACACCCACAAACATCTATACATTCTCTTGAATATATCATCAGAATTCAATTATAATATTCATCATCTCGAATGCATGACATAGAAATGTTATCCATGAATATACCCTTCAACTCATAGACATATAAAAATATAGTAAGGCAAAACATGTCATAACATATTTCCAACACTTCAAAAAATTTAATCATGATTAAAAATAACTTTAACACTCTTGTGTGTGAATAGAGTTTCACATGCTTCAAAGTATCAATTATATTTAAATATTTCAACTATCTAAGATCACAATATTATCCAAGCACATATTTTCCACTTATCACATAACAATCTCTGTTTTTATTTTATTTTTTCTTTCATGGCATGTGCTATGTTACGATCTCTTAAGCTTTCTTCATGATCCATGTAACGAGGTTCAAGCTAGTGACTCCCAAACCATACGACTTTAGGGCACTAAGTGTAGAACACTCTTGAGACTTCGATGCTCAAACCATGAAAACTACAAATCATAACTAGCCATTTAAAAGGAATTTCAACTGTTTTACGCGAACACCACGTTGGTTAGGCATACTGTCCGGTTACAAAATTAAAAATCCATTTTTTCAATTTCAGATAATTGCATGTGTTAATGTATTTTCTATGACATAATATAAAATTGTAAATTTGTCATAGTATCATGCTTAGAATCCAATTTCAACTCCTTAACATGTGCATTAGGATATGTCAAGTTATCCTTAAATCATGGTAAAAGTGTTAAAGTATAGAAACAATATCATGAATAGAAAAAAATTACTATCCCTTATATGGCATAGCAGTATCAGAATAATTCATAGTATAAATTTCTAAAACATGCATCTTTATCAATAAATATCATAGTTTCATTCTTTTGACATATTTCAAGGGATGTATAACCTCTACTTAATAAAATAAAATAAAATAAGCAGTGAATTTAAATTCCTAGATTTCTACCCCCAACTTAAATATAATTGTCCCCAATTATACTAAATGATAAAAATAAAGCAAGGAATAAAGGATAGAGATAACCATAATGAAGGCAGAAATTCCTCTCTCTATATATAATTATGCTATGCCCCACCATAATAGAAGAAATACGTCCCATCAATCATATCCTGCCACAGAAATATATACCTTTCCCAAAAGATCAAACATAACAAATTAAAGTCGAAAAATGTACTAAATTATATAAAACTTTTGACAGACTCTCCTTTATATTTTCATGATATATCATTCCTGTACAAGCATTCATCTTGACCGACACCAAATTAATTCATCAACCCTAAAATGTCCATTCCCTGCATAGTCCGCAACCCGCGGTGAAATCGGATTCAAAGCTGGACGAAAAAAAATAGAGAGTTGAACACTCGTGGTGGCTTTGGATGGAATTGATGGCTTAAGAGAGTTGGGAATGATCCTAATTGAATATCTACACAGTCCGATCTGACATCAAAACTCTAGAGCACGTGGATCTCGTCCATCAGTAATCAGATGGCTGAGAACTCATCGGCGGGTAATCAACGATGAAACTGTCGCCGGAGGATGGGACCAGTAGGGATGGAATCGCGGAAGCCCAAGGAGTCCATCTATATGGTCTGATCCGTGAGTTGTGGTCTCCAGGAGGTGGATGGCTCGGAGGAAGATGGCCGGAGTTGGAATTCGGCGGTCAGAGCTTCAATTGAGGTCGGCAAGGATCGAGGAAGAATCATAGGGGCCTAAGGAACTCACCTATGTGATGTAATTGTAAAATTGGAGTTCCAGGAGGCGGATAAAAGATGGCCGACACGGTGGAGGATCGTCGGAAGTGGAATCAGACGATCCGAGCTGCAAGCTTGAGTTTTGAGGGTGGCAAAAGTGTCATGATGGCCAGAGGACGGTGCTGGAGGTGGCTAGGAGTGGTGGGAGGCAGTGGAAGAGGTGATCGGAGATGGCAGATGAAACAGGGAAGGCTTACTGGCGTTGGAGGAGGTGATTTTAAGGGAAGACGAGGTCGTGAGGAGGGAGAGGAGAAGATGGCAGTGATGTAGGTGTTGGTTTAGAGGGACGAGGATGGCTGGAGAGGTGGCAACGGGCAGCGGTCGATGACGACGGAGGAAGAAGCTGATGGTCTGATCGGCCGTGGGTGCGGGTTTTCGTGAGAAAATCAGCTGACGGTCGATCGCCCGATTGACTGCGAAAGCGGATTTTGTTCGAGGATGTGACGATCGATGATGTGTTGTCGCAAGCACTCAAAAATAAAACCAATACTCGTCAAAATGAATGTAGCAGTGCGAGTACGAGTCGATCTCACGAAGAGTGTTTAGTCTTGTTTTGTGCTTAGTGAACAAAGATGGGGGGTTTTAAACGTGAGGAAAACAGTAAAGAAATAATCTAAAGCGAAGAAACGAGTTAAATCAAGAGAACAAACCTTGGTTTGAGTCAACATCCACCATCGGAATCCAACAACTGATCATAGATGCAAGTATCAATCAATTCATACCATGAATATTCATCGTCCGAATTCAATTCGAATCTCTCCTCAATCTTAGATAATTAGAAACAAGCGATCCAATTAACCCTAACTACTAAACAACCTAAGACAAGCGCTGTAGATTTAATCTAGTAGCAGCGTTAAGAATAGAGAGATCGATGAAGCTAAATAGCACAAGCACAAGCGGTTGCATTTAATCTAGTTGAATATTCTTCCTAAGACCTAACAATCTCTGAAACGTAGTAGATTATTAAACCCTAGTTGCTTCGCAGATTAAAGGGATCAAACAATTCCGAATTTGATATCCAACCTAGCAGTAGATCACCATGAATAATAAACCAGTAGGCCTCCTAGCAATTAGACAAGGTAATCATAAAGATTTAATCTCAGAAGAACATTCAATACTCATGTATAAACTTAACAATAAAAATAAATTTGATCTCACAGTTTCATTGATTCCAAGGTTTCAGTCTCCTCGACCAAGGATCAAGATTTAGGCCTGCAGGGCCATCAAGAACAATCCTCCAAAAGATTTCATAAAGCAAGAGAAAACCTAGGAAAATATAAAGGAGGAGAAAGAGCAGCCAAAAGTGTCCAAGAATCCCCCCTCAAACCCTAGAAAGAGTCCTATTTATAGCCTTAAGTATATCCATCCTCGGATTAGATCAAAACCATTGATTTTATTCACTTGGAAAGTCCAATCGATCGGACTATGAGTGTTGGATCGATCGGTTGCGTAAAAATCCTCCGTCTCTGGCTATTCCCGAGTCCGATCGATCGGACTTTAGGTGTCCGATCGATCGGACCCCATAGGATGGATGGAGGGATCGATCGGACTTAGTTCAGCCAAAAAATATATGTTCTATCACGTTTCTGTATAGTCGGATCGATCGAACCCTGGGTGTCGGATCGATCGGACGTTCCAGCGTATTTACTGTTCTGCCATCCAGACTGCGCCATCGGTACTAAAATTGCCGTAACTTCCTCTAGGAAACTCGGAATCTCAAACCGTAAAATTCTCCAGAAACTAGACTTCAAGAGCTTTCCAACCATATATGGAACATCATCTGGTTCGTCATGAGAAGGTGCAGATTAATCTTTAAAGTTGATCCATGCACTCTTTTCAACTTCTTTTCGACTTAAGGACTTCAATTGCATCCTAAATCAAAATATAAGAATAATGAGTGCATTTAGGAACTAAATAAGCACAGGAGACTAAGTATTAAGGGATAAAAATATAACATTATGTATCATCATCAAATTCCCCCACACTTAGCTTTTGCTCGTCCTCGGGCAAAACTAAAATTCACTCTACTCAAGATATCATGGTTGCAACGCCATCAACAAAGTACAATCAAGCTCTTCACAACTGATAACACATCATGAACAAACATTTTTTTGATAACTTGAAAGTCAATCAGTAAGCATTTTCACTTGAATATGAAGCATACTAAACAAGTAGACCCTCACGGAAATAAACACTCAACTCTCATGTGTTTGAAGGGTATGTATTTCACTCAAATTCATTCCAATGAAAATGATCTACCATAAGCTTGCATATCTTCTCATTCTCCACCACTAGAATCACATGCATAACACGAATCATAAGGACTTCAAAAGGTTGTAATGGGGTCCAGGATTAAGGTGGGAAATATTAGGGAATGTAGCTCAAAAGCCAATGGAACTAATGGAGCAAAAATGCGTCAATAAGACATGTACAACCAATCACTCCGTTCAGCAACTTCTTCAATTTGGCTTTAACATACTCGAACCATATAACATTACCACATTGGCAAAGAGATTGTTCAAAGGAATACTTTTTAACTGAAATAATGAACAATCTTTTGCAAAAACTTCCACCTTTGTAGAAATCATACATAGACATACCCCTTTCTTGGAGTATTAGGAGGATTCATAAACACATTTTGCAACATGAGAAACAATTTCCTCCTTCATTCATTTTTTTTTTCTTTTCCAAATATAGCCATACCACAAATCCAAACACCCCCACACTTGAACTTTTGCACCCATACATGTCATAATGATGATCAATGCTCCACTAGTTTTATGGCTTGGGTAACGGAAATATTTTTCAGGTTTAAGGCTTGTAATGTGGGTTAACAATGAAGTCAATAAAGCTCAAAGGTGTTTAGCAACAGGATTTAATCAAAAGGTAGGCTATTTGGCTTATGTAGCTTAAAACAAAGATGGCCTTAATCATGTTCATGTCTGCATGTGTCAATGTGACCTCGAATAAAATCAAAACAAGTTCTAGAGAAACAAATCCATGGAAGAATATCTCTCATGAAAGAAAATAGTGAGACTGAAATGAATGTATCAGTCTAGAGGCTCAAAATCTCACCGGCTTTTGTCTACTTACTCAGTCACTACCATCTCAAGGAAAATAACTCAACTAATTAATTCCAAGTCGCAAAATTACTCATTCAATCATGTTATGAATATGTCAAACTTAACTAGTTCTCGCTCATGACAAATGTAACCTAGATCTCCTCCCCCACACTTGAAACTGACATTGTCCCCAATGTAAGGTGGAATGCAAAGAAAGGCAAAAATAACTAAAATGGAAATGCGAAAATAAAAAGAAAAAGGAACGAACTCCCCTTGGGTTGCCTCCCAAGCAACGCTTTTGTTTATGAGTTGCACAGGAATGGTTCACTGCATGTCTGGGTGAATTCTTCATGTATCACAGGGGATACTCAATCATCTACAAAGCAAAACAAAAGCAAACATGCATGCACACAACCTAAAAATAATTCAAACACTCTCAAGCACACAAGAGAGTAAATAAAACAAACTAAACTACTATATACAATAGAAAAAGTTTTAATCGTGCCCTTGGTGGCCGTTCTCTAGCACGATGGTATGCCATAATATGGTTATTTAACCTCAATAGTGCCACCAAGGTTAATTTAGCATAAGAATCCAAGTGGCATATTTCAAAAATGAAAATTAGCTTTTCCATTCTAACACTAGTAAACAAGATAGCTAGATCTCGTAAACAGAAATACTTATCATCATGGTGATCAAGAAGAAAGGGGTCAACACTATGCTCAACTATAATCGAATCATCCATTGATCTATTGATAATGTCGTCGTTCGCATTGTCAAAGATGTCAAGATCCCATGATCGAAAATAAATCCGTCGAGATATGAAAATATCTACTAAGTTCATCTCCTTTTTAACCACTAATGAAGATGAGATAGTCACAGGAAATATACCTCGCGTCATAACAGGAATGCTTTCAACTTCAGCTAGAGGAGGTTCTTCGAATAAGTGCTCCTTGTGTTCTCGGCGGTCGATTGGATTAGACTGGACAGCTTCTTCATCTGCATTTTGTAGAAATTCCCCCGAAGCATCTCCAACCGCATCAGTCAGTGAAATATCATCATTAATTTCATGAACCGACAAAGAATCACAAGTATTATCATTACAAACATGAGGTATAGAATCATATCTATCAACTTCTTTATCAAAAGTGTGACTCCCATTAGCTAGTTGTCTGACTATGATTTCTAGCTCGTCTAACAAGTGTGAGTGATTAACTTGGTCAATTATTAGCGGCTCTTGTTGCATTTGTAACTGAGCAATGAAGGGGTTCTCAGTTTTGTCACGTTTCCTAGAAAATCTTTCCTCAGCCCAAGAATTACGCATTTCTCTTAAGGAATTATTATTTTCTTCAATTACCTTCAGAATCTCTTCCAAAGATGGCTCTTGATGCATTTGTGACTGAGCAATGAAGAAGTTCTCAACTTTGTCACGTTCCCTAGAAAATCTTTCCTCAGCCCAAGAATTACGCATTTCTCTTAAGGAATTATTATTTTCTTCAATTACCTTCAGAATCTCTTCCAAAGATAGCTCTTGCTGTGCTTGAAACTGCCAACTAGGGTAGGTATGATCTCTAAAATCTGAATTATAAGAATATGGATACGAATCATAGGCCGGGTTTGAGAAACCATAAGTGTCATTATTGTAAACGGGTCCATAACCAAAAGGCAAATCATCATTCCATATGTCACCCGGTGGCATATTATAATTGGCCATACATTCAAACCATAAAAACTATATAACTTTTTTTTTATGAAAATAAAGATCACTATAAGCACAAAAATCAACTAGAATCACTCCCCGGCAACGGAGCCAAAATTTGATGTGCTGTTGCATGCACTCAAAAATAAAACCAATACTTGTCAAAATGAATGTTGCAGTGCGAGTACGAGTCGATCCCATGAAGAGTGTTTAGTCTTGTTTTGTGCTTAGTAATCAAAGATGGGGGGTTTTAAACGTGAGGAAAACAGTAAAGAAATAATCTAAAGCGAAGAAACGAGTTAAATCAAGAGAACAAACCTTGGTCTGAGTCAACATTGATGTCGCTCAAATGTGTCACGCACAGCGGTCGCGGTACAGTACAGCATAAGAGAGGTCGAATCCCACAGAGAGACAAGCAGGAAAGATCCAGAAACACAAATAACAATAAATTGAAAACAATGAAGAAAGCTAACTAAATTAAATTAGATCAAAGGATTAATGATAATGTAATGTTAACTAAAGATATCAGGCTTTTGATAAGGCTAGGCTTCAGGAATCACTTCACTCGGATTTAGGTTCTTCTCTTCTCAATGGTCCATATAATACTCAGTTAAGGGATTCACATCCCAATCGCCTTAACCGGAAGATACAATATAAATGTATCTTCCTATGATTGGTTCTTCCTTTTTATAGTTCTAACTTCATCCAACCAAACCTAAGAATACACGATACCGGCTGTAACTACAGGCAACGCGCAGCAAAAGTTCATCGGGACAAAGCCCTAACTCTAACCGGATCCCTAAGAATACACAATACCAACTCTCACAATCGGCAATGCATAGCAAAGATCTCACGGGGTAGAGCCCCAACCTTATCTAACCAGATCCCTAAGAATACACAATACCAGCTGTCACTACGGGCAATGCATAGCAAAGGTCTCACGAGACTCGATAGGAGAATCAAAGGAGATAACTATGGGATCACAATATCATAAAAGAAGCATGACTGGATTTATAATAATGTTTAACCACAAAGCAATCTGTGAAGATCCAATACATACGAAGAGTTTAACAATAAAGATTAAAAACTATGAACCATTGTTGGAGAAGAAGCCCTAGTCCTCGCTAGATCATCCGTCCGCCATGCCCGTGGATTACTCGGCCATGGATGGAGATGTCTCCATCTTTTTCCTTTGTGAAACGTCCAGAAAAGAGCCTCCAAAAACGTCCAAGAAGTCCCCCTCAAACCCTAGAAAGAGTCCTATTTATAGCCCCAAAGTCTCTCCATCAACGGATTTGATCTAAACCGTTGATTTAATTCACTGGGAACGTCCGATCGATCCTTCTCGGGGTGCTGGATCGATCGGATGCATTAAAATCTTCAACTTCTAACTTCGCCCGTGTCCGATCGATCGGACTAAGGGAGTCGGATCGATCGGTTTCGTAAAAATCCTCCGTCTTTGGCTATTCCCGAGTCCGATCGATGGATGGATCGATCGAACTGTGTTCCTCTAGAAAGCATACGTTCTGTCACCCTTTAATTCCCAAGTCCGATCGATCAAATTATGAGTGTTGGATCGATCGGTTGAGTAAAAATCCGCTGTTTTTGGCTTTTTCCGAGTCCGATCGATCTGACCATTGGTGTCGGATCGATCGGACCCCATAGGATGGATGAATGGATCGATCGGACCATGTTCAGCCAAAAAACACATGTTCTGTCACGTTTCTGCGTGGTCCGATCGATCGGCGGATCGCTCGGACTTCCAGCTTATTTTCCTTTCTGCCATTCAGACTGCGCCATCGGTACTGAAATTGCCGTAACTTCCTCTAAGAAACTCAGAATCACGAACCGTAAAATTCTCCAGAATCTAGACTTCAAGAGTTTTCCAACCATATATGGCACATCATCTGGTTCTTCATGAACAGGTACAGATTAATTTTTGAATTTGATCCATATACTCTTTTTAGCTTCTTTTAGCTCCAATTTCCTGCATTTTCCAAACAACCATGTGAAGCAACATATAGATATAAAAATAGTAATAAAGATGCTGATTAAGGATAATAATCTAGCAATTGAGATGGTTATAAGGTTGTTTAGAGTGCACTTTCATGCACTCATCAAACATCCACCATCAGAATCCAACAACTGATCAAAGATGCAAGTATCAATCAATTCATATCACGAATATTCATCGTCCAAATTCAATTCGAATCTCTCCTCAATCTTAGTTAATTAGAAACAAGCGATCCAATTAACCCTAACTACTAAACAACCTAAGACAAGCGCTGTAGATTTAATCTAGTAGCAGCGTTAAGAATAGGGAGATCGATGAAGCTAAACAACACAAGCACAAGCGGTTGCATTTAATCTAGTTGAATATTCTTCCTAAGACCTAACAATCTCTGAAACGCAGTAGATTATTAAACCCTAGTTGCTTCGCAGATTAGAGGGATCAAACAATTCCGGATTTGATATCAAACCAAGCAGTAGATCACCATGAATAATAAACCAGTAGGCCTCCTAGCAATTAGACAAGGTAATCATGAAGATTTAATCTCAGAAGAATATTCAATACTCATGTATAAACTGAACAATAAAAATAAATTAGATCTCACAGTTTCATTGATTCCGAGGTTTCAGTCTCCTCGACCAAGGATCAAGATTTAGCCACGCAGGGCCATCGAGAACAATCCTCCAAAAGATTTCATAAAGCAAGAGAAAACCTAGGAAAATATAAAGGAGGAGAAAGAGCAGCCAAAAGTGTCCAAGAATCCCCCTCCAAACCCTAGAAAGAGTCCTATTTATAGCCTTAAGTGTTTCCATCCTCGGATTAGATCGAAACCGTTGATTTTATTCACTTGGAAAGTCCGATCGATCGGACTATGGGTATTGGATCGATCGGTTGCATAAAAATCCTCCGTCTCTGGCTATTCCCGAGTCCGATCAATCGAACTTTAGGTGTCCGATCGATCGGACCCCATAGGATGGATGGAGGGATCGATCGGACTTAGTTCAGTCAAAAAATATATGTTCTGTCACGTTTCTGCATAGTCGGATCGATCGAACCCTGGGTGTCGGATCGATCGGACGTTCCAGCGTATTTACTGTCCTGCCATCCAGACTGCGCCATCGGTACTAAAATTGCCGTAACTTCCTCTAGGAAACTCGGAATCTCGAACCGTAAAATTCTCCAGAAACTAGACTTCAAGAGCTTTCCAACCATATATATGGAACATCATCTGGTTCTTCATGATTAGGTGCAGATTAGTCTTTAAAGTTGATCCATGCACTCTTTTCAGCTTCTTTTCGACTTAAGGACTTCAATTGCATCCTAAATCAAAATATAAGAATAATGAGTGTATTTAGGAACTAAATAAGCACAGGAGACTAAGTATTAAGGGATAAAAATATAACATTATGCATCATCATCAATCGATCACCACATCGACCCAGAGAACCCTTTTTCATGACAGAGGCTCACGGTCGACCTAGCGGACGATGCGCTGGTCGACCGACAACTAGGAATTTTATTTTTCTAGATATTATGATTATTATTATAGGAAAATAAAGGAAAAATATAGGAAAAATTATAGAAACATCCTAAAAATTAAAGAAAATTCTAAAAAGCTACGGAAAAAAATAGAAAACTGGGATGCCTCCAAGAAAACACGTAATTTTACGTCTTTCGCTGGACGTTCCTAAAAAGGTTAGTTATATCACGAGTCTGTCAGTTCGACGAACACAATAACAGCACCGTGAGCAATGTCCTCAACATAGTGTTATAATCAATTCCCATTGACAGTGAAAATTTCATTTGTGTGTGGATTTCAAATTTCTACCGTGCCATGTGTAAATACGCTATTTATAATAAAAGGCTCAGACCATCTAGAACGTAATTTACCTGGGGAATGGCGCAATTTAGGATTCGAAAGCCAGACATTTTGCCCAACAACAAAAGCCCTCCTCGAAATATGTTTATCATGAAATGCTTTTGTTTTGTCCTTATAAATTTTGGAAGTCAAATATGTCTCATTTCGAATTTCCTCAAGTTCACATAAACTAAGCTTCGTATGTGCTATGCCGGCATTGGTATCAGTATTAAGCTTTTTAATGGCCCACATTGTCACACCCCAACCCAGAAAACCCATCCGGGTTGGGACGTGAGGGGACTAAACCAACTTGTAAAATCGAACGGCAAAAGTTTCCCCTATATTTCTCAATTTGAACCATGTACAATTATAATCTTCATGATAAATTAAAATGATAAATCTAACAGTTCTAAAATTCAATAATAATATGAATTTGCTATCACAATTTTCTCTAATTAGTACAGGTTCTGATACAATACTTTCATCGACCCTCATTACATAAATTAATACAGATGATCAAATCCTTGAAGTGGGAAATTATACATTTAATATAACTCCAAAGGTACAACTATTAACAAAGGGAAAACTCCAGGATCGTCAAGTACTCCTCGAAACTCCAAGTCCACGATCACCTCGAGAATGGCGCGCCAACGCCCAGAAGATCACCTGAAAGGAAAGGACTGCATCGACCTGCATCGCCGATGCAGCCCAGGTAGGAGTGAGCAACAAAGCTTGCTCAGTAAGGTTCTACGCTATTCTACGTCACACTGAAGAGAGGAAAACAACAACTGTGTTGTCTCTCCGCCTAAGTCTAAGGAATGCCAAGGGTCCCATAACCCTATCGATGTCACAAGGGCTCCCGTCATGAACCTCTCTCTTGAACCTGTTACCAAGATCACCCTAAGCACCAACAGGGGAACAATACCATGCGGGATCACCCTTACCCAAGAACAAACAAGAGCAAACAAAGACTGCGGGCTCCTGTCCAAGTACCACCCTGCCCCGTCATACCATCTCTCGCGGGGACACACATGTCAGGGAACGCATCGACATCCATCCTAAGCACTTGGCATTGGAGAAACAACACGACCTCTAAACCTCAACAACATATTCAATAGAAATTTGGCATTAGGACGGTGTCCGCAGCCGTCAACCGCAATTTCTACAACGGGGGCACAACCCCGACCACGCAATCATCAATCAATAACAAATATAATAAACAACACTAGGGCACAACTTCGGCCCGTTCAATTATCTAAACATCCCAAGGGCATAACTCCCTTGGTTCAACCACGAAGTGGTAAAGGGAATACTGTCAGCTCATTTGTTCTACGCAATTAAATACAGACATAAATCTAACAAGATTAACATTAATTGCGAGGAAAGATAATATTTGCATGATTGAATACTTAAAGCTACACATGCTTAAAACTCGGCATAAATCCTTCATAATTACCCTAGAATTCATATACATGGTATCTAACCACCTTAGCAATCTACTATGAGAAGACCGAAGCAAATAGATTAAGAAAAACTCCATTTTCGGCCAAAACCCCAAGCTTTTATCAAAGATTCAGTTTCGTCGCAGATCAGGGAATAATTCATAATAAGTCGTACGAAAATCCAAAAATTATGAATTAAGCTTTAATTGAAATTAGATTCGATGATCTACAACTTTGATCTTGATAATCAAATGAGATCATGCACGTACGAGCCCAGATTTGACCTAGAACAGCTCAACTCGTAGAAAAACTGAGCTTCGGTAAAATCCGGGAAAAACTTCCAAAATTCCGGATAAAACCCACATCAATTTGCATGCATCTTCAATCAATTACTAAGCATGGATCAAGGGACTAATTAGAACATAGGAATCCACTAACAAGCTAATTCCTGGATTTCTACATTAAACCCTAGTTAGAGACTTAGAGGCGATGTAATCTTATCAATTCGACGTCCAAACGACGTCAAATTGGAAATCAAACTTGGAAAAATGTATATTAGCATACTAGGAACATGCAGCCCAAGAATTGGATTAATCTAATGGCTAATCTTCCCGGAATTCACTAATCAATTCACTAATTTCGGTCTCGTCGCAGATCCGAAGCAAAATCACCATAAATCGTAGAAACCTCCAAATATTATGAAATCAGCGGCAATAGGAAGTAGATCCGAAGATCTACAACTCTCATCTTGATGATCAAACGAGATCATGCTCACACAACTCAGAAATCGGGCACGAACCTGACTGTTCATCAAAGAACAGAGCAACGACGGAAAACGGAGAAAAAACATGTCAAAATCCAGCTAAAATCGGAAACAAATCACATGAGAGGTAGATCAGATGCTAGTCAAGCTTATAAGAACTAATTAGCACAAAGAAATCCACAAACAATCAAACCAAACCCTAGATCTAGCTTAACCTAAATATCAAGGTAGAAACCCTACCTTCACATCGCTAGGTCAGGTTTAGTGATTGTCGTGGTGTTTTATTCCCTTCTCTGAGGTTATGCCTTGATTCTCTGATTTTGCTGCCGTTGCTCTATTTTTCCTCGCTGCCATGTACTTCGACGCTATGACTCTGTTTTGTTCCCTGCCGCCGTGGGTTGCTGGTTTGATAGATGGACGATCTTGGTTTTCTTCTCTGTTTTAGGTTGCCGGATTTCTTTTGGATCAACTGCCGATCCTTCAGCTCTCGTGATCTCTGTTTTGGGGACTGGTTGTTGGATAGATGTTGATATGTTCTCGAGGGTTTGGATTTCCTCTCCTCTGCGATGTTTCCTTGAGCTTAGATTCCATCTCAGAAAGATTCAAACATACCTTGAGATGCTTTGATCAAGCTTTGATCAAAGTTCTTCCCAGATTTTGGTTTCGACCCCTGTCCTAAGCACCAGCCTGCTTCTTCCCGAAGCTGGTGCAATTCCGTGAGGAATCTCACGAAGACTTCATCATGAAGGTCATAGATCTCCGAACCTACTCTCAATTGCCACTGATTTCGTAATTTTTGGATTTTCCTATAATGTACAGGTTTAGTCAATGACGTACAAATTGATGTATTAATGTTGTAAACAGGTTTAGGTGGCTCACGCCTCGATCTGGATGGGTTTTCTGGGTCGGGGTGTGACACACATAGCTCGATGTTCTAATTTTACAGGTAAATGACAAGGCTTACCAAAAACTAGTCTATATGGTGACATACCAATAGGTGTTCTATAAGCTGTCATGTAAGCCCAAAGTGCATCGTCCAGCTTTATGGGCCAATCTGTGCGGTCAATGCGAATGGTTTTCTCTAAGATACGCTTTATTTCCCTATTAGAGAGCTCTACCTGGTCACTAGTTTGAGGATGGTAGAGAGTGGCTACCTTATGTGTGATGGAGTACTTTCTAATAATGGATGTAAAGTGTTGATTAGTAAAATGACAACCACCATCACTCATAATCATAGGGGACAACCAAATCGAGAAATAAAATATTACTTTGAAGGAAATTGAGAACAACTTTATGATCATTTGATTTGGTTGCTATAGCTTTTACCCATTTAGAAACATAGTCAACTACTATCAGAATATACTGAAAACCAAAAGAAGGTGGAAAGGGTCCCATAAAATCTATACCCCAAATATAAAAAATATCGACAACTAAAATCGGAGTCTAAGGCATCTCATTCCAGTGAGATATTTCAAGTTTTCTGACATCTAATACAGGATTGGCAAAAATTATGAGCATCCTTAAAAATTATAGGCCAATAGAAACCACACTGCAAGACTTTTGTAGTGGTTTTCTTCCCTGAAAAATAACCATCACATGCATATGTATGACAAAAGGTAAGAATATCATGAACCTCTGATTCAGGCACACACCTACGGATAACTTGATCAGAACAATGCTTAAATAACTCAGGATCTTCCTATATATAATATTTGATTTGAGAAAAGAGTCTATCTTTAGCATTTTTAGACCAAGAGTCAGGAAGCTTGCTGGAAACAAGATAATTAACTATATGTGCATACCAAGGCTATGAAGACGAGTCACCTGAAAGAGATGCTTGTCTGGAAAAGAAGTATCAACATGAGTGTTATCAAGAATATGTTCCAAAGGAAGGTGAGACAAATGATCAGCAACAACCTTTTCTGAACCTTTCTTATCCTTAATATCAAGATCAAATTCTTGCAAAAGCAAGATCCATCGAATTAATCTAGGTTTGGCATCCTTTTTAGCTAAAAGATATCTAAGAGCGACATGATCAGTATAAATAGAGATTTTAGAACCTATGAGATAGGAACGGAACTTCTCCAATGCAAATATCACAGCTAATAATTCTTTCTCAGTAGTGGTGTATTTCCATTGGGATTCAGAGAGGTTTTACTAGCATAATAAATCACATGTGGGATTTTATTAACTCACTGTCCTAACACAGCTCCTATGGCAGAATCAGAGGCATGATACATTAGTTCAAAAGGTAAGGAATAATCTGGTGCATGAACTATAGGTACGGTAGACAATAAATCACGAATGGTCTTGAAAGCAGTCAAACATGCATCATTGAAGACAAAGGGAACATCTTTGATCAGTAATTCACACAAGGATCGTGAAATTTCGGAAAAATCTTTGATGAATCGACGGTAGAATCCAACATGACCTAAAAAAAAACAAATCTGACGCACAGATGAAGTTGGAGGCAATTTCACAATTAAGTCAACTTTAGCCCTATAAACTTCTATTCCACGTTCAGAGACAATGTGACCTAAAACAATTCCTTCTTGAACCATGAAATGACTCTATTCTCAGCTCAGAACTAAATTAGTTTCAATGCATCGATCTAGAACTTTAGAAAGATTATCTAACCAAGACTCAAAAGAATTTTCAAAATTGGGAAAATCATCGATGAAGACTTCTAAGAATTTATCAATCATATCAGAGAAGATGGCCATCATATACATTTGAAAAGTCGCAGGTGCATTACAAAGACCAAAAGGCATCCTACGATAAGCAAAAGTACCAAAAAGACATGTTAAAGTCATCTTCTCTTGATCTTCAGGATCAACTGCAATTTGGTTATACCCTGAATATCCATCTAAAAAACAATAATAACTTTAACCAGAAAGTCTTTCTAAAATTTGATCAATCAAAGGTAAGGGAAAATGATCTTTCATAGTCAAAGCATTTAGTTTTCTATAATCAATGCAAACATGCAATCCCATAGTCTGGCGTATTGGGATCTGATCACCATTCTCATTTTCTACAACTGTTAAGCCCGATTTCTTTGGAATTACTTGTGTAGGGCTGACCCATTGACAATCAGAAATTGGGTAAATGATATCTTCATCAAGAAGTTTCACCACTTCTTTCTTCACCACTTCTTTCATATAATGATTAAGGTGGCGTTGCATTTCCCTAATAGTTTTAGATTCATCCTCAAGATGAATTTTATCCATGCAAATTGAAGAATCAATACCTTTCAAATCAACCACTGACCATCCTATGGCTTTCCTATGATGTTTCAGAACCTTTATAAGTTGACAATCCTGATCGCTTGAAAGTCAAGAATAGATGATAATGGGAAGAGAGGAATCTGATCCTAGAAAAACATATTTTAGCGTTTTAGACAGTGGTTTCAATTCTAAATCATGTGGTGCTTCTAGTGAAGAAGGTGCAGGAGTAGAAGAGAGTGGTGTAAGGGGTTCAACCCCAAGAAATAGTTTCAATCTCCGTTGTATCCTGACCAACTAATCGACCGTCTGGCCGATCGATCAGGTTATCCGTTATGTGTGTTATGATGTCATCTTTTGATTGTGCAATTTCTAACATAACAACATCATCATTATCAAAGTCATCATCAAGCAAAATATCAGATAATTCATCAGAAGTCATGGAATGTAATTTATCATCAATACATTCAGTCAAAGAAGTATCAACATTATAACATTCATCATAATGCTCAGGCAAACATTCAGTTTTAAAATATTCAATTTAACATGTATATGTCCAAAAGAAACATCCACACCACCAGCTCGATAATTTATACAGGCATTAGCAGCAGCCAAAAAGAGACGTCCTAAGATAATAGGTACGGTTTTTTTACAGTAGACAACATGCTCCATATCCAAGACAACAAAGTCAACATGAAATAAGAAATTATCCACCTTAACTAGAACATCTTCTAATATACCTCTAGGAGTCTTAATGGATCTATCAGCTAATTCCAGAATTACTGGTGTCGGTTTAAGTTGTCCTATACCAAATTCCTTGTCAAGGTAATTGGGCATAAGGATTACACTGGTACCTAAATCACGAAGAGCATCATCTATATGATAGTCCCCTATTGAAGGTCCAAGAGGGGGGGTGGATTGGACTCTTTTCAAAAAACTAGATTAATGGAAAAATCAGGTAGGAGAGAGCTAACACCTTAAATGCTTGTAGATGGAATGAAAACTAAAGCAAAAAAGCATGCAAGAATAATATCAAGGAAGGTTAGAGAGATGACATCGATTTTATAGTGGTTCGACCCAACTCTTGGTCTACGTCCACTTCTCTCAAGGCTCCCCTTGACGTTCCACTACTTGCAAATCATTTACAAGCTTTTTCTCCAAGCTTCCTGGTGCTTAGTGACCTTACAATCATAGCCACGTACTGTTGGATAACTCTCAAAGTACTTCTTCACACTTGAAGAAGGTTTACAAAGGTTGTAGCTCAAAAGAGAATAAGAAGAAACTCTTGCTAAGACTTGCTCAGATGATCTCAATAATAATGATAAAAGTTATATCAAGTTTACATCAAGGAACTACTTATATCTTGGCTTCAACCAGCTCAACAAAGACCTCCAACGGCTCCCTGCAACTCTCCAACGGCTAGTTTTTTACTCTGCATGTCGTTGGCGGTCGATCCATGCATGCATTGTCACACCCCGACCCAGAAAACCCATTCAGGACGGGGCGTGAGGGTTCCTATCACTATTCATCTCTAACTGGCGCGATGCATTGCGGAAAACATGGGTAAACTTAAACAATTTATATTCCAGAGGTAAACTGTAATTCAATTTATCAATACATCAAGTTATACTGTCTAAACATCTGATTACAATTCTTATCAAACTCCTCGAAGGGAAAATATATTATACATATAATCCAAAAATCCTCGAAAGATGTTTATAGTATACAAAACTATCAAAAAGTACAACACTCTTCCTGCAGCAACCTCAGACGCCTCTGGAAGTACTCGCGCTACCAAAGGCTGATTCCGCCGGCTCTACTGCTGAAGAACTGGCGCCTGCACCTGCAAACGCAGCCCAGGTAGGAGTGAGCGATAAGCTCAGTCTGGTTCTACTCTATGACACACAGAAGGGAGGAAAACATCAACAGTGATGTCTCCCCGCTCAAGTCTAGGGAATGCCACAAGGTCCCACAACCCCTGTCGATGTCCCAAGGGCTCCTGCCATGAAACCTCTCTCCTGTACAAGTTACCAGGATGCTACGGAACAGTAACATGCAGGGTTACCCTTACCCAAGCAGGAAGACCATGCCTTGGAGACCCACGTCGGGAACGCATCGACATCCATCCTTACCACTTAGCCTTGGGAAGACAACACGACCTCTAAACCTCAAAGCAAGATAATATTCCAGTCCGACTACTTGATAATCCTCGATAACATGAGATTCTGATTAAACAATCACGTCCTAACCCTGACTACCCAGCCGCGGTCCTAAGGCTAGATCCGAGCTACCCGAGAGCCTCGGATCGGGGATCAACCCATCGCTCGCCTAACCTAACATGCCTCTAATGCATACAATGTATGAACCTATGCAAACATCTATCCTAGATGTCTCTACATGTCACAACATCAGTTAAAGGTTCAACAGTTATACAATAGCCCTCGGCACTCACCGGCAACGGGCTAATGTTCCACGATACCTCGTTAGCTAACACTCATAGTTAGCTAACGGCTAGGGAAGCAATAAGAATTTAAGCTACTAACCAACCAAGTATTTAAATGCGGGTTAAAACCGTAAATTTCATCAAAGAGGTTAAACTCCCAATTCAATTCCCAATCTCGAGAGAAATCCCGTGAAAACATGGTGTATGCTTCCAAACATGATTGGATGTCTATCATGAATGAAAACCAATGAAAGGAAACCAGAAAACACAGCTCGGTGGCCCACGGTCGATGCGACGGTCGATCCACGGTCAATGCGACGGTCGATCCGACGGTCGACCTGGGGTCAAATGAGGGAAAAGCATAAGGGCCACGGTCGATCGGTGTATCGACCCTGGGAAGCCCAAAACGGGACAGAGCCTCACGGACGATGCGATGGTCGACCGTGAGGCGGAAAGGAAAAGAGAGGGAGCCCGCGGTCGATCGGTGCATCGACCCTGGGAAGCCCAAAACGCGACAGAGCCAGACGGACAATGCGATGGTCGATCTGAAGGTCGACCGTCAGGCTCAAAAGAAGCGTATCAATGCTTGACGGTCGATCCGCTGATCCACCGTTGAGCCTAATGCACAGTTCATCAGAACAGTGCCGGAAATCCAATTTCTTGGATTTGAATGATCAAATCATGTTGGAAGTTGATGAAACTTTGCAAGCATGCATAAAAGAAGATGGAGAAGCAAATGGTATGAAAAAAACACGATTTTTAAGGTTAAATCTCAAACCTAGGTCTCAATGGCCGAAAACCGACAAAACGGCGATAATACGGAAATCGTCCGATAAAATACGGAAATCAACTGATATGAATACTAGAATTAAGCTATAATACACATGCATTGAACCACACAACATTCTAACAAGTATTCCTACAGCGAAAGTACAAGAAACCTATCCTAGAAGAACCCAATCACAGGATCGAGGTAGAAACACCTACTTGGGCAAGTAGGGCAGCTCCTCCACGCGTCCAACCAGTCAAGCCGCCAAGATCCGCTCCTCGAAGCTCGCATCTCCAATCCCTAGCTCAGCCATAGGTGAGAGAAAGAGAGAGAGAGAGGGAGAAGGAGACAACGACAGCAAAGGAGAAAGGAAAGAGAGAAAGAGACAGGCTATATATAGAGATCTGAACCGATCTCGGCCGTCCGATTCCATCTTTCCCGATCGAGCTCCGATCTTCCATCGAACGCACCCTTAAGATTCAAATCAAACACATACATCAATTGAAGGCCGTGTGTGCAACGCGGGTGTGAAACTGATCACCAGGGGGCATATTTACCAGAATGTCCCTAGGGCTAAAAACCACCATACGATCGCTCGATCGTACCCGACGCGGAACCAAACCAAAAGGAGAACGCCCTTCGACCCACGTGGTCGAGCCAGGTCGGGGGGATGGGCCCTCACATGCATCGTCTGTCAAGTGTCAGGGTCGACCGTGACATCGATCGTCGTGTACAAAACATCAGCCTTTGCATCCCACGGTTGATCCACCCATCGGCCGTCGTATCGTCCGTCAGGCTCTGTTGTGAAAAATGCTTTCCAGGGTCGATGCTCCGATTGACCGTCACTTTTTTACTTTTCACCAACATCCTCCACGGTCGACCGTCGCATCGTCCGTCGGATCGTCCGTGAGCTTACAACACAAAGTCCAAACCTCGCGGTCGACCGCTCCATCGACCGTCGCATCAACCCCCAGGCTCTGTCACGAAAATGGCCTTGCACGGTCGATGCAACGATCGACCGTGAGCCAACATTTTAATATGTCCAGTATAGTGCATCGTCCACGGTCGATCCATGGATCGATTGTCGCATTCCCACGGTCGATTCATGCATCGATCGTCAGGACATAAACTCATTAAATATTGAATTTTAGACTTTGAATTAGAAGGGATAATAAATATTAAACATATATTTTATCATATAATGTATGTTGGCATCATCAAAACAAGGTTAGGATCAACAATCTCCCCCTTTTTGATGATGACAACCCTTTTAAATATGATGATAAAATATTTTGGCTCTCCCTTAATCTATGCATCCATTTCTTTCAAGGAATGTGTTCTAAAGTGAATTCTTAAGATGCACACAAGTCATATGTCACTAAGAGGATAAGAAAAGTTAATTCTGAGATATGATGACAAGTTAACTTAGACTATAACATGTTCACTTCTTTTAAGAAGGTGAAAACTGGCTAACATGGAATAGTTCACATAGATATTGAAGTTCAAAAATTTTGTACTAATATAACTTAACATTATCCATCCTCGTATCATGATTAAGAAATTATCATTATCCAACAACATTTCCTTTCATTCATTCAAAAATGTTCAACCCTTGCATTACAATACTTCCATTCAAAAACATTTCGAAAAACTTTGGATTACAAGAGTATTTCACACACAAGGTTTTCCAAAATACAAGAGTAGAAAAATATGAAATGTAGGGAAATTTTCAACATTCATCACAACTTTTTGGTGGGAGGCATGGTGTGAGGCTTTGTTAGGGTTTTGTGGGGAGAGGAGAAGAGAAGGGCGCGGTCGAACCAGGAGGATGGCGGACATTGGACAAGCTAGGGCACGGTCGAACCAGGAGATTAGAGTGAAAATGACTGAAAAGCCCTCACTTATTGTCACACGATCCGTGTCGGTCGACCGTAAGAAGTTGGCTGTCGACCATAATAAGTTGGCGATCGACCGTCGTGAGCAATATGTGTAGAATTTAAGTCGCACGGTCGATCCGAGGAAGTTGGCGGTTGACCGTCCAGTGCGAATGTACGCACGGTCGACCGTCAGGAAGTTTGGATCGACCGTCAGTTGCAGAAAGTGAGTTTTGAAATTCAATTTAAAATTATTTTTAAATCAAAACATCACAAAACTTTGCATACACGTGTAACTAAAATTTATGAGCTAAAACCAACTCTTAAATCATGAAAATTACTCAATACCAAAATTTAGCATTCAAGTAGGCTATTGTATAAAAAACAGATAAAGAGGTGACCATACCTTTTCTTTTTAGCTCCTTTATTTTGGACATCCATTGAACATCCCAAGCTCCCTTAGTAGATAGAGAAATTTGTCTTCACTCAAGGGTTTGGTTAGAATATCTGAAATTTGATGCTCGGTGCTAACAAATTCAAGTGCTATATATCCTTTTTGTGTGTGATCACAAAGAAAATGATGTCGAATTTCTATGTGTTTTGTTCTAGAATGTAGGATGGGATTCTTAGATAAGCTTATGGGACTAGTGTTGTCACATTTAATGGGCATTTTGCCTACATGTATGTTATAATCTTCCAATTGCATTTTCATCCAAAGTAATTGTGCACAACAACTACCCGCCGCAATGTATTCCGCTTCGGCCGTGGATAAAGCAACTGAATTTTGCTTCTTGGAGAACCAAGAAACAAGTGCATGACCAAGAAAGTGATATGTACCACTTGTGCTTTTTCTATCAAGCCTACATCCGGAAAAATCCGCATTGGAGTAGCCAATTAGATAAAAAGATGATCTTCTAGGATACCACAAACCATAATTTTGGGTTCCTATTAGATATCTAAAGATCCTCTTGACCGCAACCAAATGAGATTCCTTAGGACAAGATTGATATCTAGCACAAAGACAAACACTAAACATGATGTCCGGTCTACTAGCGGTCAAATAAAGTAAAGAACCAATCATCCCTCTATAAAGTATTTGATCAACGGGTTTCCCATCTTCATCATTGTCTAATTTGAGTGTTGTACACATGGGGGTTCTATAGATTTTGGATTGGACAAAATCATACTTCTTGAGTAGGTCTCTAGTGTATTTGGCTTGATTAACAAAGATCCCTCCTCGATTTTGCATGATTTGTAAACCAAGAAAATAATTGAGTTCACCCAACAAACTCGTCTCAAACTCACTTTGCATACATCTGGCAAATTCTTCACAAATTTTATCATTTGTAGAACCAAAAATAATATCATCAACATAAATTTGAACCAAGAGCAAATCTTTGCCTTTTGATTTGGTAAATAATGTAGTATTAATTTCTCCTCTACAAAAATCATTATCCATCAAGAATTTGCTAAGCCTTTCATACCAAGCTCTAGGAGCTTATTTTAATCCATACAAGGCTTTAGTGAGTTTGAATACATGATCTCTCAATTTGTAGTCTTCAAATTCGGGGGGTTGTTCAACATAGACTTCTTCCTTTAGTAAACCATTCAAGAAGGCACTCTTAACATCCATTTGATATAATTTGAAATCTTTGTAAGATGCAAAAGATAGAAGTAGTCTTATTGCCTCAAGTCTAGCTACCGGTGCAAAAGTCTCATCAAAATCAATTCCTTCTTGTTGATTGAACCCTTTTGCAACAAGTCTAGCTTTATTCCTTATAATTGTCCCTGATTCATCCATTTTGTTTCTAAAAACCCATTTAGTACCAATAACGGGATGATCATAAGGTCTAGGTACCAAATTCCACACTTCATTTCTTTCAAATTAATTCAACTCTTCTTGCATTGCTAAGATCCAATGATCATCCTCTAGTGCTTCCTCAATCGTTTTGGGCTCAATTTGAGATAGGAAGGCTAGATTTGCACATGCATTTAATGAAGATTTAGTTTGGATTTCTCTTGATGGTTCACCAATTATCAATCCTTTTGGGTGTGAAGATGCATATTTCCAATCTTTGGACAAATCATGATGTTGATCACTAGGTGTAATTTCAAAGGATTCCTGAAATCTATCATTCAATTCTTCAACATCATTTTGGGTTTCATCTACTACACTTTTTGAATTGTCATTAGTAATATCATCTTGTTTACCATCAATTCTACTAGGAGCTATAATCATTTCATCAAAAGTAACATGCATTGATTCTTCAACCACTAGTGTTCTTTTATTAAAGATTCTATAGCTTTTGCTTCTCTCCGAGTATCCAAGAAAAACTCCTTCATCGGATCTAGCATCAAATTTTCCAAGATTATCCTTGCCATTGTTCAAGATAAAACATTTGCAACCAAAAGCTTTAAAGTACCCAATATTTGGAATTCTTCCTTTCCAAAGCTCATAAGGGGTTTTCTTCAAAATGGGTCTCACAGTTACTCTATTAATCACATGGCAAGAAGTATTAATTGCTTCGACCCAAAAATACTTAGGAAGATTATTCTCACATAATAGAGTTCTAGCCATGTCTTGTAGGGTTCTATTTTTCCTTTCAACAACACCATTTTGTTGAGGGGTTCTAGGTGATGAGAAGTTATGAGAAATCCCGTTGTCATTGCAAAACTTTTCTAGATGGGAATTCTTGAATTCTCCTCCGTGGTCACTTCTAATGCATGTAATGAGAATACCTTTCTCATTTTGGACTCTTCTACAAAAGTTGGTGAATTCCTCAAAAACTTTATCTTTGTGTGCAAGGAAAATCATCCAAGTGTATCTAGTGTAGTCATCTACTAAAACAAAACCATATGAGCTACCACTTAAGCTTGTAGGTTTGGTTGGTCCAAAAAGGTCCATGTGAATAAGTTCAAATGCTCTTGTGGTGGAAACTACATCTTTAGGCTTTAAAGAGGGTTTTACTTCTTTTCCTCTTTGACATGCATCACAAATCTTATCTTTCTCAAATTTGATCTTGGGAAGTCCAAGAATAAGGTCTTTTCGAGAAAGTTTGGATATTAAATCCATGTGTGCATGTCCAAGCCTTCTATGCCAAAACTATGAATTATCATTTAAAACACTAAAGCATACATCATTATGGCAAACAAGATCATCAAGATAAAATGTGTATACATTACCATCACGATAACCTACTAGCAAGATTTTATCACTAAGAGCATTCTTAACATAGCATTTTGAATCTTTAAAAATAACTTTGTTACCTCTATCACATAATTGACTAATGCTAAGCAAGTTATGTTTCAAATCTTCAATTAAGAGAACATTTTCAATAATAATGGAAGAGTTTTTACCAATATTGCCAATGCCAATAATTTTTCCTTTTCCATTATCTCCAAAGGTTTCCATTCCTCCATCTTTAGATTGAAAGGTTGAGAACATGCTCCTTTCACCCGTCATATGTCTGGAGCATCCACTATCAAGGTACCATCTTTTAGCCTTTGTGTTTGTCTTGATCTTGGATCTCATACATTCCTACAAATAGGAGATCAAACCTTGATTTTTGGTACCCAAATCTTTTTGGGTCCATTTGCATTAATACTATGCATAAGAGAAGAAGATGAATGTCTAGGTGCCCAAATTTTCTTAGCATTAGCATGCCTCATTAGATAGCAACTAGGTGCAATGTAACTTACTTTGTAACAATAATGGCATATAGGTGCTTGGGCTACCTTAGGAGGATGAGAAGAAGCTTTAACAAAGTTAGTCTTCTTTTGGTTGTTCACCTTCCTAGGGTGGTAGCCAATTCCTTCCTTGTCTAAGGAGTTTCTTTGGCTATCAAGGATCTCATCTAACTTGTCTCTACTATTCACGAATTTAGCTATAGTGATTTTTAAGTCATTAACCTCAAGAGTGAGATCTCTCTTGGATTTCCTCAAGAAGATAAGTTCCATTTGCATATCATAGTTTGTGTTCTTCAATATGGTGAGCTCATATTGAGTGGCCTTGAGTTCTTCCTCAAGTGTATTATTAGTGTCACAAGAGTTGTTGTCTAGCACGCATATGTTTTTATTTTCTAATGTTCCAATCCTATGCATGGCATCTAATTTCTCTTCTTGTACTTTCTTCAAGTCCTTACAAGTAGTATAGTATTTCTTTTTAAGGAATTTGAAATTATTAGCTAAAGCATGATAAGCATCAAAAAGTTCTTCAAATGCAAGCTCATCCTCTACCTCATTTTCTTCTTCTTCCTCATCTCCATGTGCCATTAAGCATATGTTGACTGCCTCTTGTTCTTCTTCATCGGATGAGGTCTCCACATCACTTTCTCCCTAAGTAGCCATCATTGCCTTCTTCTTTTTTGAACTCCTTCTTTGTTGGCTTCTTGAGTTGAGTGCAATCGGACTTGTAGTGTCCGGGTATTCTACACTCATAACATATGATTTCATTTGAGTTAGAAGAGGTAGGATTATACTTTTCACCTTTCAAGAATTTTTTCTTGAAGAATTTCTTTCCTCCTTGGCGCTTGAAGATTTTTTGTATTCTTCTTGATATCATCGCCAACTCCTCATCGTCATCTCCTTCACTTGAATCGGATGAGTCTTTGCTAGATGACTTGAAGGCAACCACATTCTTCTTTTTATCTCCCTCTTCGTTGCTTCTCTTCAAGTTCATCTCATAGGTCATAAGGGAACCCATGAGCTCATCTAGTGACAACTTGGATAGATCCTTGGCTTCTTCGATCGCTGTCACTTTAGGATCCCAAGACTTAGGTAGACACCTAAGAATCTTCCTCACAACCTCATCGTTAGCATAAATTCTTCCAAGAGATTCAAGCACATTTAATACGTTTGTAAAACGTGTAAACATCTTATTAATGGTTTCAACATTCTTCATGCAAAATAGTTCATACTCATGTACAAGCATACTTATCTTAGACTCTTTAACCTGGCTTGTTCTGTCACGCCCCGACCCAGAAAACCCATTCGGGTTGGGACGTGAGGGTTCTAAACCTATTTCTAAAATCGAACGGCGAGAGTTTCCCCTGTATTTATCAATTTGAACCCTGTACATTTATAATCTTCACAATAAATTAAAACGATAAATCTAATAGTTCTAAATTTCAATATGAATATGAATATGAATATGAATATGAATATGTTATCACAATTCTTACTATCTAGTACATCTTCTGATACAATGCTTTCATCAAGGGACTAATTAGAACATAGAAATCAACTAATCCAACAAATAAACCCTAGATCTAGCTTAACCTAAAGATCAAGGAAGAAACCCTACCTTAAACGCCAATCCAAGCTTCAATCCTCGCTAGTCCGCCGTGATCCGCCGTCCTCTGTCGTCGTCGCCGTCTCCAGCTCGCCGGAGAGACGCTGGAGGTCCTTCCACATCCGCAGCCATCGCCGGAGAAGGAAGGGACATCCGCAGGAGAGAGAATGGGAAGGAGAAGGGAGAGGGGGCCTCGCCGCCGCCTCTGGCTTGCCGGGGAACCGTCGGGAGCCGTCTGACGCCTCCCTCCAAATGCGACGGGAAGATGGAGAAGGAGAGGAGGGAGAAGCCGGAGGGGATCTGGGAAGAGGAGAGGAGAGGAGAGCTCGGGAGGGAGGAAGGTGGTGGCCGGCAAGGGTGACGAAACTCTAGAGAGGGGAGAGGGTCGGCTGGCGTGGTCGCGAGCGAAGGAGAAGAAGAGAGGGGGTCGGGCGCGGGGAAGAGCAGGGGAAGAAAAGAGGAAAAGAGAAGAAAGAAAAGAAAAGAAAAGGGAGAGAGAAGAGAGAGGGTTAAGTAACCGGTTCAGACGAGCCAATCGATAGGATTGGATCCGATTTGACTTCAAATTGTGATCTCGTCGCAATCTCGTCCGGATCTGTCGATTCTGAACGCTCCTACTGGATCTATTCAATCACGTACATCAATCAAGGCCGTGTGTTCAATACGCGGGTGTGAAACTAACCGCCAAGGCACAATTTACCAAATTGCCCTTGGGGTCCAAAAACAGCGATGCGATCAACCAATCGCAACCGAAGGCCAACCGGGCCAAAACCAACCAAGCCAAGCCCTCGACCCAACGCGGTCGGACCGGGTTGGAGGAACGGGTCCTCACAACCTATCACCCTTAAAGGAATTTCGTCCCGATATTCGATAAGAGTAGGGTTGGAAACAACAAAAACAAAACACACCTACACAAGACAAGAAGGGTTAGCGAGCTCGGAAGCCGAGCAACCACGCAAGGCACTGGGCATCAACGCCCACAACAGAAACCACCGGGCACCAACATCCGCAATGGCCACACAAGACAAAGAAACACCTCGGGGTGACAACCACTTGGGACAAACTGCACATGCGCCTCCAGCGCTCCCAAGTTACCCCTACAACACCTCTGCACCTCCAGAGTACTAAAGGTGACTGAACCGTTCTGTCTCTCGAAGCTGGTCTCTCCTACCAATCATCTGAACTGACTGTCCTCTTGTGTAATTGTTACGAGCGGTCTACTCGTGATCCTCTCGTAATGGGTCTCTACTGCTCCAATCGATCAGAATCGCCCTGATCGGACTTGATTTGAGTCCAATTGGTTGAATCTGGATCAAATCTGGTTCAGATCTGGCTCAGATTGGGGTAGGACTCGACTGGGTCAAGTCTGGATTGGTTGATTGGCTCTTGGAATTGAATCTGGCTCGGATTGGGTTTAATGGCTTGGCTGAACCTGATGGAAGTGGCTGACCCAATTTGATTGGGTTGAACCGGAGTTGATCCAAGGGCTGTGGTTCGCCGGAGTAGATCGCCGGCGTAGGGGCGGCGGCGGCGGTCGAGATCGTGGCAGGAAGGGTCGCCTGGAGGTGGGGAAGAGATCTACCGGCTCGGATCGGTGAGGTAGGTGGCGGATCGGCCGGATCTGGAAGATGGACGGCGGGGGTTTGGGTTCACCGGCGTCGGGTACGACGGGGAGGCTTCTGCGGGGCTTTGGGACGTCGTAGAAGGCCGGGATCTGGCCTAGGGAGGTCGGCGGCGTACTTTGGAGGTAGGATATGGGTCGGACGCGGCTTGCCGGTGATGGGGACGGAGATCGGGTTCGCCGAGGACGGCGCCGAAGGCGATGGAAGACGGCGGGGAAGGGCTGGCCGGAGTCGTGGGAGGTAGAGGAAGAGATTGGCGGTCTTAGGTGGCGACGGGGGTGGCCGGAGAGGCTGGACGGAGGTATGGCCGGCGGTAGGGTAGGGTTTGACCACGGAAGAGGAGAGAGGAGGAAGAAGGAGGTGACGTGGCGGTGGGGTCGCTGACGTGGCGGAGAGAGAAAGTGACGGGGAGAGAGAGATTCTAGTGGAGGTGATGCTGGCTGCGGAGAAGATGACCGATGGGGAAGAAGGTGGATCTATGGTAGATATCTGGTGGAAGCTATATTATCTCTACTCCTATGATAACTTATCAACTATTCTTAATAATTCATCTCATGCTTTCATCATTCATCATAATACAAACTACTAAGGTCCTTTTATAGAGACCTGACAGAGTCCTAATCCACTAGAAAAACCCCCTTGCTTAATTAGCAAGTAATAAGGTTTCTGACTCAACTCAACTTCCTAACTCAAAGGGACTCTTAATTAATTCCTAACAATTAACTAGGACTCAATAAAAGACTAATGATAAATACTAATTAAATACTCTAGTTTGAACTAGGGAAGTCCAAGTCTAACTAGGAAAGAGGCTGAACCAGTTTGGTTCCTCTTCTGGATTCGGGTCCAGTTGGTCGAGTCGGATCGACTAGCATCAGTAATGTATCTGGCCCAAGCTCGAATCATCACGTCTGATGACGCACGACGTAACTGAATGACGCCTCCTCAGCACCTCTGCTGCCAACACTGAATGGATCTATATGTCGTATTGTATAAAATGACACTCTGTCACCAACTGTGTCTCCAACAATCGTCGCTTCAGACTTGCACAGAGTCTTCTATCAACTCTGACCTGATCTGTGCTGATTTTATGAAAATTGGGTGACGATATCTGGATCAAAGGATGAAGTCTGTCATGCTACGACATCCACTCTGGCACTGGAAAAGGACTGTAACAACGATGTTGTCTGTCGGCATTTCTTCTTCGCCTCCTGACTGGGGAGGTAACAAGGAAAGAACTCTATTTCTGACCTCTACACCGATGCCTACTAAGCTGATGACGAAGTCCATGAAGTATCTCCATAGGCTCTATGTCATCGTCGCTCCACGTCGTCATGATTCTGGTGCAAACTATCGGAGTAGGGCTGCCTCGGCCTCCACTTCATCCGGTCTCTGCTCTCTGCAAACCCTGACTAATCCCCTGTGCAAATGGACCTTTAGAAATACTATCACCAACTGAAAAATTTCAAAGGTCATCGCCTCTGATCTGCGTAGCTCTCTCGTCTGCTCTGCGCCGTCAGGAGTCTTTGTCTGATATGTGCTAAGCTCTCTAAAGACTGTCTGATGACGTCTGGAATGGTGGGTGATGCCTCAACAACCTCTGTTGAGCAATCGGAAGAATGGCGCAAACTGTTGTACTATGCCTCGAATGGTACGCAAGTCTGGACTGATGACTGCTGAAGTAGACGGACTCCAGCAAAGCGACGTACTCCTCCCAGCTGCCTACTGCATTAAGGACAGATGCCCAAAGTATGTCCTCCGAGATATGGATCGTCCTCTCTAAGTCTTCTGCAATCTTGTGATGACATCCGCCTTGCTATGCTTCCACTTTCACTGACACTGGAAAAGCTGTAACGGGTCTGCTACCTGCTGATGCTCCGTCTTCACCTCCTGACAGGTGAAGTAGTGGGGACGAACTCTGTACCTCGTGCTACCAACACTGATGATGGGCACGACATACCACCATGCCTCCGAGGTGGCCAACAAGGGAAAGGAGTAGGACGCTTGAACGCCACCATTGCACAACTCTGGAACTGAGGCTCGGCCTATGAAACACAACCTACTGCCTGCTGACGCTTTCTGACTCTCATCTACACGCTGGGCATCAATCTAGGCACGGACCTTCGCAAGATTCGTGTCGTTGCTTCACATCACCATCACTCTGGACTGACATACTGACATCTTCTGAGTGGTAATGAGTGTTGTCTGAACTGGATAACTGCCTCCATCTCTGCCACTGATGGGTTGTCACTGCCGCTAAAGTTGGTCTAATTCCTCTGGCTCATCTGCTCGAGGTAACAACCACGACATTAGCCTAAGCTGAATGGTGAAATACCTGAAAGGTCGAGACCTTTCTAGCAACTACCAGTTGCTATCACCCTTAAAGGCACTGACGTAGTGACTTTAAGACAAGAGCTCCGGTCTCTTGGTCAATCTGGTCAACAATTCCGCGGTCCTGGAGATGCCACTGCTGAATATAGAATACAGTCTTCGATCTCTGCCGTCACATATCTCCTTCAAGCTCAGTTGGATCAACTAAGTTGTCTGCCGCTGACACAGTCCATATCTCGTACTGAAAGCTGTCCTCGGGATGTCGCCATCCCGAATCATTATCTGATTGTAGCTGGTGCGAAGTTCGACCTACGAGAAAGTCGACAAAACTCTGAGCTGACGAGTATCTCGGCGATGCACTGCAATGGGCACGTACTCCTCGGAGAACGGAAGGTTCGGGGATGGCCTGCTGATGTGACTGCTGAAGCTGTTGAGACAGTGGAAACTGCTGCACGCGATCCAGCTGCCCACGGTCCGGAAGAGCGAACGCCCGTCCTCGACGGTCGCCACTACCCCAAATACAGCCCGGCCTACTCGCCCCTAAGGTCTCTGCGACGCGATCACTGAAGACACTGGATGACTTACCCCGAAAGAACCTCGAGTCCAAACTCGGCAATTCCATGAAGGCGGAATTTCTTGGAAGCTACAGCTGCACAAACAACAACACGAGGGAAACCTGCTCTCCCGAGCACCCTCAAAACAAAAGGGGCAGGAGTTCACCACAGAATGGTGAACAACCCTAGCTCTCGGCAACCAGAAGGCTCACCAACCAGCGACCTTCAACGAGAGCAAAACAACGCCGTCAGGTGTACTCGCGACACCTTCCCACGACCAAAGAAACACAACTCAGTGCACGACCAACCAGCGCAAACCGAGTAAGCCGTCAAACCCCAACGTGTCCCACACGTGGGCGACGGTTTACTAGAGGTCTCCAACCTCTAGCAAACGCCCCGACATGAGCAACCAACCCAGGCTCTTGTCCCAAATCGGTGGCTACTCCCAAAGCCACACCCGACTCCAGTCCCAAGCCAACACAGCTGCACGGGGACGAGTCACAAGAAGGAAAATACCCAGCGCCACAAGAAAACCACGAGCCACAAGATACGAAAGCTGATGGCTGAAGCAGAAAGCTGGAGGAAGGCAGCTCCGAAACTGGCTGCTGTTGAAGGTGCTCTCTGCCAAGAAGTGCATGAAACTCTGGTAAGACTGGTCGCTGCCTCGTCTCCATCAAGGCTCTATCTGGAATCTGAATTCCCATGTCTGCCACAGGTACCTGCCTCAGCTGAGGTATCCACCCATTGTTCTGCTCCACGCAGTGCGTCAAGCCCGACTGCTCTGCAGTAAGCGTCTCGCGCCCCTTGCAACCATCACCGTCAACGGAAAGGCACCCGGTAGCTAGCACTCGAGCACCATGCGGATTCCCTCTTAGTCTGGCGGTCTAGGCTACCTCTCAAAGGACCGACACGATGCTGATGCTGCCACGGCTGTCGCTGATGCTGAAACCACTGCCTTTACCAACGGCTACCCTACCATTCCTTAGAAGCAGAAACGACGACCCCGAAACTCACTACGACCACCGACCAACAGTCCGGTGTCAACCCTCAAGTCATCTGTCTCAGTATCCGGGGTACAATCCAGGGTGTCCCCCGCTGTCGCTCCAATATACCGAACCAGGTGATCCAACCAACCCGTATGCTGCCACGCGGTGTGAGTACCAAGAACAGAGGAAGGTACTCCCAACTACACCACCCTCCAAGGATAGGTGCCAAAGAACAGTATGCGAACTGTTCTCAACACACAACCAACAGTGTCCCTAGTAGCCCCGACAAGCGCCACTACAAATTGCTTCCTAGGAAGGCAAGAAAACAAAGGCTTCCCAAGCAAGCGATACTCCAGGATGTCCAAAACATCTGGGATCCGGGACACCTCCTTCAATCAGTCCTCTATTGTCGAAGGATCTCCAACATCGCCCCTGGACCACAACGGGTCCACCTCTCAGGATTCCAAGAGCATAAAGGTGACACGTCCTATTCCCTACTCGCTCATCTCCAGCACGGGGGGAAACACTGTCCGGATAGGAAACGGACGACACCGGCGTGCATGCACATCTCCCCCTGAGACGTCATGTCACAGCCGGAAAACAACAAAACAAGCAACAACAAAATAAGTGGAAACATATCACACAATCACAAATAGCCATGCAATGATGTTCTAGACCTAGAACTATCTCATTCCACACTCAAAACCTTAACCGCAAGACTAATCCTATTCCTGAGACCTACACCCTGCTCTGATACCAAGTTGTCACCCCCTGACCCAGAAAACCCATCCGGGCCGGGACGTGAGGGTCCTAAACCTATTTCTAAATTCGAACGGTGAGAGTTTCCCCTCTATTTCTCAATTTGAACCCTGTACAGTTATAATCTTGACAATAAATTAAAACGATAAATCTAATAGTTCTAAATTTCAATATGAATATGAATCTGTTATCACAATTCTTACTATCTAGTATAGGTTCTGATACAATGCTTTCATCAAGGGACTAATTAGAACATAGAAATCAACTAATCCAACAAACAAACCCTAGATCTAGCTTAACCTAAAGATCAAGGTAGAAACCCTACCTTAAATGCCAATCCAAGCTTCAATCCTCGCCGGAGAGCCGCTGGAGGTCCTCCCACATCCGCAGCCATCGCTGGAGAAGGAAGGGATATCCGCGGGAGAGAGAAAGGTAAGGGGAAGGGAGAGGGGGCCTCGCCACCGCCTCTGGCTTGCCGGGAGCCATCCGACGCCTCCCTCCAAACGCGACGGGAAGATGGAAAAGGAAGGAGAGGAGGGAGAAGCCGGAGGGGATCTGGTAAGAGGAGGGAGAAGCCGGAGGGGATCTGGGAAGAGGAGAGGAGAGGGGAGCTCGGGAGGGACGAAGGTGGTGGCCGGCAAGGGTGACAAAACTCCAAAGAGGGGAGAGGGCCGGCCGGCGTGGTCGCGAGTGGAGGAGAAGAAGAGAGGGGGTCTGGCGCGGGGAAGAGCAGGGGAAGAAAATAGGAAAAGAGAAGAAAGAAAAGAAAAGAAAAGGGAGAGAGAAGAGAGAGGGTTAGCCGGTTCAGACGAGCCAATTGATTGGATTGGATCCGATTTGACTTCAAATTGCGATCTCGTCGCAATCTTGTCCGGATCTGTCGATCCCGAACGCTCCTACTGGATCTATTCAATCATGTACATCAATCAAGGCCGTGTGTGCAATACGCGGGTGTGAAACTGACTGCCAAGGCGCAATTTATCAAATTTCCCTTGGGGTCCAAAAACAGCGATGCGATCAACCAATCGCAACCCAAGGCCAACCGGGCCAAAACCAACCAAGCCAAGCCCTCGACCCAACGCGGTTGGACCGTGTTGGAGGAACGGGTCCTCACATGTTCCCTCATAAGTAATCTCAAGTTTGTCCCATATCTCTTTTGTTGATTTGCATGTAGAGACCCTATTGAATTCATTAGGTCTAAGGGCACAAAATAGAAAGCTTTTGGCATTGGCATTAGTTTGAAGGTTCTTGAGATCAATTGGGGTTTAGTCACTCTTTGTCTTTGGGACTTCTTTCCCTTCAACAATTTTCATAGGGAGATAAGGTCCATCCTCTATTACTAACTAATCCTCATAATCCATAGATTGGATGAATATCTCCATCTTGGTTTTCCAATATGTGTAGTTGGATCCATTGAAGTATGGTGGCCTATTGGTAGCTTGCCCTTCTATGTTTTCCATCTCTAGATAGGATCCTCTAAAATAGAGACCTAGCTCTGATACCAATTGAAGGTCCAAGATGAGGGTGAATTGGACTCTTTTTTAAAAACTAGATTAATGGAAAAATCAGGTACAAGAGAGCTAACACCTTAAATGCTTGTAGATGGAATGAAAACTAAAGCAAAATAGCATGCAAGAATAATATCAAGGAAGGTCAGAGAGATGGCACCGATTTTATAGTGGTTCGACCCAACTCTTGGTCTACATCCACTTCTCTCAAGGCTCCCCTTGAGGTTCCACTACTTGCAAATCATTTACAAGCTTTTCCTCCAAGCTTCCTGGTGCTTGTTGACCTTACAATCACAGCCACTTGCTGTTGGATAACTCTCAAAGTACTTCTTCACACTTGAAGAAGGTTTACAAAGGTTGTAGCTCAAAAGAGAATAAGTAGAAACTCATGCTAAGACTTGCTCAGATGATCTCAATAATAATGCTAAAAGTTATATCAAGTTTACATCAAGGAACTACTTATATCTTGGCTTCAACCAGCTCAACAAGGACCTCCAACGGCTCCATGCAACTCTCCAACGGCTAGTTTTTTACTCTGCTCGTCGCTGGCGGTCGATCCATGCATCGTTCGTCAAGTGTCACAATCGACCGTGACATCGACCACCGTGTACAAAATTTCAGCCTTTGCGTCCCACGGTCGATCCACCCATCGACCGTCGTATCATCCGTCAGGCTATGTTGTGAAAAATGCTTCCCTGGGTCGATGCTTCGATCGACCGTCGCTTCTTTACTTTTCACCAACATCCTCCACGGTCGACCGTCGCATCGTCCGTCGGATCGTCCGTGAGCCTACAACACAAAGTCCAAACCTCGCGGTCGACCGGTCCATTGACCGTCGCATCGACCGCCATGCTCTGTCACGAAAATGGCCTTGCACAGTCGATGCAACGATCGACTGCGAGCTAACATTTCAATATGTCAAGTATAGTGCATCGTCCGCGGTCGATCCATGAATTGACCTCCCCCACGGTCGATCCATGCATCGACGCTCAGTACATAAACTCATTAAATATTGAATTTTAGAGTTTGAATTAAATGGGATAATAAATATTAAACATATAATTTATCATATAATGTATGTTGGCATCATCAAAACAAGGTTAGGATCAACACCTATACAATAGGGTATGGTGGGGGTACTAGGGTCTTTCAGTTTGGAAGGTGTATCATGTTTCAGAATTGAACTAACCTGCTCAGTAAGAAAAATCTTGTTAGATACTTTGGATTTGGCTTGGCGCTTATGGGTACACAGATCTTTAAGAAATTTAGCATAGGATGGGATCTGGCGAATGGCATCAAACAAAGGTATGCTGATATTTACTTGTTTAAAGGTTTCAAGAATCTCTTCAGCAGTTTTTCATGATTTTATGGTTGGGGAAGGATCCTTAAGGGCTGCAAGAAAAGACACTTTTGGAATGTATTTGGCAGGGTCTGGTTCTCTAACATCAGTTGGTTCATCATCAGGTGGAAGATAAACGTCATCTCGGGTTGGCTCATTGATTGGTCCCACGGCCAATTGATCGTCTGACCTGAGGTGTTCACCTATTTGATTATCTATGGTTTTGCCGCTTCTAAGGGTTACAACAGCCTTGGCACTCTCAATGTTCTGGCTTTCTATATAGTGTTAACTCATGGGGTTGGTCACGGGTTGACTTGGTAGATGGTCTTCTTCTCTCTTAGACACGATGTTAGCCAATTGCCCTAGTTGTGTCTCTATTTTAGAAATAGATTGCGAATGAGAATTAACATTGTTTCTTATCAAAGTTATCTCACTTCTAAGTTCAGTTTTCATATTATGTGAGTCAGTTTTTATGTCAGCAAGCGCACTCATGATTGTGTTCAAAGTCGGGTGAGGAGGTGCATGTGGAGGTGCAGTTTGTTGATCTGATGCAGAGTACCCTGGGTTTGGATTTGTAGCAGGTCTAGATGGGTACCGATTCGTGGGAGCACTCATGGAACTACTCTGTGCTTGGAAAGTACCAGACTGTTGGGGTGGTCTCGAACTAAAGTTGGGATGGTTCTGCCAACCTGGATTATATGTGTTTGAATAAGGATTACTCTCAAGTTTAGTGAATCCATATGCTGCATTTGCTTGCTCTGGAACGAATTCAGGGAACGCTGGAGCCAAGGGAATGTCGGTAATGTGGTTCAAGGCTAGAGCATAAGGCACACGTTTGAGGTTGATCCTGAAACGGTGGAGGTGCAAGTGATTGACTCATTTCCAATTTATCAAACCTTTTATTAAGTAGGGATATTGGTGCCGTAAGGGCATCAAATCCAGAAAGTTCAAAAGTCCCTCATAGGGTTTGTGTATTGTTGTTGGGAATCGATGGAAATTTATTCATAAAGGTTCCATAACTCATCATCATCCTTGTCTAAAGGAATACCCCCACAACAACCTTCAACCCTAGTTTTACATCTTTCATTAAACCTCTATAAAACTTATGAGTTAACTCCCACTTATTAATATCATGATCAGGAAATTTTCTCAAAATGTCTTTAAATCTATCCCAAGCATCATGAAAAGACTCGTCTTCATATTGAACAAAGGTAAGGATTTCAGTCCTAAATTTCTCAGTTTTAATTGTGGGAAAGAATTTCCTTAAAAATGTCTCTTGAAGTTGGTCCCATGTTGTGATTGAGCGTGGAGGTAAACATTGGACCCAATGCTTAGCTTTATCTTTGAAAGAGAAGGGAAAATGTTTTAACTTAAAGGCATCATCATTAAAGTTTTCTAATTTCAATGTAGTGATGGTATCGATAAAATTGTGAATGTGGTCATATGGGTCCTCATTACTCAAACCATGAAAGTGCGGTAGCATCTGAATTGTTTGAGGTTTAATCTCATAGTGTGAGGCTGTGATTGCTGGAGGATCAATGGAAGGAGTATATGTGTAGGCAGTGGGCAGAAAGTAATTACTCAAATGAACACGTTGCACCCCCCCCCCCCCCCCCCCATTGTTACCATTATTACCGTTTCTACCTCTCATATGAACATTAGGGTCGATAACAGGTCCCTCGTTTCCAGCCCTTGTAACAAAGGCCTCTTGAATAGATTGCAAGTTACTCAAGGCTTCCTGATAATTACTTAAAGATTTCTGACCTAAAATTCTAGCTGCTCGGAGTGTGGCCTCTATTTCTAGATCCAAAGGTTCCAGCGAGTTATTAAGGGATCGTCTGCCTTGCATGCAAAGTCACACCAAAAAGAGAAAAAGAAAACAGAATACTCGGAGGAGAGGAGAAAATTCGAAAAACAACAATTGAAATGAAAAGTTTTGAAGCAAGAAAACTAACCAATCTGTGCTCACGGTCGACCATGGACTGTGTGATTTTATTTGGTGAGGCGACGGTCGATCGTCGTATTGACCCTGAGAACCTATTTTCGTGACAGAGGCTCACTGATGATCCAACGGTCGATGAAACGGTCGACCGTAACTAACATAGAGCATGACAGTCGATTAGGCGGATGATGCAACGGTCGACCGCTAGTCTGCTTCAAAGAAAAATCCGTTTCACTGCTGCAAAAATTCCAGAAAATGGTCAGAAAAATTCTAAAAAATGTAAAATAAAAATAGAAATAGAGAAAGATAAAAATCTAACTATGCCCAGAAAAAGAGTTAAGAGAAGATTAAATCGATACTTGTTAAACATTAGATTATTTCCCAAGCAACGGCGCCAAAAACTGATCGCTCATAAATGCGTCGTTAAATCATATGCAAACTCAATCAAGTATAAAATTTATAAACCCTTATTCAAAATACTAACCTATGGGATAGAATAGTGATGAAATACGGGGTCGAACCACAGGAAACACTTTGATTACTAAGGAGAAACCAGAATTAAGTCTCATGAATCTAATCCTAAAGCAAAGAAAGATGGATTTGGATTTTGAAAACTGATTAATTAAAACTAATTAAGAAAGCGATTAAAGAGATTGAAATGGATCAATGAGAGGAAATCTAGGGATTATTCAATCCACTTTAGTTTCACTTCATGTATTCTCTAGTTATCCTCTTTTTTCTAATCTAGACATTAGAGATTCACAACTTTTTAAGCTTACATGAATCCCTACAAGAAGGTGAGTGTTTTTCCAAAGGCATATTTTATCTTCGATTAGCATAGATTGTATTCGGGGTAATCTTAGCACAATCTATTGTCACTACGCATAAAATATCTCATCTGTCATTCACAAATCACATGAAAACTATCCTATAGATCTCTACTATCAATCATCGAAATCAGGTAGGCCAAAATATAAGTCAAGGAACTATGTTCCTTCAACTCTATTATCATTCAAATCATATCTATAAGATCATATCTAGAAAAGAATACAAGTATCAAACTAAAAAATACAAAGAAGCTACACTAAAGCTTCATGAGATCCCTAAGTACAAATGTTAGCCACTGATCTTTAGGATGAACGTCATAAATTCGATGAAGAATGATTGGGATCCAGGCCACGTCTCCGTCTTCTTCAGAAACCTTAATCCTCTCTTTTTCTCTCTATGACCACTACCAATTTTTGGATTAAATAAACATATATATATAGGATGACTCCAAAAATTAGGGTTTTGTTTGAATTGGGCTTTTAATGCAACTCGGATTTCCTGAATTGATCATGGTAGCCTATTCCGGTCACAACTGGGTCCAATCCGTCCAGAATCGGAAAACTAGTTCAACACGAAAGATGTAGATAAGGAAGTCTTCTATCAGATTCCGAATATTTTATAACATTTGGAGTTATTCAGAATATTTTAAGAGTATTCTTCGGAACGTCCAAGGAGCAGTTTTCCAGCATCTGTATATCTTTATATCCTTCAAAACATGTATCAATCCATCAGAAATCTAGGAAAGTGTCCAACATGAAAATTGGAGCTCTTGAAGTCTTCTACGACATACAAAATTTTCAAAATATTTGGAGTTATAAAGCATTTCTTACGAATATTATTCTGCCAGTGATGAAGTAGTCTATTTTTAGCAAATTAACATTTTTCTTTAATTTTTAGCTTGAATCTTCATTAAACCTGAAATCAACTAATAAACTATCAAATATAAACACTCTCAAACTAACAAAGGTAAATTAAGAGGTTTAATTATGAATATTTAGGGACTCATTACTAACCAAAGGATCCTTGGTGCACATATAGGTTCGACACTAGCAGCAGAGCATGAGGATACTTCCCTAATGTGCAATAGAAGGCCTGGCCACATCAGTGAAAATGGGTTGAAGATCCTGGCAATGAAGAAGATTCTACCCAATGTCAAAGGTACTCCCCAGAAACCCTGTGATAACTGTTCGTTTGGAAGACAACATCGAGTGTCGTTTGCCAGAACCGTTGCTAGAAGGAAGAAGAATGTGTTGGAGCTTGAACATTCAGATATCTGTGGACCAATGGAGGTAAATTCCTTGGGAGGCAACACATACTTTATCACATTCATAGATGATGCTTCGAGGAAGGTATGGGTTTATCATATTAAGCAGAAGTCTGATGCATTCAAAACCTTTCAGTATTTTCATGCTAAAGTTGAACGTCAGACTGGTAAATTGTTGAGATGTCTACGCACTGATAACGGGCGATAGTACACCTCAGAGAGCTTTATAGATTATTGTAGGAAGCATGTCATCAGACATGTGAGGACAGTTCCTCGTACTTCTCAGCAAAACGGATTAGCGAAAAGGATGAACCGTACCATCATGGAGAAAACTCAAAGTCTATTGCCAATGGCTAAGCTGTCGAAGCATTTTTGGGGAGAAGCAGTGTTGATAGCATGCTACCTTATCAACAAGTCCCCATCGATCTCTCTGAATGGTGGTATTCCTTAAAAGATATGGAAAAATAAAGAGATCTTGTATATTTTGGTTGTAAGGCCTTAGTTCAGATACCAAAAAGGAATAGAGCCAAGCTGGACTAGAAGGCGAAGCCTTGCATATTTTTGGGGTATGCAGAAGATGAACTTGGATATAGATTGTGGGATCCAGAGGCGAGGAAGCTTGAGAGGAGCCGAGATGTGGTCTTTTGTGAGGACCTGCCCCTCTACCCTGTGGCTCGTTGTAGACCATAATGGCAATTTGATAAATTGCGCCTTCTTGGTTTGTTCCACACCTGCGTGTGCACACACTGACCATGTTTGTGTTAGTGTTTGATTAGAAAGGTTAGGTGGACCCGGGATCGAAAGATCCGGACTTGGGCTTACGTTTTAGCCCAAGTCTAGCTTTCTGCACATGAAGGATCGATCTTTACTTGCAAGAATATCGATCTTTTAGTGCCAGAAAGTCAAGGTGTGATCGTCATGAAGGATCGATCTTCCCTCAGGGAAGGATCGATCTTTCATAGGTCGGTTCGTTTGTCTATAAAACGGATGTAGCCTTCTTCCTTGAATCCCTTTTGAAATTCGCGTTCTTGAGTTCAGATCTGCCGGATTTCGAAAAGGTTTTGGATGATCCAAGGCTTAGCAGCTGGGATTGAAGCAGCTATTGCCTAAGTAGGGATCCTACCTATGTTTCTTTTCCGGTTTTGTGAGTTTTGAGTTGATTGTGTTTTGTTTTACTTAGATCTCACTGAATACATGTTAGTTTGTAGTATTTCCATCGGTTTTGGACTCGTGGTCCTTTGTACTACCAGATCCCAGGGTTTTGTGGGATTTGATAGAGTTTTCCGACGGTATTTATCGCCGGAGGTTTGTCGGAGAACCCAACAAGATCGATCTTTCTGGGAGAAAGATCGATCCTTCTTGTTGGTCATGCTGAACCCGATGAACGATCGATCATCTGGTTGGAGATGATCGATCGTATGCCTTGGGTAGCATGGGATCCCCCTTGTCGCGAGGAGGATCGATCTTCCTGAGAGGAAGGATCGATCTTCCTTGGCGTGGCAAGAGGGTGCCTTCTCTCGCGAGGATGATCGATCCTTCCTCCCTAGAAGGATCGATCTTCTTTGGTTCAACTAGAAGGGAAAGTTCTATGTTGCTTGAAAGATCGATCCTTCCTTAGGGAAGGGATCGATCCCTTGACGACAGAGAGGGATTTTCTTGGTTTTGGCCGTGGGGCTTTGTATGTACAGTTTTCCATAAAGCTTTATATCTTGTACATACTCTTAAGCATGCTAGCCCCATATTAGGGGCAGTGGTGAACCAGGAGAGTGATAACTCCTGGGTTGTTTAGAATAAGCGGGTGAATGGCCTTATAGCTTTCCTTAGCCTTGCATGCCGGCGTGCGTCGAGGGCTTTTACCTGCGTGGTTTGTCTCTGTTGTTTACGGGGCTGCTTCTCGATGTAGGTTGCTGGTGGACTGGCTACCAGTTGGTGGTGTACCACTGCAGCAGTCTCAGACCTTAAATAACTGTTCACCACCCAGGGCCGGCAGTGTGCTGAGCCCAGACCGTGATATGCAGTCATCATATATTGTTGTATGCCTTAACTGCTTATATGCGTATGTTCATCGTATGCATCTCTGTTGTGCATTAGTTGCATGGTTACGGCGTGAGCGATCTGTGGGTCACTGTCCCGAGGCTGGAAGCTCGGATTTAGCCTTAGGACCCGGGTTGGGTAGTTTGGACCCGGTTTGAATTGTGGTGTCCAGTCAAATTCGATGATAGGCTTAGATGACTAGTACACCTGTTGCTTGATGATTGTAGAGGTCGTGTCGGTCTCGAGTCGGATGCTGAGGTGTAGCCGGTGTTCCACTGTGTTGACTCTTGAGTAGAGGAGTTGCCTACTCAACGGTGCCATTTCTCGCCTGCAGTGTCGTTTCCTGCTTGTGAGCCAGCAGTGTTGTTTCCTGCTTACTGAGTGCAACCATCATGTGACCAATTCGTCTGGAAAACCATGATCGTAGGCCTCAGGGACACGCGGTGGGGTTATGGGGACTCTGTATACACCTAGGTCTTACTTGAGGGCAACACTGTTGCGTTTTCCTCTTCCTTCTGTGTGTCGTAGTGTAGTTTCCTTGCTGAGCTTACTTGCTCACTCCTACACGGGCTGCGTTTTGCAGGTGCAGGCGTTAGCTCCTCTTCGGTGGCCCCTACCGGGCAGTTGGTTGGCGTTGCGGCGGCGTCAGGCGGAGTTTGAGAGGTGGCGATCTTTTACAGCTTTAAACCTATGTTAGTTAGTCTCCTACGGGAGTGTTTAAATGTTGTATTTAAATCTTCCCCTCTCCGAGGATATGTATATTAACTTCTTTGTGTTTTGTAATCTGAGGTTCGAGGCTTGTAATTTATTATTGTCTTTTAATTTGAGGGGTGTTTGGTGAATTGTTAGGGAGACCAATAGGTTAGAGGGAACCCTCGCCAAATTTTCCACGTTTTGTTAGGTTCCGGTTCGCGTCGCCCGGTCCGGTTGGGCTTTCGCGGGTCGGGGCGCGACATCTTTTCAGAGGACCAACATGTAAAAGATGCAGAGAAGTCAAAACAAGAACCTCAGATTCCATTAGAGATACATATTCCTTTATCTCTAGATCCGCCCTCCAATCATGTTGATGATGGGAGAGATAACCAGTCAACACCTGAAGAGCCTGAGCAGGAAGAAGTTGAAGCTGATGGAGGTGAAGAAGAAGAGCAGCTAAATCGCCCAGCCCCACCTGAACCATAGCTACATTGCTCTTCTAGAATTCCAGTGTCGTCGACCAGATATCCAGCCTCACAATATACATTGCTGGCAGATGAAGGAGAACCGGATTGCTACCAAGAAGCTATTAGCAGTTAGAACAAAGGCGACTGGATGAAAGCAATGTAGGAAGAGATGAAGTCACTGCATGAAAATTCTACATATGAGTTGGTAGAATTGCCAAAGGGGAGAAAAGCATTGAAAAATAGTGGGTGTTTAGGCTGAAGGCTGAAGAGAAGTCCAACCAACCAAGATACAAGGAGAGATTAGTGGTAAAAGGATTTCAACAAAAAGAAGGTATTAATTTTGAAGATATATTTTGTCATGTTGTTAAGATGTCTTCTATCAAGGTAATCCTCGGGCTACCAGCTAGTTTAGACTTGGAAGTTGAACAACTAGATGTGAAGACTACTTTTCTCCATGGAGACTTGGAGGAGGAAATCTACATGGAGCAGCCTAAAGGGTTCGAGGCTAGAGTAAATAAGAATCTAGTATGCAGGTTGAAGAAGAGCTTGTACGGTCTAAAACAAGCACCAAGAAAGTTGTACAAGAAATTCGATTCTTTTATGACTCAACATGAATATCAAAAGATAACCTCGAATCACTATATACATCCGGAGGTTTGATAGCTCAGACTTTCTAATTCTTCTCCTTTATGTTGATGATGTCATGCCCCGATCCAGAAAACCCATCCGATCCGGGTCGTGAGGGTCCTAAACTCTAAAATCAAATGAAAATAGTCTCCCCTGTGCTTTCTCAATTTGAACCATATGCAGATTACTATTTCACTACAAATTAAAACAATAATTCTAACAGTTCTAAATTCAACATGAATACAATTCTACTATTATCATTTCACTGACTGGCATAGGTTCTGGTATAACATCTATTTATACAATAATTCCACCAACCCTCAATACATAGTTTAATATAGATGATCAAATCATCGAAGAGGGAAATTATAAATTTAATGCAACTATAAATGTACAACTATTAACAAAAGAGGAAACTCTAGGATCGTCAAGTACTCCTCGAAACTCCAAGTCCGCGATCACCTCGAGAATGACGTGCCAACGCCTACAAGATTACCTGAAAGGATAGAACTGCATCGCCGATGCAGCCTGGGTAGGAGTGAGTAACAAAACTCAGTAGAGTTCTACTCTACGTCACACTGAAAGGGAGGAAAACAACAACAATGATGTCTCTCCGCCTAAATCTAAGGTATGTCAAGGGTCCTATAACCCTATCGATGTCCCAAGGAGTGTCATGAAACCTCTCTCCTGAACGTGTTACCAGGAGGCCACGGAATAGTAGCATACATGATCACCCTTACCCAAGCAGGATTCGCATGCCTTGGGGACCCACGTTGGGAACACATCGACATCCATCCTTAGCACTTGGCCTTGGAGAAACAACACGACCTCTAAACCTCAATATTAATATAACATAACATTTCAGTCCGACTACCTAAGAATCCTCGAAAGATAGAATGATCAAGTCAAGACTATAATCGCGTCTTAAACATTGCTACCCAGCATCGGTCCTAAGGTTAGATTCGAGCTACCCAAGCCCTCAGATTGGCGAAGCCCCTATTCGCCCACGTCCTAACCTTATGCTTCTAATGCAATCAAATGCATGCAATGCTCACACGCACATCAAGAGGAAATCAGACATGCAACAATGTGTCAAGCAATATACAGGTCTAGGCATAGCCTACGGCTCGCCAAGGGATGAACATGCATAAAGTAGATAAAAGTCTAAACTACAACAATACAATATCATAAAGGCGCCCACGGGCCATAAACAAGCAACAATACATTTCAATTTAAATTTCTGCATTACGATGGCATGCACGACCGTCACCCAAAATTCTACAAAGGGGCACACCCCCAACCACACAATTAACAGGAACCTACAGCAATTACAATTCACATAGGCAGGGCACAACTCTATCTGGCCCTTAAATCTATCTACACATCCCAAGGGGCATCATTCCCACGGTTCAACCACAAGCTAAGCATTCATGTATACAATACGATGTAAATAAGCATGACATGCAATTAATTGCTAATTAAACAAGGATGATTTATAACTAACTAATCATGCCGAAAATCAAACAATTAATCATCTAAAAACCACCAATTAGAACATGCTAGCTCTCAAGATCACTAGGAATACTAATTGCATGTATCTCGAAGAATTAGACACGAGGAAAACATCGAAATCCATTAAGACACTCCTTTCTAAACCTCTACAATAACCTTAAGTTAGAGAGGATGAATTCTTAGCAATTGAACATCTAAATGAAGTAGAATTCGAAATTAGAATAGATCAGATATGGAGAAACATGCTAGGAACATCATGTCCAAGAATTGAATCTAATTCATGTCTAATTTCTACAAACTTTAATGATCTTTTTCCTAATTGTTGTTTCGCAGCAGTTTAGGAAACAATTCACCCAAAATCGGATATAAATCGAAAAATCCTTTAACCAGCGGTAATGGAAAATTGATTCGATGATCTACAACTTTCATCTTGAAAGTTACACGAGATCATGCTCACACAGCCGAGCTTGAACTTGACTGTTCATCGAAGAACAGAGCATCGATGAAAATCCGGGAAAAACATCCTTAAAAACCCAAGTAAATCACAATCAAATCCTAAGAAGCATCTACCAGATGAAGAACATGCATCTCAGAGAAATCTATAAGAGAAGCAATCAAAGACCTAGGTGGGAACCCTACCTAAAAAACGCAATCCAAGCTTAATCCGGCTGAAGACCACCTCCTCCATCGTCGTCATCGCCTTTGGCTCGCCGGCGATCCGCTGGGAATCGTTGAAGTCCACCGGGAGCCGTCCGACGTCAAACTGCACTCGCAATGGGAAGAGGAAAGAGAGGGGGAGGGTGTCGGATCTGAGAGCAGGAGGGGTTCCGCAGGTAGAGAGAGGTGAGGACGAGCTCGGGGAGGACCGGTCGTGGACGACATCGGCGAAGAAGCTCTGGAGAGGAGAGATCGGCGGAGAGAAGCTCAGATCTGAGGTTCTCGAGAGAAACAGAGCTCGAGGGAGAGGAACTCTGGCCGGATCTGAGGAGAGGGAGCTCGAAGGAGAACGATGGCCGGCAACGGTGGCGAAGGAATTCCGACGGAGAAGGGAGATCAGCTGGCGCGGTCGCAGGTAAGGGAGAAGAAGGGGAAGGCTATCGCACGGAGAAGAAAGAAAGGGAGAGAGGGAAAAGGAAGGTAGCAGAGAGAGAGAGCTAAGCCACTGGCTTAGCTGGTCTAGCCGAGCCAACTAATCGGATTGAATCTGATTTGACACCAAATTGTGATCTCGTGACAATCTCGTCCGGATCTGATGATCGCGAACGCTCCTACTGAATCTATTCAATCACATACATCAATCAAGGCTGTGTATGCACTACGCGGTTGTGAAACCGACCGCCAAGGTGTAATTTATCAAATTGCCCTTGGGGTATAAAAACAGCGATGCGATCAACCGATCGCAAAGCAAGGCTAACCGAGCCAAACCAACCAAGCCAGACCCTCGACCTAACACGGTCGGAACGGGTCGGAGGAACGGATCATCACAGATGATATGTTAATTGTTGAAAATGATAAGAAGAAGATAAAGAAGCAAAAACATGAGTTGAATAAATCTTTCGCCATGAAAGATTTGGGACAGGCCACGAAGATCTTAGGGATAAAGATCACTCGTGACAGAGGCTCAAAGAAGGTATCTCTAGAAGGTTACATAGACGCTGATATGGCCGGGGACGTGGATTCATGAAAGTCGGTGTCGGGCTAGTTGATTACATTCGCAGGAGATGCAGTAGCATGGCAATCGAGACTGCAAAAGTGTGTAGCGTTGTTAACTACAGAAGCCGAATTCATTGCTGCTACAGATTTATGCAAAGAGATGATTTGGATGAAGAAGTTCACCACTGAACTTGGTTTGAAGCAATAAGAGTTCATAGTTCACTGTGATAGTCAGAGTGTTATCCATCTGTCGAAGAACTCAAGCTTTCACTCGAGGTCCAAACACATCGACGTCAGATACCATTGGATTCGAGATATGCTTTAGGACAAGAAGCTGCAGATCTAGAAAATTCACACCGACAAGAATCCGTCGGATATGATCACAAAATCATTACCCAGAGAGAACCTTCAGCTATGCGAAAACATAGCTGGTATGGAGTCCTCCTAAGTCAAGAAGGGGGAGTGTGTTGGGGTTGTCGCGCCCCGACCCGCGGAAGCCCAACCGGGCCGGGCGACGCGAACTGGAACCTAACTAAATGCGGAAATAAAGGCGAGGGGCCCCCCCCCCAACTTACTGATTTCACAATTCATAAGCACACCTGAATATTACAACAAATTTAAACCTCAACAGATATAATAAAATAATCCAAAACCCCAAAGGGGGGGTTACAACAGTTTATACATCATACTCTCGTAGGAGACTAACTATAACAAAAAGTGTAGAAAGATAATCACCGATCCTCAGACCCCGCCAGACGCCGCCGCGCCACCAAACACCTGTCCGGTAGGGGCTACTAAAGAAGAGCTGGCGCCTGCACCTACAAAACGCAACCCGGGTAGGAGTGAGCATAAAGCTCAGTAGGGTTCTACACTACGTCACACAGAAGGAAGGGGAACACAAGAGTGTCGCCCTCAAGTAAGACCTGGGTGTACACAGGGGTCCCATAACCCCACCGTGTGTCCCTGAGGCCCACGATCATGGTCTTCCAGCCGAGCTGGTCACATGTCTGGTCGCACTCAGTAGCAGGAAACAACACTGCTGGCCCACAAGCAGGTACCGACACTGCAGGCAGGAAACTGCACCGCTAAGTAGGCAACCCCTCTACTCAAGGGTCAACACAGTGGAACACCGGCTACCCTCAGCATCCGACTTAAGGCCGACACGACCTCTATAATCACCAAGCAACATGTGTACCAGTCATCTAAATCTATCATCAAGTTTGACTGGACACCACAATTCGAACTTGGGCCAAGCTACCCAACCCCGGTCCTAGGGCTAAATCCAAGCTTCCAGCCTTGGGACGGCGATCTACAAATCACCCACACCCTAACCATGCAACTAATGCACAACAGAGAATGCATGTAATGAACATACACAGATAAGAGAAATAAAGCATGCAACAGTATGATCAGGCAACATACAAGTCTAACAGGATCGCTGAAGCGGTACTACCAACCGCTGCCAGCCGATCCGCAGCGGGTCCCGGCATTACGACGGTACCACGACCGTCAACCGCGACTCCTGCAACGGGAAGCAACCCCGAAAACTTTGATGAACAGTAAAAATATAATATTATAATCCGAGTTTATAATATTATATTCAAAACACCAAAATGTTCTCTACAGGCAGCCAGTTGACCCCGTCGATCCGATGTCCAAACGATGTCGGATTCAAGATCCAACTTAGAGACAAAGTAGATCTATATGCATGGATCAACATATCCAAAATCCAGAATCATCCAACGGTTAGATTTACGGGAAAACGCTAATCAAAACCACTAATTAAACTAACTTATCAATTAATTACTGCAATGTAGCCCGCCAGTAATAAATTCATAACAATTCGTAGGAAAATCAGAAAAATACGAAATAAACTGGGATGCAAAGCTAACGAAGAGATCTACAACTCTTATGTTTATCAAAAGCCAAGATCATACACATACAAGCCGAAAAACTCGCCGCAAGTCGGCTGTTCTTCAAGAACAGCAAAAAACCCAAAAATCCGAGATTAATCATGCATAAATCCTACTCAAAACTCAACCAAAGATCATGAAACTTATATCAGTAATTCTAATAGACAAGATGAATCCAACAGCATAATTTCATCAAGATCTAATGGATAGATTTAACGAAACCCATTAATTAACTCATGTAGGTAGAACACCTACCGAAACCGCTAATTCCTTGGTTGATTGCTCGCTAACCAGCTGCTAACCAAGCTCTAACCCACGTCAGTGATCGTCCTCACGTCGCCACGATTCCAACGGCAACGAAGGAGATGGCTGCCGGGAAGAACAGAGGAAACAGGGCACCGCGGGAAGAAGAAAGAAAGAAGGAAGAGAAGAGAAGGAAGAACAGAAGGAGAAGAGAAGGGGAAGGTCGGGGAAGGTGGGGAAAAAGGGAAGGAGAGGTCCTCTTCTCTGACAATGGAGGACGACGGCCACGACGGCCGTCTTCTCCAAGCACAACTGCCCAACCTGCTCTGCACACGAGTCCGATCGATCGCTCCTAGGAGCGATCGATCGCTTAAGGGCCGTAAGCTACCCAAAAGCAAGCTTCAGCGCGCCCGAGCTGGAATCTTCCGATCCCGGGTCCACCTAGCCATTCTAATCAAGCACTAACACAAACAAGGTCAGTGTGTGCACACGCGGGTGTTAAACAAACCAACAAGGCGCAATTTACCAAATTGCCCTTGCGGTCCGCAACGAGCCACGGGCCCGACCCAGGCGGTCGACCCAGGAATAGAGGAACAGGTCCACACATCCTAATGCCCTTAAAGAAAATCTCGTCTCGAGATTCGATAAAGGTAGGGCTTGGAAACAGAATAAAAGTAACACTAAAAGATAGGACAAGAGGTACCTCGAGATGAAAACAACTATGGAAACTCCTGCTGCATGCGCGCCTCGCGCTCCCAGGTCATCTCGTCGGTGCCTCTGTGTCTCCACAGTACCTTGACCAAGGGAATCATCTTGCCCCGCAAGACCTGATCCCTCCGGTCAAGTACTCGAACTGGCTGCTCGACGAACGTCGCGTCTGCCTCAAGCTCGATGTCATCCACCCTGATGACATGAGACGGATCTGGGTGATACTTCCTCAGCATCGACAGATGGAACGTCAGATGCACAGCTGACATGTGCAGATGAAGATCCAGGCGGTAAGCTACCTCGCCGATTCTCTCTAGGATCTCAAAAGGCCCGACAAACCTCGGCCCCAACTTACCACTTCTGCCAAACCTGACAGATCCTCTGTACGGCGATGCTCGCAGGAATACTCTGTCGCTGACTGCAAACTCTAACGGTCATCGTCTCTGATATGCATAACTCTTCTGCTGGCTCTGAGCCGTCAAAAGCATCTGCCTGATCTGCACTAACCTCTCTGACAAGTGAACTGCTATGTGGCACACAAACTCATCTCATATGTGCTGACCTGACCTCTGCATCTGGTCTCTGGATCTGATCTCTGCATCTAATCTCTGTAGCTGATCTCTGCATCTAATCTCTGTATCTGATCTCTGCACCTAATCTTTGTATCTGATCTCTGCATCTAATCTCTGTATCTGATCTCTGCATCTAATCTATGTATCTGATCTCTGTATCTGATTTATCTCCATGCCTCCTGAATGAGCAGCAACATGAGAGGAGTGAACCTCACGTAGGATGTCCTCGTGTAGCTCTGGATCTGCTACTCCACCTCTGGGGTACTATCAACTATCTGCTAAAGCCGTAAGGAAACTCTATAGGCTCGATGTCGTCGTCGCTCCACGTCGTCATGGTCCTGGTGCAGACTCTCGGGGTAGGGTTGCCTCGGCCTCCACCTCGTCTGGTCTCTGCTCTCTGCCAACTCTGGCTGATCCTCTGCACGGAGGAACCTTCAGGAACACCCTATCAGGAACTGAGAACTCCAAAGATCATCGCCTCTGACCTGAGTAGCTCTCTCGTCTGCTTTGTGCTGATCTCCCTGAGGACTGTCTGATGACGTCTGGGATGGTGGATGGTGCCTCAACAACGTCGGTTGGGTAATCGGATGAACGGCACGAACTGTCGTGCTACACCTAGAATGGCACTGCACCCATCTGGACTGATGGCTGCTGGAAAAGGAAAACTCTAGCAGTGGGATGTACTCTACCTAGCTGCCTCCTGCAATCTGGTGATGACGTTCGCCATGGTATGCTTCCGCTCCCACTCTGACATTGGAACGGGGTGTAATGGGTCTGCCGAATCTGCAACACTGCTACCTAAGCATGACCTGCCATCTGCTGATGCTGTCCAGCCCTCTATCATGTGCTCGGTACCAACCACAACACGGATCTCCACGAGCTCCGGATATATACCCTGGATCTATATCTCTCTGGCCGGGAGAGCTGGGATGTTGCAAACACCGAAGGGGGGGTCATCTGGAATCTGATCCTTGAAACCTGATCCAACTGATTGTCTGTATCTGATGAGTTGACAAATCCACCAAATCTGCTCTAGCCTCTTTAACCACTGCTGATGGCTAACACCCTTAAAGGCACTGACTCAGTGACTTTAAGGCAAAAGCTCCGGTCTCCTGGTCACTCTGGTCAACGGTCCCGCAGTCTTGGAGAAACCTCTATTGAATCTTGAACACCATCTTCAACCTCTGCTGTCGTACATCTGTGTTGAGCCCAGCTGAATCAATTGATCTTCCTGCCGCTGAGACTGCCCGTCCGTCGAAACCTGCCTCTGAAGGCCAAGATCTCGCGCTGGGAGCCAAATAACGCCGATACACCCTCGGCAGCTGCGATGCAAACTCCAAATATCGCTGGTGCTCCTCCTCAACGCGCCAGTAAAAAGGATGTTGTCGATGAACGCTACTGCAACTGATCAGGGTACGGCCTGAAGATCCTCTACATCAGATCTGTGAAAGTTGCTGGTGCGTTCGGCAGACTAAACAGCATCACTGTGAACTGGTACAGTCCATACCTCGTACGGAAGGCTGCCTCCGGGATGTCGCAATCCCGAATCCTCAGCTGGTGTAGTCGATGCGAAGGTCAAACTCTGAAGGGGTCGACAAGTCTCTCAACTGCTAACACATCATAGTTACACTGCAGCGGGCGCATACCTTGTGCTGCAACACTGGCTAGCTTCCTGACGCCCATGCATGTATGGAGGGAACCATCCACAATGAGAACCGGAACACACTCTGAGGTACACACCTGGGCGAAGGAAATCCCGAGCTACCGACTCGGCCAACTGAGTCCTCGACTCTCCAAATGCTGCTGGCATCCACATGCAAACTCGCAACGCTCACAACCGCCCTAAGGAAATCTCGACCTCGAACTCGGTGTCCCGCGAAGGCGACAATCAGAAAGCTCCTCAAGAAGGACAGCTGCACAAACAACAACAACAACACGAGGGGAAAGCTGCTCTCTAGAGCACCCTTGAAAACAACGGGGAAGGAGTTCACTACAAGCCGGTGAACAAACCCCAGCTCTCGACAAGCATAAGGATTGCCGAACCGCGATCTTCAACGAGAGCGAAACAACGCCGTTAGGTATGCTCACGACACCTTCCCACGGCCAAAGAAGCATAACTCGGTGCGCGACCAAGCACCGCAAACCGAGAAAGCCGTCGAACCCCAACGTGTCCCACACGTGGGCGACGGACACCTAGAGGTCTCCAACCTCTAGCAAACGCCCCGACAAGAGCAACCATCCCAAGCTCTTGTCCCAAATCGGTGGCTACTCCCAAAGCCACACCCGACTCCAGTCCCAAGCCAACACGGCAACACGGGGATGAGTCACAAGGGGGAAACACCCAGAGCCACAAGGAAAACGCAAGCTGCAAGAAGCTCCGAAAGCTGAAGGTGGCGGCTCTGAAACTGGCTGCTGCTGAAGCTACCAACTCCTGCGTCTGCCCAAGGTACCTGCCCCAACTGAGGCACTAGTCCACCGCTCTGGCCCACACCGTGCGTCACGCCCGACTGCTCTGCGGTAAGCACTCAGCGCCCCTCGCAACCAGTACCGTCGGCGGAAAGACCCACAACGGCTAGCACTCAAGCACCCGGTGGACTGCCTCTTAGTATGACGGTCCAGGCTACCTCTCAAAAGACCGGCACGACGCAGCTGCTACCACGGCTGTCGCTGATGCTGAAACCTCTGCCTCTGCCAACGGCTACCCTGCCTTTCCCCAGAAGCAGGAACGACAACCCCGAAACTCACCACGACCACCGGCCAACTGCCCGGTGTCAACCCTCAAGTCACCTGTCTCAATAGCTAACGCACAGTCTAGGGTGCACCCTACTGTCGCCCTAGCCTATCGAGTCAGATGAACCAGCCAACCCACGTGTCACCACGCGGTGCGAGTACCCAGAACCAGAGGAGGGTACTCCCAACTACACCACCCTCCAAGGGTAGGTGCCAGAGAACAGTACGCGAACTGTTCTCAACACACAACCAACAGTGTCCCTAGTAGCCCCGACAAACGCCACTACGAATCGCTTCCTGAGAAGGCAAGAAAACAATAGCTTCCAAAGCAAGCGATACTCCAGGATGTCCAAAACATCCGGGATCCGGAACACCTCCTTCAATCAGTCCTCTACTGTCGAAGGATCTCCAACATCGCCCCTGGACCACAACGGGTCCACCTCTCAGGATTCCAAGAGTATAAAGGCGACACGTCCTATTCCCTACTCGCTCATCTCCAGCACGGGGGGAGACACTGTCAAGCGAGGGAACAGACGACACCGGTGCGCATGCACATCTCCCCATGAGACGTCATGACGCAACCGGGAAGCAACAAAACATAACAGCAAACAGATAGATAAGCATGTCACACGCAATCGCAAACAGACATGCAAGGATGTTCTAGACCTAGAACTATCCCATTCCACACTCAATCTCAACCGTATCCTGATCCTAACCCTGGGATCTACAACCTATGCTCTGATACCAAGATGTCGCGCCCCGACCTGCGGAAGCCCAACCCGGGCGGTCGACGCGAACCGGAACCTAACTAAATGCGGAAATAAAGGCAAGGGGTTTCCCCCCAACTTACTGATTTCACAATTCATAAGCACCCCTGAATATTACAACAAATTTAAACCTCAACAGATATAATATAATAATCCAAAACCTCAAAGGGGGGGTTACAACAATTTATACATCATACTCCCGTAGGAGACTAACTATAAAGATAATCACCGATCCTCAGACCCCGCCAGACGCCGCCGCGCCACCAAACACCTGCCCGGTAGGGGCTACTGACGAAGAGCTGGCGGCTGCACCTGCAAAACGCAGCCCGGGTAGGAGTGAGCATAAAGCTCAGTAGGGTTCTACACTACGTCACACAGAAGGAAGGGGAACACAAGAGTGTCGCCCTCAAGTAAGACCTGGGTGTACACAGGGGTCCCCTAACCCCACCATGTATCCCTGAGGCCCACGATCATGGTCTTCCGGCCGAGCTGGTCACATGTCTGGTCGCACTCAGTAGCAGAAAACAACACTGCTGGCCCACAAGCAGGTACCGACACTGCAGGTGGAAAACTGCACCGCTAAGTAGGCAACCCCTCTACTCAAGGGTCAACACAGTGGAACACCGTCTACCCTCAGCATCCGACTTAAGGCCGACACGACCTCTATAATCACCAAGCAACATTTGTACCAGTCATCTAAATCTATCATCAAGTTTGACTGGACACCACAATTTGAACCTGGACCAAGCTACCCAACCCCGGTCCTAGGGCTAAATCCGAGCTTCCAGCCTCGGGACAGCGATCCACAAATCACCCACGCCCTAACCATGCAACTAATGCATAACAGAGAATGCATGCAATGAACATACACAGCTAAGAGAAATAAAGCATGCAACAGTATGATCAGGCAACATACAAGTCTAACAGGATCACTGCAGCGGTACTACCAACCGCTGCCAGCCGATCCGCAGCGGGTCCCGGCATTACGACGGTACCACGACTGTCAACCGCGAACTCCTGCAACGGGAAGCAACCCCGAAAACTTTGATGAACAGTAAAAATATAATATTATAATCCGAGCTTATAATATTACTAGGGAATGCCCGTGCCCCTAGCACGGTTGGGCACGGTTCTCTCACTCACACATCCCTATACCCCTTCCTATTAATAAGACTAATATATTCGACGTAAATATCTAACTACAATTTATATTCAAAGAGATCATTGGTAGACGGGTGAACAACAAACCCTTGTTTCACCTCATCCATTTCTATCCAATTCATCATAACATTAATAAACCACATATGATGGTTAGAATAGCACCACTCCTCACCACCCCCATAGTAAGCTGGAAGATACATACAAACACCGTAGGTTTGGAGTTTGGAGTTTTGGTTGCTCTGCCAATTCTAGCCCCAGTTGCAACTCACCTTTGGTTGTTCTTTTCCGTTATGAGTGCTTGTGCTTCGCTCACCTTTGGTTGCTCCTTTCCAAAGTAAGCGACATCCGTTATGAGTGCTTGTGCTTCGCACCATATGCAACCAAATATTCAATGCGATGCCATATCATATTTGGCATGAATTTTGAGTTTTTTTATGCGATGTCACAGTCATTATAGTTTTACAGTATTTTCTTATCAAATTTGTAAGGAATTTTACAAAACAGCCAACAATGCCAACCAAGAATTTAATTAAAACAATTGTTTTAGGGTATGTGCTAATCTAACTGTTCTCAAGTTTGATCTATTCGTTGGTCTAGAACAATCTAAATTCAAATCCAATAAGGTTGGCATCCTGTATTTGTCTCGTTGGAGCAAAAAAAAGACCACGTATTGACAGGAGTTAGAAGAGTTCAATATAAAACCCCATCTACAGTTTGAATCTGAAGAAGCAATGGTGAATGATCACAAACCTGAATAAGCTATTGCTAAGTTCCAAATTCCCTGTATTTTATCCATACACATTAAATAAAAACAGACGGGAAAGAAGAGGACAATAATGCTAAATACATTTTAGTGGCACAAAGCCATGCCGACCAGTGCTACGACCAGCCCCGCCAACATCGCCACTATGGCTCAGCGGATTCCTCGTGTCTTCCTCGCTGCCTACGTTGTCGTTTTCCTCCTTAAGCCCTTCTTCTTCTAAGAGTATCCTGTAATCCAATATGTCTTCCCTTGACATATAAGTAAATCCTAAAGAACATAATAGGAAACGCAGAGTACGTAATTCACTTATCACATATCTAACTCGCATGAAGATACATAAAGTTGTTCTCCAAAAAAATTCAACTCCATGCCAGAAATTCATTAAACCTGAATGTTGTACCTCTACATTATAACCTTCAGATTTTGATTGCTCTGCTGCCAAATCGAAGTTAAGCCGATCTCATGTATAGTTCTGAGAAAGTGCAAAGAGAAAATTCATGAGAAAAACCATACGACAATTAAGTGATACATGTGCAATCAATTTTCTGACATTGATCTGATCAATTAAGTAGACATGAAAGAGGACATCCAAAAAGAAAGCTGCTCTTTAGTATATTAAAAGGACTACAACACTTTGCTTAACTTCTGGAGCAAGTCAAGCTGATTATTCATGAAATAAATGGTGCTTTCGCATCTAAAACAACATACTCTTTGATCCCAAGCAAAGATGGAATCACTAAACAATATTTAGGCTAGTAAATTCACCAAAACCATCAAAGAGGACTGTTTTTATTGACTTCAAAGTTGGGTAGCAGCCACTTTAAAAGAATCTGGAGCAATTTGGGATGGTTGGTAATGCATTAAAAGCAGTTTTGCATGCCCAAAAAACTGGTCTTTAATCACGTGAAGAAAGTGATTAGCCACATTTTATATTGAGTTTTATGTTCTAAAAAGTGCAGCAGCCCTTTAATCAAGATTTGGACAAACAAAAGCACCTTAGATTTTGTCCATAGTGCATCAAAACCATCTAAAACACACATTCCTCGCAAAAAAATGAGCAACAACACAAAAAACAAATGTGCTTGAACAAATTAATGGTTTTGCAATTAGAGAAGGAAAAACTATTAAAGCCACCAGAAGAAATAGAGAAGAAAGAAAGCGAATTAGAGAACATTGCAAACACAATTGCTATATTCTGATTTAAACATATTGGTTAAAGAACATGATCTGGAATGTTCAGATTCAATCAAAACTCCACATTTAAAACAGAAAATATGAAATCCGATCCACAAAAACATATCAACAGATCAAAGAAGGCAAATGGATTCATGGAACAACACAGGGGAAGTGTTTTGGGTTGCATTCATGGACTTCCAGATTGCAAGGTAGGGACACATGTCGACATTCCACAAACAAAAGCACCAGATTCCAGATTGAATTCATGGAACAAAAGCACCACGTCGACATCCTCACGATCCCACTCTCTCCGGCACGGGATCAGCCACCTCGAGCAAGAGAGACATTTTTCTAATGCCTTCTGATCAGAAGGGTGAAAAAAAAACAAAAATACACATCTCACTTCACTGGAGACTTGAATTAACACCTATTGTAATGAGATGCCTTCAAGTTATGGCATCTCGATTAATCACTTAGATAAAAAAAATGCCAAATCTCAATAAAGTTTCATCAACCATCCTTAGATCCATAAATAAACAAAACTTGAATAGCAATTAAACAAAACAAAACTTTCTCTTTAAGCTTATAATTTTATTTTCATGCTTTGTCTCTCTGTTGTTTTCTATTTAAGCAACACGCTCCGACGCTGATTCTTTAACTGATCAAGATTAATTTTCCTCAACTACTACTACACAACTACCATATTCTAGGTGAAAAGCTGTAACCTTGAATAGTGATCCTTGGAAGCTATTCAATCAAGCACCCATATAATATCGAATAGTGATTTTCATCAAGCACCCAAATGCAATCTAGCATTTCATGTGTTTTGTGAGAGGCATGTGTGGGGATTATATTAACTTAAGAGTGATTGACGCATGTTGAGAAATCAGTATACTTGCCTGAGGGCAGCAAGAAAGCTACTACTAAGTTTTAGAAAGTGAATCAACAAAATCAACTATTGATAGAAGCTTGATCCACCAGCAAACCCATTTGGGCTACAGTAACAAACATACCATACTGAAATTGTCAAACTAAATCTAAGTACCATGCTCTATTTCGAAACATGACCAAACTGAATGATTAATAGTAAAGGGCAGGGGAACAAGGCAGGGAACAAAAGAGAAGTAAAACTTACACCTTTGACCAACGTTTCAGAAACATCCACGGCGCTTCAGTTGATATGATCCAAATCCTATCGCTATTGATCTGCATAAAGAAAAACATCCCAGACCAACAATTTTAAATGATATTTAAGAAAGAAAAAAAAAGAAGAAAAAAAGAAAAAAGAAATATTATTGTTATTCAGTTGATATGAGTTCCTCTTTTGGTTCCTTTGATTCAACAATTTTAAATTGAACAGTGCTGAATGAGTGCAAACATGTCCAGTCTTTGAGATATAAATTTCTTTAGGATCCACAGGCCAGTTCAAATCAACAGATGATTGTCTACTAATAACTTCACCTTGTTTACAAGAAAGATAAAAGAGGTGCAATCAGTTAGAATCATGTTATAATGCAAAGATAAATTAGGATATGTATAGAAGAGGTGCAATCAGTTAGAATCATGTTATAATGCAAAGATAAAAGAAGATCAGAATTAACTTTGAATCCTAGTCAATTCAAAATAAATTGATTAGGAGCAGCAAACCTAAAAGAAGCAGTCAAGAACAAAACATAGGATGATGGTAGTAAATTAGGCTTTAAGCAACTACTAATTCCAAAAAATTGTGAAATCTCGTACATTTATTTAACACCAATGAAGACATCTGACTTGCCTAGACAACAGCTGAATCAGATCTATTAGAATGCCCTTCAAAGATTTCACAGGAGCAATGTAAATTCTAATAACATATCCAGAGTCACATTCAAAGATATTCACAGCATCTTGAAGAAAGTTTATACGTACATATAAGTATAAAGTTTTGCTATACAAACATAATGCTCGACATGCATCTTTAAATGTCGGATGCTGAACAGAATTAAATAATTGGCACCAATCGAAACAAAAGTGAAGAAAGGATGCCTATGCAGCAAGAAACATGTATATGAACATGTTTTGCAATTCTCACAATCCTAAACATCCAACAATCTGCGATGGAGATTATCCAAACATGATTCCAGTTGGAGAGCATGCCTATGCAGCAAGAAACAAAAATGAAGAAAGGAGTCACTCCATCGATCTAAACATCCAACAATCCTAAACATGATTACAGTTGGAACCCCCAGTGATTAAGTAATATCTGAGAATCATGTTTGGAGAGCATACCTATGCAGCAAGAAACATGTTTCTAGCAGCACTTCAAATGCTTATCTCATAATTAAAACATGGATTTACATGTAGAAACTCGATATTCTCAAACATGGGGTGAAATTCCATAATACATCATGCTACACAGTAGCTTTATACATAACCATGTTCTCATTATCTTAAATAAATTGCAGCCTACCAACTTAGATTGAGGAGAATTAAACGGTCTTTAGAACATGAACTATTGTGTCAAATCTCAACTTTTTTGGATTGCTGCCAACGTTCCCTCTTTTTCTTTTTGAATTACTTGAGCATGTTACCTGGACAGCAATGCTTTATATATTAACTTGTGTAGAGCTTAAAGGAACTAACTATTTAGGTGTCATAAATCATGCAATTTAATGGAGATACGAAGTTCCACTACGGACTAAAATGTACGATAAACAGACGCAAAGAGGTTCATGGCAAATATCAAAGCCATATGCAACAAAAGAAGTCCACAGACAACAATTGGGGCCATTAATGTCTTTGCCTAATAAGGATCCTTATTAGACTAATAAATGCTTGTTGAACATAAACTTAAAGAAGAATGTAGGCACATGTCACTGATTGCTCTAAGCAATAGGCATCACAGTAATTAACTCATTAAGATGTCTTAAGTGACAGTATAATTGATGCATAGTGGCAACTCAAGAAAGAAATTGAGCAAGAAGATGTTGTGAATAATAGGTAGTAGAGGGATGAAATAGATAACAACTCAAGAAACAGAGCTTGGCAGAGGAAATAGAAATTGGCATAGCTTGGCAGAGGAAAGTGAAGCAAGGAGAGGGGGAGTGAAAACAATGTACAGACTTCCACTGTAACACTCTCTGCTGAAAAAAACAGAACAAAACAGGAGAAAATGGAATTCATCTCCTTTTCTTTCTAACCAAAGTGTAATCCACAAAACCTCCATTCTCATACGGATGGTAACTAAAGAGATTTGAGAATGCAGTCGATGATCTTTATACCTCAAATAGAAACGTACCTATGGAATATTATAAACACATTGTGGATTTCTTCAAAAGTATAGAATTCGTCATAAACAGTTTGGTTAATGCAGTGATCTGTCAATAATGTGGTGGTGGTGCATTCAGACAGAGAATGAGAGAAGAAATTAGAAAAAAAGATCATAACTTAACTAATAAATCATAGCTATACACAGATTGAACGAATCGAGACCACCGAAACAAAATCTACTCCTTAGAGAACCAATTGAAGAAGAACAAACACAAAAACATAAAAAAATAGGCCAAAAGATCAATGAAACAGAGAAAATTCTAAGAGAGAGACAGCTTACCATAGAGATGAACTGGGTACTGCAGAGCGTAGTCGTCGACGGCGATGCTCGAGGACGGTGGAGTAGGGAGGAGGTCTTCCTGGTTGGAGAGAGGGCGGAGACATCGGGAGGAAGTGGTGGCGGTGATGGCCGGCGAGAGAGAGTGGAGCTGATACTAAGGGCTTGGAGGTCGAGGAGATCGGAGCAGAGGATGCCATTAGGATGTTCACAGCTCCCTTTCATCTTCACAGCTCCCCTTCAAATCTAAAGAGAGCAGATTAAGTACATGCAAAGAACTCGACGGAGAGGGTGTTGAAAGAGGAAAAAAAGAGAGAAAGAAGAAAAAATAGAAGAGGAGAAGAGGGAGACGTCGTGATGCTTACCTTCACTGCCGCCAAGCCCGAGGGTCCTCGCCGTCGACTCGCCGGCCTTTCTCCTCCCCCGTCAGCTTTCTTTCCGAGAAACGATCCGAGAAGCTCAAAGGCTCGGAGTAGAGGCGGCCCGAGAGGCTTCCCAGGGAGGGGTTAGTGGCTGGGATCGTCACCGGGAGACTCGAGCTCTGGGAGGGAAGAGAGAGTGAGAAAGGGGGTGGGAGATGGGAGATGGCTCGGAGAGGGGGATGGGATACATACCGTAGATCGAGGAGCTCGATGGTGGCGCCGGGACGATGATCGGAGTAGAGGCTCGATGGCTCGAAGTAGAGGCGATCCGAGAAGCTCGATGGCTCGGAGCAGAGGCAGTCCAAGAGGCGGTGCCGAGACGATGATCGAGGAGCTCGATGGCATCGGGACGATGATCGAGGAGCTCGATGGAAGTAACTCTACTACTCACCGTCGCACTCAAGCTAAAGTCGCGGTCTCCTCCGGCCACGGTCCCCGTCGTGATCTCTCCTGTGGCCGCGGTCTCCCTCTCTTCCCTGATCGGGTCGCCGCTCTCCTCTCGTCTCCTCACGATCTCTCTCTCCAGTCACCCTCTCGACGCCTCGGAAAGGAACGGGGTGAATGAGCGGAAGGGCCAAGGGGCCGGAGACGGGAAGAGCGGGGAGGTTAGAGCTGGTAGAGGGGGCGTGGGGGAGTGGCCGACGGACGACGGAGCCGGTAGATGTGAGAAGAGAGGGAGATGGGAGAAGAGAGAAGAGAGGGGGATGTGAGTACAGAGGGCGATCGGAGATCAGAGAAGAGAGAGGGGGATGAGGCGGATGGGATAGCCGGTCACATCCCATCCCATCCCGTCTCCTCTCTCTCTCTCAGTTTAAGTGTTGCTGAGAATTTTGGCGGGAAGTCTAAATTTTCGCTGCGAATCTTAAAGCTGATCATGGAATCACAGCCATTAGATGTGTTTATAGGCAAATCTTGACCACTCTTTATGTTTTATAGGGGGGACATTTCAAAAAACGTCATTCCTTATATAATAGATATTCAAAACACCAAAATGTTCTCTACAGGCAGCCAGTTGACCCCGTCGATCCGACATCCAAACGACGTCGAATTCAAGATCCAACTTAGACACAAAGTAGATCTATATGCATGGATCAACATATCCAAAATCCAGAATCATCCAAAAGGTTACATTTACGAGAAAAGGCTAATCAAAACCTCTAATTAAACTAACTTACCAATTAATTACTGCAATGTAGCCCGCCAATAATAAATTCATAACAATTCGTAGAAAAATCGGAAAAATACGAAATAAACTGGGATGCAAAGCTAACGAAGATATCTACAACTCGTATGTTTATCAAAAGCCAAGATCATACACAGACAAGCCGAAAAACTCGCCGCAAGTCGGCTGTTCTTCAAGAACAGCAGAAAACCCGAAAATCCGAGATTGATCATGCATAAATCCTACTCAAAACTCAACCAAAGATCATGAAACTTATATTAGTAATTCTAATAGACAAGATGCATCCAACAGCACAATTTCATCAAGATCTAATGGATAGATTTAACGAAACCCATTAATTAACTCATGTAGGTAGAACACCTACCGAAACCGCTAATTCCTTGGTTGATTGCTCGCTAACCAGCTGCTAACCAAGCTCCAACCCATGTCAGTGATCGTCCTCACGTCGCCACGATTCCAACGAGCCTTCAAGCTCCCAAAATGGTGGTCGGAGGAGGGAGAACGGCAACGAAGGAGATGGCTGCCGGGAAGAACAGAGGAAACAGGGCACCGCGGGAAGAAGAAAGAAAGAAGGAAGAGAAGAGAAGGAAGAAGAGAAGGAGAAGAGAAGGGGAAGGTGGGGAAAAAGGGAAGGAGAGGCCCTCTCCTCTGACAATGGAGGACGACGGCCACGACGGCCGTCTTCTCCAAGCACAACTGCCCAACCTGCTCTGCTCACGAGTCCGATCGATCGCTCCTAGGAGCGATCGATCGCTCAAGGGCCGTAAGCTGCCCAAAAGCAAGCTTCAGCGCGCCCGAGCTGGGATCTTCTGATCCCGGATCCACCTACCATTCTAATCAAGCACTAACACAAACAAGGTCAGTGTGTGTATACGCGGGTGTGAAACAAACCAACAAGGCACAATTTACCAAATTGCCCTTGCGGTCCACAACGAGCCACGGGCCCGACCCAGGCGGTCAACCCAGAAATAGTGGGACAGGTCCTCACAGGGGTTCTCTTCTCATGAGGCCTCGACAAACAGGATCTGGTTGATCGAAGCAACCGAATGCTATGGAGGGAAATGTGAAGGTCAAGGCATTTAGGCGTTGAGCTCCGGAGGCGTCTAAGGTCGAGGCGCTCGAGGCTCAACGAGGTGTTTTTAGCTTGACAAGAGGCTCGATGCTCAATGAGGCGCTCGAGGCTCGAAGACTGCTCCACATCGACCAAGTGAAGGCCGCTCGACATCGACAAAGTAAAGATCGCTCGACGCGATCTCTTTACTTTTGTGCGACGCAGTCAACAGATCGCTCATGTGAGAGGGACATATTACTTGAGCCGTTGGATGCTACAAGGCATGGTCGAGATCTTCAAGGCTACATGACTTGATCAAGTTGATCCAGCGGTTGTAAACTCTTGTATAGATTAAACTACTATATAAGGGTGGATTACTAGTTAGGGGGTGTGTGAGATTTTTTCTTAGAGAGAAAAACAGAGCTTCGAGAGAAAGAGAGAGAGAGAGGAAGAAGTCCTAGGGGGGAGAGAGAGAGAGAGAGTTTGGCTCCTCTTAGGGCCTGTTTGGATGACAGGAATGGGAAGGAATCCAGTGAATGGGTGGATTCCGCGTTCCCCCATTCAGACGTTTGGCTTTTATATTTGCTTGGAATCCGTGGAATCCGACATCCATCGGATTCCAATTTTTTGGAATCATGGCGTCCGCTCGAATCGAGCGGACGCCGTTCCGCGTCCCTCTTTTGTATCCGCATATGACTGGTTCGGATCGATCCGAATATGTTTGGATCAGTCCAGACTGGTTTGAATCGATCCGATGTGTAAAAACTTCAAAACTGGTCCCTGGAAAGGGTTTTGGATCGATCCAAACTGGTTTGGATCGATTCAGAATAAGTTTGGATCGATCCAGAATAAGTTTGGATCGATCCAGACTTGGTTGGATCGATCCAAATATTCTGGATCGATCCAGACTGGGTCTGGATCAATTCTGATCGATCCAGACTGGGTCTGGTCTAGTATCAATTCAGATTGGGTCTGGTTCAATCCGAATTAGTAGATTCAGCTCATTCATACCAGACAAACCAAACACCAGAATCAACAGATTCAACTCATTCCATACAGACCAACCAAACAACAGAACCAGAATCCACAGAATCACCAGATTCAGCTCATTCCTTATTCATCTCATTCAGCTCATTCATCAGATTCTGAGTTGCCAAACGCACCCTTAAAGAACCATTGTAACCTTTGATTTATAGTGAATCCGTTCTCCTTCGCCCCGTGGTTTTTTCCTCTCAGCCAATTGTTGTGAGGTTTTTCCACATAAATCTGGTGTTTCTTCTCTGGTTTGATTTATTGATTTCTTTTCTTGTTTGGCTATCGGGGAAGGGTTTGGGTGATCTTATTCATCACCATATCCCAACAAATTCTTCCCAACGATTACTAATTTAACAACTTGATATTATGTTCGAGGATCGAAATCCTACATAACTACCTTTGATGCTTGTATAACGTTTAGTTTATTCACTATGCAAATTTATCCTATTCTCAATCCAAACAGACCCTTAGTGTTATATACACATGATCATGAAAACCTCATGATCATCCATGGCCTGTTGTCTATATCACTAGACGCATGTCACCTACATTTGCTATAGAAACCGAACAGAGATTCTTGGAACATGCTTTCCGAGGAAAATACAAACAACAGAACAGATAAAAGGAGAGACAGGTGGTTCATATTATCAGATAGGAACACATGTATTCTTCAAACTGTTCCTTAACTAAGAGAACTCCATAGGTACGTACTTCGGCGGCGGGACAAACCCCTCTTTCCCCTGCATGGCTGCATGATATGAACCCTAAATATATGAGTGGATATATTGGATCTTCCTACCATTAAAACAAGCATCACGCACATGCACAATAGCATCATCTACCTACCTTGACATTTTTATATAACTGTGACAACATATAACAGGCCTACACCTGTAAACCAACATGATGATTACTTTGGTGTATTTTTATGCACCAAACTCTGCGTTTCTGGTGATGATTCTAGCAGTACTGGCCCTATCGGATATATAATGCACTACCCACCGACGAAAAAGAACAAGCCTGCTTGTGATCTGCGATCAGACTGTTGTCGTAATCAGAGGAGTACGTACTTAGGTTGGAGATTAGGTTATAAGTTGCTAGAGATCTAATTATCAGATACGTGCTGTACGTACTCTTTGCGACCTGTTGGTGTATCTATGGATGTCTTAATAAAAGTTATCCTTTCTTTAAATGGGCACTTTGAACTCATCTGTATTACTAAAATGGGCCCGTGATGTACGAGAGATTCGGAGGATTGAACACCTTTATACTTCACTTCCCATTTTTAAAATGAAAAAAAGCTTTAGTTTTCACCATATTTGCTTTCCGTGGTAGTTATTTTCCGCTGTGATTACTTTTCATAATTCTAATACTTACTTTCCACCACCATTTTGGTAGTTAGTTTTCACAATTTTGTTTGTTACTTTCCACCAAAATTTTATTATTTTTCACCTATTTCTCAGGATATTTTCCTATTCTCCAACATTTTTCTCATTTTTTTTTTATTTTCCCCTATTTTTTTACCTTTTTCTTATTGTCCCCTGCTTTTTCTCTCTCCTCCCACCTCTTCCCACATCGGCCTCGTCGTCCCCGATCTCCTCACATGACCTTCGACATCCCGTCCTCTCGACCTCTGATCGACAACTGGGAGCCCGGGATCGGGGACTGGGAGCCTCGCCACCTCCTTGCCCAGCCTCATCCCCACCGCCACCTCCTTCCCCGACGCCCTCGTCGCAATCCTCCATCGCTAACCCCATCACCACCTCCGACGCCGCTCGCATCCGACCCACCCGATCCCGATCAACCTTCCACTGACGATCTCCCCATCACCGACCACCCGACCTCCTCCTCCTTCCGATCTCCTCCTCCTTCCCTGCCGACCTCCTCCTCCTCCCACTAATCTCCGACCTCCCCGTCCCGATCCCGAGATCGCGGATCGCGACCTCGCGACAGGATCACGACCGACATCGATGACTTCCCGATCGGCGACGGAATCGAACAGGGAGATTTGCGACGAGATCGAACGGGGAGAGTCCCCATCTTCGCCAAGGACCAAGCCCTCATCTCCACCATGGTGGAGATCGAGGATACGGGTATTTTCATCATAAAATTATGGATTAGGGGACTAGATGGCTTAAAAACTTGTATCCATACTGCAGAGAAAAAAAGGTCTCCAAATGGGACTAATCACCGATTAATCCTTAGATTTATAGATTGTTCATTTGCTATTTGTTTAGTGTTAACTTAATTGTTTGTTTGAGTGGGTTCATTTTGTGTTCACGGACAAGCTTGGTTAGTTGCTCTCGAACATGCTTAATTAGTTGCTCATGAATAGGCTTGATTAGCTGTTCGCGAACAAGCTCGACTAGCTATTCGAAAACAGGCTCGCGAATGAGCTCGTTTACATGCACTAAGCCGAGCTCGAGCTCACCATTATCTTAACAAGCCGAGCTCAAACAGCTTTTGGGAAGCTCGATTAAAGCTCGAGCTTAACAAACGAGCTCGATAAGAAGCGTAACAAACGAGCTCAAATATGGTGAAGGTCGGCTCGGCTCGGCTCATTTACACCCCCAATTGTATTTAGTACAATGCTTTCCTTCCTAAAACCAAGATTGTAAAAACTTCAAGTTTAGATAGGTTTTAATTGTAGATAATATATACAAAATGACTTGGTAGTTAGCAGGAAGCATTTTATTTCTAAAAGAGGGTAGTTCACCCCACCACATAACTGAAAAACATGGATAGATAAAAACCATGCCAGGACAAGAGCATCCCACTTGTGTAAAAATAAAACATAAGAGAAGCCCAACAGCTCCACAACCTTTAAAGCAAGATGCATGGTATCTATGGAGAGAGCTTGGGATTTATCTCTTACTACTATTGGGCCTCCATTTTATTGGGATGGATCTGGGCCAATTGTAGGCAGGCCATATCCCAATATGGGCCCATTAAAACCTAAACGATACGAGATCTCACGGCGTTTCGTTTTCATCTCTGATCCATCGGTTCCAACTATTCATCAACAGCCAATGCTCCTCCCGGATTCCAATCGGCGCTGGCCGGCGCCGTCTCTGACGTCTCAATCTCCGCCCCTCGTAGTATTGTCCTATGCGTCTGGTAACTTGCGGCCCCGCCTCCCTGTCTTGTCCTCCTCGAGGCTGGGTTTAGTTCGGTGCATGGCGAACCAGAGGCGGGTAAAGATGGTGGCGAAGCAGATAAGAAGGGAGCTATCGGATATGCTCCTCACGGATAAGGTGCTTTAGTACGCCGTCTTGCCCGAGGCATCCCTAGGCGCTGATCGGTAACTCTCCTCCCTCACCATCATCAGCGACGTCGAGATTTCTGGCGACCTCCAGGTGCCCCTCCTGCCTTATTCTTTGTAGAAAAACTGGATATTTCGGGCCTAGGAGCTCGAGATTTTAGAAGTTTATTGAATAAACATTACAGCTTTGTCTATGTTAAGGATGCCAGCTGCTTCTTTTAATTGATCAGAACATTTCATGCTGTTAATCGTATACGCGAATGGTGTTTTGGCGCAAGAACATTGGTTGATAAGCTGGGATAATAAATAAAACATTGGCTTAAAAGACTCTTCAAAGTTTATATCTTGACATCGGCATAGGGTGAAATGAAATGTTTGGGAGATCTAATCCATAAGACAAGGGAGTCTACCATGCTCTTTATGGGCATAAATTATATTTCAAAATATGATGGGCTGACATCTTGGATGATGGTTTACACACGAGATAAAGAAAGGGAAAGATTGCAAGGGAAAACAAACGTTACCCTCTGGTGATGAAAAAGTTGATGCCTTCTTTAAGAGTAAAAGTGACTCAAATGTGACTGACATGTGTTTATGTTTTGTTAGTAGAAACAAAGCTACTACTGCTCTCGATTTTTCAAGACAAAATAGAGGTCTCTAATTGCTAAGCATTTACTTCTGTTAGTTGCTTTTGGTATCGAACTCAAGCTACACAGGTTTCCTTAAATTCTATTGCATTTTTCCTTATCCATCTTTAGTTCTATTGAGGGATATCTACATAACATACGAAGAAGGCATTTTGCTCCTTTTCTGTTGGTTGATGTTGGTAGTCACCGGCTTATCAATGTTGGTTTTTCATTGTCATTGTTTTTCTAAGTTCTCAGTTCATCGGTCTGCCGAGTTCATCATAAAATGTTGGATGGAAAGTTTTGTTTTTAGTTAGATAACATAGCACACTTATTGATATCTGCCAGTGGCTGTATAAGGATTATGAGTATTGTCTCAAGATTCTTCAAAGTGATACAACATGTGTACTTGGTTATTAGGCAATTATATACTATTTTCTCTCTTATAGTCTCATTAACACTAGTGGCACTAGTGCTGTTAAATTTGAGTTGCTACAGAACTAGGAAATGCATTGGGAAAATTTTTGGAGCCTGTGCGTGCAGTCAAAATTAGTTATTCCTGGAGTGACAGGGCCTATTATTTCCCTTCCATCTTGTCAATATAACATCTCCAACATCTCCAACAATACTTGAGATTTGGAAATAGAACTCACTGAAGCTGATGTTCTTCTTTACCACCCTTCTGTTCTCCTAGGTTGTGAAGGTGTATGTATCCGTTTTTGGTGATGAAAGAGGTAGGGAGGTAGCTATTGCTGGACTGAAGTTGAAAGCAAAGTATGTTCGGAGTGAATTGGGCAGGCGTATGAAGTTGCAACTAACTCCTGAAGTACGCTTTATTGAAGATGAGTCTCTTGAGAGAGGCAGCAGGGTGAATGAACACTTTGTGCATCCCTTCAGAAGTTTTTTCCCTCTGTTTTCTCCTATCAACCTTCTCTTTCCACGGAATATTATTGACTACGTGTTTTGTAAATTTATTTTATTTTTTCCAAGTGACACTTGTAAGGTAGCACAATGGTTTCATGGTGTATTCCTCTCGAGTGGCCTGCGAAAAGAGAAAATAAGTCTATATAATTTGGCTTGATGAAGAACAAAGACTTAAAAATTGTGCCTTTTTATTACATCCAGAATTGTGTAAAATGAAATAATCTGAATCACTTAAGACATTTGCATCGTAGTAGCCTCGCTTAAAGGTAGAGTTTATCACATTTAAAGTTTCAGTTAGCTCTTTCTTAGCTGGCCTTGTTTTAAAAGAATTTTTTGCAACTAACTGCATTTCACAATTGTCAAAAATGTCTAACGTTTTGTTTTGCAGGTGATTGCCATATTGGACAGGTTAAAAGAAGAGAAGAATAATCCAGAAATTAGAGATTCATAGGAGTCTGAATTATCCAATTCACTCGATGAAGATGGAGACTGGGATAAGGATGACCCCGATGAAGGCATCATTTACATAAAGTAACTGACCATGTTTCTTGACAGTATGAGAGAATTGGTTATGGCTTCTCAACTCAAAGGTGTGATATTCCAAAGCCCCATGACTTATCACAAGAAAAATAGTAATGAACAGTTTACGAGTTTGAGGAAAATGTTGTAGAAGTTTCAGGATAAAGTTCAAATCTAGTTTTGTGAATTATCGTCATTCTCTGTGTTCTAGACCAAGCAAAACATTAGCCCTTTTATTTCTGGCTAGATGAGCGATGTAGTGAAATTATCAGGATCGATTTGTAACTTCTCAGCTTCCTTTCCTTGGGAGATGAGGAATATGACTGTTTAGAAGCAAAGTCTTTTTATTCCTAGATATGTAAATGGTAGGGCTGATTGGGTTGCTAGGCAAGCCCGTCAGTTGTCCTTTTTGTTTCTCCATCTGGGGCAGGTTGGTTCTGACCTCCTAATTCCCTTGGGGGTTTTGTAGCCGCCGAGGCTTAACTTTTGGAAAAGAAAACATAAGAAGCAAAGTATGTTTTTTAAGCTAAAGGACACATGTTAGCCAAAATAACACATGTTAGTCAAAATAATGCCTAAACAATCAATGACGGATATGTAGGCAAAATAAGCAATGATCGATGACTGATAAGCACATGATTTCATCATCCAGATGCAAACCATCGGCCAAATGGGCAATCATATGTCTATGTGTAAGGATGGAGCATCATCCATAAAGTAAGAAACCAAATTATCGACCAAAGATAAGTATGAAGCATGCAAAGAAGAATAATCGACCAAAGGTCATGACTAGGGGTGGCAATTCGGGTCGGGTCGGGTACTGACCCGTTCAATAAAGGTCAAACCCGAACCCGACCCGTTTAATAAACGGGTCAGGTTTATAAACCCGAACCCCACCCATTTATAAACGGGTCAACCTGACCCAACCCGTCTAACTTGTTTATTAAACGGGTCGGGTTCGGATCGAGTTGACCCACCACAGCCCAGGAGGGAGGAGGCAGCGCCGGTGGCCGGATCTGACCAGGAATAGGTCGGAAGAGAGTCGTAGCGGCGAAGGGGTCACGGATCCGGTGTTAAATAGTGTCGGGGAGCCCGGAGATAGGGGAATCGAGCGGTGGTGGCGCCGGATCCCAGAGGGCCGAGGGGTGATGGAGCTCGTAGAGATCTCGGCAAGGCAGGGCGACCGAGCGACAGCATTGAGCAGCGTCGATGGCATTGGTTGGCGTCATCGAATCTAGTGCTGGGCTTCGGGGTTGTCGGCCTTAGAGGAGGTGGGGAGCCGGGACAGCGGTGGGACTCACGATCGTGGACGGCGATCGAGCTTCGTGGTCAGTCGCTGTCGTGGTCGGTGAGGCTCATCGTTGACGCTGAGGTGACCTCGGGGAGGTCGAGGATGGCAACGGGAAGGAGTCGGGGGCGGAGGCCGCGGAGGACCAGGGGAGATCGTCGATGAGATAAGGACAAGGGGGAGATCGGCCATGCCGCCGCTGGTAGGAGAGGAGAAGGGGGAACTAAGGGACAGCGGTGGGGCTCGCGGTCGTGGATGGCAGTGGGGTTTCGTGGTCAGTCGCGATCGTGGACGGCGGTGGGGCTCATCGTCGGCGCTGAGGTGACCTCGGAGAGGTCGAGGACGACAACGGGAAGGAGTGGAGGACCAGGGGGCTGTGCCGCCGCTGGTAGGAGAGGGTAAGAAGAGTGGAGGAGAGGGTAAGGGAGCTCGGGGGCAGAGGCCGTGGAGGACCAGGGGGCCGCGCCGCTGCTAGTAGGAGAAGGTGAGAGGAGTGGAAGAGAGGGTAAGGGAGTTCGAGGGCAGAGAGGCAAGGGAAGAGGAGAGGGTGAGAGGAGTGGAGGAGAGGGTGGATTGGTGGAGACTGGAGGGTAAGTGGGTAACCGGGGGGGGGGGGGGGGGGGGACTCACCTAACCCGCGGGTCAACCCTACCCGACCCGTTTATTCATGGGTCATAAACTGATCGGCCCGTGTATGACCCGAACCTGATTATACCCGAACCCGATTATTTCGGGTCGGGTCAGGTCAGGTTTGCGGGTTACAACCCGGATTACCACCCCTAGCCATGACGAAGCAATCTAATTGATGCTATCATCCAGAAGCAATTAAAACATGTGCCAATTAAGGTCATAAAACACATGCACATATGATGTGGACAAGGAACGATAAATAATCCAGCGTAATCATGACGTGTGCAATGAAGGATCATCGACCACGTGTACTCACCAAGCCAGAACAGAACGTGGGAGAAGCCGTTGTGGCGCAGTTAGCGCATGATCTCCTTCATTTGCGCCATTACCACTCAAGGCGGGAGCAGTTATTAGGTCCTTAGAATTAAATAGCTTTCTTTTCATTATTGTAAAGCCTCCGACACTCTTGTAACCAGCCTATGAGCATGGATTCCTGCATTTCTTTTGTACATGTAAGTTTTTTATTAATGAAGATCTTTAGTTTGACTACTGTTCTTCTTACCGCTTTCTTAGTATAATGTAGTTAATATGATAGTTTAATTATTTCCGTTTTCGTCTCTTCTGATAGTTTAGTTTAGTATTACAGTAGAGTTAATTCATATCAAATATAAGTTTAATTAGTTTAGATTGATCCTTAGATTAACTTAAACTAGTGTTATTAATGTTTTTTCTGCTCTTTCCGATTGTAGGATTAACATAGGGATAATCTAGATTTAATGAGGTTAAAATAAGTAGTTTATGTTCTTTATCTTTCCCGTTATTGTTATTAATTCTTCTAGTTTAATTAGTTAATTAAAATAATTTTAGATTAATTTAGATTCTATTTAAAGCATAATATAGATTTACTTTCAGTTCTCTTCACTGTCATTCCATTTAATATAATTTAATTAAGCTTGATCATCTTTTCCATTTAAATAGACACCTATGCTCGAACATAGTTTGAAGGAGTTTGAACCTTATCACGTCCCTGATTTTAATACTAATACTAAGTTTGACCATTGTCGGTATACGGCAAGATTTCCACATCAACATTTTTTGACACACCCGTTGGGACCATGTGTCAATGTTTATGGAAAGTGATCAAGTAGGAACTGACGGTATCGTCGTTACCCGCACTGGATTAGATACCACTCACAGTAGTGGAGGGAACGCCGATCACAGTGATGCCCCACCTATGGAAAATGTTCATGTGGCCATCGACCAGACACCTATCGTCCATCCACCTATCGTTAAACCTAAAGTGGAATATCAAGAAAGGATGATTTACCGTAGTTCAGAACGAGGAGGATCCTCAATTACAAATGGGCAAGATTATGAGACCATAACTGCTATGAGTGCACATATGATGGTCGATGAAGCTTTACATGCTAATAATCAACAAATGGCCAATCATATTGCTCTCGCCTTGGGACCTTTTGTGGAGACCATGCAAAATTTTATGAACGTTGCTATTCCATGTGCAACTAATATTCAGAACAACATTAGATCGATTGGCTTTAATATTCCTAATGCCCCTAACCTCAGCCTAAGTGTCAATGTTATCAACAATCCTCAAGTTAGCGGCAATCGTTGATCGCTCGTAAATGATGTCGTTAAGTTATACGCAAAACACAATTTAGAAATTTATAAACCTTTCTTTCAACACTTATTTAATAAGATAGGATAATGGTGAAATACGAGCTAGGTCCTCAAGGAAAACTTTGAATAACAAGGAAAAATCAGAATTAAATCTCAAAACTCTAATCCTAATGCGAAAAAGGATTGATTTGGGTTGTTTTAGAATTATTTAATGAAAACTAACTAGGAAAGCAATGTAAAAAGGATTGTAATAGATTAATGAGAAAACATAGGGATTACTCTGTCTACTTTAGTTTCACTTCCTGTATTCTCTAGTTATCCTCTTGTTTTCTTATCTAGACATTATAAATTCACAGCTTCTTAAACTTACATGAATCCCTAAACGAATGTGAGTGTTTTCCAAAGGCATATTATATCTTCAATTAGAATAGATTATCTTCGGGGTAACCTTAGCACAACATATCGTCACTAAGCATAAAATATCTCATCGGTTATTTACAAACCACATGAAAACTATCTTATATACCTCTACTATCAATCACTGAAATCAAGTAGGCCTCAATATACGTCAAGGAACTCTGTTCCCTGAACTTTATTATCATTAAAAACATATCTATAAGATCCATGTGCAGAAAGAAATACAAGTATCAAACTAGAAAAATACAGAAAAGCTACACTAAAGCTTCATTAGATCCCTAGTAAAAAATTTAGCTACTCATCTTAGAAATAAAAGCCATAGATTCGATGAAGAATGATTGGGATTCACGCTGCATCTCCTTCTTCTCTTTTCTCCCTCAAAAATCGTCCAAAAGAAAGGCCCAAAATTCGGATTAAATAACCATATATACAGGGGAACTCCAAAAACTAGGGTTTTTGTTGAGTTGGACTTTTAATGCAGCTCAGATTTCCTGACTCAATCTTGATAGCCTTTTCCAGTCGCAACTGGGTCCAACCCGTCCAGAATATTAAAACAAGTCCAACACGAAAGATGTAGATCAGAAAGTCTTCTGTCAGATCCCAAAAATTTCATAATATTCGTAGTTATCTGAAATAGTTGGTGAATAATCTCCTGAACGTCGACGGACCAGTTTTTCAGTATCTGTATATCTTCATAGTCTTCAAAACTGACATCAATCCATCAGGAGTCTCGGACAATGTCCAACATTAAACTTTTACGTCTTGATGTCTCCTAGATGGCCTCCAAATTTCAGAATATTGTGACTTATGAAGAATATCTGGCCAATATTCTCTTGACAGTTGACAAAGCAGCATATTTCTAGCATATTAACCTTTTTCTGTAATTCTAGCTTGAATCTTCATTAAGAAATCAATTAACAAACTATCAAATACAAACACTCTAGTCCTAACAAATGTACTTTAAGGGGTTTAATTATAAATATTTAGTGACTTATCACACCCCTCAACTTACACTTTGCTAGTCCTCGAGCAAAGAAAAGATAAAAAGAAAAAAACACAATAAATCTAACTAGCCACTTTCGTAGGTCTCACGATTGCACTTAGCTTGTCCAACAAGCTTTTAAACCCTTGGGTTACCCCAGTGGAGAAATTATAGTCTACTGAGGGTTTTCAGGGATGACACCCACAAACATCTATACATTCCCTTGAATATATCATTAGAAATCAATCATAATACTCATCAACTCTAATGCATGAAATAGAAATAATATCTATAAATAAATCTTTCAACTCATAGTCATATATAAATATAGTAAGTCAAAACATGTCATAACATATTTCCAACACTTCAACATATTTAATCATGATTAAAAATAACTTCAACACTCCTGTGTGAATGGGGTTCCAGATTGTTCAAAGTATGAATTACATCTAAATTCTTCAACTATTTAAGATCTCAATCCTATTCGAGCACATATTTTCCACTTATCACATAGCAATCTCTGCTTTTATTCATTTTTCTTTTCCTTTCTTCTTTTTTTTCTACAGGAATTTTAACTGTTTTATGCGAACAACACACTTTGTTAGGCACCTTGCCCGATTACTAAATATGAAACCATTATTGCTTTTTAAGAATTTCAACTATTTTAAGCGAACACCACGCTGGTTAGGCACACTGCCCGGTTACTAAGTTGAAAATCCATTTTTTATATTCAAATAATTACATGTATTCATGTATTTTTTGTAACATGATATAAAACTGTAAATCTATTATAGTATCATGTTTAGAATCCAATTTCAACTGTTAAACATGTGAAAGTAAACATGTACATTAGGATATGTCAAGTCATCCTTAAATCATGGAAAAAGTGTTAAAATATAAAAATATATTTTGCATAGCAAAAATTTACTATCCCATATATGACATACAAGTATCAGAATAATTCATAAGATAAATTTCTAAAGCAAGCATATTTATCAATAAATATTATAATTTCATTCTTTCGACATATTTCAAGGGATGTATAATATTTGGTTTTCTAAAAATAATAACCATTAGATTCCTAGAACCTTCCCCCAAACTTAAATGTAATTGTCCCCAATTACACGAAGTCATAAAAATAAAGCAAGGAATAAAGGGTAGAGATCACCATAATATCATACAAGATATAGTCGTCTTAAGTATTGTAATCACCACACCGTCCACAAGGAGAATACGTCACCATTGAATAAATTCATGTCTCTAGAATATATTAAAAGAATAAGGCCATGTAAATCACCATAAAACATGAGAGACATATATAAAGACTTAATAATAACCCCCTGATCGATCTATATAAGATTTGCATAATATGCCCTTTAATGATTTCCAAAGGAACACATGTCATAAAAATACCTTTCCCAAAGATCACATATAATAGAATGAAAAATATAGTAAAAATAGCAGAAAGGTGTAAAAGATGTTAAAACATAAGAGCCTTTGTATCTATTGAGCATAAAACTTTTATAAGTATTCATTTACATGATTCAAAATAGAAATCAAAATCTAAAAAGAAAAATGAAAACCTACTACACTAGCATCTCTACAGCAAAGTATCTCACCATGATAACATAAAACCTAGATAAGCAATCATCCACTAAAATCGTCCTAAAGAAACAAAATCAGCGAAACTCCTCATTCATCATCCATCTCGTCCTCGTTGTCGTCTTTTTCAAAATCATAGTCACTAGGCAGCGGGGTCGGCAGACGGTCAAGGTCATCCGATGCATATGGTGGCTCATGAGGCGTCAGAAGAGAAGGATCAATAAGGGAACATGGAGGCACTATGTGTGTCTGCGATGAATTGAGAGAAAACTTGTCGTAGGACACAGTAGAGGAACAGAGTGAGGCTTGGGCGGAAACGACGAAGCACACCAGTGGTGGAAGAGAAGATGCCGAGGATAGTAAAAGATGAGACCAGAAAGGTGGAAGAGGAACGGAGTGAGGAACGTGACGTTCTGGGTGGTGTTTGACGAAGGAAAGAGGTGATTGAGTTGGTCGCGGAGAGGAAACAGACGACGGTGCAGAGCAGGAACGCAGGTCAATCGACAGAGAGATCGAAGTACAAGAGATGAGATAGGAAGTCAGGGACGGGCAGATTTAAATAGAGGATGAACTAAAATTGGAGTTGGAATAGCAAAACGAGTAGGATTAGATTCAAATTCGATTGTAGATCCGCTCGAGCAGAAAAAATGTTATTGGCAGTCGGTCCGACGGTCGACCGTGGGAGTGCGTGATCTTGGGAAACTAAGGCGATAGTCGACCGTGTGATGAGAAAATAAGCTGACGGTTGATGGGATGGTCGATGGGACGGTCGATGCGACGGTCAATTGGCCGATTGACCGTGGATGATAGGATTTGGTTGAGGAGGCGACGGTCAATCGTTGCATCGACCCTGAGAAGCCTTTTTCATGACAGACGCTCACAGACGATGCAACGGTCAATACGACGGTCGACCGTGAGCCAAGAATTTTTAGTTTTCTAGATATTATGATTATTCGTATAGGAAAATATAGGAAAAATCAGAAAAATCATGGAAAAATTCCTAAAAAATAAAAGAAAGTTCTAAAAAGCTAAGCAAAAATCATAAAATTGGGTTACCTCCCACGAAGTGCGTAATTTTACGTCTTTCGCTAGACGAGCCTAAAAAGATCAGTTATAGCATGGGTCCGTCAGCTTGATGGACTTCATCACCGTGAGCTATTTCCTCCTCATAATGTTTTAATCTATGCCCATTAACAGTGAAAATCTCGTTCGTGTGTGGATTACGAATTTCTACTGCACCATGTGTAAATACTCTATTTATAATAAAAGGCTCGGACCATCTAGAACATAATTTACCTGGGAAAAGGTGCAATTTAGCATTGAAAAGCCAGACTTTTTGCCCAACAACAAAAGTCCTACTCGAAATATGTTTATCATGAAATGGTTTTGTTTTTTCTTTATAAATTTTGGAATTCAAATACGCTTCGTTGCGAATTTCCTCAAGTTCACATAAACACAGTTTCCTATGTGTTGTGATGACATTAGTATTAGTATTTAGCTTTTTAATGGCACACATAGCTCGATGTTCTAATTCTACGGGCAAATGACATGGTTTACCCAAAACTAACCGATATGGGGATATACAATAGGTGTTTTATACATTGTCCTATAAGCCCAAAGTGCATCATCTAATTTTATGGCTAAATCTGTGCGGTCAATGCAAACAACTTTCTCTAATATGCGCTTTATTTCCCTATTAGAAAGTTCTACCTGACCATTAGTTTGAGGATGATAGGGAGTGGCTACTTTATGTGTGATAGAATACTTTCTAAGGAGGGAAGCAAAATTTAATTATTAAAATGAGAACCACCATCTGTCACACCCCGACCCAGAAAACCCATCCAAGCCGAGGCGTGAGGGGAAACCTACACTATTTACATCCGATACGGCGCGACATTACACAAAGCGAAATTAATTTGAACTTAAAGACTTCCTAGGGAATAAAGGTAAAACTAAATATTATATTGTGGAATAAAACTCAACGAAAAGAGGGAACATGATTTCATATATTAAACATTAAGTACATCCTCCTCAAAGGTAACAATAAACAAATACTGCCAAAATGTACATCTGTCCCTCTGAGACCTCAAACACCTCCGGAAGTCGACGCGCTGCCAAAACCTGATCCAGCTGGAACCACCGAGGATGAGCTGACGCCTGCATCTGCAAACGCAGTCCGGGTATGAGTGAGCAATAAGCTCAGTAGGGTTATACTCTACTCTACGTCGCACAGGAGGAAGGGGAAACTACAAAGTCCCGGGTTCTGTGTCATCTCTAAGAGAAACTCACATTACGTCCACCGCCTACCCTAGGGCACGTGTTCTGTGACCTCAACTGTCAACAGCCGTCCCTCTCAACCACCAAACGTGTCACGCCCCGACCCAGAAAACCCATCCAGATCGAGGCGTGAGCCACCTAAACCTGTTTACATCATCAATTGGCGCACAAGTATATAACTACTATGAATTTAAACAATTTCATCATCAAATTTATAAAAAATTTGACAGAATCCTCTTTATAATTATAGCACAGAAAACCTGTACATTTGATAATTTTACATGTAGGACAAAATGATCAATCAATACATTCCTCAAATATCTAGATTAAAGAACGTTACAACATTTCTCCTATACAATTACATTAAAGATCATACAATCATGTCCTCGAATACATCATGTTATACATCGATTTATACATCAATTTGTACATCATAAATTAAAGCTGAAAATTATCTGTTGACGAACTCCTCAACGCTCCAAGTCCTCGATCTCCTCGAAATACCGCGCCATCTTCTAAGGGAACACCTGAAAGAAGGAACTGCATCGACCTGCATCGCCGATGCAGCCCAGGTAGGGTGAGCAACAATGCCCAGTAGGGTTCTGCTTTACGTCGCACAGAAAAGGAGGAAAACTGTAACTGCGTCGTTCTCCGCCTAAGCCTAAGGTATGCCAAGGGGTCCTATAACCCCGTCGATTCCCGAGGGCTCCTGTCCAGGTCCCACCCTCACCCAAGAACAAACGAGAGGAAACACAGACTGCAGGCTCCTGTTCAGGTACCACCCTGCCCAGTCATACCATCTCTCACAGGGACACATATGTCAGGGACATCGACAACCATCCTTAGCGCTTGGCCTTGGAGACCCGACACGACCTCTACACCTCAAATTCAAGAATAATCCATAGTCGACTATAATAGAAACCTCAAATGATATCAAGGATTATTATTGATGACAATCACATCCTAATCCTCGACTACCCCAAACCCCGGTCCTAGGGCTAGATCCGGCCTACCCGAGAACCCCGGATCGGCGATCGAATCCATCGCCTACTACCTAGCCTGGATATCTCTAATGCAATCATCATGCATGAGCCTATTCAAACAACTAGGCCTGGGTGTCTCTACATGACATCTCATCAAGCATGTTCAATGTAGCATACAATAAGATACAAGAGAGATAGCTAAACTGTTAACGTACAATAAGGAATAACAATTACTTAACCATACACCTAATACGATTCAAAGCATAACCAGCACAAGCAGTCGACCTAGTTCAATCCAAATTTCGACATTACAACGACTTACACCGCCGTTAGCCAGAAACTATACAATGGGGTACACCCCCAGTTAATCAATTCACAGGGCACCCTCGGACCGCAAAATATAAACATTTCCACCAAGAAATATAAACGGGCCACCGCCGGCCCTAGGCTTATACATGATACAGAAATACATGAATGACGTGATTAATAAGAGATTGCATGGACTGAGTTGTTAAAGGAACAATTTAGTATAAATGAATAACAAATAATCACGGAGATATTAGGTCAAACAATTACATCAGATCAATTCGACAATAATCAAGAGAAGACATTCCAAAACTCAACTTGCAATTAGTCCACTTAGAAACCGACGAAAAATACGAAAACCCACCGCCGGCAGATCAACATCTTAGCAATAATAAAACATACCCAATGATGAATTAGAAGCAAAACAAAAGAAGGGCAGGGCATGGAGGTTAAACATCGTAGGAAAACACGACTATCGATCAAACTACAATCTCAGTCGACCTCGATCGATCAAACTCGAGAAAGCTACAATAGACCTCGGATTAAAGACAAAACCTCTGATTCAATACTAGTACGCTTTGCTAGATGTAGATATATATAATACGTGTATATATATATATGTAAGACATGCCTTGCTGATTCACAGCTACTTAGAACTTAATTTTCGGATTGCTACAGTAACCGACAAGTTCAAAATGATGAAATCTTGATCAAACGACATCCAACGTCGTGAAACTTGAAATTGAACATGGTCTAATGTAGGGGAACATGTCAGGAGCAGCCCATCCAAGAATTAGATCAAGGGGTGTCAAAAATCAATTTAATTAGCTGACTTTTACAGAAAATTCTATTTCGACACAGTCTGAGAAAATAATTCACCATAATTCACAGAAAAATCTGAAAAATGCGAAATCAGAGTCGTTGGAAAAAGGATGTGAAGCCCCACAACTTTCATGATGATGGTCTCTTGAGGTTGCGTGCTCACAGTTCCTCAATCAGGCTGTGAACATCACCGTTCTGCTAAGACAGCAATATGCTTCTCAATTCCAAGGTTCTCATTGGCATTTGTTCAAGCATCAACCATGCAACACCCAAGTATGAACACCTACACCATCTAGTTAGACACTCACAAAGGTTAACGACGACAAGTGGTCCAAGGGAGGAGAAATCACATCAAAACCCAACACTAATCCACGGATTTGCTCAACAGCAATACAGGGGAAGAAGAAAGAAGTCCACAGAGAACTCATGGAAGTAACAGAGCATCAACAGCATGCTTCCAAATCTTCGGTTCACCAGAAACTCAAGAACAGAGGTCACAAAGGCAATCCATGGCAGCAGAGATATAGTCGAGGCCATGGGGAATAGGGGAGAGGGGAAGGATTGCTGGAAGCTGGGCCGGGCATGGCTTGGCATCGTACTGAATGATGGAGAAAGACAACGCCGGAAAAGCCAAGGAAAACAAAGCATGAGCGGATCGCATCGCCGGAAAAACAGAGTAGGAACAACCCGAAAAATAGAGCAAAGCCTGTAGGAAAACAAAACCGAGCCCGAAGCAAAGCATCTTGTAGAAATCCAGTCAAGCATCACCGGAAAACCAAGGGGAAAAAATGGCACATATCCTCACCGGAAAAACAGAGCAAACATAGCATAGATGCATCCTATGGCCTAGTCTATGCTAGTAGAGTCTAAACCAAGTTTAGGCTAGAAACCCTACCTCTAGCATCGAGCTCGCCTTCTTCTTCTTCTTCTTCTTCTTCTTCTTCTCCGGCCGCGAGCACCGCCGATGCACGCCTCAGCCTCTCCGGTCACGGTTGAGCACCGTTGTCGTTGATGTCGTCCTCCTTGCCGCGGTCGCCATCGCCAGACGGGATCCTCCTCCGGCCGCACCCTCGCCTCCGACGATAGGACCCCGCTGGTTCCTCTCCTCCTCTCTCTCTCCGCAAGATCGGGCCGCCGCTCTCCCTCCATCTCTCTCTCTCAATCGCGGCTTAAGACCTAACAGTAGATGGGTTAAGTGAGCCTTAAGTACTAATGACTTAAGATTAGAATCGGCCAGATCTGATCCCATAAGCTCAAACCTTGATTTAATCAAGATCTTCTGGTCTAGGATTCCCCTAATGATCTAATCAAGCACATACATCACCACATGGCCGTGTGTGCACAACGCGTGTGTGAAACTAGCTCCGCCAAGGATAATTTACCATATTACCCCCGGAGCCGCAACGATCAAAGGGGATCGTGAAGCAAGGCCAACTGAGCTAACCCAACCGAACTAGACCCTCGACCGACGCGGTCGGACCAGGTTGGAGGTACGGGTCCTCACAAAGCGCCCAGCGCTGAACAACAAAGGGGTAGAACTCAAGGCAGCACGTAACTTCCCTTAAAACAAATGCTGAGCATGAGACGAGAACTCTAGGCAACCTTTACACCTCAAACAACAGATAGTAGCCAACTAGACCCATCCTCGAGAATACAGAGATTTGACAATACAATCGCCTTAGACCTAACTACCCAACCACGGTCCTAGAGCTAGATCTGAGCTACCCGAGAGCCTCGAATCGGCGAAGACCCTATTCACCCGCACCCTAGCTTATGCGCTAATGCAAACAAGATGCATGCAATGCTCAGGCACAGATAAAGAGATATAAGCATGCAACAATATGACATCAATTATACATGACTAGACATAACCTCTAGTTAGCCAAAGGGGTGAGCATAGCAAAGGTCTCAAATACATGTAAGCTATACTAACAATACAACGATTAGAGCAAAGCGATAAACACAAATATACAATAGTCTTCAGTGCTCTCCGGCACCTGACAGACTAAGGTTCCACAGTTAACCTGCAGGTAACTGGCCAACGGCCAAGCAACAACAATAGAGCCAAGTTCGGCATTACAATGGCGTCCACAGCCGTCAACCGAAATTGCTACAAGGGGATACAACCCTGGCCAAGCCAACAAGGCACACATACAAGATATACATAATCTACCAGTACAACGGGTTATGCCCTCGGCGCACACCGGCAATCAGCGGGGTTATTAATCAAAGCAGTAAATCTATACTAAGAATGCAGGGCACACCTCCGGCCCATTTATACTAAACATTCCCTGGGGTCGTCACTCCCCCGGTTACCCATAAAGCGATAAATCAATACAAACTATATTTATATAGGTATAACATGCTTTATCAGGAAACTGCTTGAAAACTGGTAGAAACCGGTAAACCGATCCGGAATACAAATCATGGCGTAATCCGAGGATAAACCTGTTAAAATCCGGATTAAAATATTATAATAATCCTTACCTATCATCGGGAAAGTCACCCGAGAAATCCGGGTCGAAAAGAAACCAAAAACATCAAATTCGGATCAATTATACAAATCAGCATATAAAGGATCGATCATCTTGGGTCATCTTACCCAAGATGATCGATCATTTAAAAGGGTGATCTCTCTCAAGGAGGGGTGATCCCTCTCAAGGAGGGGTGATCGATCTTCCCTGGAAGGGAAGATCGATCCTCCTTAAGAGTGTTCCCTGCCTGGGAAGGAGGGATCGATCTTCTTTCACAAGAAGATCGATCTTCCTTAAGATGGTGTTCTGTCTGGGGAAGAATGATCGATCTTCTCATCCAAAAAGATCGATCTTCATCAACCACACCCTTTGTCAAGAAGAGGATCGATGATCTTCTTCAGACGGAGCAGGACACTAACAAACGAACGATCGATCTTCTTCCCAAAGAAGATTGATCCTTCATATGTCGGCAGGGAAGAAGAATAGTGTCTGAGATCAAATTTCTTGGATTCGATCTATCAAAACGTATCGAAATCAAACCAAATTTGGTAGACATGTGCAGTTGGATGTGGGGAATCTAATGACACTAAGAAATCCAACTTCGGATGATCAAATACTTCGAATTAAATCAAGTTTTTGAAAGCCGACGAAAAACTGAATTTGTTGGATTTGATCTATCAAACGGCGATGGAATCCATTCAAACTTTGCAGGAAGGTCTATTTGATGCTGGGGAATTCATTCATGCAAGAAAAACCAAACTCAGATCGTGAAATATCAAATCTGAGTCCGACCCCGTCGAAAAACCAGCAAAAATACGGAATTCATCCGAAAGAATATGGAAATGAAACCATAGCTAGCTTCTGAACATGACAAGGAAATAGAATACCGAAAATCAAAGCATTCCAATGCACACAACAACCACAAATCACAAAAAGGTGATCCTAGGATTACCAACTCATAGGAATTGGGTAGAAATACCTACATGTAGCAACAAGCAGGCGATCTACGAGATCCTCAACTCTGATCGCCGCGGATCCACGCCGAAAAGCCGCAGCCCAAAGCTCCAGCCGGCAGCCCACGAGGAGAGAGAGAGGAGAGAAGAGAAAAGAAAGAGAAGAGAGAGAAAAGAATGAGCTTAAATAGAAAGCTGGAATCGATCACAGCCGTCCGAGAGCATATTTACCAAAATGCCCCTGGGGTCAAAAACAGCGATGCGATCATAAAACTTGACCCTCGACCTAACGTGATCGGACTGGGTTGGAGGTACCGGTCCTCACATCATCACTAATATTTACAACCAAATCTAGAAAAGATGTTACTTTGAAGAAATTTAATCACGACTTTATGATCATTCGATTTGGTTGCTATAGCTCTACCCATTTAGAAACATAGTCAACCGCTACAATGATAAACTGAAAATCAAAGGAAGGTGGAAAGGGACCCACGAAATCAATACCCCAAATATCAAATATATCGGCAACTAAAATCGGAGTTTTAGGCATCTCATTCCTACAAGAGATATTTCTAGTTTTTTGACATCGAATGTAGGATTGGCAAAAATTATGAGAATCCTTAAAAATTGAAGGCCAATAAAATCCACTTTGTAGAACTTTTGAAGCGGCTTTCTTCCCTGAGAAATGACCACCACATGCATGTGTATGACAAAAAGTGAGAATGTCATGAACTTCTGACTCAGGCACATATTGTCTAATTACTTGATCAGAGCAATGCCTAAACAATTCAGGGTCTTCCCATATATAAAATTTAATCTGAGAAAAAAATCTATCTTTAGCATTTTTAGACCATGAATCACGAAGCTTGCCTTAAACAAGATAATTCACTATATGTGCATACCAAGGCTGTGAAAGACGAGCCACCTGAAAGAGGTGCACATCGACAAAGGACGTATCAATAGGAGTGTTATCAAGAATATGTTCAAAAAGAAGGCGACACAAGTGATCAACAACTACATTTTCGGAGCCTTTCTTATCCCTAATCTCTAGATCAAATTCTTGCAAAAGCAAAATCCATCAAATTAGTCTAGGTTTGGCATCCTTTTTAGCTAAAAGATATTGCAGGGCAGCATGATCAGTGTAGATAAGAAATTTATTACCTAGGAGATAGGGACGGAACTTTTCCAATGCAAACATTATGGCTAATAATTCCTTCTCAGTAGTGGTATAATTCAATTGAGATTCAGAGAGGGTCTTACTAGCATAATAAATCACATGTGTGATTTTGTTTACACGTTGTCCTAAAACAGCTCCTATGGTAAAATCAGAAGCATCGCATATAAGTTCAAAAAGTAGAGAATAATTAGGTGCATGAACTATAGGTGCGGTAGATAATAAATCATGAATGGTCTTAAAAGCAATCAAACATGCATTATCGAAGACAAAAGGGACATCCTTGACCAGTAATTCACACAAGGGTCGTGAAATTTTGGAAAAATCTTTGATGAATCGATGGTAGAATCTAGCATGACCTAGAAAAGAACGAATTTGACGCACAGATGAAGGTCGAGGTAATTTGGCAATTAACTCAACTTTAGCCCTATCAACCTGTATACAACGTTTAGACACAATGTGACCTAAGACAATTCCATCATGAACCATAAAATGACTCTTTTCCCAACTGAGAACTAAATTAGTTCAAATGCAACGGTCTAAAACATTAGATAGGCTGTTTAAACATGATTCAAAAGAAGTTCCAAACATATAAAAATCATCCATGACGACTTCTAGGAATTTATCAATCATGTCAGAGAAGATGGCCATCATACACATTTGAAAAGTCGCATGTGCATTACAAAGACCAAAAGGCATCCTACGGTAAGCAAAAGTACCAAAAGGCCATGTAAAAATAGTTTTCTCTTGATCTTGAGGATCGACTGCAACTTGGTTATACCCTGAATAACCATCTAGAAAACAATAATAACTCTGACTAGAAAGTCTCTCTAAGATTTCATCAATGAAAGGAAGAGGGAAGTGATCTTTCCTAGTCAAGGCATTAAGTTTCCTATAATCAACAAAAACACGTCATCCCGTAGTTTGGCGCATTGGGATCTCATCACCGGTCTCATTTTCTACAACTGTGATGTGCTGTCGCAGGCACTCAAAAATAAAACCAGTACTTTTCAAAATAAATGTAGTAGTGCGAGTACGAGTCGATCCCACGAAGAGTGTTTAGCCTAGTTTTGTGCTAAGTGAACAAAAATAGGGGGGTTTTAAACGTGAGGAAAAACAGTAAAGAAATAATCTAAAACGAAGAAACAAGTTGAATCAAGAGAACAAACCTTGATCTGAGTCAACATCCACCATCGGAATCCAACAACTAATCATAGATGCAAGTATCAATCAATTCATACCATGAATATTCACCGTTCGGATGAAATCCGAATCTCTCCTCAATCATAGTTAATTAGAAACAAGCGATCTAATCAACCCTAACTACTAAACAACCTAAGACAAGCGCTGTAGATTTAATCTAGTAGCAACGTTAAGAATAGGGAGATCGATGAAGCTAAACAACACAAGCACAAGCGGTTGCATTTAATCTAGTCGAATATTCTTCCTAAGACCTAACAATCTCTGAAATGCAGTAGATTATTAAACCCTAGTTGCTTCGCAGATTAGAGGGATCAAACAATTTCGGATTTGATATCCAACCTAGCAGTAGATCGCCATGAATAATAAACTAGTAGCGTTCCTAGCAATTAGACAAGACAATCATGAAGATAAACACAGAAGAACATTCAATACTCATCTATAAACTGAACAATAAAAATAAATTAGATCTCACAGTCTCATTGATTCCGAGGTTTCAGTCTCCTCGACCAAGGATCAAGATTTAGCCACGCAGGGCCATCGAGAACAATCCTCAAAAGATTCCAATAAACAAGATAAAACCTAGAAAAAATATAAAGGAGGAGAAAGAGCAGCCAAAAGTGTCCAAGAATCCCCCCTCAAACCCTAAAAAGAGTCCTATTTATAACCTCAAGTGTATCCATCAACGGATTTGATCTAAATCATTGATTTAATTCACTGGGAATGTCCGATCGATCCTCCTCGGGATGTTGGATCGATCGGTCTCATTAAAATCTTCAACTTCTATTTACGCCCGAGTCCGATCGATCGAACTATGGGCGCTGGATCGATCGGATGCGTAAAAATCCACCTTCTCTAGCTATTTTTGAGTCCGATCGATCCAACTTTAGGTTTCCGATCGATTTGGCTCATAAAAATCTGCAATTTCTGACATTTCCCTAGTCCGATCGATCCTACTCTAGGAGTCGGATCGATCTGGCTCAGTAGGAGTGATGGTTCGATCGATCGTACCATATTCAGCCAAAAAATACATGTTCTGTCACGATTCTGCATAGTCCGATCGATCGGACCCTGGGTGTCGGATCGCTCGGACTGTTCAGCTTATTACTGTTCTGCCATCCAGACTGCGCCATCGGTACTAAAATTTCCGTAACTTCCTCTAGAAAACTCGGAATCACGAACCGTAAAATTCTCCAGAATCTAGACTTCAAGAGCTTTCCAACCATATATGACACATCATCTGGTTCTTCATGATCAGGTACAGATTAATCTTTAAAGTTGATCCATGCACTCTTTTTAGCTTCTTTTCGACTTAAGGACTTCAATTGCATCCTAAATCAAAATATAAGAATAATGAGTGTATTTAGGAACTAAATAAGCATAGGAGACTAAGTATTAAGGGATAAAAATATAACATTATGCATTATCATCAAATTCCCCCACACTTAGCTTTTGCTCGTCCTCGGGCAAAACTAAAATTCACTCTACTCAAGATATCAAGGTTGCAACACCATCAACAAAGAACAATCAAGCTCTTCACAACTCATAACATATCATGAACAAATATTTTTAAACAACTTAAAAATCAGTCAATAAGTATTTTCACTTGAATATGGAGCATACTAAACAAGTAAACCCTCACGGAAATTAACACTCAACTCTCATGTATTTGAAGGGTATGTATTTCACTCAAATTCATTCCAATGAAAGTGATCTACCATAAGCTTGCATATCTTCTCATTCTCCACCACTAGAATCACATGCATAACACGAATCATAAGGACTTCAAAAGGTTGTAATGGGGTCTAGGATCAAGATGGGAAATATTTGGGAATGTAGCTTAAAAGCCAATGGAACTAATGGAGTAAAAATGCATCAATAAGACATGTACAACCAATCACTCCATTCAGCAACTTCTTCAATTTGGCTTTAACATACTCGAACCATATAGCATTATGACAATGGCAAAGAGATTGTTCAAAGGAATATTTTTTTTTTAACTGATATAGGGAACAATCTTTTGCAAAAACTTCCACCTTTGTAGAGATCATACATAAACATACCCCTTTCTTGGAGTATTAGGAGGATTCATAACCACATATTGTAGCATGAGAACAGTTTCCTCCTTCACTTTCTTTTCTTTTCTTTTTTTTTCAGAACCAACATACTCACAAATCAAGTATGAAAAATAAACTCCACTTCACCAATCATGGCCATACCACAAATCCAAAAACCCCCACACTTGAACTTTCGCACCCATACATGTCATAATGATGATCAATGCTCCACTAGTTTTATGGCTTGGGTAACGGAAATATATTTTTTTTTTCAGGTTTAAAGCTTGTAATGTGGGTTAACAATGAAGTCGATAAAGCTTAAAGGTGTTTAGCAAAAGGAAAAAATTAATCACAAGGTAGGCTATTTGGCTTATGTAGCTTATAACAAAGATGGCCTTAATCATATTCATGCTTGCATGTGTCAATGTGACCTCGAATAGAATCAAAGCAAGTTCTAGAGAAACAAATCCATGGAAGAATATCTCTCATGAAAGAAATTAGTGAGACTGATATGAATGTGTCAGTTTAAAGGCTCAAAATCTCACCAGCTTTTGTCTTCTAATTTAGTCACTACCATTTTAAGGAAAATAACTCAACTAATTAATTCTATGTCGCAAAATTACTCATTCAATCATGTTATGAATATGTTAAGCTTAACTTGTTCTCGCTCATGGCAAATGCAACTTAGATCTTCTCCCCCACACTTGAAACTGACATTGTCCCCAATGTAAGGTGGAATGCAAAGAAAAGCAAAAATCACTAAAAAGAGAAATGAACGAACTCCCCTTGGGTTGCCTTCCAAGCAGCGCTTTTGTTTATTGTCATTGGCTCGACTTCATGTTTCTTCCTTCAATACTGTGGGAGTTGCCAAACTTTGACTTTCCATGATCACCGTGGCTGGGCGAATTCTTCAGGTATGATAGGGAATGCTCAATCACCTACAAAGCAAAACAAAAGCAAACATGCAAACACACAACCTAAAAATAATTCAAGCACACAAGAAAGTAAATAAAGCAAACTAAACTACTATATACAATAGAAAAAGTTTTAATCGTGCCCTCGGTGGCCGTTCTCTAGCACGATGGTATGCAAAATCACTGGGTGCTATAATCTGAATATTTAACCTCAATAATGCTAGCAAGGTTAATTTAACATATGAACTCAAGTGGCATATTTCAAAACTGAGATTTAGCTTTTCCATACTAACACCAGTAAACAACATAGCTAGATCTCTCAAACAAAAATGCATGTCATCATGGTGATCAGGAAGAAAGGAGTCAACATTATGCTCAACTATAATCAAATCATCCATTGAACTATTAATAATGTCGTCGTTCGGATTGTCAAGGATGTCAAGATTACATGATCGGAAATAAATCCGTCGAGATATAAAAATATCTACTAAGGTCATCTCCTTTTTAACCACTAATGAAGAAGAAATAGTCACAGGAAAAATACCTTGCGGCGTAACAGGAATGCTTTCAACTTCAGTTAGAGGAGATTCATCGAATAAATGCTCCTGGTGTTCTCGGCGGTCGATTGGCCTAGGTTGGACAGCTTCTTCATCTACATTTTGTAGAAATTCCCTCGAAGCATCTCCAACCGTTTGAGAGGGTAATTTTCCTGAATTTTGCGCCACTATCTTGGTGATTGCAGTCGCCATCTAGCCTACCTGATGTTCCAATCTTTCAATACTAGCCTTCGTCTCCTGTTGAAATTGAAAAGCATTAGTAGCAAAAGATTGAACTATATCTTCCAAAGATGGCTCTTGCTGTGACTGAGTAATGAAGAGGTTCTCAACTTTGTCATGTTCCCTAGGGAATCTTTCCTCCCAAGAATTACGCATTTCTCTAAAGGAATTAGTATTTTCTTCCATTTCCTTCAGAATCTCTTGCATATGAATCATAGGCCGGGTTTGAGAAATCATGAAACTGCCAACTAGGGTCGGTATGATCTCTAAAATCCGAATTAGAAGAATATGAATATGAATCATAGGCCGGGTTTGAGAAACCATATGTGTCATTATTGTAAACGGGTTCATAACCAAAAGACAAATCATCATTCCATATGTAACCCAGTGGCATATCATAATTCGGGTCCATAACCAAGGGGTTCTCAATTTTTTTTTTTTTAAATAAAGATCACTATAAGCACAAAAATCAACTAGAATCACTCCCCGGCAACGGTGCCAAAATTTGATGTGTTGTCGCAGGCACTCAAAAATAAATCCAGTACTTTTCAAAATAAATGTAGTAGTGCGAGTACTAGTCGATCCCACGAAGAGTGTTTAGCCTAGTTTTGTGCTAAGTGAACAAAGATAGGGGGGTTTTAAACGTGAGGAAAAACAGTAAAGAAATAATCTAAAACGAAGAAACAAGTTGAATCAAGAGAACAAACCTTGATCTGAGTCAACATCCACCATCGGAATCCAACAACTGATCATAGATGCAAGTATCAATCAATTCATACCATGAATATTCACCGTTCGGATGAAATCCGAATCTCTCTTCAATCATAGTTAATTAGAAACAAGCGATCTAATCAACCCTAACTACTAAACAACCTAAGACAAGCGTTGTAGATTTAATCTAGTAGCAGCGTTAAGAATAGGGAGATCGATGAAGCTAAACAACACAAGCACAAGCGGTTGCATTTAATCTAGTCGAATATTCTTCCTAAGACCTAACAATCTCTGAAACGCAGTAGATTATTAAACCCTAGTTGCTTCGCAGATTAGAGGGATCAAACAATTCCGGATTTGATATCCAACCTAGCAGTAGATCGCCATGAATAATAAACTAGTAGCGCTCCTAGCAATTAGACAAGACAATCATGAAGATAAACACAGAAGAACATTCAATACTCATCTATAAACTGAACAATAAAAATAAATTAGATCTCACAGTCTCATTGATTCCGAGGTTTCAGTCTCCTCGACCAAGGATCAAGATTTAGCCACGCAGGGCCATCGAGAACAATCCTCAAAAGATTCCAATAAACAAGATAAAACCTAGAAAAAATATAAAGGAGGAGAAAGAGCAGCCAAAAGTGTCCAAGAATCCCCCCTCAAACCCTAGAAAGAGTCCTATTTATAGCCTCAAGTGTATCCATCAACGGATTTGATCTAAATCGTTGATTTAATTCACTGGGAACGTCCGATCGATCCTCCTCGGGATGTTGGATCGATCGGTCTCATTAAAATCTTCAACTTCTATTTACGCCCGAGTCCGATCGATCGAACTATGGGCGCTGGATCGATCGGATGCGTAAAAATCCACCTTCTCTAGCTATTTTTGAGTCCGATCGATCCAACTTTAGGTTTCCGATCGATTTGGCTCATAAAAATCTGCAATTTCTGACATTTCCCTAGTCCGATCGATCCTACTCTAGGAGTCGGATCGATCTGGCTCAGTAGGAGTGATGGTTCGATCGATCGTACCATGTTCAGCCAAAAAATACATGTTCTGTCACGATTCTGCATAGTCCGATCGATTGGACCCTGGGTGTCGGATCGCTCGGACTGTTCAGCTTATTACTGTTCTGCCATCCAGACTGCGCCATCGGTATTAAAATTGCCGTAACTTCCTTTAGGAAACTCGGAATCACGAACCGTAAAATTCTCCAGAATCTAGACTTCAAGAGCTTTCCAACCATATATGACACATCATCTGGTTCTTCATGAGCATGTACAGATTAATCTTTAAAGTTGATTCATGCACTCTTTTTAGCTTCTTTTCGACTTAAGGACTTCAATTGCATCCTAAATCAAAATATAAGAATAATGAGTGTATTTAGGAACTAAATAAGCATATGAGACTAAGTATTAAGGGATAAAAATATAACATTATGCATTCTCATCAAACTGTTAAGCCCGATTTTTTAGAAACCACTTGTGTAGGGCTGACCCACTGGCTATCAGAAATTGGGTAAATAATACCGACATCTAAAAGTTTACTACCTCTTTCTTCACCATCTCTTTCATATTAGGATTAAGGCGACGTTACATTTCCCTAATGGTTTTAGATTCATCATCGAGATGAATCTTATGCATGCAAATCGAAGAGTCAATACCTTTCAAATCAGCCACTGACAAACCTATGATTTTCCTATGTTGTTTCAGAACCTCTATAAGTTGACTCTCCTGATTGGTTGAAAGTGAAGAAGAGATGATAATGGTAAGAGAGGAATCTGATCCTAAAAAAACATTTTTATCGGCCATCCAAGTAACATATTCAGTCTCAGCTGTGTCCAGACCGATTGATTGGTATATCTGATATGTGTGTTTTAATGTCATCTTTCGATTGTGCAATTTCTAAATTAACATCATTACCATTATCAGAGTCATAATCATGCAAAATATAAGATAATTTATCAAAAATCATGCCATGTGATCTATCATCAATACATTGAGTCAAAATATCAACATTATAACATTCATCATCCTACTCAGGCAAACATGCAGTTTTAAAAATATTCAATTTAGCATGCATATGTCCAAAAAAAACATACATAACACCAGTTTGCCAATTTATACATGCATTTGTTGTGGCCAAAAAGGGACGTCCTAAGATAATAGGCACGGACTTTTTGTAGTGGATAGCAGGTTCCATATCAAATACAACAAAGACAAAAAAAAAAAAATTCTCCACTTTAACTAAAACATCCTCTAAGATACCTCTACGTGTTTTAATGGATCTATCAGCTAATTGGAAAATTTATTGGTGTCTCCTTAAGTTCTCCCATCCCAAATTCCTTGTAAAGGTAGGAAGGCATAAGGTTCACACATGCACCTAAATCAAATAGGGCACCATCTATATGATAATCTCGTATACAACACGGTATGGTGGGGGTACCAGGATCTTTCAGTTTGGGTGGTGTATCATGTTTCATAATTGAATTAACCTGTTCAGTGAGAAAAATCTTTTTGGATACTTTGGATTTGACCTGGCGTTTATGGATACACAGGTCCTTAAGAAACTTGGCCTAAGAAGGAATCTGTCTAATGGCGTCAAGCAAAGGTATGTTGATATTGACTTGCTTAAAGGTCTTAAGGATTTCTTCGACTGTTTTTCGGGATTTTATGGTTGAAGAAGGATCCTTAAGGGCTGCAGGAAAATGCACTTCAGGAATATATTTAGCTGGATCATGCTCTCTAGAATCAGCTGGGCCAATATCAGGTGAAAAATAAGGATCGTCTTGGGATGGATGATTGATCATCAGATCGGGCGTTTGATCGTCCAGACTGACTGGTTCACCTATTTGATTATCTACTGTTTTGCCACTTCTAAGGGTCACAACGGCTTTGGCACTCTCAAAGTTTTGGCTTTCTACATAGTGATGGCCTCTCGGGTTGGTCACAGGTTGACTTGGCAAGTGTCCTTCCTCTCTTTTAGACAAGGTGTTAGAAAGTTAGCCCAATGAATTCTCAAGTTTAGCAATAGATTGGGTATTAGAATTACACTAGTTCTTTATTTTAGACACATTATTCTGCATTTTGGACACTTCACTTGTCATCTCTTGTCTTAGTCCACTCATATTTTCATTCATGGTCGTCATGGCTGACAAGATAGAACTCAATGTTGATTCAAAAGTGGATTGGACTGGAGAGGCTGAATTTGGGGGGTGTGAAGTTGATTGTGGAGGATACCCAGGGTTTAGATTTACAGAAGGTTTAGGTGGGTACTTAAAAGTAGAAGTATTAGTTGTATTGCTTTGTCCTTGAAAGTTACTTGACTGTTGTGGCTTCCAACTAAAATTAGGATGATTTCTCCAACTTGGATTATAGGTATTAGAATAAGGGTTGTTCTGAGATTTGGAAAAATCATAAGTTGCATTAGCTTATTCCTGAACAAAGTCAGGGAAATTGGGATCCAAGTGACAATCAGTGATATGATAATCAGTCAGGGAAATTGGGAGCCAAGGCACAGGTCTCAGAAGAAGTGTGAGGTGACTGTTGAGTCAGAGTTTGACCTATTTTTAACTGATTTAAATCTTTAGTTATGAGAGCTACTTGTGTGGAGAGACTTTGGAATTCAGAAATTTCATGAATTCTCCGAGAATTACGAGCGGTGGTAGACCGACTGCTAGAAACTGAGGCATTATGTTGTGAATTTTCAAAAGGGTTGTCATACATTTCCCAAAGAGCAGTACATGGCTTACAAAGAACAACACCACCGCAGCAGGCTTCGACCATCGTCCTATAACGATCATTAAGACCATTATAAAATGAATGGGCTAACTGCCACTCAAGTACCTCATGGTGGAGACATTCTCTAAGAAGATCCTTAAATCTTTCCCAAGCTTCATGAAATATCTCATCTTCATTTTGTTTAAAAGAAATAATCATGGTTCGATAGTTTGAGTTTTAATGATAGGGAAATATTTCTTAAGAAAGGTATCCTGAAGTTGATCCCATGTTAAAATCGAATTTGGAGCTAAATTTTGAAGCCAATGTTTAGCCTTGTCTTTCAAAGAAAAAGGGAAGAGCTTGAGTCTAATGACATCATCATTAAAATGCTAAAGTTTGAACATGGACAGGATTTCAAGGAAGCTAGCAATGTGTCCATAGGTATCCTCATTCTCACGCCTATAGAAAGAAGGTAGAGCTGTAATCCAGTTAGGCTTAATCTCATAATGTGTAACATTAATAGTAGGTGGGTTGATACAAGAAGCATAGGTATAAGGTCAAGGTAGGAAGTGATTTTTAATTGGGACTTCCGTATTATTGTTATTATTTCCATCCCTACCCATATTATCATTAGGGCCAATGACATGTTTCTTGTTTTCAGCCATTAAGGATTGCATGTTACTTAAGGCTTCCTAGTAATTACATAAAGATTTCTATCCTAAGGTTCTAGCTATTCGAAGTTTGGCATCTATTTCTAGATCCAAATGTTCAAGCGGGTTATTTAGGGATCGTCTGCCTTGCATGTAAGATCACACCAAAAAGAGAAAAAGAAAATAGAATATTCGAAGGAGAGGAGAAAATCCGAAAAATAACGATTAAAACAAAAGGCTTTGAACCAAGGAACTAACCTATCTGCGCCTATGGTCGATCCGAAGGTCGATCATGGGACTGTGCAACCTTACTGGGAGAAGCAACGGTTGATCCTCGTATCGACCCTGAGAAGTTGTTTTCGTGACAGAGGCTAATGGTCGATCCTGCGGTCAATGTCACGGTCGACCGGGGATATCGTAGAGCACAACGGTCAATCCGGCGGACGATGTCACGGTCAATCATCAGTCTACTTCAAAGTAAAATCGTTCCACTACTGTACAAATTTCAGAAAATTATCAGAAAAATCCTAAAAAGTGTAAAATAAAGTAATTAAAAATAAAAATCTAACTACGCTCAGAAAAAGAGTTAAGGGAAAATTAAATCGATACTCTGTTGAAAATCAAAACATTATTCCCCGGTAACGGCGCCAAAAATTGATCGCTCGCAAATGATGTCGTTAAGTCATACGCAAAAGGTAATTTAGAAATTTATAAACCTTTTTTTCAACACTAAATTAATAAGATAGGATATGGTGAAATACGGGGTCGATCCTCAAGAAAAACTTTGACTAATAAGGAAAAATCAGAATTAAATCTCGAAACTCTAATTCTAAAGCGAAAAAGGATTGATTTGGGTTTTTTTAGAATTATTTAATGAAAACTAACTAGGAAAGCAATGTAAAAAGAATTGTAATAGATTAATGAGAAAACCTAGGGATTACTCAGTCCATTTTAGTTTCACTTCCTGTATTCTCTAGTTATCCTCTTGTTTTTTTATCTATATATTATAGATTCACAGTTTCTTAAACTTACATGAATCCCTAAAAGAAGGTGAGTGTTTTTCAAAGGTATATTTTATCTTCGATTAGCATAGATTGTCTTCGGGGTAACCTTAGCACAATCTATCGTCACTATGTACAAAATATCTCATCGGTTATTCACAAACCATATGAAAACCATCCTATAGATCTCTACCATCAATCACCGAAATCAAGTAGGCCTCAATATACATCAAGGAACTATGTTCCCTCAACTCTATTATCATTAAAAACATATCTATAAGATCATGTCCAGAAAGAAATATAAGTATCAAATTAGAAAAATATAGAAAAGCTACACTAAAGCTTCATGATATCCATAGTACAAAATTTAGCTACTCATCTTAGAGATGGAAATCATAGATTCGATGAAGAATTATTAGGATCCACACTGCATCTCCGTCTTCTCTTTGCTCCCTCAAAAATCGTCCAAAAGAAAGGCCCAAAATTTGGATTAAATAACCATATATATAGGGGAACTCCAAAAACTAGGGTTTTAGTTGAGTTGGACTCTTAATGCAGCTCGGATTTCCTGACGCAATTCTGGCAGCCTTTTTCGATCACAACTGGGTCCAACCCGTCCAGAATATGAAAACGAGTTCAACATGAAAGATCTAGACTAGAAAGGCTTCTGTCAGATGTTGAAGATTTTGTAATATTTTGAGTTACTTGCAATATTTTGTGAATATTATTCTGAACGTCAACGGACCAGTTTTTCAGCATCTGTATATTTCATAGTCATCAAAACTGGCATCAATCCATTAGGAGTCTCGGAAACATTAAAGTTCTACATCTTGATGTCTCCTAGCTGTTCTCCAAATTTCAGAATATTTTGATGTATGAAGAACATCCGGCGAATATTCTCCTGACAACTGACAAAGCAACATATTTCTAGCATATTAAACTTTTTCTGTAATTTTCAGCTTGAATCTTCATTAAACCTAAAATCAATTAACAAACTATCAAATACAAACACTCTAGGCCTAACAAAGGTAATTTAAGGGGTTTAATTATAAATATTTAGTGACTTATCAATCATCAAGTTTTCCCACCTAACACTATGATAGGGCCGAAGCCTAATACTGGGTATGTTTTATTAAACAATCAATCGGCCAATAAGGTTGCGGTCAACAATCCATCGGCCTATCAGGTAGGGAATGTTCAAAATGGTCGAGGTGGTCAGAATAGCTTAAGCCCCCATGATCCATTTTATCACCCAACGACAATACCTAATGATAATGTTCTTAGGCCAAATAAGATGAGCCAAATACCAGGAATGTTGATAGGTATGGCAAACAATGGTGCCTTTGCTAGTTCATCTAATCCTACCCCTTTGTATATTCCGATTAACCAGGGACCATTCAATGGCCAAACATTCGTCCAAAACACCAATTCTAGTCAAATAGGACAAAACCCAAATCCAAGGTTGATTGGCAATAATAGTGGAAATAATGGTGGTGGCATAAGGACAAACGATGTTCCCCCACCAGCCATTCCTCAGAACAATTATCGCCCAAGCGATGTTCCCCCACCTAGAGATGGCAAAATCGACCACATCGCTGGATAACTGAGCCGATCTGCACCGATGGGGACGGGTATGGTATAGATTTTTTACCCGTGGATACGGGTATGGTTTACAAAATTAAAATCCGCGTGGGTACGGGGCGGATTATGGTATTGGGTAATATCCGCCCCGCCCTGTTAATGAATGTTGGTTTGGTGAATTTTAAAGAGTTTATTTTTGGAATAATACTCTAATAGAGACTAAATGCTAATGACTGTTTGATGGATGTAGATTTTAGAGATTTTAGAGATTTTAGAGATTTTAGAGAGTGAATGTTGATGATAGTTTGGTGAATTTAGATTTAGATTTTAGAGATTGAATGATTTTTTTTTAGCTTTTGCGGATAACTGTGGGTTGCGCGGGTAATATCCGCGTACCCACGGGGATGGTTATGGTCCGTGATCCCCATTATCTGCGCGGGGACGGGGCGGTGCGGGTATGGGCGGAGGAGTGCAGGAACGGGGACGGTTATTCCAATATCTGCCCCAATCCGCCCCGTTGCCATCACCTGTCACGCCCCGACCTAGAAAACCCATCCAGATCGAGGCGTGAGCCACCTAAACCTGTTTAGGTCATCAATAGGCGCACAAATGTATAATTGCTACGAAGTTAAACAATTTAATCATCAAAATCATAAAAAAAATTCAGCAAAATCCCCTTTATAATTATAACACCAGAAACCTGTACATTTGATAGTTTTACAACTTTACAATTTCGATATCATTACTTTCCTCAATATCTACATTATAGAATATTACAACATTTCTCAAATAGAACTGAATCAATAATCATACAATTCTGTCCTTAAATACATCAGATTATACATCATTGATTAAAACTGTAAATGAACTATAGAAGATCTCTTTGAAACTCCAAGTCCTCGATCACCTCGAATTATCGCGCCATCTTCTAGAAGAACACCTGAAAGAAGGAACTGCATCGACCTGCATCGCCGATGCAGCCCAGGTAGGGTGAGCAACAATGCCCAGTAAGGTTCTACTCTACGGCACTCTCAAGGAAAAGAAACTACAACTGTGTCGTCTTTGTCCAATCCTAAGGCAACAAGGAACAGGCTTGGACAAGGGTCATGCATCACCAAGCGCCCCTCTACAGATCAGGGAAGGACAAGGGGCAAGTGCATCTCCCGTGCACTCCCACCTCTACAACCCTTAATAGGATAGCACCCACTGCCCTTAGCGATTGAAGCAGAGAACGACACGACCTCTACACCTCAATACCACAATTCAAAAGGGCATATCTATATACCAACCTCAATCAACACAAGATCATAAACCCACAATCTTGCCCTAGTCTTTCTACTCATTCCTCGGTCCTAAAGCTAGATCCGAGCTACCCGAGATCCTCGGATCGGCGATCGAACCCATCGCCCGCACCTAGCCTTAATGCTTCTAATGCATACAACATGCATGAAGTTAATCAAATATCTAGACCTAGATGTCTCTACATGCCAAATCATCAATCAATTGTCCAGGAGATTATCACAAAGCAAAATATATAATCCCACCATGACATTCATACATCCAAACCATATATAATATCATTCGATAAACAAGGGCGCACCTCTATCCCAATTAGTCTAAACATTCCCAATGTGCATTACTCCCGTGTTTAACCCACAAATGAATATAAACGGACCCATAGCCGGCCTTAGGCTTAAGCGTAATACAATAGTACATAACTGGTGTAATTACATGAGATCACTCGTATTGAATATGGGAAGGAGCAAGTGGCATTAAAGGATAGCAATTAGCCTAAATGGAAACGAGTCTCATCCAACCCATAGTCATAGTCGATCAAGCCAAATTAAGGTCTTAACCAAAGCCCCCAAGCATGATAAACCTTGAAGCATTAGCCAAACTAAAGATGCTTAACAAGAGAGAGTACCAAATCAGCGAAAAGAACGCAATACAGGGGTTAGGTCAACTCCGAACAATTATTCAAGGGTAATTCAACAAGAAAATAAAGTGAATCTCGTAATTAGTTGAAGCAATCCAAAAGAAATCCAAACATCCGACAGAGCTCAATTATAACTAGTTGATTCAAAGAAAATCCAAACATCCGACATAGCTCAATTATAACTAGTTGATTTAAAGAAAATCCAAACATCCGACAAAGCTCAATTAATTGATAGAGAAAATAACAAGGCTCAGCCAAAACCGTTGCGGCGAAGAAGCGAACCAACACACGCTTAGCGTGGATGTCCCGAGTCTAACCAGTTCCAAAGGAGAAACATAGCAGGTAACCACCACTTACCCAAAGACCATCCCAATCTACTTCTCTAGAAACAAAACGGAGGAATACAACTGGTAATCCATAACTCAGACACTAATCCAGCAACCCTCCCAAAAACAGAGGCTACGATTTTTAAACCAAGGATTGGCAGTCGATCCAAAAGAAAGTCCAGCAATCGCAGCAATTCCAGTCGACTATAAAATCCAACTATGACAATCAATCCCAGGCCAACCACCATGAAACATGAGGGAAGCATCGAAAGAGGGGGGAGGGGGGTGTTAGAGGGAGATCCGGCAAACAGAGAGCATGGGAGAACCCGAGAGAAGACCCAAAGGAAACCAGGGGAAACCCAACACCTCAAGCAACTCCATGGCAGCAAGAATGTAAGCATAGAGCATGAAAGCAGGGGAGGGGAAGGACACCATCGAGCATAGAACACCCATCATGCCACGGGAAACAGAGTAGGTACAGAAATCCCAAGCCACCAGCAAGAGAGGAAGAAAACAATCCATCGGAAGCCACAAACTCAACGAAAACCAACCATCACCGCAATAGGGGAGAAGATAGCATCACTCGAACCTAGTCTCCCATGGATCTCGACAGAACGGCAAAGAGAGAGGAAGAGATTCTCATCAATCCAACGTCCATCGAAGCATCCAGGCACAACATTGTAGCAATGGAAACAGAGTATGGCATAACAAGAGAAGGAAGAAGGAAAACAGTGCATCCATAGAAGATTCAGAGAATCATGCATCAGTAGAGCCTAATCAAGAGATTAGATTAGAAACCATACCTGTAGCGTCGAGCTCGCCTTCTCCTTCCTCTTCTCCGGCCGTGCGTCGCCCCCGAGCTCGAGATCTCTGCCGCTCGCACGTCAACGCCGATCGTCGCCTCTCCAACCGCGGTCGCCGCCGTCACCCAGCTCCTCTCCGATCGTGGTCGTCGCCGTCGGCATCTCCTCTCTCCCTCCCTCTCTCTTTCCTCGGGATCGGGTCGCCGCTCTCTCGCTCTCTCTCTCGGAATGGGTCGCGGCTGATGCTCTCACGAGAGAAGGGAAAAGGGTTTTAAGGGGATTAAATATGATCAGCTTGATCATAGCTCCCGGCCGTCCGATCAATCAAATCAGATCCCAGCCACTCAAATCTCGATCCTTACGATCAAATCCAGATCTTTCGAGCTAGGTACCCCTAAAGGTCTAATCAAACACATACATCATCATAAGGTCGTGTGTGTTCAACACGTGTGTGAAACCGACTCTGCCAAGGGTAATTTACTAAATTACCCCTGGAGTCGCAACGATCAAAGGAGATCGCGAAACAAGGCCCACCGAGCCAAACCAACCGAACCAGACCCTCGACCTACGCGGTCGGACCGGGTCCTCATACTACCCCCATCAACCATTCCTCAGAAACAATTATCGCCCATATGATGTTTTCCCACCAGTTATGCCTCAAAACAATTATCGCCAAAACGACATACCCCCTCCATTTATTCCGCAGAATAATTATCGACCAAATGATCCTATGATCAAGTACATTTCAATCCTTTTTATAATCCTATGGATGTTTTGTGAGAACAAGTGGCCAATATTCTGCACGAGCAAATTGGGTTAGGACGACCTGTCACTCGTCCAACTTATAGGAAACCATATCCAGATTGGGTCAATCAAATGTATCCATTCCCAAGGAACTATAAAGTTCTTGAATTCCCTATGTTCACTGGTGTGGACGAAACGTTTACCATAGAGCATATAGGGAAGTTTTCTATGCAATACGGAGAAGTGAACAATTACATAAAATTGAGGCTCTTCCCAAACTTATTAGCTGGAGTAGCCTATTCATGGTTCATTAAGTTGCCGGCCAATTCTATTCAAAATTGGCAACAAATGGAACATGCGTTCAATTCACAGTTTTACAAAACTGAACCAGAGATTACTATGGCTGATTTAGCTCAATTAAGACAACGGCCCGATGAGAACTCGGAGAATTTTGTTACAACGATTTAAAAGAGTGAGGAGTAAATGTTTTATTCCGCTTCATGAGAAAGAGTTTGTAAAGATCTCTCAAAGTGATATATCATTTGAACTTAAGAAAAAATTCCAAGATAGAGATTTTCTAGACTTGTTCCAACTGCAAGCTAGTGCTATACGCTATGAGCAGTTATTAAGGGAGGGAGATCAAATGAAAGCCTCTTCTCAAGGAACTTATTATAGAGACGTAAATTATGAACTCAATCAGGTCGATGAAGTCGATGATGGCTGTGAGTGTGCAATGGATGTATGTTTGGCTGAATTGATAAAGGGTCGGCCATGTATGTGTAATGCTCTTGCTAAACTTGAGCGAAACTTAAAATTAAAGAGATTACCAATGATGGCAAGCGTCAAATGAGAAAATTTACATTTGATATCTCTAAGGCCGATCAAATTTTTGATCCGCTGTTGAAGGACAAACAAATTAAATTGAATGATGGACATGTTATGCAAGGCTTTGAATGGATTAAGGGTAAAAAATATTGTAAGTGTCATAATACTTGGTCTCATCATACTAATAATTGTTTGGTCTTTCGGAATGTTTTGCAGGATGCTATTGACTTCGACAAAATCAGTTTTCCTTCCAAGGACATGGGAGTTGATGCTAACCGATTTCCCAAGACTGCTCTAGTGGAAATGGTGCTAATTGATGTGGTAAATTTTAAGTTGCCAAAATTCAAAATTATAATCGATGAGACTCAAGACGACAGTTGTCCAGATGTGTTCGTCCAACTTGGCCAAGATAAGGGAAAGGCACAAATACCTCAACAACTATGCCCAAGGTGTCATAGGGACCTCAGTTGCCCAATTACGCCAGTCGTCGGGACGAAGTTTCAATAGCCATAGCCCTGGCAATGGAATCGTGGTCAGCCGCATACCTACCCCAAGAGTTTTCTGTCTCAACCCTATCGGCCTGACAGGTGGTACAATTATAACTGTTACACTCGCCGATCAGTTCCAGTGGAGGAGATGATGAGGACTCAATGCCAGTGACATCAGAAGAAGTATGGCCAGATGATGAAGGCCAAGCAGGCTCAGGAAAGCAGTCAAGAGCAGACCGACGACACTATGGAGAACGAAGTAAACAATGCTACTTCTAAAGCCGGATGGAAAAATAGCAAGCTTTATCGTCCCAAGAAGGACGAGGAAGATGAGGAGGAAAACCAGATGATCTAGTTTAGAACAATGCCTCCGGTCATTGCCAACTATTGTATACTGCCTAGTAGCCTCGGACAACAATGTCTACTGGAGAGCGAATCTGATGTCTCTGATATGGCCGACGATGAGGAGGCGTCAGCTGCATTGGTCGATGAGACTGTGGGACAAATGTCAGTCAGTTTAATACCTGATGACGAGGACGAATATGTCAAAGTGGAGGAGAGAATAGATGTCAAGGCGAAGGCGAGGAGAAGGGGAGTATCCACTGAGCGATTTTGAAGGGAGCTATATGAAGCGGGTAACCCAAATGTGGCACTAGGTGGCTGTCCCAGTGGTAACTATGACTACTTAAGGACATACGGCGATGTGACAGTTAAACACTGGGTAAAGAAGACTCAAGTCGTAGCCCAGTTAACACCAACTGTGTGCACTCCCATTGCCCCAACTGGGTGGTGTGATGCAGAAGACCCAATGGTCGAGGACACCAAATGGGTGGAGATTGAAATACCCATTAAGGTTGAAGAAGAAGTGGCAAGAAGGAACATCTCCCAAAATAAACTCATCATGGACCTGTATAAGGCAGGTAACCTAGCTGTGAGCACTCAAGGTGAGCCTAGTAGGAAATTTGATTACTTAGTTTGCTACGGAAACCCAGTGGTAAAGAAATGGGTTCCCAAAGACGATGTGGCAAAGTATGTTCAGCGAGCCAAAATAGTACCAATAATCCCAACTGGTTGGGATGTGGAAGAAACAAAGGTTCAGCGAGAGCAAAAGGATGTTGATGTGATGAGTGCATGAAAGTGCACTCTAAATAGCCTTATAAACATATCAATTGCTAGATTATTATCCTTAATCAACATCTTTATTACTATTTTTACATCTATATGTTGCTTCACATGGTTGTTTGGAAAATGCAGGAAATTGGGGCTAAAAGAAGCTGTAAAGAGTATATGGATCAACTTCAAAAATTAATCTGTACCTGGTCATGAAGAACCAGATGATGTGCCATATATGGTTGGAAAGCTCTTGAAGTCTAGATTCTGGAGAACTTTATGGTTCGTGATTCCGAGTTTTCTAGAGAAAGTTACTGCACTTTTAGCACCGATGGCGCAGTCTGAATGGCAGAACAGAAAATAAGCTGAAAGTCCGATTGATCCGCCGATCGATCGGACTACGCAGAAACGTGACAGAACATATATTTTTCAGCCAAAAGGTATCCGATCGATCCCTCCATCCCTCCTAAGGGGTCCGATCGATCCGACACCTAAAGTCCGATCGATCGGACTCGGGAATAGCCAAAAACAGCGGATTTTTGCGCAACCGATCGATCCAACACCCATACACCGATCGATCGGACTTGGGAATTAAAGGTTGACAGTGTGAGGACCCGTACCTCCAACCCGGTCCGACCGCGTCGGTCGAGGGTCTGGTTCTGTTAGTTTGGGCTCGGTTGGCCTTGCTTTGCGATCCCCGGTGATCGTTGCAGCTCCAGGGGTAATTTGGTAAAATACCCTAAGCAGAGTTGGTTTCGCACATGCGTAGCGCACACACGGCCTTGTAATGATGTATGTGTTTGAATAGATCTTCAGGTGTGCCTCAGATCGAAGGATCTGAGTTCGATCGCGAAAATCGAGGCTTGATCAGTCAGGATCTAGTCTGACTAATCGGACGGCCAAGATCTGTTATTAACCCTTCATATTAATAGGTTAATAAAACCTATTTAAAACCCTAAGAGAACTATAGCCTCTAAACCATCGCGTGGAGAGAGAGAATAAGGGTGGCGGCTCAGCCGAGAGAGAAGAGAGGAGAGGACTCCGGCGTCGGTGTCCAGCGGCCGGAGGAGAGGAAGCGGGCGCGCATCCCGTCCGATGACGACGTCCGCGGCGACGACGGAGAGAAACGAGGCGGCGGCTGGGCTTTGCAGCGGCGACGACTTGCGATTGGCGGCGAGCTCGGGGACGACAACCGCGATCGGAGAAGAAGAAGAAGGACGAGATCTCGACGCCAGAAGTAGGGCTTCTTCCCTAAACTTGGTTTAGACTCTACTAGCTTAGAGTAGGATCGGTTTGATGCTTGCAATGTTAAGATCTTGGCTTTCTCTGTTGATTTCATGGTCTTCGATGTGTGCTTCTACTCTCATATTTTCTGTTATTGCATAGAGCTGTGGGAGTGATGGATCTTTGGAGCCTTGGTTTTGTTTTCCTCCTTTTCCCCTGTTTTTCCCGGCGTCTCCTTTCCTTTTTTTCTTCTTTCCGGTGGCTGTTTCCCCTGTTTTTCTGGTGGCTCTTCCCTTATTCTCCGGAGGCTCGTCCCTCTATTTTCTGGTGAGGAGTGTCTTGGTCTTTGGCTTCTTCGGCAGTGTTGCCTAGCCATGCCCTGTGTCCTGGTACGGCCCTCTTCTCTGTTTCCGGCGACCCCTTCTCCTTCCCCTCCGGTGAATGCCCCTTCCTCCTCTACACGAGGCAGCTTCTGTCGTCCCCATGACCTCTTTCACTCCATCCACCTCTCCGTGACCTCCAGCTTGCCGGGTTTCCTTTGTCAATCCGGGGGTTGCTTGGCCTTGATTCTCCCCTTCCCAGATGAATCCCTTCGGGGAATGGCTTCAAGCTGCTGCCAGGTCCAATCTCCCCCATGCTAGGTTTGTCTCTTGGCTGCTTCGGTCCGATCTGTGTGTTAAGTTCTATAGATATTTGATGAAATGCCAAAGAGAGTATCGAACTGCTGTTATTCGCTATCATGTTGCTGAGCCTGGTTCCCTGATGCATATAGCTTCCTTCTAGGATGCTCTATCCTAGGACAGATGTTATGCCCTATCAAGTTGCCATGCTCAATTATATTGCTATGCTAGACTTCTAAGTATGCTAGGTCATGACCTCTTTCCATACTATGCCATGTTGTTCCTGCTTGACAGTTAGACTATTGTTGCAAATATGCTTATCTTGATGAATTGTTGAGCATCTGATTCATGGCCGTCTGCTCTATTTTTCCATGGCTACGTGGATTGATCTTGAGTTGCTTCCGTGGTGGATTCTTATGTTTAGCTATCTCTAGTTAGTTCTCAATGCATGGTTTTCCGTTATCTTGATGAATCGACTATTACTGCCATGGCCAGTTAGCCCTACTTACCTTAAGTTTTCGAATCTGATCGTTTGACGAGCGATTGAGTAGAGTTTTGTTATTGATTGCTCAACGAGCCATTTCATTGATTCTTTGCCGTCGAGTGGTATATGAGTTTGGTAGTATCGCAGTATCAGTTGACTAATTGAGCTGATGATTATTCGAATACTTTATTATGTCTATTTGCTTTTCAATGCTTATGTTAGTTGAATATTTCAAGTATGCTTATTAATACCATGTAAGCCTAGGGCCGGTAGTGAGCCTGTTTTTATTTACTTTGTGGAAATGCTTATATTGTGCGGACCAGTGGTGCCCTGTTAGTTGATTAGCTGAGAATGTGCCATTGTACAATTTCTGGCTGACATGCGGTGCATGCCGTCGTAATGCCGGAATTTGGACTGAAATGTGATAACACTGTAATAGCTTAGTTTTCTTTTATGTATTATGCGATAAATTGGACATGCTTGATGAGATGTCATGTAGAGACACCTAGGCCTAGTTGTTTGAATAGGCTCATGCATGATGATTGCATTAGAGACATTCAGGCTAGGTGGTAGGCGATGGATTCGATCGCCGATCCGGGGTTCTCGGGTAGCCCGGATCTAGCCCTAGGACCGGGGTTTGGTTAGTCGAGGATTAGGACGTGATTGTCATCAATGATTATGTTGGATATCTTTTGAGGTTATTGCTATAGTCGACTATGGATTATATGTTCATATTTGAGGTGTAGAGGTCGTGTCGGTCTCCAAGGCCAAGTGCTAAGGATGGTTGTCGATGTCCCTGACATGTGTGTCCCCGCGAGAGATGGTATGACTGGGCAGGGTGGTACCTGGACAGGAGCCCGCAGTCTTTGTTTCCTCTCGTCTGTTCTTGGGTGAGGGTGGGACCTGGACAGGAGCCCTCGGGAATCGACGGGGTTATGGGGCCCCTTGGCATCTCTTAGGCTTAGGTGGAGAACGACACAGTTGCAGTTTCCCTTCCTTTCTGTGCGACGTAGAGTAGAACCCTACTGGGCATTGTTGCTCACCCTACCTGGGCTGCATCGGCGATGCAGGTCGATGCAGTTCCTTCTTTCAGGTGTTTTTTTAGAAGATGGCGCGACATTTCGAGGTAATCGAGGACTTGGAGCTTCGAGGAGTTCATCTACAGATAATTTACAGTTTTGATCAATGATGTACAAGTTGATGTATAAATCGATGTATAACATGATGTATTCGAGGACATGATTGTATGATCTTTAATTTAATTGTATTGGAGAAATGTTGTAACGTTCTTTAATGTAGACATTTGAGGAATGTATTGATTGATCATTTTGTCCTAGTTGTAAAATTATCAAATGTACAGGTTTCCTGTGTTATAATTATAAAGGGAATTCTGCCAAAATTTTTATGAAGTTGAGAATTAAATTGTTTTAATTCATAGCAGTTATAGACTTGTGCGCCAATTGATGATGTAAACAGGTTTAGGTGATTCACGCCTCAATTCGGATGGGATTTCTGGGTCGGGGTGTGACAGACAGAATGTATGCTTTCTAGAGGAACACAGTTCGATCGATCCATCCATCGATCGGACTCGGGAATAGCCAGAGACGGAGGATTTTTACGAAACCGATCGATCCGACACCCTTAGTCCGATCGATCGGACTCGGGCGAAGCCAAAAATTGAAGTTTTTAATGAGAGGGATCGATCCAACACCCTGGGAGGGATCGATCCTACTTTCCCAGTGAAGAAAATCAACGGTTTAGATCAAATCCGTGGATGGAGAGACTTTGGGGCTATAAATAGGATATTTAGGGTTATCAAAGGGGATCTTTTTGGGAGGACTTTTCTGGAGCATCTGGAGGAGAGGAAGCCGCGTTAGGGTTTTGTTTTCTTTGTCTTTCTTTCTTTATTTTTCTTTGAACACTTTTGTCGTCTTTATGATGAACATGAGTGGCTAGTTTCTTCTCTAAGGTACCGATGTGGCCCTAACTGAATCATTCTATATTATTGGATCATGATTATTTTATCAGTTTATTTTCCTTGTTTCATTCATTATTATAACTGAGATCTTAAATACCTTTATCTGGCCAATAAAAGTATTATAGATTGTTTTATGTGAGATTGGGCGAGGGTTCATTCCCTAATCTTGCAGGATCTATGAATGAATGAGTTTATGTCGAGGCCGGGTTCAAGCTAAGAGTATTCTTGGTTCATAATTGTTCTTCAGAGCTTAATAAATTCTTGGTTAACACTTAGTTATGGGTTCATTAGCTAGGGTTAATTGAGGGTACTTGGTGAAAACCGCGGCCGAACGGATCATCATACCGGAAGAACGAGCCCTTGGAATTAAACTGAAATCTTTATTGATTCAATACATAGAATGAGGATGTTATGGTGAAATCGGAACCTTAGTATTCATCCATCATATTTCCATCATTTTCTTATGTCGTTATTAGATCATCTATTTTTGAGACTTCATATTTCTTATTTTCCCTTCCTTATTTTCTTTCTTTTCTGTTCTTTAGCGTTTTACTCTAATAATCTCTACAAATCTCTGTGGGTACGATACTCGTCTTGCTACTATACTGATTGCACCGATTCATATACTTGCGAGATATAAAATTTATTCATCAAGTTTTTGGCGCCGTTGCCGGGGATTTGATTAGAGTTTGTTAGTAGTGAATGCAAGGTCGCCGATCACGGAAAGGAAAGTTGTTGCCCTTGAACGATAAAGTAGATCAAATTGGTTGGAAGAAGAGATCTCACAAAGACAGCTTGTCCACATCAGATCTAGGAGTTCAAGAGGAGAAACAAGAAGAGATGGAGCTTAATAACAATGTACGTCCTTTGGAGGAGTACGCGAGGCCTACTATTTCTACCTCACCTTCGTGCATCGCATTACCTGCAGAGGCTAGGAATTATGAACTTAAAAATCTACATTTTTCTATGCTTCCTGAATTTCATGGTTTACCTTCTGAAGACGCACTAACGTTTGTGAAAGATTATTATGCTACTATTCAGACTTTTCCTTTAGGTGGCATTACTGAAGATCACTTGAGGATGCGATGTTTTCCTTATACCCTAAAGGATAAAGCGAAGAGATGGTTGATGTCGTTGCCTCCTGGATCACTCACTACTTGGGATGCAATTTATAACAAGTTTGTTAGTAAATTTTATTCTCATGCAATGACTACTAACTTGAGAAGGCAAATTTCAAATTTTCAGCACGCTGATGGAGAACCATTCCATGAAGCATGGGATAGATTTAAGATGCTTTTGATGCAATGTCCACATCATAATTATTCTTTAGAAAATCAGATGCAATATTTCTATGATGGACTAAATCTTTCTTGTCAAACTATGGCAGATAATGCTGCAGGTGGAGCGATGTTCAAAAGGACACCACCGGAGGCATATAAAATCTATGAGATGCTAGGATCTAACTCGCAGCAGAGAAACACATGGAATAAGGCGAGAGGCATCTATGAGCTGAACCAGAATGACGACACGGCAAGGCAGATTGCAGCCCTTAACAAGAAGATGGACGCGATGATGTCCACACAAGCAAAACCAGTTGAGGTTTGTTCAATTTGCAATGTTGTTGGTCATAGGTTTGAGTCATGTCCTTCTGGTAGTGAATTTCCTGAATATGTGCAAGAACAAGCTAATTTGATGAATACTTATAACCCGAGACCTAGATTTGACCCTTATGCAAATACTTACAATCCTAGTTGGAGGGAGCATCCGAATTTTTCATGGAAAAATATTGCTAATGCTAGTATGCCTACTGCTAATCAGTCTAACCCACCTGTTAAGTCGTCTTTGGAAGCGACTATGTTAGCTTTTATGCAGAAAATAGATTTAAAGATGGAAAAACAAGATTCAGCCATTGCTCAACAAGGTGCAGCCATTGCTCAACATGATGCGCTACTAAAGAATGTTGCAGCATCCATTGGGAAGTTGGAAGTTCAAGTGGGACAACTTGCTGATGTTGTAAGAGCCCACGTTCCAGGCAAATTTCCGAGCCAACCTGAGCAAGCAAAAGCGGTGACAGTTCTTCGTTCAGGTAAGATAATTAATAATAAGATTAATGCTGAAGTTATTGATGAGTGTAATGATGATGCAAGTGAGGAAGTCGAAACGGAGGAACCCTCGAAAAAGACACCAGTGGCTACATCAGCTTTTGATCATGAAAAGAGAGCAAAGTCAGTTCCGGAGGTTCATCACAACACTCCTCCACCATATGTGCCGCCGGTTCCTTTTCCAGGACGCCTAAAGAAAGCTAAAATGGATAAGTCATATTCTGAAATTTATGATATTCTAGCTAAGGTTAATGTGAACTTACCATTACTTGATGTGATCAGGAACATGCCAGCATTTCCAAAATTCTTCAAGGAACTAAGTACTTCTAAGCGTAAGTATGAACCTCATGAAAAAGTGATGGTTTCAGAGATGGTAAGCGCGGTTCTACAAAGGAAGCTTCCACCCAAGCTTAAGGATCCAGGGAGTTTTAACATTACTATTATTGTTGGTGATACAAAGATAGGAGAGGCAATGCTTGATTTAGGAGCCAGTGTTAATTTTATGTCTTACTCTGTTTTTCTTCAGTTAGGGGTGGGGGAATTAAAACCTACTACAATGTCTCTACAACTTGCAGATCGTTCAATTAAATATCCATTAGGCATTGTAGAAGACATTTTAGTACAAGTTGATAAATTAATTATTCCTGCTGATTTTGTGATATTGGTTATGTATGATGCGCCCTTACATGATAGGAATTTACCAATTTTGTTGGGACGTCCATTTATGGCCACAGCCAAGACTATGATTAATGTGCATGATGGTAAGCTCAGCATGACAGTTTTAGGTGAAACTGTTGAATTTAAAGTTTTTGAGTCTATGTCCTATCCTTCAAACTCTTTTGATTGTTTCTCAATAGATGTTTTAGACTCATTGGTGTTTTCTAGTTTCATGCAGGAGCAAGTGAAGACAAATTTGGAAGCGGCATTGACAATGGAAAAGGAGGAGTTGCAGAATTACGAGGGAGCAGAGGAGGTTATAGGAGCCCTTGAGGCATTGCAGCCATGCTTCTTGATGAATCTCGGTTAGACATGCTAAACAAATCTTATTCTAAAATGGTTTCATCAATAATTTCCCCACCAAAGCTTGAGTTAAAACCTCTTCCTAATAATCTGACATATGCATATCTTGGTGAGAATGAAACCCTTCCTGTGATTATTGCTTCTGACATTACTCCATTGGAAGAGGAAAAATTATTGAGAGTTCTTAGGGAGCATAAAACTGCAATAGGATGGACAATTGCAGATATTAAAGGAGTAAGTCCTACTATGTGCATGCACCGCATTATTTTGGAAGAGGATGCCAAACCTATACGGGACGCCCAGCGTCGCCTCAACCCAAACTTGAAAGACGTTGTTCGGGAGGAGATCCTTAAGTTGCTCGATGTTGGCGTTATATACCCTATTTCTGACAGCAAATGGGTAAGTCCAGTTCACGTGGTGCCTAAGAAATCAGGGATAACAGTTGTGAAGAATGAGAACAATGAGCTCATACCCACGAGGATGACTACTGGATGGCGTGTCTGCATCGATTATCGTAAGCTTAATGCAGCTACTAAAAAGGACCACTTTCCTTTACCTTTTATTGATCAAATGCTTGAACGCTTAGCTGGTCACTCATTTTATTGTTTTCTTGATGGATTTTCAGGTTATAATCAAATTGCTATCGCCCCAGAGGACCAAGAGAAGACAACTTTCACCTGTCCGTTTGGAACATTCGCATACAGAAGGATGCCGTTCGGATTGTGCAATGCACCTGCCACCTTTCAAAGATGCATGATATCGATTTTCTCTGACATGATAGACAGGTTTGTCGAGGTATTCATGGATGATTTTTCTGTATTTGGGAATTCTTTTGATAATTGCCTTGCACACCTAACCTTGGTGCTTAAAAGATGTGAAGAGACAAATTTGACATTGAGCTGGGAGAAGAGTCATTTCATGGTAAGGCAAGGTATTGTTTTGGGACATGCTATTTCTAGTAAAGGTATTGGAGTAGATAAAGCAAAAATAGATTTGATTGAGAAATTACCGCCCCCTACTTCTGTGAAAGGTGTGCGGAGTTTTTTGGGCCATGCAGGATTTTATCGCAGATTCATTAGAGATTTTTTTAAAATTGCACGACCTTTGTGTGATTTATTGGCCAAAGATAGTGAGTTTAAGTTTAGTAAAGCTTGTCTTTATGCTTTCAATACTTTGAAAGAGAAATTGATTACTGCACCAATTATTATGCCTCCTGATTGGTCGTTGCCCTTTGAAATAATGTGCGATGCTTCTGATTATGCTATAGGGGCTGTTTTAGGACAAAGGGTAAATAAGGTCTCTCATGCTATTTATTATGCAAGTCGTACTCTCAATGATGCTCAAATCAATTATTCAACCACTGAGAAAGAATTACTTGCTGTTGTTTTTGCACTGGAGAAATTTCGCTCTTATTTGATTGGATCTAAAGTTGTTATTTATTCAGATCATGCAGCATTGAAATATCTATTAACCAAAAAGGATACCAAGCCTAGGTTAATCAGGTGGATCCTGTTGCTGCAAGAGTTTGATTTGGAAATAAGGGACAAGAAAGGGAGCGACAATGTAGTGGCAGATCACTTGTCACGATTGGAGCACATGGACGGCTTTAAGGATGTACAACCCATCCAAGAATGCTTTCCCGATGAACAACTCTTCTCTGTGAATGGTAAAGAGCCCTGGTATGCGGATATTGTTAACTATTTAGCTAGTAATGTTCTGCGTACTGAATTGAGTTCACAGGAAAAGAAAAGATTTTTATCTACTGTTCGATATTATTTTTGGGATGATCCTTATTTATTTAAGCATTGTCCTGATCAAATAATAAGGCGTTGTGTTCCAGAATATGAGCATGATGATATATTGAAATTTAGTCATGAATTAACTTATGGAGGACACTTTGGAGGTAAGAAAACTGCTTTTAAAGTTCTTCAATCTGGTTTCTTTTGGCCTACATTATTCAAGGATGCATTTAATTTTGTTGCTAAGTGTGACAGATGTCAACGGTCAGGGAACATAAGCAAAAGGAATGAGATGCCTCTTACAAATAATCTAGTGGTGGAATTGTTCGATGTTTGGGGCATAGACTTTATGGGACCGTTTCCTCCATCATACGGGTACACATATATTCATATTGCTGTAGATTATGTGTCTAAGTGGATTGAAGCAATTGCAACCAGGAACAATGACAGCAAGACCGTGGTGGGATTCTTGAAAGATATGATTTTTATAAGGTTTGGTACACCTCGGGCGATTATAAGTGATGGGGGATCACACTTTTGCAATAGAGCATTTGATGCATTGTTGAAGAAGTACAACATCACTCATCGGGTCGCAACGCCTTACCACCCTCAAACGTCGGGGCAAGTGGAGGTGAGCAATAGGCAAATAAAAACGATCCAGGAACGAGTTGTTGGCACTACAAGGAAGGATTGGGCGGTGAAATTGAATGATGTTCTTTGGACATATCGCACCGCATATAAAACTCATATTGGTATGAGCCCTTATCGCATTGTGTTTGGAAAAGCATGTCATTTACCTGTGGAGTTGGAGTATAGGGCATATTGGGCAATCAAGCAGCTGAATTTTGACATGAGAGAAGCGGGGGAAATGAGAAAGATGCAATTGAACGAATTAGATGAACTGCGGAATGAAGCGTATGAGAATGCTAAGATTTTCAAGGAAAGAACCAAGCTCTATCATGATAAAGTAATACAACGAAAGGAGTTTACGCCAGGTATGAAAGTTTTACTTTATAACTCACGAATGAAATTCTTTCCAGGTAAATTAAGGTCAAGATAGACGGGTCCCTTTAAAGTGACACAAGTATCTTCTTATGGTGCTGTTGAAATTGAGAATGAAAGGAGTGGAAGCAAATTCAAAGTCAATGGGCACCGATTAAAGTTGTATTTGGAAGGACCATCAGAAGTTGTGGATGCCGCAAATTTTGTTGAACCTTAAGGCTTTGCAGTACGTCTTGCCTAGACGTTAAATAAAGCGCTGGGTGGGAGGCAACCCACCAAGGTAACCTGTTTTTAAGTTTAAGTTTCAGTTTTCAGTCTTATGTTTGTCTTTTGTTTTCTTTTAGGTTTTCAACCACCCTGAGGATCCTTGAGGAGATGTTCGCTATTCTATCAGGTGGCCTCTTTCTTATTTATAGTATCTTGTCTCTTCTTTCTCTGGAAATTTTTGGATTGCCACCTCCTACATATATATATATATATATATATATATATATATATTTTATTGGATAAATGCACACATTGAGGACAATGTTGATTTCGGGTTGGGGGGTGCAGACATTCATAACCTTATTCATACTACCTTGTGGGTATAATAGTGTTAACCTTATTCATACTACCTTGTGGGTATAATAGTGTTAAATTGTACGTGAGTTGAAATTTTTATGCGTATTATACATGCTGTATTCATATGGATTGGCCTATACATTGATTGCATGTGTGATAACCTGAAGGTAGAATATTATGTGACTCACACACGAACACGTTCTGTGCAGTGGTAATTATACCTACCAAAGGAATGAGCATGCTATTGTCAATCTAAACCATGATTTCAGCATTAGCTAGTGTTGAGTATTGCATGCAGAAAAAAAAAATAAAGAGAAAAAGTTCTGGAGCTTGATTAAGCTGTGCTTAAACACCTATTAGGTGATCTACTGAGTAACCGGGTGTTCTTGCCTCAGGAAGCAGGGAGCTCGCGTAAAAAGGTAGAATCACTAATAGCTAAAAAAACTACTCAGTGTTTTGTTAAGTAATCGGGTCTCTGCGCCTCATGAAGCGGAGAGTGCTCGTGTAAAAAGGCAAAATGTCTGATAGTTGCAGAAAAAAAAAAGGAAAAGAAAAAAAAAGCATGTTGTACTTAAAGTGTGAGGGTTGGATGATTGGTTATGAAGATAGTAGTGTGTTTGGACTAATGGTGGGTAGAAGTTACTTCTGTACGTAACATTTATTTCTCACGTCACATGTGTTCTTCTGGATGGTGATTAGCATGATTGAAGTGTAGAAGTTGATTTCATATGTTGGTAGTATGTGTATGAGTATAAGAAGTTTTCGTGCTCTGTACGATATAGAACACTATTGACTTGACAAGGTAGAACTCTTATTATTATGCATGTCTACAACCTACGATCGTTGGTGTGCTTAATATATTTTATGCGCTTAAAATTGCTAGAGACTAGAAATAAGCTGGTTGGGGGGTGTGATGAGTGCATGAAAGTGCACTCTAAATAGCCTTATAACCATATCAATTGCTAGATTATTATTCTTAATCAACATCTTTATTATTATTTTTACATCTATATGTTGTTTCACATGGTTGTTTGGAAAATGCAGGAAATTGGGGCTAAAAGAAGCTGAAAAGAGTATATGGATCAACTTCAAAAATTAATCTGTACCTGCTCATGAAGAACCAGATGATGTACCATATATGGTTGGAAAGCTCTTGAAGTCTAGATTCTGGAGAAGTTTACGGTTCGTGATTCCGAGTTTCGTAGAGAAAGTTACATCACTTTTAGCACCGATGGCGCAGTCTGAATGGTAGAACAGAAAATAAGCCGAAAGTCCGATTGATCCACCGATCGATCGGACTACGCAGAAACGTGACAGAACATATATTTTTCAGCCATAAAGTATCCGATCGATCCCTCCATCCCTCCTAAGGGGTCCGATCGATCGGACACCTAAAGTCCGATCGATCGGACTCGGGAATAGCCAAAAACAGCGGATTTTTGCGCAACCGATCGATCCAACACCCATACACCGATCGATCGGACTTGGGAATTAAAGGTTGACAGAACATATGCTTTCTAGAGGAACACAGTTCGATCGATCCATCCATCGATCGGACTCGGGAATAGCCAGAGACGGAGGATTTTTACAAAACCGATCGATCCGACACCCTTAGTCCGATCGATCGGACTCGGGCGAAGCCAAAAATTGAAGTTTTTAATGAGAGGGATCGATCCAACACCCTGGGAGGGATCGATCCTACTTTCCCAGTGAAGAAAATCAACGGTTTAGATCAAATTCGTTGATGGAGAGACTTTGGGGCTATAAATAGGATATTTAGGGTTATCAAAGGGGATCTTTTTGGGAGGACTTTTCTGGAGCATCTGGAGGAGAGGAAGCCGCGTTAGGGTTTTGTTTTCTTTGTCTTTCTTTCTTTATTTTTCTTTGAACACTTTTGTCGTCTTCATGATGAACATGAGTGGCTAGTTTCTTCTCTAAGGTACCGATGTAGCCCTAACTGAATCATTCTATGTTATTGGATAATGATTATTTTATCAGTTTATTTTCCTTGTTTCATTCATTATTATAACTGAGATCTTAAATACCTTTATCTGGCCAATAAAAGTATTATAGATTATTTTATGTGAGATTGGGCGATGGTTCATTCCCTAATCTTGCAGGATCTATGAATCAATGAGTTTATGTCGAGACCGGGTTCAAGCTAAGAGTATTCTTGGTTCATAATTGTTCTTCAGAGCTTAATGAATTCTTGGTTAACGCTTAGTTATGGGTTCATTAGCTAGGGTTAATTGAGGGTACTTGGTGAAGACTGCGGCCGAACGGATCATCATACCGGAAGAACGAGCCCTTAGAATTAAACTGAAATCTTTATTGATTCAATACATAGAATGAGGATGTTATGGTGAAATCGGAACCTTAGTATTCTTCCATCATATTTCGATCGCTTTCTTATTTCGTTATTAGATCATCTATTTTTGAGGTTTCATATTTCTTATTTTCCCTTCCTTATTTTCTTTCTTTTCTGTTCTTTAGCGTTTTGCTCTAATAATCTCTACAAATCTCTGTGGGTACGATACTCGTCTTGCTACTATACTGATTGCACCGATTCATATACTTGCGAGATATAAAATTTATTCATCAATCAACAAGTTTGGGCATCGTGGGTTGGGCAAGTTATCCAGGTCGAGCCAAAGTCCAAAGGCAAAGCAGTTCAAAATTTGGTTGGGTCATCGGCCAAGTCTCATACGGAGAATCACCGGCTAGAAAGCAAGGTTATATTTGACAGGCCGACAGAAGCCATGATGCGCCATCTTCGACCTTTGCACATTAAGGCCGAGATCAATGGTGTTCCTGTGAGTCGGGTTGTGATTGACATTGGGGCTATAGTTAATGTAATCCCTGACAATATGATGAAAAAGTTGGGCAAGATAGATAATGATTTGATTCCCACATATATAACTCTAACAGGCTTTAGTGGGGTACGAGCTCCTGTCAAAGGGATTCTCCCTTTAGATGTCAAAGTGGGAAGTGTGATAAGAACGACAACATTCTTCGTTATGGACTCATCGACCAGTTACAACGTGCTACTTGGTCGCGACTGGAATCACGACAGTCGTTGTGTTCCGTCGTCCTTTCATCGATATTTGTTTTTGTGGAATGCCGAAAGGAATGTGGAATCCATTATGGCTGACAACATGCGCTATAGCGTTGAGACTTATGCTGTAGAGGCTTCCTTTTATAATTGCAATTATGGGCCATTGCAGTTCATGCAGATAGACGACACTTTGAAGGTAGTATCAGAAAATGGGGCTATGTTGAAAGAGTGCGTGGCTAAGCTGTTTGATCCTGCAAGACCAACCTCTGCGGTCTTTGCTCAAGGAGTTGGTTGATCATCAGTAAAAAAATTGAGGTGATGAGTACAAAACCTGAGAGAGATCGGACCATAGTTACGGCCTTAACAGCCAAGATAATGGTCTATCATGTGGAAACGTTCATGACTTCAAATATGAGCGATATCGACTATTTGAAAGAACTCCCTCAAGAGGAAGAAAAGAAAGTTCCTTATGACAAACGTGGAAATATGCAAGCCCAAGACCCGTTGGAGGAAGTGGACATTGGCGAAGAGGGCGATCATCAGCCAACCTTCATAAAGCAAACTTCTCGACCAAAACGTGAGGTATGAGCTCATTTCTATTCTTCGTTCTTATAAAGAGTGTTTTGCATGGGATTATGAAGAAATGCATGGTCTATTTAAATAAGTAGTTTCTGTTCTTTATCTTTCCTGTTATTGTTCTTAATTCTTCTAGTTTAATTAGTAATTAATATAATTTTAGATTAATTTAGATTCTATTTAAAAGATAATATAGATTTACTTTCATTTCTCTTTACTGTCATTCCATTTAATATAATTTAATTAAGCTTGATCATATTTTCCATTTAAATAGACACCTCTATTCGAACATAATTTAAAGGAGTTTAAACTTTATCACATCCCTGATTTTAATATTAAGACTAAGTTTGACCATTGCTGGTCTACGACAAGATTTCCACGTCAACAACACCAATTGTGTTGATATTTTATGTAGAGTGCCAATTTTTATGAGTCCTCCATCTTGAATTGTGCATTTTTTTAGTGGTTGGAGATGCATGTGTAGAAGGTCATGAATGAAGTTTATTATTTCTTGTTGGGACAACTGAGAATTGATGTTTTACTAACAAAATTTGCAGTGAGAATTGTGGCTCTAAGCTATAATTTGTCGGAATTACTACCAAAGGACATATGTATCTTGACATTGCCATTTGCTTCATTGAAGTGCATCTTTTTGTGACATTCCTTTCAGTTTATGCAGATAAGGTGGCAATGCAACTGATAAATGCCGACAATGTCATGTGACAATGGAAAATCAGAAACTAGACCTTGAAATCCAGCGTCATCATTCCCGACTAACTTAAGGGCATCCACATCAGATGCCCTATATGCCTCCCTACCCTAAAATAGGGTAGGAAATATAGGGGAGATGGCCTTTGGGGAGTTGCATCAGCTTCCCTTCATCTCCCCTATAATGGAGGAGATGAACAGTGCTCACTGTAGCATACCCTATCTTATATTTTATTCAGAAAATATGGTCATTTAGTCATATATGATATTTATTTTACCTCTCTCTTTCCCCTCAACGAGTATTTAATATATAATATTTTCAAAGTTTAATTTTGTATATTATATTAATAGAACTATTAATATAATATATTGAGATAAAATTATATATTATTTATTCTATATTATATTTTAATATATAATATTTTCAATTTTAATTTTGTAATATAATATAAATTCTATAATTATATGACTGTCAAATAATAAATGAAGTAGAATATAAAAAGAAAGATAAGGAATGAGTATTTTAATGATATAAGGAATGGTTTAGGGAAGCTGATGTAGGGTGTTGTAAATAGGGAAGATGTAAAGTATGGAAGTAATATATATTGGAGTATTTTAGAGAAGATGGATAGGGAAGCTGATACGGATGGCTTAGGTGACATCAAATACACTTGTACTGCAAACTTCTTGAATGCCATGAACCGGTGGAGCGCAGAAAAGCAGGTTGGATGCTGGTGGGAAAGGATTTGGGGTGTGTGGCAATTTATATATTATCAGTATCATCACTTATGATCCTTCTTCATTGCCTTGAGTCTTTATAGACCTAATATTGGAAGTACTGTTCTTCCCAATCTTGTATGAACTTCAATATTTGAAATCCTTTTCCCTACGCTCACAAATTCCTTCCCAAAAAAAGTCATCAGCATGTCAAATGTGCAGCAGAAGTGGTGATCCTCCCGCTATTCTTTCACTGGAGGATTTCGTCATGATATTAATCTTTGATCTTAGCCGGTTTATGGGAAATATTTACCTCAATTTTGGCTCACTACTCTGCCCATTTGACTAGCTCTATACTCATCTTGATCTCATGAGGATGCTCAGGATGGCCTAGAAGAGATTTCATTCAAACCCAATCTGTTTAAAGATGCATGGGTCGGGCTAAAGTGTTTTTGACTTTTTGTCCAACCCCGGTCCATTGATGGCCATCGAATAAACAACAACCGACTCCATTAGCGGATCCAACCGACAACTATCCGGTTCGGTTCACCGTGATAAAAACCCAGCTCTCACCCTTAATCCAACGGCCCAGATCCAATCCTTAGCTTCACATTCTAGGGTTAACGGTTCCACCATTGACATATAAATTCTCAGTTCTCGCAGTACCCCAAACCCTAGTAGGTCATCGCCGTCCCAAGCCGTTGCTCTACGCTGCCGCTGCCGCTGCCGCTGCCGCTGCCGCCGTCATGGGCCGCGTGATCCGGGCTCAGAGGAAGGGAGCGGGTTCGGTTTTCAAATCCCACACGCACCACCGGAAGGGCGCCGCCCAGTTCCGGAGCCTCGACTTCGGTGAGCGCAACGGATACCTCAAGGGCGTCGTCACCGATGTCATCCATGACCCCGGCCGAGGCGCCCCCCTGGCTAAGGTCACCTTCCGCCACCCCTTTCGATACAAGCTCCAGAAGGAGCTTTTCATCGCCGCCGAGGGCATGTACACTGGCCAGTTTGTCTACTGTGGACGCAAGGCCACCCTCATGGTCGGCAACGTCTTGCCTTTAAGATCCATCCCTGAGGGTGCTGTCGTTTGCAACGTCGAGCACCATGTTGGAGATCGTGGGGTGCTCGCTAGGGCTTCTGGGGATTACGCTATCGTTATCTCTCACAACCTCGACAATGGAACCAGCAGGTCTCCCCCGGCCTCTGGTCTTTACTTCCTTGCTTTGTCCCCTTTCTTATGGTCTTCTAAGTTTAGAATTTCGTTGGATAAGATCTTGTATCTATTTAGTTGGATCCGTGTTTTAGATATGTTATCTTGAATCTTGTTTATTTGTTGTTTATTTCTTTGATCGTGATAATTCAGTCATTGAGGTCCAATGCTGCTGTGCTTATTCATAGCTACTGTCTGTCTGAAATTTTGGTTTTCACCTATTAATTTGTTGGCTACTTGGTTTCTAAATAATCTGGGTAGCTATTCACTATTCATGCATGTTTTCAGATATGCTAACAACCTGTGGTTTTGTGCTCTATAATTGTTGGGGTGATGCGGCTATGAAATAGTTATCAGACTACTACTCAGGTCTTTGTTGTGTTGTGTTGATGCTGGCTCGTTTGTTTCATGGTATTATAGGTGGGATAGGATTAGTAATCCCGTGGACCCCACTTTATCTTATTTTAGGCATGTGATAAATAATCTCGTTGGGACTCCATATCCCATGTACATGGGATAAAATAATCCTAGGGGAGGTGGGATATGTAACCCCTTGAGATAAGATCCATTGGATGAAAAAATAAGAAAAGTTTAAATATCTTATTAAATCTTCTCCCATCTTATGCTTTGTCTTAATAGTTTAACCCCTTACATCATCTTCCGGGAGTGGGAGATTATATCTGCCCATATCCTATGCCGTGAAACAAACGTGGCCTTATTGTTCAATTGTGGTTAAAACTAGGAATTCCTATGTGGTTCACACTCCCCCTAGTTTTGTTCCGGAGCAACAAAGCTTGGAGCGAAAATTCAGTTATAGTTATGTTACTTTGATTCATATTGATGTTAATTCGCCACATAAATATATGTGAAGACAAAGGAAATCATTTGACTTTCAAATAGGTTGTACCTTGTATCCATAGTAGCTATTATCTGATCATTTCGTGTTTCTTAGATCTTTACATCCATAGCAGCTATTATCTGATCATGTCGTGTTTCTTAGATCTTTACATCTTGGTAATGTTTATGCGTTTCATTAGAATTCTTTGCTTTTTCAATGCCATTGCGTGGAATTGTTTTCTGCAATTATGACACTCCTTGTTATGGCAGCAACTTATGACATGATTGAGGGAATTAAAAATTGATTTTGAGATATCTCTATCATGATGTGGACTTGTTTTGAGTCATTGATCTTTCTTGTCCCTGTTTGGTTGGAAAAAATGTGTGATAGGCTAGCTGATCATGTGTTTTGCTTAGAATATCCTGTAGAAATCTGCACCAATGGTAGTTTTTGATTAAGTTTGCATTAGACTTAAACTCCCAAGTGTTGAGATGTCTCATTCAGTTAGGATATGTGATGTGGAAAGATCCTTGTGATGTTTTGGCGACGAGTATTTTTGAATTGGAGGTGTTGATGAAGCAGCTGCGTGCACAACATTCACAGTAGATGATGATATGATCAATATTTGGCGAGTTTAAATTCATGGTGTTGCTTTTAGCAGTTGATATTGCTTCTTTTTTCATGGCTGAAGTGGTTGAAGATTGCTCTGGTCATGGATAATGTGAAAATTGTACTATATTGGTGTGAGTGCCATGGCCCTCCGGTGAGAGGCCAACCATGTGTTTTGCTTCCATGCCTTATAGATCCAATGAAGTACCTAGCTCTTTAGATGCAAAGAAGCAAAAATGTAGTACATGAAGTCATTGTATGTTACATTGCTAGCGATCTGATACCTTCTTTCTACTTTTGCCTATTGAATTTGTTTGTGAGATGGAATGCTCTGTGCCCCCCTGTTCATCGTTTTGTCTTGTTGTGACAACTAGATAGTTTTATGCAGTACTAATATTCTGGGATTATCTACTATTGTTTGACAGGATCAAGCTACCTTCTGGCTCAAAGAAGATTGTGCCGAGTGGTTGCCGTGCCATGATTGGACAGGTTGCAGGTGGGGGTAGGACTGAGAAACCCCTCCTGAAGGCTGGCAATGCTTACCACAAGTTCCGTGTGAAGAGAAATTGCTGGCCTAAGGTTCGTGGTGTGGCAATGAACCCTGTTGAGCATCCCCACGGAGGAGGTAACCACCAGCACATTGGGCACGCTTCCACTGTTCGCAGGGATGCCCCTCCTGGGCAGAAGGTTGGTCTAATTGCTGCAAGGAGAACTGGACGACTCAGGGGTCAAGCCGCTGTCACCGCTTCCAAAGCAGAGAAGGGTTCTTAGAATGTTTGGCTCTTTTTCTTGTTGCATCTGTTTGCTTAAGTTTCATTACATTTTCAGAGAGTTTTGGTGCATTAGTTCGATATTCTACTGGAGCACTTGTTTATTGTCCTTAATATGTGATATTGTTCTTGTTACCTGGAAACTTAATATTAATTCCTGGCTTCATGGTTTATACATATTTCTTAGGGGTGTGCAACAGGTCGGATCACAGGTAAATGGGTGCGGGTCAATTTTGCATAGTCTTGTCCGTTCATTAACCTGTTATTTTTTAACAGGTAAATGGGTAAACATGTACAGGTTAATATGTTTAAAATGTTATTTTTTTAGGATTTTAGGATGATTTGTCAACCTTGTTTAGATCTTTAATTAGCCATCTTTCAAACAAAAAAGCTAAAGCAAACTCTTTGTTTGAGTACTACATAAGAAAGCAGCAGTATTGACATTTCAGGACTGAAAATAATTTCAGCATATATATCATGAAATATAAAATAATATAGCAAGACACATGATCAAAATAAGCATTACAATGGAATAGCATCTAACTGTGGCATTCTTTCATAAGAGTTGGATATTAGTTGCCAAACATGACGAACATGTACCATCTCAGAAGAAGTAAAGTCCTGAAGGTTATAATTATAGAAAAGTATACAGTCAAAGAATCAAAAAGAGACTGTTGACTTTTTATGCATTAGTACCTCGCAATTCTGACATAGTAAGACTAAAGGAAAATACATAATAAAATTGCTCGATATGAACTTAACATATGGAATTAAAATAAAAATTAAACTAAGCATTTCCGAGTTGATTGGAGAATGAAGGCCCTCGGGTGGTTGTGAAAGATGGACAATTGCCAGCAATTGAATCTGTGATAGAATGTGTAACTCATATGGGACCATCTATCTCTGAATCATAAGTAGAAATGACAAATAAGTAGGGTCATGTTATGGATTTAATCAATGTTTCATACCATTGAAAATTTTTGAATTTTTGAAAATTTTTGAATGTTTCATGTTTCATGTTATGGATTTATGCAAAACCTTCCCATCACTAGGAAGATCGATCATCCATTAGACATGATCGATCCTCTTGGTCACAGGGGGGTATTTTTGTCAGATTTTGCCCGCAGGGCTGTGTATGCCGGGTTTTCTTTACTGCTCTATAACTTGTACATATCCTTGAGCATGTTAGCCCCGTAATGAGGGGTAGTGGTGAACCGGGAGAGTGACGACTCCTGGGATGTGTAGATAACATGTTGTTATATATGTTAGTCTTATTGTCGGGGTTGCTTCCCGTAATATGACGTCTCTTTGTGGACAGGCTGTAGTTGGTGGGGTTACCATTGCTGCAGTGTCACACATTGACCCAGAAAACCCATCCAGGCCGAGGCGTGAGGGGAAACCTACACTATTTACATCCGATCTGGCGCGACAATACACAAAGCAGAATTAATTTAAACTTGGAGACTTCCAAGGGTATAAAGCTAAAAATAAATATTACATTACGGAAGAAAACTCAATCAAAAGAGGGAACAAGATTTCATATATTCAAAGTTAAATACATCATCCTCAAAAGATAACTTTAAACAAAAACTGCAAAAATATACATCTGTCCCTCTGACACCTCAAACGCCTCCAGAAGTCGACGTGCCGCCAAGACCTGATCCATCTGGAACCACCGAGAAGGAGCCGACGCCTGTACCTGCAAATGCAGTGTGGGTAGGATTGAGCGACAAGCTCAGTAGGGTTCTACTCTACGACACACTGAAGGGAGGAAAACAACAACAATGTCGTTTCTCCACCTAACTCTAAAGGATGCCACGGAGTCCCATAACCCCTATCGATTCCCCAAGGGATCCTACTCTTCTCAACCGACTACGCTGGGAACATCAACCAAACACGCTGGGAGGAAACAAAAAGCCAGAACTAGTAGGAACACCCTTTACCCAGCAGGAAACCACTGCCTGGGGACACACGTCAGGGACATCGACAACCATCCTTAGCACTTGGTATTGGAGAACCGACACGACCTCTAAACCTCAATAACAATATATTATTCCAATCCGACTACCTAATAACCCTCGAATGATATCAAACATAATCATTGATGACAATCACGTTCTAAACCTTACAACCCAGCCACGGTCCTAAGGCTAGATCCGAGCTACCTAAGAGCCTCGGATCGGCGATCAACCCATCGCGCACACTTAGCCTTGAATGTCTCTAATGCAAACAAATGCATGTATGCTCACACACATATATATATAAGGTTTCAAGCATGCAACAATATGCCAAATAATATACAGGACTAGGCGCAACATATAACTCGCAAGGGGGTGAACGTAGTAAAGGTCTAGATAAAGCGGATAGATAACCGCAACATGCCTACAAGTCTCTACAATACTAGACAAACAATCTAGACTAACATTCAATACAAATTTTGACATTACGACGTCATACACGGGCCCGTCAACCAAAATTCTACAAAGGCGATACAACCCAACTAGCTAACAATTAACAACAATAATAATAAGCAGCTTATAATATATAAGAGTAATCATTTATTCTTGATGTTCCCTAGACTCTACCACAAGTGCATGGGTCGTGACAAGTAGAATAGGGCAAAAAGAGTATCGTTTCCACAAGGAGGATGATTCAAGTACCAATGTATCCAATTTCTTATATTATCTAAGCAATCCAAACGAGATATAACACTGACAAATCTGAACTGAAAGCAAATAAATATTAAATAGAGGAGTATGAAAGGTTTCTAGGATTTGGATTTCATCGATTGAATCTCTTTAATGAATTTAAATCTGGTTGCTGAAAATAGAACTTTGTTAATCATCATGACTGAATTCCCTATTTTTATGTGAAATCCTCTTTCAAGGTATAACTCAAATACCTAAATTAATTCTATGTCTACTTTCGTGATCACAGGAATTAATTTAGATTCATTGGGCTCTTAGGAATCCTTAAACAAAAGTCACATTGTCATATATTTATTTCTAACATATACTATCAAGGTTTGATGAAACCACGAACTAATGTTATACTTCAACTTTCGTTACTTCGTTCAACATCTGAAACATACAAGTCATGGCCAGTAACTTGCAAGAAAAAGAAACGATTTCATCAAATTGCAACTAACAAGAATATTCTCAACAACCCAACTCAATTCAAATCAGAAACTCAATGACTTCATCCAAACCCTAGAATAAGAAAACTAGGTATTCATGGTTGAAAGAAAGAAAACCAATGTTTCATTAATACACATCATCAATCAGAACTAGGATGGAGAGAATAGAATGAAAACTCTGATCCTCTTCTTCTGGTCGTCCTCCTCTTTCTCAGCTGCTCCTCTTCTTTCTCTGCTGCTCCTCTTCTTTCTCTGCTGCTCCTTTTTCTGGCCGTTCCCTGTTCCTCTCTCTCTCTTTTTCTCCTTCTTTTCTCTGGTTGTTCTCTGCCTTTTTCTGCTTCTTCTCTTTCTGGCCCAGCCGTTCTCTGCTGTCTCCTCCTTCCTCCAGCCGTTCTCTGCTCCTTTTCTGGCTTCTCTCCCTTCCTTCTCTGCTTTCTCTGCTCCTTCTATTCAAATTCCAGCCATCTGTCCTAAAGTGTCCACCCTTTCTTCCATTAACCACACACCAATCCCACTAATCAAGGAAAGATCAAATAAACTCCTAATATAATTAGGAAATGTGGTGCTCCCAGCTGGGATCTTCATGAATCAAATCTGGACTCCAAGAAAATGAATCTCGTCCAACCCAAGTGCAGGTGCAGCAATTCCGAGTCTGATGGCTTCATCAATTTTTCTGTCTTTATTCAGCCTGAATCAGCAAAAACTCCAAACATCAAAGTTGTAGCGCTCTTCCTTAGCTTTCCAACGCATCTTGGATCATCCCAATCAGAGTTTGTATGAAGAAGTTATGTTCAAATTACTAACTGCTGTGCAGAATGTCCAGAATTGCTCAATTAACTTCGTTTTGCACTTTAGGTATTCAATTGCATCCAGGCCTAGCCCGAATTCTGCTTCTTCCCATCAGCCAAAGTTCAAATGATTCAATATCTAAATACCTGCAATTATCCAAAAATTCCCAAGAATTAAGTAAATGCAGAAGTCACCTAAAATTCTTGATAAAAGAGCAAGGAATGATGTAAAACACTTGAATCTGACAATCAATCTTAAGAAGATGTGTGGAAATAATTCCCGCATCAATTCTACACATCCCACATAGGGTTGGGCCACACATAGGGCCTACACAATATATAATAACATATATATGATACCCGATTGAAAAGCTCAAATTATCGAATTGAAACCAACGATACTACTAACTTCAAAAAATTGTAAGTTTTAATATGAACATTCATTTGACATAAGACTTGATATGCCTACTCATTAGCATAGCCCGAATCACATATCAAAAAATTGGATCAAGCGGATAAAAAAAAGAAGATGAAAACCTACAATTTCAGTTCCAAATCAGGTTTGAAAAACAACTCTTAATTCCTTTGAAAATTCGTTGGATTGAAACAAATCTTTGCAGTTCAATCCAAAAGGTCACTAAGATCGACATATTCAAAAATCAAATCAATTAGATATCAAATTTTCACTTAATTTCACAAAATAAACTCACTGCCCTGTTCAGTACAGTCTGGTCATTTAATTCACCAAAAGTCATACATAAATTTAAAAAATATGAAACCAGTTAGAATTGAAAGAAGACACAGAGATCGTTGAAGATCAAGTGAGATTATGCACGTCCAAGCTCTGTAAGCAAGCTCAAACATAGCTATCTTAATTAAAAACAGAATTCAGGAAATTAGTTAGGAAAATGATGATTAAATCCGGTATAAATCTAAACCAATTCATTCCAAACTTCAATAAGATACTAAGCATACTTAGAAGTATCATCTAGCATGGATAAATCAAAGAAACAAGCATCCAATTAGCCTAGAACACCTAAACAAGTCTTAAGTGAAGAATCCTACCTTTCTAATCCAATCCACGATTAATCCTTGATTAATTCGTGTAGGAAAGGTCTGTATCAACTCCCCTACTAGCTGGCAACACCTCTAAGCCTCTGCAACAAGCCTCCCTCATGAATTCAAGCAACGGTGGAGAGAAGAAGAAGGAAGAAGAAGAAGAAAAAGAAACATAGCTCTCTGAAGCGATCAATCGCTCCCTGAAGCGATCGATCGCTCCCTAAAGCGATCGATCGTCCCCTAGTGCAATCGATCATTCCTGCGCTAACAGCTATCTTCAAAACAAGCTCTCGCGTCCAAGCCCGTATCTTTCGATCCCAAACTCGCCTGAAATTCTAAGAAGCACATTTATAATTCATAGGGTTGTGTGTGGACTATGTGGGTGTGAAACCGACCGCCAATGTGTAATTCACCAAATTACCCTTTGGGTCCAAAATCAACAAAGTGATCAACAGATCGTGCTCGACGTAGAAACATGCCAACAGGACACGGCCCCTGACCTACGTAGTGGAGCAAGGTTAGAAGAACATGTCCTCACAATCTACCATTTTTAAAAGAATTTCGTCTCGAAATTCAATAAGGATAGAACTCGGAAAAAGAAAGAACACACTAGGCCTACCTGCACAAACAAGCTACAAGCTAGGGGCACAAATGCCCACAAATAGATTTCTACCTACTGAAAGAAACAATCAGGGGTACTCCCGACGCATGTGATCCTCTCGCTCACAAGTCAGCTCCTCAACTCCTCGGTGTACCCAATGAACCATCACCAAAGGTATCGTTTTGCACTAGTTGCTCTATATATGTAGCATCCTCCTCAATCATGATGTTGTCAAGTCAGATCATGTGTGACACGTCAGGAACATACTTCCTCAGCATCGACACGTGAAAAGTGGGGTGAACTGCTGCCATGTGCAGGGCTAGAGCCAACTGGTAGGCGACCCCACGAACACATCTGACGATCTCGAAAGGGCCCGTGAACCTCGGTGCTAGCTTGCCCTTGTTGCCGAATCTGACTGATCCTCTTCGTCGAGAAACCTTCAGCAACACTCAATCGCCGACTGCAAACTCCAAGGATCGTTGCCTATGATATGCGTAACTCTTTTGTCTGCTCTCTACCGTCATGAGTCTCTATCTGATCTGAGGCAGCCACTCCGTCGCCTTCCTGATAATGTCTGAACCGGTAAGTGATGCCTCGCCAACCTCTCTCCCGTACACCGGTGATCGATATGGTTTGCAGTATAACGCCTCGAAGGGTGCGAAACCCAAGCTGGCCTGAAAGCTATTGTTGTAGGCAAACTCAACTAATGCCACGTGCTGCTCTCAAGTACCCCCAGCATCTAACACACATGCTTTGAGCATGTCCTCCAGGATCTAGATTGTCCGCTTTGATTGCCTGTCAGTCTAAGGATGGAATGTTGTTCTGAATGTCAACGCTGTCTCCAAAGAATCCTAAAAGTTGCTCCAGAATCTGCCAGTGAATCTGGGGACCCTGTCTTACACTATTGACACTAGGATGCCGTGCAGTTTGACTACCTCATCGATGTACCTATGGCTAAGTCTCGACACTGCATCTGTGGTCATCATGGGGAGAAAATGAGCTGATTTGGTCAATCGATCGATAATGACCCAAATCACATCATTTCCCCTTGGTGTCCTCGGTAGCCTGGTGACAAAGTCCATCGCGATGTGCTCCCACTTCCACTCTAGCACTGGAAGTGGCTATAGCAAGCCCAACGTCCGTCGGTGCTCTGCCTTCACCTTCTGACGGGTGGGCATATGGAAACGAACTCAGCAACATTGATGTTCATCCAACACCACCAAAACTGTTCGCGTAGATCGTTGTACATCTTGGTGCTTCCGGGATGAACTACGAAGCTGGAGTGATGGAACTCGTGAAAGATGTTGTGAGCACCTATCCCTCTATTCCTGGGTTGACCGCCTGGGTCGGGACGTGGCTCATTGTGGACCGCAAGGGCAATTTTGTAAATTGCGCATTGTTGGTTTGTTTCACACCCGCGTGTGCACACACTGACCTTGTTTGTGTTAGTGCTTGATTAGAATGGTTAGGTGGACCCGGGATCGGAAGATCCCAGCTCGGGCGCGCTGAAGCTTGCTTTTGGGCAGCTTACGACCCTTTAGCGATCGATCGCTCAAAGAAGATATCGATCGGACTCGTGAGCAGAGCAGGTTGGGCAGTTGTGCTTGGAGAAGACGGCCGTTGTCCTCCATTGTCAGAGGAGAGGACCTCTCCTTCCCTTTTTCCCCACCTTCCCCGACCTTCCCCTTCTCTTCTCCTCCTCTTCTTCCTTCTCTTCTCTTCCTTCTTTCTTTCTTCTTCCCGCGGTGCCCTGTTTCCTCTGTTCTTCCCGGCAGCCATCTCTTTCGATGCCGTTCTCCTTCCTCCGACCACCATTTTGGGAGCTTGAAGGCTCGTTGGAATCGTGGCGACGTGAGGACGATCACTGACGTGGGTTGGAGCTTGGTTAGCAGCTGGTTAGCGAGCAATCAACCAAGGAATTAGCAGTCTCGGTAGGTTTTTCTACCTACGAGAGTATTTAATGGGTTTCGTTAAATCTAGCCGTTAGATCTTGATGAAATACTGTTGTTGGATGCATCTTATCTATTAGAATTATTAATATAAGTTTCATGATCTTTGGTTGAGATTTGACTAGGATTTATGCATGATTAATCTCGGATTTTCCGGTTTTCTGCTGTTCTTGAAGAACAGCCGGCTTGCGGCGAGTTTTCAGACTTGTACGTGTATGATCTTGGCTTTTGATAAACATAAGAGTTGTAGAGCTCTTCGTTAACTTTCCATTCCAATTTATTTCTTATTTTTCTGATTTTCCTACGAATTGTTATCAATTTATTACTGGCGGGCTGCGTTGCAGTAATTAATTGGTAAGTTAGTTTAATTAGTGGTTTGGATTAGCGTTTTCCCGTAAATCTAACCGTTGGATGATTCTAGATTTTGAATATGTTGAACCATACATATAGATCTACTGGAGTCTAAGTTGGATCTTGAATCCGACGTTGTTTGGACGTCGGATCGACGAGGTCAACTGGCTGCATGTAGAGAACGTTTTGGTCTTTTGAATATAATATTATAAGCTCGGATTATAATATTATATTTTTACTGTTCATCGAAGGTTTCGGGGTTGCTTCCCGTTGCAGGAGTCCGCGGTTGACGGTCGTGGTACCGTCGTAATGCCGGGACCCGCTGCGGATCGGCTGACAGCGGTTGGTAGTACCGCTGCAGCGATCCTGTTGGACTTGTATGCTGCCTTGACATACTGTTGCATGTCTATTTCCTCTTGCTTGTGTATGTTCATAGCATGCATTCTCTGCTGTGCATTAGTTGAATGGTTAGGGCGTGGGTGATTTGTGGATCGCCGTCCCGAGGCTGGAAGCTCGGATTTAGCCCTAGGACCGGGGTTGGGTAGCTTGGTCCAGGTTCGAATTGTGGTGTCCAGTCAAACTTGATGATAGGTTTAGATGACTGGTACATATGTTGCTTGGTGATTATAGAGGTCGTGTCGGCCTTAAGTCGGATGCTGAGGTGTAGCCAGTGTTCCACTGTGTTGACCCTTGAGTAGAGGGGTTGCCTACTTAGCGGTGCAGTTTCCCGCCTGCAGTGTCGGTACCTGCTTGTGGGCCAGCAGTGTTGCTTCCTGTTACTGAGTGCGACCAGATATGTGACCAGCTCGGCTGGAAGATCATGATCGTGGGCCTCAGGGACACGCGGTGGGGTTATGGGACCCCTGTGTACACCCAGGTCTTACTTGAGGGCGACACTCTTGTGTTCCCCTTCCTTCTGTGTGACGTAGTGTAGAACCCTACTGAGCTTTATGCTCACTCCTACCCGGGCTGCGTTTTGCAGGTGCAGGCGCCATCTCTTCTTCAGTAGCCCCTACCGGGCAGGTGTTTGGTGGCGCGGCGGCGTCTGGCGGGGTCTGAGGATCGGTGATTATCTTTCTACATTTTTGTTATAGTTAGTCTCCTACGGGAGTATGATGTAAAAACTGTTGTAACCCCTTTGAGGTTTTTGAATATTATATTATATCTTTTGAGGTTTGAATTTATTGTATTATTCAGGGGTGCTTATGAACTGTTTAATGAAATCAGTAAGTTGGGGGGGACCCCTCGCCTTTATTTCCGCATTTAGTTAGGTTCCGGTTCGCGTCGCCCGGCCCGGTTGGGCTTTCGTGGGTCGGGGCACGACAGATGTCCTCTCTCAGCAATGGGTCCGCTGGAACTGCAACACTGCCGCTGAAGTGTAGACCGCCGTCTACTGAAACTGTCCAGCCCTCAATCGCGTGCTCGGTGCCGACCGCAACACGGATCTCCAAGAGCTCCGGATCTCTGCTTTGTGCCTCTATCAACCTCGTCAGAAGAACTGGGATGCTGCGAACAACATACTGGAAGCCACCTGACACCTGGTCCTCGAAGTTGAGCCCGAACTAGCTAACTGTATCTATCATCTGCCATTGTTGAGCCGACAATGCTGCCAAAGCTACTCTACTGTCCCTGGCCTGTCTACTCCGAGCGTCTTCTACGAAATTTGCCTTACCAGGGTGATAATGCAACTGGAAGCTGTAGTCCTCTAGTAGTTCCATCCACCAGCGCTGCCTGAGGTTTAGATCACGCTGCCTGAGGTTGAAGTCACGCTGGGTGAAAATGTGCGTCAAGCTCGTCTGATTTGAGTACACCAAGAACTGCTTATCATAGAGGTAATGCCGCCATGTTTTTAGAGCAAAGACAGCTGATGCCAGCTCTAAATCATGCACGGGGTAGGTCCTCTCATGAGTCTTTAGCTGTCTGGAACAATAGGCCACCACATGACCCTCCTGCAACAGCACGCAGCCTTGTTAGGACCCGTTCCACAAACTCGGTCCGACCGCGTTAGATCGAGGGTCTGACTCTGCTGGCCTTTGTTTCATGATCGGGTTGATCGCGAAGACCCCAAGGGCAATTTGGTAAATTGCACCTTGACGGTTAATTTCCACCCACATAGTGCACACACTACCTTGGATTGATGTATGTTATTGATTAAATCCTTATAGGCACTCTCGATCGGGAGATCGGAGCTCCATAGAGAGATCGGAGCTCGATCAGGAAAGATCGAAACAGACGATCGATCAGCACTGTAGCTGGTCAGTTCCTCACTGTAGCAGGTCGGTTTGAGGCTTATTTATATCCCCCTTCCCTTTCGCGTCTTCTTTTCTTTTCCTTCGTCTGTTTCCCGCCTCCTTTCTTCCCCTCCTCCTTCTCTTTCTTCCCGTCGCGAGTGTAGCCTTGAGAAAAAGAGAGCTCCGGCGTTCCCCGGCGAGCTTTGAGGCGACGATGACAAGGGAGGAGCTAGTTTGACGGTGGTTTACCGGTGGATTAGCGTAGTAAAGTAGGATTCTTCACCTATACCTTTGTTTAGGTGTTCTAGATTGTTTGATTAGTTGTTTCTTAATTTTCTTTGTGTTAAATGCTGCTACTAGGTGTGCTTAATAACTATTCAAAGCTTTATTGAATTTGGTTTTGATTTATACCGGATTTAATCATCTTTTTCCTATCTGATTTTCGGATTTTCTAGTTTAATAAGAACATCTATGTTTCAGCTTGACTACAGAGATGTACGTACATGATCTCAATTGATCTTCAACACGAAATTTGTAGATCTCTTAGTTAGCTTTCAATTCCAACTAGTTTCATATTTTTCATATTTATGTGTGAATTGTTATCCTAAGCTATGTCAGAAATGAGTTTCCCTGGATTTCTGCTCACCTAGGCTCCACGGGCGACCATCGCATAGACCGTTGTGTATACTGTGGGCCTCAGATCATCCGTTAGCATCTCAAGCTCGATCCGCAGATCGGCCGCCATTGACAGATCTTTGTTTACTCAGGCTCCATGGTTGATCGTCGCATCGACCGTGAGTCTTAGATGCAACTTTGGTTCCCCAGGGTCGATGCTCTGATCGACCGCCAGTTTTCGTCTCACCTCAAGGTCGATTGTGATATCGACCATCACATCGACCGTCAGCCCTTGAATATGAATTTTTCGTGGTTCCTTCTTTGGGTTTCTTTCATGATAGATAGCCCATGATGTTAGGAAGCACACATGCTATTATCAGTGGATTTGTGAGGGTTTTGGCGAGTGTTTTGGATGTGATTTAACCGTAGACATAGATCGTGAAATTCAGGCTTTATATCAATGATCGCATGTTGTAGATAACCACGAACATACATGTTTTGCTTTACTGTTGTTTGTTGTTATCAGTTTGGCCGGGGTTGTATCCCGTTTGTGGCAACTTTTGGTTGACGGCTCGTGGACGCCGCCATAATGCCAAAAGTTATATTAATTGTTAATGTAGATTGTTTTTTTTAGTATCATGGAGATTTTATAGGTCTGTGCGCCTATTTATCCGCTTATTCTAGACCCATGTTATGCTCATCCCTTGGTGTGCTATGTGCTACGCCTAGCCCTGTATATTATTTGGCATCTTATTGCATGCCAGAAATCTTATTTGTCCGTGAGAGCATACATGTAATTGATTGCATTAGATGCATTCTAGGCTAGGCGTGGGCGATGGGTTAATCGTTGATCCGAGGGCTCGGGCAGCTCGGATCTTGCCTTAGGACCGAGGCTAGGTTGCAAGGTCTAGGGTGAGATTGTTATTGTGATCATTGCTTTATTGAGGTATTTGTTTAGCTGGCTACAAATCATAGTGTTTGAGGTTTAGAAGTCATGTCGTTTCTGTTGTGCCAAGCTTAAGGTGGTTTATTTACTGTTACGTCTTGGGGCGGTTTCTCACCAGTCTTCGGCTTTGGGTTGCATTGGAGATGCATTAAAATCCCTATTTATTCTTCATTGGGTACACTTCTAGGAGCGCTCAGAGCCAGCGTGATCCTCATTATGGTTAACTTTTCTGTTAATGTAGTTAGCTATGCCTTAGGCTTGGCAGAGAGAGATGACACAATTTGTAGTTCCCTTCTTTGTGAGTGACATTGAATAGAATTTAGATGAGATTCTTGATTCTTTTCACTCATATCCGGGCTCCGTTTTGCAGGTGCATGCGTCAGCCCTTCTTCCGTAACTCCTAGCGGATCAGCTTTTGGTGGCGCATCGACTTCTGGAGGCGTTTGTGGTTTCTGAAGACCCTATTGTACTTTTGGCAATTTTGTTTTTAGACATCATTCAAGGATTATGTTAAATGTATAATTTCCTTCTTCAATGAGTTTTGATAATTTTGTATCAGTACATTTTGGTATAATATTAGAGATTACAGTTTTGGCCTTAGATCATTTATTTAAATTAGATGCTTTATTTTATTGTAAATGTGCCACATATGGATTGAATAGATTAGGAACCCTCACTCCCAGGATCGGATGGGTTTTCTGGGCCAGGGTGTGACAACTTCGTATCAGAGCAGACTGTAGGTCGTAGGGATAGGATTAGGCTTGTGATTAAGGTTTTGTGTGATGTGTTTGTTTAATATATTTGCTGGTTTGTTTTTCTACTTTCTGGCTGTGACATGACTTCTTGGGGGGACATGTGCATACACGCAAGAGTTGTCCATTCCCTCGCTTGACAGTGAGTCTCCCCTCTTGCTGGAGATGAGCGAGTAGGGAATAGGATGTGTGTCGCCTTTGTGCTCTTGAAATCTTGAGAGGTGAAATGGTTGAGATTCAGAGGCGGTGTTGGAGATCTTTCATAGTAGAGGACTTGTTGAAGGAGGTGGTCTAGATCCTTGATGCCTTGGCCATCAAGGAGTGTCACTCTCTTTGAAGCTGTTGGTTTTCTTGCTTCCTTTAAACTGACGCGTAGTGGCACTTGTCGGGGCCACTAGGAACAATGTTGGTTGTGTTTGAGGGCAGTTTCACGTACTGTTCTCCGGCACCTACCCTTGGAGGGTGGTGTGGTTGCGAGTACCTTCCTTCGTTCATGGTACTCGCACCGCGTGGCCGCACACGGTTTGATTGGATCACCTGGCTCAGTATGGTAGAGCGACAGCGAGAAACACCATGGACTGTACTCCGGATACTGAGACATATGATTTGAGGGTTGACACCCGACATTTGGTCGGTGGTCGTGGTGAGTTCCGAGGTGGTTGTTCCAAGTTTTGTCAGACGACAGGGTGGTCGTTGGCAGAGTTCAGCGGTAGTGTGAGAACCCGTATCTCTATATCTGGTCCGATCACGTTAGGTCGAGGGTCTGACTTGGTTGGTTTTGGCTCGGTTGGCCTTGGTTTAGAATCGGTTGATCGCATCGCTGTTTTTGGATACTAAGGGCAATTTGGTAAAATTGTGCCTTGTTGGTTGATTTCACACCCACGTAGTGCACACACAGCCTTTACTGATGTATGTGTTTGAATAGACCCAGTAGGAGCGTTCGGGATCGACAGATCCGGGCGAGATTACGAAGAGATTGCAATTTAGGGTTTAATTAAACTGACTAGACTAGACCGATTTAGCTTAAGTGGCTAAATCCACTTCTCTCTCTCTCTTTCCTTCTCCCCCGTGCCCGCACGGGACCCATCTTCTCCTCTCCCCCGTGACCGCACCGGCCCCCTTCCCCTTCTCCGGAGCTCCTTCGCCACCATCGCCGGCCTTCGCGTCCTCCCTAGCTCCCCCTCACCTCTCTCGAGCCGTGGAACCCTTTTTCCCCCTCAGATTTACTCTCTCTCTCTCTCTCTCCTGCTTCCCTCTCTCCCGAGGTTTCCGGAAAGCCTTCCTCCTCGCCGATCGACGAGCTCCGCCAGCCACCTTGCGTTATCCCCTCACCGATGGTCGTTCCCTTCTCTCTTGTGGCTACTAGTCCCTCCTCTCCTTCCTCTTCCCGCTGCGCATGGATGGAGGTGACGGACGTTTCCCGGCGTCTCTCTGGCGAGCTGGAGACGGCGACGACGATGGAGGACGGCGGATCAAGGTGGATTAAAGGTTGGATTAGCGTTTAAGGTAGGTTTCTACACCTAAACTCAATTTAAGGTTTATCTAGGCTTTGGTTTGATTGATTGTTGATTTCCTTGTGTTAGATTGTTCCTCTTAGCTTGTTAATGTCTGATCTAGCTTCCATGGGATTTTATTTGGATTTAAGCCCGATTTATACATTTTTTCCCGGATTTCAATCAAAACCCTATTTTTATGCGAGCTGAGCTGTTCAAGCTCAGATCTTGGCTCGTACATGCATGATCTCTTCTGATCATGAACATGAGAGTTGTAGATTCTTGAATAAACTTTCAAGTGCCACTGGTTTCATAATTTTCCAATTTATATGAGAAATGTGGTGAATCGGAGGTTGTTAATCAACAAAGCATATTTCACATATATATACGTATTATATATATACATCTAGCGAAGCTTACTATTATTGAATCGGAGGTTCTGTCTTTGATTCGAGGTTTTCGCCAAGTTGTTTCCCTCTGTTTGAATCAGATTTGTGATTGTATTATATCGAAATCATATGTTATCGAGGCTGATATCTAGTTAACTGCAATTACTCTGATTGAGGTTTAGAGTTCATATCGTTTCTCCAATGCCAAGTGCTAAGGATGATTGTCGATGCGTTCCCGACGTGGGTCCCCAAGCATGGGAATCCTGCTTGGGTAAGGGTGATCCTGCATGTTACTGTTCCGCTGCGTCTTGGTAACATGGTCAAGAGAGAGGTTTCATGACAGGAGCTCTTTGGACATCAATAGGGTTATGGGACCCTTAGCATACCTTGAACTTAGGCGGAGAGACAACACTGTTATTGTTTTCCTCCCTTTCAGTGTGACGTAGAGTAGACCCCTACTGAGCTTATCACTCACTCCTACATGGATTGCGTTTGCAAGTACAAGCGCGGTTACCTGTTCAGGTAGTTAGGGCGTCAAAGGTGGTTCTTCCTCTGGTGGTGCTTGAGATCGAGGAATCGTCATCAGCTTGTTTCCAATTCAATTTATGTACAACTTTGAATATAAAGTGTAATCTTGAGGAGAAATGTATTTGTATTCCAAATTGATGTAAATTGACATAGATTGTTGTACTTAGAGGACTGATATCAGTATTGTATTTTTAAACGTTAATTGAGTCTTGTTATAGTTAGCCTTGTATTTATTACTTGATGATAGGATAGTTTAAATTAGTTATGAATATTATAATTGTGCACTAGGTTTTAAAAGTGATATTTACAGGGGAGGCTATCACCGTTTGATTTTAGAATTTAAGACCCTCACACCTCGGATCGGATGGGTTTTCTGGATCGGGGTGTGATAGATAGCATCATGCCGGTTCTTTGAGAGGTAGCCTGACTGCCAAACTGGGAAGGAACCCACAGGGTGCTCGAGTACTAGCCGTCGGGAGCTGTTCCTCCGTCAGTGCTGGTTGGAGGGCGTTAGGCGCTTATCGCAGGGCAGTCGGGCGTGATGCATGACGTGGGCCTGAGCAGTGGGTTGATGCCTGAGTTAGGGAAGGTACCTAGGGCAAACGTGGAGTTCAGATTTCTGATAAAGGCTTGTGAGGGATGATGTGGCGGCTAGTTTAGCCAACAGTTTACACACTCCTGATGAGATGGTATCTTCAGCAGCAGCCAGTTTCAGAGTCGCTAGATTCAGTTTTCAGCTTCGGAGCATCTCGCGACTCGCAGTTCTTAGTGGCTTTGGGAGTAGCCATCGATTGGGACAAGAGCTTGGGTTGGTAGCTCTTGTCAGGGCGTTCACTAGAGGTTGGGGACCTCTAGGTGTCCGTCGCCCATGTGTGGTGCACGTTGGGGGTTCGACGGCTTTCTCGATTGCATCAATTGGTCGCGCACCAGGTTGTGTTTCGTTGGTCGTGGGAGGGTGTCATGGGTACACTTGATGGTGTTGTTTTGCTTTCGTTGAAGGTCGCGGGATGGAGATCCTTCTGGTTGTCGAGAGCTGGGGCATGTTCATCAGTTTGTGGTTAACCCCCTTTCCCCTATTTTGTGTGGGCGTTGGTGCCCTTTGTTGTGTGGTTGCTTTGGTTGTGAGCTTGCTAACCTTCTTGTCTTGTGCAGGTGTGCTTGTTTTCCGTTTTGTTATTTTCAGAACTGTTCTTATCGAATTTTGGGACGAAATTCCTTTAAGAGTGAGGTTGTGAGGACTCGTTCCTCTAACCCGATCTGACCGCGTTAGGTCGAGGGTCTGGTTCTGTTGACCTTGTTTCGAGATTGGGTTGATCACGAAGATGCCAAGGGCAATTTGGTAAATTACTCCTTGGTGGTCGGTTTCACACCCGCGTAGTGCACACACTACATTGGATTGATATATGTGAGTGATTAGATCCTTATAGACGCTCTCGATCGGAAGATCGGAGCTCGATCTGGGAAGATCGGAGCTCGATCTGGGAAGATCGGAGCTCGATCTGGAAAGGTCGGAGCTCGATCTGAAAAGATCGAAACAGACAATCGATCGGCACTGTAGTAGGTCGGTTCGTGACTGTAGCAAGTCGGTCGGTTCAACACTGTTGCAGGTCAGTCCGAGCCTTATTTATACCCCCTTCCGTTTCGCGTCTTCCTCTGTTTCCCGCATCCTTTCTTCCCCTCCTCTTTCTTCCCGTCGTGAGTGTAGCGTTGAGAGAAAGAGAGCTCCGGCGTTCCCTGACGAGCTTAGAGGTGACGACGATGAGGGAGGATCTGGTTTGACGGTGGTTTAGTGGCAGATTAGCGTAGTAAATTAGGATTCTTCACCTATACCTTTGTTTAGGTGTTCTATGTTGTTCGATTAGTTGTTTCTTTCTTTTCTTTGTGTTAAATACTCCTACTAGGTGTGCTTAATAACTGTTCTAAGTTTTATTGGATTTGGTTTTCATTTATACCGGATTTAATCATCTTTTTCTAATCTAATTTTCGGATTTTCTGATTTAATTAGAAAAGCTATGTTTGAGCTTGAATACAGAGCTGTACGTGCATGATCTCAGTTGATCTTCAACACGAACGTTGTAGATATTTGAGTTAGCTTTCAATTCCAACTAGTTTCATATTTTTCAGTTTTATGTATGATATTTGGTGAATTTTTATCTCAAGCTGTGTCAGAACATAGTTTCCCCGAATTACTGCTCACCCAGGCTCCACGGTCGACCGTCGCATAGACCGTCATTTATACTGTGGGCTTCAGATCGCCCCCGTTAGCATCTCAACGTTGATCCGTGGATCTATCGCCGTTCACAGATCTTTGTTTACTCAGGCTCCACGGTCGACCGTCGCATAGACCGTCATGTATATTGTGGGCTTCAGATCCCCAGTTAGCATCTCAAGGTTGATCCGTGGATCTATCGCCGTTCGCAGATCTTTGTTTACTCAGGCTCCATGGTCGACCATCTCATTGATCGTGAGCCTCAAATGCAAATTTGGTTCCCCAGGGTTGACGCTCCGTTCGACCGCCAGCTTTCGCCTCACCTCAAGGTCGACCGTGACATCGACCGTCGCATCAAGCGCCAGCCCTTGAATAGGCATTTTTCATAGTTCCATGTTTGGGTTTCTTTCATGATAGATAGCCAATGATGTTAGGAAGCATGGATGCTATTATCAATGGATTTTCGAGGGTTTTGGCGAGTGTTTTGGATGTGATTTAACTGTAGGCATAGATTGTGAAATTCTGGTTTTATCTTGATTGCTACTGTGATCATTGCTTTATCGAGGTATTTGTTTAGTTGGTTACAAATCATAGTGTTTGAGGTTAAGAGGTCCTACCATTTCTCTTGTGCCGAGCTTAACGTCGTTTATTTAATTTTACGCCTTGGTGTGGTTTCTCACCAATCTTGGGGTTTGGTTTGGATTGGAGATGCACTGAAATCCATGTTTATTGTTTGTTAGGTACACTTCGAAGAGCACTCAGAGCCAGCGTGATCCTCATTGTGGTTTACTTTTCTGTTAATATAGTTAGCTACGTGTCAGGCTTGGCAAAGAGAGATGGCAAAGTTTGTAGTTCCCTTCTTTGTGAGAATCGATTTCTTGAAGAATAAAATCCTATTGAGCTTATCGCTCACTCCTACCTAGGGATGGCAATTTGCCCCACCCCGACGGGGTCCCGCCCCACCCCGTCCCTAATGGTGCGGGTTGGGGGACTTTAAACGGGTTCGGAATCGGGTTTGGGGGACATGTGTAAAACCCCGATCAGGGTTGAGGCGGGGTCGGGGAAGGACACCCCCGCCCCGCCCCACCCTGATTGTATTATTTGAGACAATTTAAGTTTGAATTTTATTTAGGATAATTCTTTTGAGTTGTTATTGATACAATTCATGTTTGAATCATTTCGTAGAGACAAGTTTTGTTTGGATTGCTTTTTAAGATGATAACTCTTTAGTGTGTTATTAGATATAATATATTCAATGTGTCAAAAAATTTTGGGGCGGGGTTCAGGTTTTTGGGGCGGGGTCGGGGTGCAGTAACCATCGGGGCGGGGAGGGGTCAGGGTGCTAGGTTAGGTTGCGGGGTCGGGGTTGGGGGAAGGGGGACGCCACCCCACCCCGCCCTGTTGCCATCCCTACTCCTACCCGTGATGCATTTTGCAGGTGCAGGCGTAAGCTTTTCTTCCGTAGCTACTAGCGGATCAGCTTTTGGTGGAGCATCGATTTTTGGAGGCGTTTGAGGCTCCTGAAGACCCTATTGTACTTTGGAAGTTTTTTTATATAAACATCTTTTGAGAATTATGTTAATGTATAATTTCCTTCTTCGATGAGTTTTGGTAATTTTGTATCAATACATTTCAGTTTAATATTAGAGATTATAGTTTTGGCCTCATATCTTTTGTTTAAATTAGATGCTTTATTTTATTGTAAATGCGCTACAGATAAATTGAGTAGATTAGGAACCCTTACGCCCCAGACTGGATGCGTTTTTTGAGTCGGGGTGTGACAACCCTAGACCCTCTCGACTGGCATCGCAGTACACGCTGTAGTCAACGCCTCGCTCTGGAATGATCAGAATCGGTGCACTCGTCAGTCTGGTTCTCAACTCTGCGAAGGCCTGCTCGCAAACATCGTCCAAAACAAAAGGGATCGCCTTCTGAGTCAATCTGGTCAACGGCCCTGTAACTCTGGAGAAGTCCCCGACGAACCTCCTGTAGTATCCCGCCAAGCCACGAAAACTGTGGACCTCGAACACTGTCTTCGGTCTCTGCCACTGTAGCACTGCCTCGATCTTGACTGGATCAACTGAGATGCCTTTCGCTGACATCACATGCCCCAAAAACTTCATTTCTGGGAGCCAGAACTCATACTTGGAAGTCTTGGTGTACTGCCTATGCTCTCTTAGTAACTGCAACACTGTCCTCCGATGCTGCTCATGATCCTCCTCAATGCATGAGTAGATTAGGATTTCATCGATGAACACCATAACGAACTGATCAAAATAAGGTCGGAAGATCCTCTGCATCAAATCCATGAAAGCCGCTGGTGCGCTCGCCAGATCAAACGACATCACTATACAACTCGTACCTTGTACGAAAAGCTGTCTTCGGGATGTCACAATCCCGAATCCTCAGCTGGTGATACCTTGTACGGAGGTCGATCTTCGAAAAGACCAACGAACCTCAGAGCTAATCGAACAAGTCATTGTTCCTAGGCATAGGATACTTGTTCTTCACAGTCACGATGTTCAGCTTCCTGTAGTCAATGCAAGGACAAAGAGTATTGTCCTTCTGACAAATGAAGCCTCGCCCAACCAGCTCCTCCAGCTGAGTCCTGAACTCTCTCTGCTCTGCCGGTGCCATCCTGAACGCTGGCAATGAAATCAGCTCGGTGCCTAGTATGATATCTATCTCGAAATCAACGCTTCTAGAAGGGGGAAGACCTAGTAGCTCGTATGGGAACACGTATGCAAACTCACAAACTACACCCGGTAAACTGGTCTCTCGACTGCCCTCTATAGCGAAAAGGAAAAGACGCGGCAGTAAAGCTGACAGCAGGCTCTCACGCATGGGGAAACAACAACAAGCAAGGGAATTGGCCGACTAGCAATCCTCCAACAAAACAAACCGAACGTCACCAGGTGTCCAAGCAGTCACCCTACGATGGCCACAGTCGATGACGGTTTGGTACGATGTCAGCCAGCGCATACCGAGAATCACGTCAAACCCGACCATGTCTTGCACCCGAAGGTCTAGAAGAACACGGAGGCCCCCAACCTCCAACTCGCAAGACCAGCAAGTCTACTCAACTCGAGCTCTTCCGCCGACCGGTGTGTCTATGTGTTGTGCAACCCCAAGAGGTTCTGTCTCTAGCCCTAGTGATGTCACACACTCACTAGCTATAAAGGAATGCGACACTACAGAATCTATCACTACATCTACAAATGAAGTCAAAAGCTGGAAGGTACCTCTGAGAACTGGGGGGTCGACTGGGGTTTGTAGGGCCGGTACTGCCTGCAGGTAGGGTGGCTGGTAGTAAGGTTGGAAGGGTGGTTGGACTCTACAGGGGTACTCATGGTCTGGAAGTGCGTAGACTCCTCCTCTGGGACCGCCTTGTCCTCTGCTATGACCTCCACTTGAGCGACCTGAGCTCCCAACATCGGATAGAATCGACAAATGTGCCCTTGGTAACACATGAGAGGCACAAGCTGCTGATTCTGGCCTCCTCCCGTAGGTGTCTGCCTCTGACGCCCAGTAGTGATAGGAACTTGGCCTCCCTGCTTGAGCTGATGCTGAGGGTAGGGTCGGTGATGCTGCTGGTACTAGAGTCTCCTCCACGGGCCTCCTCTGCTCTGGCCTCTCTGAGGTTGCTCTCTGCCTCGCCCACCGGCCGCTGGTTCACGCTGGATCACTCTCGGCCTCTCCTGGCAATGAGCCTCCACTGCTAGTGTAGCACCCTACATCATCGAGTACATGGTCACCTGCTATATGGCGATCAGTCTCCTGATCTCTGCTCAGAGCCCCCTCTCAAACTGATGGCCTCTGGCGGTAGGGTCGTCTGTCACTGGTCCACCGTAACGGGCAAGGTGGGTGAATCTAGTGGCGAACTGCTGAACTGTGAGAACACCCTGGGCGAGGGTGACGTACTCCTCGATCATGGCCACCAGCGTATTGTAGTGAAAGTATGCGTCGAGGAAAACGACACAGAACTCTGAGCACGACAGCTGCTCTCCTCCCGCCCTGGTGGCCTGAGTGGTGAGCCACCAGTTCAAGGCATCCCTGTCAAGCTGGAACGCCCCGAGTTTGACTCGGAGAGGGTCATCCTCGCCAAACAGGATATCGAGCACACGAGTGACCTCCTTTAGCCACTCATTCGCCGCTGCCGAATCTCCACTCCGGCCAATGAACCTAGGCAGGTCCAGTCGCCGAAAGTCGAGAATCTCCGACGTTAAGGACAACCCAGCAACGGGAGGGAGGACTTCCCTGCCATAGATGGAAGCTTCCCCATGCCCGTTGGCGCCTACAGAATTTGCCTCTGGTGCTAGTGTAGAGGTATGGTACTGACACCCCTCGGCCTCTAAGGCCCGCCAGGCGACGCGCTCCTTGCATGACTCGCCTCGGCCCCTCACAGGAGAACCGTCACGCTGCCTCGCCATCAACACAACCACCAAAGACACGAGAGTCAACTCATCAAAAACCAAAACAAACATCAATCAATAAAGCAAAAATACATCACACAAGAGCGCAAACAAACATACATGGATGTTCTAACCCTAGAACTATCCCAACCCACACTCAAAGCCTTAACCGCAAGCCTAATCCTATCCCTGGGACCTACAACCTGCTATGATACCAAGTTGTCACACACCGACCTAGAAAACCCATCTGATCCGTGGTGCGAGGTTTCCAAATCTATTCAATTCATCTATGACTCATTTATAATAAAATTAAACAAATGATCTAGGGTCAAAAATGTAGTCTCTGATATTTTACTGAAGATCACTATACATCAAATCTAAACAAGGTTTCTGATACAAAATTGATCCTCAAAAGACATATGTACAACTATCTCAAAAATCCTTACAGACGAAAATTATACATTTATATAATCTATCAGGATAACAGAACTGCAAGTCATCAAACACCTGCAGAGGTTGACGCGCCAACAAGAGCATGTGCAGCTGGTGCTATGGAAGAAGAGCTGACGCCTACACCTGCAAAACGCAGCCCGGGTAGGAGTGATCGATAAGTTCAGCATGATTCTATTCTACATCACACTGAAAGGAAAGGGAACAGTAAATTCCCAGGTTCCATGTCTCATCTCTAGGGGAAAAACTCACATCACGTCCACCACCTACCTGAGGACACGCACTCTGACGATCTCCACTCTCAATAGTTGTCCCTCTCAACAACCAAGTGCTCCATCACTGAAACAACAGGGGTAGGACCCAGGGTGGTACGTAACTTTCCCCAAACACTGAAACTGAGAGTAGAACTTAGGACGACCTCTACACTTCAATAAAGTAATTACAGCCAACTAGACAGTAACCTCGATAACATTAGATTATCATAGCAATTCATATTCTAGACCTTGCTACCCTCCCTTGGTCCTACGACTAGATCTGAGGTGCACGAGCCCTCTAATCGGCGGTAAACCCATCGCCCACGCTTAGCCTAGAATGCCTCAAATGCAAACAAATGCATGTATGCTCACACGCACATAGATAAGATTTCAGACATGCAACAATATGCCAAATAATATACAGGGCTAGGTGCAGCATATAGCTCGCCAAGGGGGTGAACATAGCAAAGGTCTAGATAAAGTGGACAAATAGACGCAACAGACCTACAAGTCTCCATGATACTAAACAAACATTTTAGACTAACATTCAATACAAATTTCGGCATTACGATGGTATACACAGGCCGTCAATCAAAATTCTACAAAGGGGATACAACCCCAGCTAGCCAACAATTAACAACAACAATAATAAGCAGTTTATAATGTACAACACTAACCATTTATTCTACACATCCTAAAGGGAGTGACTCCCTTGATTTAACCACAATGCTCACATTGGGCTAGGCCACACATAGGGATTGGCCTGGGCCACAGATAGGGCCTACACAATATATAATAACATATATATGATATAAGATTGAAAAGTTCGAATCATCGAATTAAAACCAAAGATAATACTAACTTTGAAAAATTCTAAGTTTCAATATAAACATCTAATTGACATGAAAGTTGATATGCCTACTCATTGGCATACTCTGAATCATATATCCAAAAATTGGATCAAACGGGTAAAAGGAAATGGATGAAAACCTACAATTTCAGCTTCAAATCAGATTTGATAAACAACTCATAATTCCTTCGAAAATTCCTCTGATTGAAACCAAACTTTGCAGATCACTCCTAATGGTCACTCAGATCGACATATCCGAAAAGAAAATCAATTGGATATAGAATTGCTACTTAATTTCACAAAGTAAATTCACTGCCCTGTTTAGCACAGTTCGGCCATTTAATTCACTAAAAATCATAGATAAATCCAAAAAATATGAAACCAGTTGGAATTGAAATAAAACTCAGAGATCTACAACGTTCATTTTTAAGACCAACGTACATAAATCCCAAAAATATGAAACTAGTGGGAATTGAAAGAAGACTCAGAGATCTTTGAAGATCAACTGAGATTATGCAAGCACAGCTCTGTAAGCAAGCTCAAACATAGCTTGCGTAATTCAAAATAGAATTCCATAAATTAGATAGGAAAAAGATGATTAAATCTGGTAAAAATCCAAACCAATTCAATTCAAATTTCAATCAATATCTAAGCATACTTAGAAGTATCATCTAGGATAGATAAATCAAAGAAACAAGCATCCAATTAGCCTAGAATACTAAACAAGTAAGCCAATCCACGATTAATCCTTGATTAATCCATGTAGGGAAGTTCTGGATCAACTCCCCTACTAGCTGGAAACACCTCCAAGCCTCTGCAACAAGCCTCCCTCACTAGTTCAAGCAACGGTGGAGACAAGAAGAAGAAAGAAGAACAAGAAAAGAAACAGAGCTCTCGTGGGTACTTAAAGAACCTGAGACCGATCGATCGTCCGCTGAACCGATCGATCGGTCTAAGTCAGTTCAGTGCTCCAGAAAGGACACCTTAGCGTCGGTACCGACATCGAGTCCGATCAATCGTTCCCTTGGAGCGATCGATCATCGATCGATCGTTCCTAGGCTGACAGTTATCATAAAAACAAGCTGTCACGTCCGAGGCAGGATCTTCCTATCCCAAGCTCACCTAAGGTTCTATCACATACATTTACCATTCATAGAGTTGTGTGTGCACTACGCGGGTGTGAAACCAACCGCTAAGGTGTAATTTACCAAATTTCCCTTAAGGTCAAAAATCAACAAAGCGATCAACAGATCGCGCTCAACGCGGAAACAGGTCAACAGGGCACGCCCCCTCGACTTAAGTGGTCGAGCCAGGTTAGAGGAATGGGTCCTCACACCAAGTGCCAAGGGTGGTTGTTGATGTCCCTGACTTGTGTCCACATACGATGGGAGGTTAGGTGATGAGTGTGAGGACCCGTCCCTCTACTCCCGGGTCGACCGGCTGGGTCGGGCCCGTGGCTCGTTGGTTTGCTTGGCGTCGAGCGCGCGATCCGGTGGATCGTATTGTTTCTTGGACCGCAAGGGCAATTTGGTAAATTGCGCATTGTTGGTTTGTTTCACACCCGCGTGTGCACACACTGACCTTGTATGTGTTAGTGTTTGTTTAGAATGGCTAGGTGAACCCGAGATCGGAAGATCTGAGCTTGGACTTGTGTTTTAGCCCAAGTTTGCCTTTCTAGGCGAAGGAGATCGATCTGGCCTTGCTAGCCAGATCGATCTGACATGCTTTGGAGATCGATCGCTTAGTGCAGAAGGTCTTTGGGTTGTTTGCGGCTCGAGAGCGATCGATTGCTTCTTGGAGCGATCGATCGGACTCGAGTCGATGGCTTTTTCTCCTTCGCGAGGACGGCAGCCGGCCGTCGCTCTCTCTTGTCAGAAGGGGAGGACTTTCCCTCCCCTCCTTCCCCTTTCCTCTGGCTTTCCCGGCTTTCCCCCGGGCTTTCCTTCCCCTTCTTCCCTTCTCTTGTCTTCTCTTCTTCTTCCTTCTTTCTCTTCTTTCCCGTGGTGCTCTGTTTCTTCTCTTCTTCCGCCGGCAAGCTTCTTCTCTTCTGCTCTCCCTCCTCCGGCCACCGTTTTTGGCGTTCCAAAGCTTGTTGGATTCGTGGCGACGAGAGGAAGATCCCTGGTGTGGTTTGGAGTCGTGTTGGTGACGGGTTTGCGAGGGATCAACCGAGGAATGCGCAGTTCGGTGGGTTCTTTTACCTACATGTGTTCTTTAATAGGTTTCTCTAGATCTAGCCGTTCGATCTTGTTGATCTTGGTGTTGTTAGCTTCCTCTTACTTAGTAGAATTACTGATATAAGTTTCATGATATTTGGTTGAGATTTGAGTAGGATTTATGCATGATTAATCTCGGATTTTCTGGTTTTCTGCTGTTCTTGAAGAACAGCCGGCTTGCGGCGAGTTTTCCGGCTTGTACGTGTATGATCTTGGGTTTTGATAAACATAAGAGTTGTAGATCTCTTCGTTAGCTTTCCATTCCAATTGATTTCATATTTTTTCGATTTTTGTACGGATGGTTATGATTTTCGCACTGGAGGGCTGCGTTGCAGCAATTAATTAGAAAGTTAGTTTGATTAAAGGTTTTGATTAGTGTTTTCCCGTTAATCCAAGCGTTGGATGATTATGGATTTTGGATATGTTGATCTTGGTATGTAGCTCTACTAGTGGTTACGTTGGATCTTGAATCCGACGTCGTTTGGATGTCGGATCGACCAGATCAAATAGCCTCTAGTAGAGAACTTTTGGTGGTTTAAATATAATATTATATGTCGAATTATAATATTATATTTCTACTGTTCATCAGCGGTTTTCGGGGTTGCTTCCCGTTGCAGGAGTCTGCGGTCGACGGTCGTGGTACCGTCGTAATGCCGGGACCCGCTGCGGATCGGCTGGCAACGGTCGGTAGTACCACTGCAGCGATCCGGTTGACTTATATGATGTTTGTCATACTGTTGCATGCTTTACTTCTTATTTGTATATGTGATAGCATGCATTGTTGATTTGTGCATTAGTTGCATTGGTTAGGGCGTGGGTGATCTTTGGGTCGCCGTCCCGAGGCTAGAAGCTCGGACTTAGCCCTAGGACCGGGGTTGGGTAGTTTGGACCCGGTTTGAATTGTAGTGTCCAGTCAAACTTGATGATAGGCTTAGATGACTGGTGCACTTATTTGCTTGATGATTGTAGAGGTCGTGTTGGCCTCAAGTCGGATGCTGAGGTGTAGGCGGTGTCCCACTGTGTTGACCCGGGAGTATTGAAGTTGCCTACTTAGCTTGTGTGTCGACAGTGTTGGAGTGCTGCCCCTGGGCCTCAGGGACACGCGGTGGGGTTATGGGACCCCTGTATACACCCAGGTCCTACTTGAGGGCGACACTATTGCGTTTCCCTCTTCCTTCTGTGTGTCGTAGTGTAGAACCCTACTGAGTTTAGTGCTCACACCTACTCGGGCTGCGTTTTGCAGGTGCATGCGTCAGTTCTTCCTCTGTGGCCCCTACCGGGCAGTTGGTCGGCGGTGCGGAGGCGCCTGGTGGACTTTGAGAGGTGGCGATATTTACTGCTTTTACCTTTGATTAGTTAGTCTCCTACGGGAGTAATGTTGTAATTTGGATCTTCCCCTCTCCGAGGATTTGTATATTAAACACTTTGAGTTTTAAATCTGTGGTTCGATGTTGTTAAATTAATGTCTTTTAATTGAGGGTGCTTTTGGTGAATTGTTAGGGAGACCAATAGGTTAGAGGGAACCCTCGCCAGCTTTTCTTCCGCATTTGTTAGGTTGCGGTTCGCGTCGCCCGCTCCGGTTGGGCTTTCGCGGGTCGGGGCGCGACAATGAGGGTCGGCAGTAAATGGAGCGCGATGTGCGAACCCTATATCCATACTCGTAGAGAATCATCACCCTTGTTTCACCATTGGGTGAGGGTGACTTGAACATGAGCCCTCGGGGAATTGATAAGACTGGTATAGGCCTCAGGGCACTCTTTGGAATTTGACAAAGAACGATATTGTTGTTGTTTGCCTTCCTTTCTGTACGACGTAAAGTAGAACCCTACTGGGCATTATTGCTCAACCTACCTGGGCTGCATCGACGATGTAGAGACCGATGTAGTTCCTTCTTCAGGTGCTCTTCTTGATAGTGGCGTGGTTTTCTCAGAGAGATTGATGACTTTGGAGCTTCGAGGAGTTTCTTCTATGACTTTATTTTCAGTTTTGAATCATAATGTATAATTTGTTGAACTCAAGAAATAATTGTATAAGAGATAAAGATCAATCTCTTTTCCTAGCAGGGGTCTTTCATGAAGAAGATCTATCTTCATAGTACATGAAGATCGGTCTCTTCTCATCGCAGAGGATCTTCATGAAGAAGATCGATCTTCATGGAACATGAAGATTGATCTCTTGAGGACCCGTACCTCTATACATGGTTCAACTGTGTGGGTCGAACCCGTGGGTTCGGCTGGCTTTGTTTTTCATAAGCTGTGATCGGGTGATAGCATTGCTGCTTTTGGACCCCTAGGGCAATTTGATAAATTACGCATTATCGATCGGTTTCACATCTTCGGTAGCACTCACACAGCCTTTACTGAAGTATGTGGTTGAATAAACTCTGTAGGAGCATTCATGATCGACAGATCCGGGCGAGATTGCGACGAGATATTGCAATTTGGGGTCAAATCAGACTTAATCCGATTAAACCTCTCCTCTCTCTCTCTCTCTCTCTCTCTCTCTCTCTCTCTCTCTCTCTCTCTCTCTCTCTCTCTCTCTCTCTCTCTCAGTCTTTCCTTCTCCCTCATGCCCTTGCGCGACTCACCTTTCTTCTCCCCCGCTCCCGACCACGCCAGCCTTTACCTTCTCCGGAGCTTTGTCACCATCATCGCCGGCCACAACCTTCTTCTTCTTGGGCCTCCCTCACCTCTCTCAAGCCTCGGAAACCCTTTCCCCCTCAGATCTGACTCCTAGTCCTCTCTCTCCCGAGGTTGCCGTAAAACCCTCATCCTCACCAATCGACGAGCTCTGCCGGCCATCTTGCGTCACCTCCTCGCCGCCGCCAAGCTTTAACGCCTGGAACAACGTCGGGGAGCCCAGATCCCTCTTCCCCATGGTGGGAGGTAGGGTTTCTTACCTAGGTCTTTGTTTTTTCTCATCTAGATTGTTCTCCCATGCATGTTCTTCACCTGATTAGAGTTTCATAGGGTTTGTTTGAGATTTAATTGGGGGTTTAAGTATCTTTTTCTGGATTCTTGTTCTAACTGAAACAATCATTTTCTATCTTGATTTCTAACTTGTACGTGCATCGTCACGTCTGGTCATCAAGATGAAAGTTGTAGATTCCCGAATCATGTTCTATCTTGATTTCTAATTTATATATGAATTATAACGAATTTCCTATGGAACTGCTATGAAACAGAAATTGTGGAATTAGTTAGTTAATTTTGTGGATTTTCGACATGTGGTTGATCTGATTCTTAGGTTGTTTGTCTCAAAGGTCGATTTTGTATGATATAGAGATTTTGGTTTTGATTTGAATAATTGTTTTGAGGTATTTACACGTCTTTTATCGCTTTGGGCCGAAGGCCAGAATACGTGGTTTTCATCTATTTTCGTTTGTCCGTTTGAATTGAATTTCGGGTATGTATTTTGGAAAGCAATAATGAACGCACATGCTATGTTTTTTATTAATTGGATGGGCGTAGTGAAATATAGGTTATACCCTTCTCTTTGTTGATTACATGTAATTAAGGCATGATTAATCAATTGTAACATGCTTAATTCATCTAATACCCGTGAATTGATGGTCTTAGCAATATCTAGAAGAAGCATGCTTGATTTGATAGGTTTTGGGGAATTAGTCCCTTGATTTCGACATGTTTATTTAAGTTACTAATTCCACTGCTTAGTTAGCTTTTATTTGAGAAACATACCATTATATATATATATAATTAAGCCTTATGTGAGGCTCGTAGTTGAACTAAGGAAGTCATGCCCCTTGAGATGTTTAGATAGTTAAATGGTTTGTGGGTTAACCGAGGGACTGATGACCCTCGGGAATGCTTAGTGTAAATGGACCGAAGGTATGCCGTAGCCTATGTGACTTAATTGCTTTTTGCTTGGCTAGGGTTGACCCTCCGTTGTAGGAATTTCAGTTGACGGCTGTTTATGTCATCGTAATGCCGAATTTTGGCTTGTAGCTTGCTTGTCAGTGGCTCGTATGCGTACCATTGTAGTAATTGTAATGTTTAGTTGTTTGGTTAGCCTCGTGGAGGCTTGTGGGCCTATTGCGTCCTTATTTCGCTTTGTTTAGACCCTTTGCTATGTTCATCCCCCTTGGGCTAGCAGTATGCTATGCCTAGACCATGTATGTTGATCTGACATACTATTGCATGCATGTAGTCATATCTTTATGTGCGTGTGAGCATTCATGCATTTGATTGCATTAGAAGCATAAGGCGAGAACGTGGGCGGATAGGGGTTTCACCGATCCGAGGGCTCGGGTAGCTCAGATCTAGCTCTAGGACCGAGGCTGGGTAGCAAGGTGTAGGGCATGATTGTATTGTTGGAATTCCTATGTTATCGAGGATAATGTCTAGTTGGCTACAATTATATTGCTATTGAAGTTTAGAGGTCGTGTCGATTCTTCAAGGCTAAGTGCAAGGATGGTTGTCGATACATTCCCGTCGTGATCCCAAGGCATAGGAATCCTGTCTGGGTAATGGTGATCCTGTATGTTATTGTTTCGTTGCCTCTTGGTAACATGTTCAAAACAGAGGTTTCATGACATGAGCCCTTGGAACATCGATGGGTTATGGGACCATTGGCATACCTTAGAATTAGGCGGATGACGACATCTTTGTGTTGTCTTCCTTTCAATGTGACGTAGTATAGAACCATACTGAGTTTATCGCTCACTCCTACCCGGGCTACTCTTGCAGGTACAAGCGCGGTTCTCTGGTTAGGTTGTTATGGCGTCGGAGGTGGCTCTTCCCCTGGTGGTGCGTGAGATCGAGAAATCGTCATTAGCTTATCTCAATTCAATTTATGTACACCTTTAATTGTATATGTATTTCAAATCGATGTATAAATTGTAACTTCGAGGAGAAATGTATTTGTACTCCAAATTGATGTAAATTGATAGAGATTGTTGTACTTAGAGGACTAATATTATTATTATATCATCTAAACACCAATTGGGTTTTGTAGTAGTTATTTATTGTATTATGACTTAATGATAGAATAGTTTAAATTAGTTATGAATATTATAGCTGTGCATCAGAATTTAAAATGAAATTTATAGGGGAGGCTTTCGCCATTTGATTATTTTAGAATCAGGTTCGACTTACGTCCCGGTCCGGATGGGTTTTCTAGGTTGGGGCGTGCCAATTGTCCTAGCAGAGAACATGTATAAGGGAAGATGGATCTTCATGGGGCATGAAGATACATCTCTTATAAGCAGTTAGTTAAAATTGATTCCGATTTTAAAGATTTTGATTTCTTTTCAACCCGGATTTCATGTATGTCTTTTCCAATGACGAGTAATCCCCGGTCTTGACCATTGACCGTGCCATCCCACGGTCGATCCTGACATCGACCGTCAGTTCAAAAACATCTAAAAACTGAATTTAAAGAGTTCAAAATTAAGGGATGTAGATGTCAAGTCATTGTTTTATCATCATATACATATTGACATCATCAAAATATGATTAGGATCAACAAGTTGTTGCATATTGGTCTCACCGTGTAATTGGATTTAGAGTGAGTTTTTATACCAAATGATTTAGGTATGCATTTGTTGCAGGTAACATTTTTTATTGGTTTCATTCCACTATTTGACTTCAAGGTTACAATACGGGAGTAGACACTACAACAAAATAGGTCTATAGTGATAATTAAACTCGTCACTAATACCCTCAAATCCGTCATAGAAAACATTCAGTGACGAGTTTAGGGTCGTCGCCTATACCTTCGTGGCTGAAAGTTTCCGTGACAACTTTGTTGCCTTGTCACAAAATCAGTTACTGTCAATGACGAGAGTAGCAATCACTGAAAGTTATTTATCTGTAACGACTACACTTGTCACAGTTGATTTGAATTTGTGACAATCATTGAAATACACTATAATTGTTGTCACTATATGTTGAAATACACTATAATTAGATTTTATTTATGATAACGTATATTTTTACAGTGACAAGTGATATTGTCACTTAAAGTATTTACAATGACAATAAAAAAGGTTGTCACTAAAAGTATTTACAATGACAATAAAAAAGGTTGTCACTAAAAGTATTTACAATGACAACTACTAACAATATTGTTTGTCACTAATTCCATTATTAGTGAGAACAAATGCTATCTAAATTTGTCACACAATACTAGATAGTTTATAGTGACAATAAAAATATTGTCACTAAATGTATTTACAGTGACAAGTATTAACAACATTATTTGTCACTAATTACATTATTCGTGACAACAAATACTATCTAAGTTTGTCACACAGTACTGAATCTTGTTTTAGTACAATTTTTTGTCACTAAAATTTGTCATCAAACATAATTTTTATAATTTGATATTTTAATTTAAAAATTAATCTTTAATTATAAGCACTATTTTTCTCTAAACAAACAAACACATTATTATGATTCAAATGAAAATAATTCATACCATAAAATATATTTCAACTTTGTATGTTACTTATACAAAAAGATGATTTACTGCATACATTAAAGTTACATAATATGTAAATTCAAAAGAATACACTTAAATTACATTAATATCCAAAACAAGTCCGATCGATATGCGGACCTGCTAACATTCATCTAATAGATCAAGTATCTTGTATATAAAAAGGAAACAAAAAAAGACAATTAGCATTTCAAAACATAAATACAGTGTGTATAATAGACAAATATATAAAGGCTAACATCACAATTTAAATTTAATAAATAAAACGGACAGAGTCTCCCTTGTATTATCGACATTCTCAAATATTACAACTGTTTAAACAGGTTTTTAACACATCTACAATATCTTTGCAATATAGAAGCCTATACATTGGCTTACCATTCTTACATACAAATTACTCAAGCTAGGCATTATGAAATAAGCATTTCCACAAGAACAAAGCCGAGAGGCATAGGAGTTGCGATTAATAGCCACTATTATAATAGAAATCACTTCCTATCATTGTGAGTCTTCTAGTTGGCCCTCATGGCATGAATTATCCTATCACCGTGAGTCTTAGACTCTTGCATTACAAAAGAGCACAACACAACCACTTAAGAATCATATGTTTTATACAAAATCTGAAAACATAGAATGCAATCCAAGAATGTCTACTTCCAATTTTTCATTTTTGGTCTTCATATTCACCTTTATGCATTTATATTTTCCCCTAACACGTTTTTGACTTTCACTACAAGAGGCTATAAGAAAAAAGATTAGGATTGAGGATAATAGGATGAACCCATTATTTGATCTTGAAATAAAGAACATAAATTATACTTGCGCTGCTTGGATTTCCAGATTGTTGAGCTTGCATCTCAACTTCTGGATTTGTTTTTTGTTGGATGAGGATCTCGAAGTTTCTTTGTTCTCCCAGTTGAGATTACAGCACTGGTGGATTGGTTGGCCTCTCTATAGGTATCTCATTTTGCTGCTGAAGTGAAGTTTCAAAATCTCTTCTTGAGTGAGATTGAGATTGTCCTCTTGGTGGAGGGGATGTGACCTCATCTGTAACTCTATTAGAAGTAAATCTTTGTCCTCATACTCGTCCACATCCGCCAACACATTTACTTTTCAAGGCCATATGTATCCTGCTAGAATAAAAAATATTAGTCACTGAAGAAGTTTGCCATATAGTGCAAAGACAAAACGATAATATTAAAGTTGCATGATCACTAACATCAAGCTGATCGAACGAGTGTTTCTCACTTAAATGTGAAATAAGAAAAAATTTCAATGTTCACTAGTATCATGATCATACATGCATGAACTAACAAAAATGTTCATATATGTATGAACTAACAAAAAACTAAGATACAAAGATCACTCATCGGAAGTAAATGCATCACTAGTATCATGATCTTCAAGAACATCATTATCACTATCTTCATCATCTTCTATGAACTCATCATCAATGAAGCCATCATCTAATCTTTGATCTTCTTGTGTTGCATTCTCTATGTTGACATTGAAGCCTTTTGGCTCAATATCATCTCTCCTATGCATGGCGATAATATTGTCATTGTTAGTAGCTTCCGCAGAATACAAAGTGCTTTCAAATTTGTCCAAAACTTGCAAAACATTATCTTCTCTTGAGGGGCTAAGGCATAGCAAGCTGCATGCAAACACATTTTATTCCCTTCAACACGAGGATGAGGACTCTCTCGAATACCTAAGTCGACAAGATCTTTAATGTGTCTTTTGTCTTGCCCTTCATGTTCATCACTATTCCTAAAACATTATCAGAGGCATTTCTTTCAATATGCATAACATCAAGGTTATGTCGCGACATGAGTATTTTCCAATAAGGCAATTGAAAAAAAATACTCTTTTTCTTCCAATTATATACGCCATTAAGATTAGTACGCTTTCTTTTTTGGCCTTTCCCATACGTAACACCCTCAAAACTTCTTAATTGTTCAAGCACTCTATCTCCGGTCAACATATGAGGAGCAAAGTCATCCTCTGTCTTGTCATTGAAATTCCTTTTATTTTGTCACCAAGGATGATGAATTGGAAAAAATTGGTGATGACCCATATAGCATAACTTGCTCCTTGTTGAAAGAGAGCAAGTATCTTTGTGGTAACATGGACAAGCTAACTTTCCTTTAGTTTTCCATCCAGGATAAATTTCCATATGCGGGAAAATCATTCATAGTCCACATTACAACTGCATGTAATTGGAAATTTTGTTGTGCATATGCATCATATGTGATAGACCCTACCTCCCAAAGCTCTTTCAGCTCTTTAATCAACGGTTGTAGATACACATCAATATCATTTTCCGGACATTTAGGTCCAGGAATATGAAGTGTCATCATGAAATAAGGATGCTTCATGCACATCCTAGGGGGCAAATTATATAGGACAAGAATGGCAGGCCATATACTATGTGAAGAACTCATATTCCCATAAAGCTGGAATCCATCACTAGCTAGAGCAAGCCTAACATTCCGTGGATCTGTAGCGAATGACTCATGTTGCTCATCAAATGATTTCCAAGCCATCGAATCAGCTGGATGCCTTAGTTGCCCATCATCAATTCGCCTCTCCTTATGCCATCTCATATCTTTTGCAGTATCTCTTGACATGTACAACTTTTGTATTCTAGGTTTTAGTGAAAAATACCGTTATACTTTATGAGGAATCTTATGCTTACTTTCATCCACTCTCCATCTTGAGAGTCCACAGACATGACATGACTGTGCATATTCATGTTCTTGCCAGTATAAGATGCAATCATTTTTGCATGCATCTATCTTTGTGTCATCAAGACATAAGTCTTCAATAATCTTTCTGTCCTCATAGTATGAGTTTGGGACCAAGGCATCAGTAGGGAGGATTTCTTTGCAAAATTTTAGAAAGAAATCCATTGCTTTGTTAGTCAAGTTGTGAAGTGTCTTGAAGTGAAGTGCTTTCACTATGAAAGACAGCTTAGAGACTTTACAACCTGGATAAAGATTCACAGTTGCATCTTTCAACAAACTGTAGAATCTTTTTGCTTCATCATTTGGAACTTGAGAGACATTTGGATCTTGTGCGGCACAAGTATTCATGTTCTCAAAGGCAAAAGAATAAAAAAGAAGTCCAACTACATCATCTAAATGTTCCATATTAACTTCCTCACATCTAGGCGGATCTTGATTATCATTGGTTGACTTTTCTGTCTCACCTAATTTTTCTCCGTGAAGTACCCACGTTGTATAACTCTTAAAAAATTCATGCCTAAGCAAGTGAAACCTGACCTTAGTTCGCTTTCTAAATGAAGTATTTCTGCACCTTTTACATGGACATCGAATTGTATCACCAACTCCCTCTTGATATAACGCGTAATCAAGAAATGCATCAACCCCATTTACATACTCATGATTTCCTCTATCATCGATTTTCATCCACCTCTTGTTCAACATTTTTCCTACATAAAATTCAAAAATAACTTGAGTGGATAAAATATAGAATGTCTCCCTATTTAGAATGTCTCTATTGAACTAGAGTATTTATATTGTCTTTATTTAACTAACTATAAGGAAAAGTTAATGAATTAACACAAAGATTTAAACAAAACATTGATGGTTACCTAGAAAAAGAACTACTTTGAATGAAAGATTTTAGATGCATATGCAAAAGAAACTCAGTGAACTAGCAAAAGCAGAAGATTGAAGCAATTAAGACAAAAGGAGACAAACAAAAGTTAAGCCTTCAACTATAGTAACGAAAAAGCTATCACTATTCATGTGAAATATATAGTGATCTTTCTTTATGAGCAAGAAAGTAAGGAAAATAAAACTAAAAACCTCTAACAAAAATAGTAAATCTACTAAAAAAGAATGGTATCACCTCCAACAGAGTTCAAATCCACACTTCCCAAGAAAAATCAGGAAATATAAACATAAGCAGAATTTTCAAACGCAATAGAAGGCTGTTCAGCTGGCACCTGGATGGCGCAAAACATAATATTAATAGATTCTTCAGCATTAGAACAATCCTACAGAAGAGAACAAACCACTACAAGAAAGCACCTTTTCTTCTGATTTAATTGAAGAATATTTTTCAAGTGAGGAAACTAGTTGTAGATTGCTTGAATATTTTTCAAGTGAGGAAACTAGTTGTAGATTATAAATCCGCGAGTGATCAGGGACCCATAAATTTATGCTAGACTTTTCGTACCATAAAACAGAGTGAACTAAAGAATAACCCACTTTGTACTAGTTTGCAAATACTAAGATGTTTTGCATTCCTATGTGCAAAAGAGCAACTACAAAACTAGGCCACTCTCAATTAGCATCACACTTGGGGTTATAATACAGAACAAAATTTTTGAAAAGATGATTATCTCTAATAGTATAGATCATACTTTTGCATGATAAAACTTTGTCATCTTCTAAATTAGCTAGACTAACCACCATGACAGGGATCACTGTCAAAAAGAGGCGGTGAAAGAAATACTTTGAAGGTGAAGAAGACATGGGTAATTGGAAAGTTTGGATATGGAAGAATTGTTTAAATATAACTTCAGAACTTCAATATATGTACTAAAAGAGCATAAACACTACATATCAACTCTACTTTGATTTAACCCATGACCCAAATCCCCAAATCAAACAAATTAGATGCTAACCTACACTTGAAGATTTTTAAAACCCAAGATTAGTTGAATAGAAAATTTGACCACCAAGTGAGCCATATAAAGAAAACCCAAGCCATCCTGATGCCAAAAAAAACATGAAGTGGGGCGTGGTGCACATGCTGTAACAATCATTGGATGAAGAAAACAAAAGATAAACTTTGGAAGGTCATAGATAAAGGCAACCTATCGGATAAAGTTTGGTCATGCATAAAGCTATTGTTAAAGCAATCGTGCACATCCTTCTTATGGATAAGGCTTAGATAAAAGCCATTACTATCGATTAACCCGTTAGTGTACATGGTATTGTCTAGTACGGTGCACACTAAAGATGTATATAAATCAGTAGTGAAGGAGAGAAAGAGGGGGAGAGAAAGAGGGAGAGAGAGGAGAGGGAGATAGAGGGGGCTTACCGTCCGAGCACGACGCCGAGCACGCCATCGGAGTCTCCCAAGCACGCCGCCGGTCGTTCAGTAGTGAAGGAGAGAAAGAGGGGGAGAGAAAGAGGGGAAGGAGAGAAAGAGAGGGAGGGGAGGGAGGAGAGGGAGATAGAGGGGGCTTGCCGTCCGAGCACGCCACCGGCCGTTCACGACATGCCTCGTTGGCAGAGAAGGCAGGAGAGGGGGGGTGAGGGGAGAGGAGATGAGAGACTTAGGGATTTAGAGGTTTTATATTAGGTTTCTTTTTTTTTCAGTTTTTACTTTTACTACAGGCTGGGCTATAGTGACAAGCAAATAAATTTTTTCTTGTCACTGACTATTCTTAGTGACAAAAACTAATTTGTTGTCACTAAATACAAATTTTACTCCCGCTAAATTAGCAAATGTTTTCCGCCATGTTATTTTTCAATTTTTGCTAGCGAGCATTTGTGACGACAAATAAATTTCGTCACTGTATATAACGTTTTCAGTGACGACAAGAAAATCTCGTCACTGAACAATCAGATAAATTGAGACCAGTGACAACTAATTAATCTTGTTACTGTAGACCTATCTTTTGTGACAATAACTGCTATTGTCACTGAATGCTCGTCACTGTAGCCTTCATTCCTTGTAATGATTATACTTTATTATAATATATTTTTGCTCTATTTTATATAATAATATAATAGTAGAAATTTTATAGGTTACGTACAAATACCAAAAACTTAACTTAATAGTAGAATAGAGAAAGATGTGTTAGCCGGTGTTTCGGAGATTGATTGCAACCAAAATTGGTCGTGGGAGTGGTGCTAAGGTCGCCTGTCAACGTGCGCTGTTTCAAAAATAGAGCCATTGGAGAGTTGCAATATTATATATTTTATACACTTTACGTACAAACATTTGAATTAACTTAATAGTTAATTCAAACATTATAATCTTAACCCACTAGCTTACTCACCATTATAATATTATATATTTTATACAATTTACATTTCTTACACTTATCCTAAGCTTAACCTGCTAACTTACCCCTGTTTTTGAGCCAAACGCTAAAAGTGGGCTCAGCTTATCCCCATAAGTTATTCTCATTGTTTTACCCCTAACCCCCTTTATCCCTATTCCCCTTAACCCCAAACCAAACGGAGGCTTATTATTTTGGATATTTTTAGTTATGCATATCAATTTATCGGAAGCTTGAAGCTCTTTATTCAGAAAACTATACTTTTCTTTTCCTTTTCTAAGTGCTAGAAATTCAGATGACATTGTAGAAAATTTGGAAGTTGAGCAAAGTAAGGTTGATACTAGAATTCAGCTATTAGTGTGTTTCCCTCATTCATCATTTGAGAAAGCTCAGAAGTCATCACCTATTGTTAGGTTTGTAAAAATGTGTTCGATTTCTTGCTACCATCTTCGCAATTCGAATAGTATTTGCTGAACACTCACCTTCTCAGATTCTTTTTCATGGAGAGTAGAGGTGATGGAATTTGCAATTATAGAATTGAGAAATTAGATGATAATAGATCAGACTAGAGGATTAACCTTTCTGATTTTTACTTTCTTCACTCAGCAACCTTACAAATATGTTCTTAAACAGAGTTTAAACACATCTTCAACAAACTAACAGAGATTTAAGGAACAATCAAACTACATTATTTCAAAAAAGTGGAAATTCTAAAGTTTGAATTATTTCTAACACACCCCCTTAATTCAAATTTTTCTTATACCAAGAAGTTCCCTGAATCTTGTGAATTTTTGCCAGGGAAGAGCTTCTAACTTAATTTCTCCCTTCGCAACCAGTTCTCTAATAAAATCGTGACGAATTTCTATATGTTTGGTCCTTCCATGGAATGCCGGATTCTTTGTCATTGTAATGGCAGATTTGTTGTCGCATAATAGTATTGTGGATTTCAACTTTAAATCTGACAAGATCCTTCTAAGCCATACAATTCGACAAGCAGCACTTGTAGCGGAGATATATTCGGCTTCGGCACTTGATAATGCAGTTGTCTCTTGCTTTTTTGTTGTCCAAGATACCATTCCAGATCCGAGACCAAGTGTGAAACCTGAAGTGCTCTTTCTATCATCTGAAAAACTAGCCCAATCACTGTCAGTATAAGAGATAAGCTTGATATCTTTTACCTTCCCATAACTGATTCCAAAGTTCAATGTCCCACGAATATATCTTAAGACTCTTTTTGTTGCACCCATGTGTTGTTTGCTTGGATTCTGCATAAATCTGGATAAAAGACTCACTGTATACATTATATCTGGCCTCGTATGAGAGAGGTAAACCAAGCTTCCAATCAAACTTCTCTAGTCCTTCCCATTTGCTTTGTCTGCACCATCTTCTAACATAAGCTTCTCCTTTTCATTCATGGGAGTAATCACTGAATTGCAATTTGATAACTTAAACTTTTTCAACAAATCTGCAACATACTTTTCTTGACATAAAAAGATGCCATTAGATTCTTGAATAACTTGCATGCCTAAAAAATAATGTAAGAGACCCAAATCAGTCATTTCAAATTTAGCCATCATACTTCTCTTGAACTCCTGCATCAACTTTAGAGAGTTGCCTGTATAGATTATATCATCGACGTAGAAGCAAACAACAAGAATCTCCATACTTTGAGACTTCACATAGAGAGTTGGTTCACCTGCACTTCTTTCAAAGCCATTATCAAAGAAGTATTTGTCTATCTTACTATAGCAGGCCCTTGGAGCCCACTTAAGCCCATACAAAGCTTTATCTAATTTATAGACTTTGTTTTCCATCCCTTTAAGTTCAAATCCCGCTGGCTGCTCCACATACACAATTTCTTGCAACTCCCCATTTAGAAAGGCCGACTTGACATCAAATTGATAGACTTTCCATTCTTTTTGGGCTGCCATAGCTAAAATAGTTCCAATTGTTTCAAATCTTGCAACCAGAGAAAAGGTTTCAAAGAAATCGACACCTTGAACTTGGGCATAACCCTTGGCAACCAAACGCGCCTTGCGCCTTTTCAAAGATCCATCAGGACTGAATTTGGATTTATAAATCCATTTGAGTTCAATAGCTTCTTTACCTTGAGGTAAGTCAACTAGCCTCCAAGTTTTCAATGGCGGCTATTTCCTCCTTCATTGCTTCCTTCCACTCTGTCTTCATTACTGCATCTTCAAAACATATAGGATCTGAAGAAAAATAGGCATAATCACATGATTCATAAATTTCAGCAAGACTCCTTGTTTTGCTAGGAGACGAGTCACTTGAATCACCATCATCAGTGTCACTGACTGAGGGAAGATCTTTTGCACCTGAAGAATTCCAATTCCAAACACTATTTTAATCAAAAATGACATCTCGACTAATAGTTAATTCCTTCTTTATTGGATCATAAAGTCTATAGCCTTTGGTTGCATCACTATAACTAATGAAGATATACTTTTTGCTTTTATCATCTAATTTATGTCTCTTCTCAGCAGAAATATGAGCATAGGCTATAGAACCAAATACCTTAAGATAACTGACATTTGGTTTTCTTCCATACCAAGCTTCATATGGAGTTTTTCCATTGACAACTTTTGTACCAAATCTATTCAATAGATAAACTGAAGTTGCCACTGCTTCAGCCCAAAACATCTTTGGAAGTTCTTTTTCCTTGAGCATGCATCTTGTAGCTTCAACAATTGTTCGATTTTTTCTCTCCGCGATTCCATTCTACTGTGGAGTGAAACTTGCAGTCAACTGCCTATGAATTCCTGCACTTTTGCACAATGCAAAGAACTCTTGGGATGTGAATTCGCCTCACCGGTCTGTTCATAAAGTTTTCAAAGAATACCCACTTTGTTTTTCAGCATAAGCTTTGAACTCAATGAAGAATGAGATGGCTTCAGATTTTTGTTTGAGAAAATACACCCATGTCATTCGTGTGAAGTCATCTACAAATAAGAGAAAATAACTTTTACAACCAATAGACGGAGTCCGCATATGCCCACATAAGTCGGCATGCACAAGCATAAATGGTTCTTTATGATGCTTCCCATAGATACAGACTTCACATTGTTCTCCTCCATTGTGAACCATGGGCAAACCATGTACCATCTCATTTTTATGCAAAAAGTTTAAGCCTGTAGAATTTAAGTGCCCATATCTTCCATGCCATAGGGAAGAATCAGTACCGCATTTCACATTAAATGCATTAATATTCAGATAAGATAGATTGAGAGGAAACATCTTATTGTCAGTCATATCAATTGAAACTAGTAGCTGCTTGTTCTTCTCATTATATATGATACATTTGTTTCTAGAGAAAACTGAACAAATGCCTTTCTTCATCAATTGACCCAAACTGATAAGATTCTGAGCTATACCTGGCACCTACATAACATCATGAATAAGCCTCTTCCCAGCTTTATTGTCAATGCATACATTCCCTTTACCTTGTACTTAGATTTGATTGTCATCTCCCATGCGCACATGAGACGATATGCTTTCATCCATTTTAATAAACAGGACCTGTCGCTTGTCATATGATTGCTGCATCCACTGTCCAAATACCAAATATTTTTGTCACATGCAGTAAAAGAACAAAGGAACAAGCTTTCTACACCGTTAGTATTTTCCTCATGAAAATTTGTTGTTTCTTCTTTTGCCTTGCGCCAACAATCTTTTTCAACATGACCATATTTCCTGCAAACTGAGCATTAAGGTACAGGAGAGTCCTTATTTTTATACCAGCAATCTTTCTCAGCATGCCCTTTCTTTTTACAAATTAAGCATTGAATTGAGGATTCATTACCCTTATACCTGCAATCCTTTTCAACATGCCCTTTTCTTGCAATTAAAACAGTAAATTGAGGATTCTCTTTTACCTCTATGAGAATAGTACCGGCCTCTACCTCTTCCTCTGAATGCTTGTTGTGAACCACCTCTTCCTCTTTTTGCTGAATAAGATGGTATACTCTCTCGGAGTTGACCTTTGTCTGCAAGGCATGCTCTGTGGAAGGTTCCACATTTTTCTACAACCTCTGTTCATAGGCTTGAAGAGATCCCATTAATTAAGATAATGGAAATGTGCTTAAATCTCTAGATGCTTCTATTGCGGAAGTGATGGAATCAAATTTAGAATTAAGGCTTCTACGAACCTTTTCCACAACCTTTTGCTCAGTCAAATCTTCACCAAGTGATCTAGCTTGATTTACTACTGAAGTAACTCTACTAAAGAATTCTTGGACAGATTCTGATTCTTTCATCAGTAAAGTTTCAAATTCACGACGTAAAAATTGTAATCTTACGGTGATTACCTGACTTGACCCTTCAAATTCCTCTTTCAGCAACTGCCATGCTTTCTTTGATGTTGTGGCTCCCATAATTCTTGGAAATATTGAGTCATCCAAGGTCTGCTGAATGTATGACAAGGCTTTAGCATCCTTTTTTTTGTTTTCTTTCATCTCTGACCTCTGAGCTGCTGTAATTCTCCCTTCTTGATCATCATATTCTGCAAATCCACTCTCAACTAGATCCCAAAGATCTTTAGAAACAAAGAAAGTTTTCATTTTGATAGCCCAAAATAGGTAATTTTCACCTTTGAAGCTTGGAACACTCACAAAGTTGTTTGCCATGCTTCTTTCTCCTGTTTCTTTGTTGATTTTTTTTTAATCAGCTTCCCCAACCTGGCTTTTGATACGAGAATGATGGAATTTGCAATTATAGAATTGAGAAATTAGAGGATAATAGATCATACTAGAGGATTAGCCTTTCTGATTTTTACTTTCTTCACTCAGCAACCTTACAAATCTGTTCTTAAACAGAGTTTAAACAACATAACCTCTTCAACAAACTAAGAGAGATTTAAGGAACAATCAAACTACATTATTTCAAAAAACTAGAAATTCTAAAGTTTGAATTATTTCTGACAAGAGCAAGCATATAGTGATATAGATATGTCGTTGATATGAGTGTGAAGGATAAGCACTACAGCAATGCTAATTATAGCTTACTCGCTAACCTCTTTCGCATGTTAGGAAGAGTGGTAGAAGCTGGTAGAGTTCTTCATGATATGATAGCAAAGGGATTGAAACCCATCTTCCGAACTTTCTGCAAACATATATCAAGGAGTGGCCGCTTTTGATCACCAACTTAACACAAGGAAGAAAGGAGAGTGAGAGAGAGCGATAGTGAGGGAGAGTTGAGAGTTGGGCAGCTGGGGATGCTCGCCGGCGGTCCTAGCGCTGGTAACTCATGACGGTGTGGGGGTGGTGGGAGGGGGGGGGGGGGGGGGCGCCTATGGTATAGGTGGCGGGGGCCTTGGGATATTGCGCCCTGCAGAGATGTCGCGGTTAGAGTTGCAGGAGGAAGCCTCTCATCCCCTGCTTTGTCAGAGACTAAAGTGAAGACATATGCTATGCCTACTGATGGACGCAGAAACCACTCGTTGGTTTTTAAGGAAGAGGCTTCTACCATTGTCCGACGCAGGCCTAATAAGGCGGTGTTTGTGTTTGACCTTGCAGAGGTGGAGGAGAGTGAGAAGAGATGGGAGTTTACCTTATTTGGCCACTTCCTAGTTGGAAGGATTGAAGTTGAGTTCCTTCGCAAGCGGCTCACGAGCCTTTGGAAAACTGAGAAGGACTTCTCCATTGCAGCTATGTCACATGGTGTGTTCCTTTTCAATTTTGGATCCCTGGAAGACATGCCCAAGATTCTTACCGGAGGTCCTTGGTTTGTAGCTGACAAGATGCTCTCCCTAATCAAGTGGAGACCATGTTTTAAACGATCTGTTGAATGCTAGCTTTGAAACGGCCCCTGTTTGGATACACTTGCCGGATCTCCCATCGGAGCACCAAACTCGGAAGTTTATAGTGACTCTTGCCTCGTATGTGGGTATGCCGCTTGTAGTGGATAAGTCCACCAGCCCTCTGGACAAATGCAAATATGCCAGGGCATGTGTTGAGGTAAACCTCAAAGAACCAGTCCGTACCGAGATAACAGTGGATGTTGAGAAGGATGGGGTTGTTGTACGGTACTTTCAGCAACTGTTGGAGTTTGAGAGGGTTTCTATATGTGAATCATGTAATAGATTTGGGCACCATCAATCTTATTGTCTTTGGAAGAAGCAGGAACCTACTGTTTCTATACCTCAGAAACAAGGATTCTCTGTATCTGCTTGTGAACCGGCCACGTCCAACCCTGCTCCTACTCCTGGGTCGGTGCTTGAAACTAACAAGACGGATGCTTGTGGAGCTCTGGCCGTGTCCAACCTTGCCCCTATTTCACCTCCGTTGGTTAAAGCTCCGCGAATCTGATGCAGGACCAAGTCCAGATCTGAGTCCGATTCGGAGATACTTCCTAGGCGATCCGGTCACGTTCGAACTCCATCCGTCCGACTCAGATCTCCGTACGACCGTGACCGTCGGATGGACATAAGTTTCGACCCTGACGTCCGATCGGGGGGGTGCGACCAGCCGTTTCGACCGGCTCAACGAGCCCGACGAGATTCATCGAAGATCGAAGATCTCTCCATGACCTCGGCCTCCAAATCTCTAGATTCCTTTTCCTTATGACCTAAATTTCTGTTTTTGTGCAAAACTTTTCTTTTTAGGCAGGTTATCGGTCTTTACTATTTTTAGAAGGTTTCCCTATTTCTAGCAGGTTTTTCTTCTTCCTTAATTCCGGTTTGCCTCATTAGTTATTGGGTTTGAGTTTAATTCCTGTTTTGAGTCCATGTGTAAGTTTGTCTCTCCTTATCCTATAAAATGAGTTTTAGGGTTTGTAATTGGGCCACTTTTGATTTGTAAAATTCGAGTGGTTTTCTCCTTTTTTGAGAATCTTGGTTGTCTCTCCCATAGAGAGGACGGTTGTCTCTCCCGACGAGAAGCTTTTCACGTTTACCCAGCGCCAGTATCTCTGCTACAAATGAATGCGTTTATGTCTCCGGCGACCGCCGTGGCCGGAGCGAGCCAAGTGGGGAAGCCAAGGATGGTGTCATTGGGAAGGGGACGACAATGATCAAAGCAGCCATTCTGCAAAGAAGCAAAAGAAGGCAAATAAGAAGAAAGGGATTGGCTCTCGAGGATTGCTTCCCTTACCCAAATATCTGTGGGCATGTGGTTGTCTCAGATGCCTACTTTACACGGGAAAGCTAAGCCTCATGAGGATCCTACTCCTTTGTCATCTTCAAACCCCTTTATTGACCTCGTCTGAGACAAAGGTGGCACAACAGGACACCAACATTTCCTCGTCCTCACATGCTAACCTTGGCAACGTGGATGAACCACTTGATATCCCTGATACCGAGGCCATTGCCACGATAGCGGATGCATGCATGGCAATGAACGCGCATGAACCACCCTCTCGGCACGTGGGAGAACCTTCGTTGCGTTTATTGAGATCCCCTTATCCCCATACTTATCCCCAACCATCAAAAGTAATCATTACTATTTTATCCTCATTTCACCTACCACCACCACTTTACTTTTTCCTATCCCCATTCCTTAACCCCCCATAACCATAACCTAGAATAAGCTAACCCTGAAATCCCTTAACCCCCATTAACCCGGAATAAGCTAACCCCACACCAAATGCCCCCTTAGGGGTGGTCCTGCTAGTCTCGGGAGGTTTTCTACGACTATTCATGAAAAACATTCTGATGGGTCTCTAAGACTACTGAAGGCTGTCTTATCTATGGGTAACTCAAGCAACTCTTCTTCTGCAACCCCACCATACCCCCCGAGCTTTTTCTCGGCCCCACCAGGAGGATGATGCTACTTCTAAAGCTCCACATGCTCAGCCTGGCGCCTCTGTTGTTGGGCTCTCAAATGGGGTTACTTGATGAAAGCTTTCTGTTGGAATTGTCGGGGTGTTGGCCAATGCAGGACTCTTCTTACCTGCCAGAGACTCATCCGAGACGGCTAACTTACATTTTATTTTTTTGATTGATGTTCTTTTGCAGGCCTCCCACGTCAGCGACCTTTCTTGTCGCTTGGGTGATGGCTTTGGAACTTTTCTTTTCCCTGCTGATGGAAGGAAGGGAGGAATCCATGCCATCTGGCGCTGCGAATATGGGCTAACCACATGGACTGCACCCCCTTTTCAGGCAATCCATGGGGTTATCACTTCTCCGGAGGAAGGCTAGTGGCTTGTTTCTGTTGCTTATGCTGCAAGAAGGACAACGGAGAGAAGAGTTCTTTCGGATTCTGTTTTTTGTCTTCAGTCCATTGATCTCCCTAATCTCCTCGTTGGAGACTTCAACATTATCACATCGCAGGAGGAAAAGTGAGGAGGGCTGCCCTTTTGCTTCTCCCTGGGGTGATGGACTTCTTAGAGTTTCAAATTCTCAATGGGTTTTCTGACCTAGGATTTTTTGGTCACTCCTTCACATGGCGTAATGAGCAATACGGTCGGTCAAGGATCCTTAAACGCCTTGATCATTGATAGAGCTTGAAAAGTGTCGTGGCTTAACACGTCTACTCAAAACTACAAATATATAATCAAACTACTTACTAACTACTTTAGGGGTAGCTAGCAGTGAGTCCAAGTTGATCCACAGGGAAATAAGATTGAGTTGAGATGCTCTGTATAGTCTCCTACTAATGAGTTAAGGAAAGGTTTGGAAGTTGAATTAAACTAGCTTGAAACTAAAGAATTTATAGATGCAAGAAAAGAGTCCAAGGAATTCTTAATCCGTAACACGGGTTCTACCATGTCTTCCTAAGATTAGTGCACACTAATCACATTGAATGACTTTCCTAATGGTTGATTGGTGAATGTCTAGTTCTCCCTATCACTCAACAAGTTCTGATTAGGATCCATTGTCGGTGAGAGCAATTATCTAAAAATCAGTGGCCTAATGATTAGTTATGATCACCACTAATGAATCCTCTGATTAGGATGAATTCATCGCGAGAAACGAGTTATAATATGGATTTAGGTGTAAGATCAAGATGGTTCTAGTACTATACAATACAATCCCTAATCACAGAGAAGAAGTTATCTAAGATACCATGGTTCTAGCATGATCCTCCTATTAGATGAGTTCAATCCAAGCCCTAACATGCAATAGTTCTAGATCTATCACGCATTAGAACAATCCAGCCATCCAACAGTAAATCAACACCAAGAATTAGGATTAATCCATATAAGCCATGCAAAAAGGTATACAAGCCCTAGATCTTAGAAATCCCTAGTAAAAACCCTAGTTACATCATAAGAATCCCTTGGCGAGGGGTTTAGTTACTCATCTTTAGGGTTTGATCCTCATCTTTAGGGTTGATGAAGCTCTTCCGCCATGGATCTCCTCCAAAATAATCTCCCAAGAAAAAGTAAGAAGCGGACCAGAAAGTTTAGAAAAAGTTTCTAGAAAGAACCCCCCCCCCCCCATAAAACCCTTTGAAACTGCCTATTTGTATCCTAGGAACCTCCCCCTCATGGATTAGATCTGGGCCATTGAGCTTCTTCACTGGCAATCAAATGATCGATCATTCCATGTAGGAAGATCGATCCTTTGTCTTCAATTGCTAGCCACGCCCGTAAAGGATCGATCATTCCATGTAGGAAGATCGATCCTTTGTCTTCAATTGCTAGCCACGCCCGTAAATGATCGATCATTCATATAGGAGATGATCAATCCTTTCCTTGTGTTATTGATCACGCCCCGTGGATGATCAATCATTCCATGTAGGAAGATCGATCCTTTTAAACCTTGCTCTCTATCAGTGTTGTCGTGCATAACGGATCGATCCTTTGCTGAAGTGATGATCGATCCTTTGAAATGATGCTCTCTGTCAGGTTAATGCACTTGAATGATCGATCCTTTCCTAATGTGATGATCGATCATTCATGATGAAATTGCCAAGTGAGCTCGTTTAGACTCCAAACTTGATCTAACTCGTACTAGGGTCGGTTGTATCTGAAATAGGATAAAAATAGTCAGTGAAGCATTCCTCGGAGACTAACAAAGCCAAATTATAATAGTGATTTGTGCACTTTTCAAGTCTTATCAATCATGCGCTGGGGAATGTCCGGTGGTGTTCAGAGTTTCCTTCTGCAGAAGTTAGACATTTACCTCGGATTGGCTTAGATCACTGTCCTCTTGTGATTGTGGGCTGTGCGATCTACAATAGTTCGGGATCAGGCATGTTTCGCCTGAGGAATCATCTTTTGGCGTCATCAGTGTTCTTTTCTTTAGTCAAGCGGATATGGGCAACACCAAGACATGGGATGCCAGGGCATATTCTCCAGGAGAGATTCAAGCTCTTGAAGAATGAAGTAAAAAGATGGAGTATCCATGACGATGAGGAACATGGTGCTGCTACTAGACAAAGGCTTATGTCTTCAAGTTTGGAGGAGCTCTATGCTAAAGAGGAGATGGAGGAGATCCATGCTACTGATCAGCAATCTATTCGAATGTTGGATAATATGCTGGAAGCCCTTCTTAGACGTCAAGATATGACTCGTGCACAGGCAAACCATCTGACATGGCTCTGTGAGGGAGATTCTAACTCAACATACTTCCATAAATTGGTGAATTCTCAACAACACCGCTCCCTTATACGCGAGTTCGTCTCTGAGGACGGGCAGATTTTGAGAACTAATGAAGCCATAGGGGAAGCTTTCTCTGAGTTCTACGCTAGGCTATGGGCCGATGGTATCCATGGGATCTCTCTCCCTCAGATCTGTGCTGAGTGGGCTTCATCGTTATCTTCCGATGTTACACCCTCTGATATGTTCGATGCCGTCAAGTCCATAGGTGATAACCGCTGCCCAGGTCCAGATGGCCTAACCTTGGAGTTCTTTATTTCGTATTAGCCTATCATTGGTATGGAGGTCACTGTTGTTGTCGTGGATTTTTTTCGCTCTGCTTAGATGCATGCATGATGGAATTGCACATTTATTTCTCTAATTCCAAAAGTATCTAATCGAAGAAAGATTAAGGAATATAGACCTATTAGCTTATGTAATATCTTATATAAGATTATCGCTACTGTTATGGTGAGAAGACTTAAGGATGTGTTTCCAGAGTTGGTTGGCCCTGAGCAATCTACCTTTGTCTCTAGCAGATGCATCCATGAAAATATTACACTAGCACAGGAAATGATGCATTCGATGGTTACTGCACCGAGAACTGATCCGTTGATGGCTGCTAAACTTGATATAGGGTCTGCCTATGACAGTGTGAGGTGGAAATTCTTAGTAGATGTATTGAAGCGGTTGGCTTTCCCAGACAAATGGATTGACTGGACAATGGCCTGCGTCTCCTCTGTATCTTTCTCCTTTATTATTAATGGGTGAAATTTTGGGAGAGTTTTCCCTTAGCGTAGCGTCCGGCAGGTAGAGCCCCTCTCCCTGTTCTTATTCATTTTGGTCCAGGGCGTGCTCTCCTCTGCTCTTAATCACAACTCGTATGGTTTGCGAGACGTGAGGTTCCCTAATTCTACGATTTGGGTCTCCCATCTTTTACATGCTGATGATTGTATAGTCTTTACTGACACATCCCTCTCCGAGGCACGTCGATTTCGGCAACTGTTTGATTGGTATTATGAGGTCTCATGTATGGCCCTTAACCTAGCCAAATCTTGTATTCAAATTTCTCCGTCTTTATGGAAGGGAGAAGGCAGAGGATTGCGAGGAAGATGGGCATCTTGGAGTCCCAGGAGCCTTGGCGCTACTTAGGGGTTCCCTTGAGTGGGTCAAGGCTTAGTGCATCTGACTTCTCAATTATGGAGGTGGTGGCGTCTAGAATTGGCCAATGGGAGGGAGCAAAGCTTGCTTTGCCTGGCCGAGTCACTCTTGTCCAGCACGTCATTCATGCTATGCCAGTATATACGATGATGGCTACCAACGTTCCCAAAGGTGTGCAATTAAGGTCAATCTTTAGATTAAAACATGTGCAGATTAAGGTCGTAAAACACATGCAAGTATAACGTGGACAAGGAACAATAAGTAATCCACCGTAATCTTGATGTGTGCAATGAAGGATCATCAGCCACGTGTGATCACCAACCCAGAACTAAACGTGGAAGGATCAGTTGCGGCGCCATTACAACACGATCTCCTACATTTGCGCCATAACCACAAAAGGCGGGAGTAGTTATTAGTTTATTAGATTTAAATAAACAACTATTGAATATCCTCCAAGTTCACTCTTGGATGACTCTCATAAATTCTACTTCACACTTGAAGTAGTTTTAAAAAGATTAAGCTCTCAAGAAGAAGACGAAAACTTGTTACAATGTTTACAAATAATCCCCTATGTCTTACTGCAAGTTTGCTGCTTCTTCCAATTTATACTTGAGCTCCAAAACCCTCTAAATAGCCTTCTAACGGCTATTTTTTTCTTCTGCAATGGCTCTTTAACGGCTAGTTTATTGATTGGCAGTCGACCGTCGTATCGTCCATGAGCCTCTGTGACGAAATGAGCTTCTCATGGTCGATACCTTGTTTGACCGTCGCTTCACCAAATCTATTCACATAGGTCGCGGTTGACCATCCCATCGACCATCGCAACTTTAACCTTCGCAGTCGATCCGTCCATTGATCGCGACTACTAAAACATATAAACATGATTTTTAGCAACTTCCAAATTAATGGATATAAATATTAAAATAATATTTTTTCATCATACACATATTGACATCATCAAAATAATATTAGGACTAACAAGTTTGACCATTGCCGGTCTACGGCAAGATTTCCTCGTCAATATTGTTTGGCACGCTCGGTGGGACCTTGTCTCAGGTTTTATGGAAAGTGGTCAAATTGGACCCGATGGTATGGTCGTTACTCGTACTGGACTAGATACCACTCATAGTGGTGGTGGAAATGCCGATCACGGTGATGCCCCATATGTGGAAAATGTTCACGTTACCATCGACCAAACACCTATCGTTCATCCTCCTATCTTTCAACCTCAAGTAGAATATCAGGAAAGAACGATATATCGTAGTTCTGAACGAGGTGGGTCATCAATTAGAAATGGGCAAGATTATGAGACCTTAACTGTGAGGACCCGTTCCTCCGACCCGGTCCGACCGCGTAAGGTCGAGGGTCTGGCTTTGTTGGGTTGGCTAGGTTAGCCTTTGGTAAATTGGTAAATTACGCCTTGACGGTCGGTTTCACACCCGCGTAGTTCACACACAGCCTTGATTGATGTATGTGATTGTTTAGATTCAGTAGGAGCGTTCATGATTGTCAGATCCGGATGAGATTGCGACGAGATCGTAATTTGGGGTTAAATCGAATTCAGTCCGATTAGTTGACTCGGCTAGATCAAGTCAGCCACTTAAGTGGCTTAGCTATCCCTCTCTCTTATTTTCCTTTTCTCTTCCTTTCTTTTCCTTTTCCTTTTCTTTCCTTTTCTCTTCCTTCCCTGCTTTCCCCGCGCCCGATTCGTTTTCCCCGCACCTGCTTCTTGTTTCTCCGGCCACCTTCCCCGTGACATGGAGGCGGCGGAGAGGGCCTCCTCACCCCTTCTCCTTCCTTCCTTTCTCTCTCCCGCGGCAACCTCTCTTCCTTCTCCGGTGAAGGCTGCGGTTGTGGGAGGACTCCGGCGAGCTGGAGACGGCCACGGCGACGGAGGACGGTGGACGGTGGATCATGGCGGATTAGCAAGGATTGAAGACTGGACTAGCGTTCAAGGTAGGGTTTCTACCTAAATCTTTGTGTTAAGCTAGATCTAGGGTTTGGTTTGATTGTTTGTTGATTTCTTTGTGTTAGATTGTTCCTCTTAGCATGCTTAACATCTGATCTAGCTTCCATGTGGTTTTTAGTTGGATTTAAACCGCATTTCTACTTGTTTTTCAAAGCTCTATTTTTCTACGTGTTGAGTTGTTCTAGCTCAGATCTTGGCTTGTACGTGCATGATCTCATCTGATCATCAACACGAGAGTTGAAGATCTTCGGATCTACTTTCAACTGCCGCATGTTTCATGATTTTTGGATTTATATACGAGTTTTGGACAATTGTTTCCTAAACTGCAGCGAAACAGAAATTAGGAAAAAGATTAGTGATTTTTGTAGAAACTAGACATCAATTAGATTCAATTCTTGGACACAATGTTCCTAGCATGTTTCTCCATATCTGATCTGTTCTAATTTGGAATTTGACTTCATTTAGATGTTAAATTGCTAAGAATACATCCTCTCAAACTCAAGGTTATTGCAAAGGTTCATAAAAGAGTGTTTTAATGGATTGCGATGTTTTCGTCGTGTCTAATTCTTCGAGATATATGAAATTAGTATTCCTAGTGATCTCGAGGGCTAGCATGTTCTAATTGGTGGTTTTTAGATGATTAATTGTTTGATTTTCAACATGGTTAGTTAGTTATAAATAATCCTTGTCTAATTGGTAATTAATTGCATGTCATGCTTATTTATATCGTATTGTATACATGTATACCTAGCTTGTGGTTGAACCAAGGAAGTCATGCCCCTCGGGATGTTTAGATAGTTATTGGACCGAGGGTGTGCCCTAGTTAATGTGTTTTGTAACTGTTGGGTATTATTTGGCCGAGGTTGTATCCCGTTGTAGAAATTACGGTTGACGGCTGTGGACGCCGTTGTAATGCCAGATTTTGATCTATTGGGTGTTTGTTATAATCGCTTTGCTAGATAGATCCTTACTACTTTAGACCCCTTGCTATGTTTATCATTTGGCAAGTTGTAGGCTACGCCTAGACCTGTATGATGTGATGGCATACTATTGCATGCTTATATTTCTGTATCTATGTGCCTGAGCATTGCATGCATCTTGATTGCATTAGAAGCATTAAGGCTAGATGGTAGGCGATGAATTCGATCGCCGATCCGGGGTTCTCGGGTAGCCAGGTTCTAGCCCTAGGACCGGGGTTTGGGTAGTCGACGATTAGGACGTGATTTTCATCAATGATTATATTTGATATCATTCGAGGATTATTAGGTAGTCGGACTAGAATATTATATTGTTATTGAGAAATAGAGGTCGTATTATCTGTTTGTCCCAAGGGCCTAAGTGTGGATGTCGATATCCATGACGTATGTCACCATACAAGGGGTGGTGTACGGTGAGAGCTCCGGCGGTGAGTGCAGCGACAATGCACAGACCCTGGGTCCGGGCTCGTGTTGGCCGTCCTCCTTGTTTCGCCTCTTGGGTGAGGGTGACCCTATTTAGGGGCCCATTCTGGATCGATGAGGTGTGATGCTTCCAATGGCATCTTAGACTTGGGATGAAGGAAAATACTGTTGTGGTTTCCCCTTCCTTGAGTATGACGTAGAGTAGAACCCTACTGGGCATTGTTGCTCACCCTACCTGGGCTGCATCGGCGATGCAGATCGATGCAGTTCCTCCTTTCAGGTGTTCTTCTAGAAGATGGCGCTATATTCTGAGGTGATCGAGGACTTGGAGCTTCGAGGAGTTCTTCTACAGTTAATTTACAGTTTTCATCAATGATTTACAAATTGATGTATAATCTGATGTATCCAAGAACAGAACTGTATGATTATTAATTCAGTTATATTTGAGAAATGTTGTAATATTCTTTAATGTAGATGTTGAGGAATGTGATGATGTTGAAATTATAAAATATACAGGTTTCTTGTGCTATGATTATAAAGGAGATTTTGTCGAATTTTTTTTTACGAACTTGAGGACTAAATTGTTTAAATTCGTAGCAGTTATATACTTGTGCACCTATTGATGATGTAAACATGTTTAGGTGGCTCACGCCTCAATCTAGATGGGTTTTCTGGGTCTTGGCATGACAATAACTGCTATGACCGCATGTGAGGACCTGCCCTTCTACTCCTGGGCCGACCGTCTTGGTCGGGCTCGTGGTTCGTTGTGGACCGCAAGGGCAATTTGGTAAATTGCACCTTATTGGTTTATTTCACACTCACGTGTGCACACACTGACCGTGTTTGTGTAAATGTTTGATTAGAACGGTTAGGTGGACCCAGGATCGAAGGATCCTGGCCTAGGCTTGCGTTTTAGCCCCAATCTAGCTTTCTGAGCAAAGGGGATCTGTAAGGACCCGCTCCTCCAATCCGGTCCGACCACGTTGAGTCGAGGGCTTGGCTTGGTTGGTTTTGGCCTGGTTGCCCTTGGGGTGTGATCAGTTGATCGCATCACAGTTTTTGGACCCCAAGGGCAATTTGGTAAATTGCGCCTTGGCGGTCGGTTTCACACCCGCGTAATGCACACACGGCTTTGATTGATATATGTGATTGAATAGATCCAATAGTAGCTTTCGGGATCGACAGATCCGGACGAGATTGCGACGAGATCGCAATTTGGAGTTAAATCGCATCCAATCCGATCAATTGGCTCGTCTGAACCGGCTAAGGCACTTAAGTGACCTAACCCTTTTCTCTCTCTCTCTTTTCCTTTATTTTTCCTTCTTTCTTCTCTTTTTCCCCATTTCTTCCCCTGCTCTTCCCCGCGCCCGACAGTCTCTTCTTCTTCTTCTTCTTGGCTCGCGACGACGCCGGCCTCTCCCCTCTTCTCTGGATTAATAGTTAGTCGGACTAGAATATTATTGTTGAGGTTTAGAGGTCATGTTGTTTCTCCAATGCCAAGTGCTAAGGATGGATGTCGATGTGTTCCCTGACATGTGTGTCCCCGCGAGAGATGGTATGACTGGGCAGGGTGGTACCTGGATAGGAGCCCGCAGTCTTGGTTTCCTCTCGTTTGTTCTTGGGTAAGGGTGATCCCGCATGGTACCGTTCCCCTGTTGGTGCTTAGGGTGATCTTGGTAACATGTTCAAGAGGGAGGTTCATGACGGGAGCCCTTTGGACATCGATAGGGTTACGAGACCCTTGGCATTCCTTAGACTTAGGCGGAGAGACAACACAGTTGTTGTTTTCCTCCCTTCAGTGTGACGTAGAAAAACGTAGAACCCTACTGAGCTTTATTGCTCACTCCTACCTGTGCTGCATCGGCGATGCAGGTCGATGCAGTTCCTTCTTTTTCAGGTAGTTGCAGCTTCGAGGCGACACTGCCCTTGGCGGCGCGTGTGATCGAAGACATAATCACTTTATCTTATTCAATTGATCTACAGCCTTGAATGTATGAATTATAATATGAAGGAGAAATGTATTTGTATTTCAATTTGATGTAAATTGATCAGAGATTGCTGTACTTAGAGGACTTGAACCATTATTGTGTCTTTTTAAAGTTAATTGAGTATTGTAGTAGTTAATTTGTATTATGATTTGATAATAGGATAGTTTAAATAAATTATGAAGATTATAATCATGCATCAGGTTTAAAAGTGATGTTTACAAGGGAGACTCTTGTCGTTTGATTTTAGATTTAGGACCCTCATGTCCCGGCCCGGATGGGTTTTCTGGGTCGGGGCGTGACAGGATCGATCTTCCCTTGCTAAGGAGATCGATCTTTTAGCGCCAGAAAGTTAAGTCGGTTCACCATGAAAAATCGATCTCTTTTTTAGAAGAGATCAATCTCTCATAGGTCGGTTCGTCCGTCTATAGAACGAACGAAACTCTCTTCTTTGATCCTTTTGTAAATCCGTGTTCTTGAGCTGAGATCTAGCTGGATTTGAAGGAGTTTGAGGACGATCCAAGGCTTAGTAGCTAGGATTGAAGCTGCTCTAGTCTAGGTAGGGATCCTACCTACTTGTTTTTCTGGATTTGTGAGATTTGAGTTTGATTGTGATTTGTTTTGCTTAGATCTGAATGAAATCTTCGGTTTTGGACTCGTGGTCCTTCGCACTACCAGATCCCAAGGTTTTGTAGGATTTGGTAGAGTTTTTCGGCTATATTTCTCGCCGGCGGTCCGCCGGTGAACCCATCCGGATCGATCTTTTTTGAGGAAAGATCGATCATTTGTGGGACGTCATGCCCAGCCCGAGCGGGATCGATCCTTCTGTTGGGGAAGATCGATCCTTACTTAGCTGGCATGGACGGGGTCCGAGTCATGAAGAGGATCGATCCTTCTGGTGGAGAAGATCGATTTCTTCCGGTTGACTGGGACGAGGCTTCCCAAGCACTAAGAAGATCGATTTTCTCTGGAAGAGAGATCGATCTCTTGGTGGCTGAGAGGCGTTTTCAATGGATTTGCCCACGGGGTTTCACGTATGCAGTTTTCTTTACCGTTTTATAACTTGTACATAATCTTGAGCATGTTAGGCCCATAATGAGGGGTAGTGGTGAACCGGGAGAGTGACGACTCCCGGGATGTTTATATAGCATATTGTATTGCTAGTCTTCTTTATCAGGGTTGCTTCCCGTAACATGTTGTCTTTTGGCGAACTGGCTGAAGTTGGTGGAGTTACCACTATAGCAGTTCCTTGACCTGTTTTATTGTTCACCACCCCGGGCCGGCAGGGTGTCGAGCCCATACCTTGTTTCTTTGATCGTCACATATGTTGCATGCTTATCTGCTTTCCTGCGTATGTGCATAGCATGTATTCTGGTTGTGCATTAGTTACATAAGGTTAGGGCGTGGGCGATCTGTGGGTCGCCGTACCGAGACTTGGAAGCTCGGATTTAGCCCTAGGACTGGGGTTTGGTAGCTTAGTCTAGGTTTGAATGGTGGTGTTCAGCCGATTTCGATGATAGGCCTAGATGACTCAAACACCTGTTGATTGATGATTGTAGAGGTCATGTCGGCCTCGAGTCGGGTTCTGAAGTGTAGCCGGCATCAAGTTGTGACGACTCTTGAGTAGAGGGTGTGCCTACTCAGCCGTGCCATTTCCTGCAAGCAGTGCCGGTTTCCTGCATGTGAGTCAGCAGTGTTGGTTTGCTGCTTACTGAGCGTGACCCATCATATGACTAGTTCTTTTGGAAGACCATGATCGTGGACCTCAGGGACACGCAGTGGGGTTATAGGGCCCCTGTGTACACCCAGGCCTTATTAGAGGGCGACACTGTTGCGATTCCCTCTTCCTTTTGTGTGTCGTAGTGTAGATTCCCTGCTGAGCTTAGTGCTCATTCCTACTCGGGCTGCATTTTGCAGGTGCAGGTGTTAGCTCCTCTTCGGTGGCCTCTACCGGGCAGTCGGTCGGTGGTGCGGCGGCACCTAGCAGAGTCTGAGCAGCGGTGATCTGTTTTTTCATAACCCTTATATAGTAAGCCTCCTACGGGAGAGTATATATGTTTGTACTTGATCTTCCCCTCTTCGAGGTTTTGTATATTATACTCTGGGTTTTGTAATCTTTAAATTTGAGGTTTCTTAAATCTTTAATTTGTAATTGAGGGAGTTGATGAATCGTTTAGGGAGACCTTTAGGTTTGAGGGAACCCTCGCCAAATATTTTTCCGTAGTTTGTTAGGTTCCGGTTCGCGTCGCCCGGCCCGGTTGGGCTTTTGTCGGTCGGGGCGCGACACAGCACATATGATGGTTGATGAAGCCTTACATGCTAATAATCAGCAAATGGCCAACCATATCGCTCTATCTTTATGACTTTTTGTGGAGACCATGCAAAATTTCATGATCGTTGCTATCCCAAGTGCCAGTAATGGTCAGAACAACACTAGGCCAATTGGTCTCAATGTTCCTAACTTCCCTAACCTTAGCCAAAATGCTAATACCAATAATGACACTCATGTTAGTGGCCATGGTCAAGGTTTCCCACCTAACACTATCATAGGGCCGGAGACTAGCACTAGATATGTTTTGTTAAACAATCCTTCAGCTAGTCAATTTGGAAGTATTCAAAATGGCCATGGAGGCAATCATAGCTTCAGTTACGATGACCCATTTTATCGTCCAACAGCGATACATAATGATAATATCCAAGGACCAAATGGGATCGGCCAAATACCAGGGATATTGGTAGGTATGCCAAATAATGGTGATTTTGCTAATCTATCTAATCCTACCCCTTCGTATATTTCAACTAATAGTGGTCCGTTCAATGGCCAAAATTCCGCTCAAAACGATAATTTTGGTCAAGTAGAACCAAATACAAATCCGAGGCCGATTGTTAACAATGGTGGAAATAATAGTAGTGGCCCAAGAATGAACGATGTTCCTCCATCATTTATTCCTCAGAACAATTATCGCCAAAATGATGTTCCTCCGTCATTTATTCTTCAGAACAATTATCGCCAAAACGATGTTCCTTCGCCATTTATTTCTCCAAACAATTATCGCCAAAACGATGTTCCTCCGCCATTTATTCCTCAGAATAATTATCGTCTAAATGATCCTGCATTTCAATCCCCTTTATAATCCGATGAATGTTTTGCGAGAACAAGTGGCCGATAATTTACATGAACAGATAGGGTTAGGACGACTAGTTACTCGTCCAATTTATAAGAAACCGTATTCTGATTGGGTCGATCAAATGTATATGTTCCCAAGAAACTATAAAGCTCTTGAATTCAACATGTTCACCGGAGTAGATGAGACGTCTACCATTGAGCACATTGGAAAATTTTTTATACAATGTGGAGAAGTGAACGATTACGTGAAGTTAAGGTTTTTCCCAAACCCTTTAGCTGGAGTGGCCTATTCATGGTTCATTAAGCTACCGACCAATTCCATACAAACTTGGCAACAAAAGGAACATGCATTTCATTCACAGTTTTATAAAACTGAACCATAGATTACTATGACCGATTTAGCTCAACTAAGACAATGGCTAGATGAGGATGCGGAAACTTTCTTGCAACGGTTTAAAAGTGTGAGGACTAAGTATTTTATCCCACTACCTGAGAAAGAGTTTGTAAAAATCGCTCAAAGTGGCTTATCTTTTGAACTTAAGAAAAAGTTCCAAGATAGAGATTTTATAGATTTGTTCCAATTGCAAACTAGTGTTATACGCTATGAGCAGTTGTTAAGAGATGAAGATCAAATAAAAGCATCTTCTCGAGGAACTTATTATAAAGACGTAAATTATGAACTCAATAAGGTCGATGAAATGGATGAAGGTTATGAGTTTGCAATGGATATGTGTCTGGCTGAACTGATAAGGCTCTTGCTAGGCTTGAGCGAGAGCTTAAAATTAAGTTGCTAAATATGGTAAACATAAAATGAGGAAATTTACATTTGATACTTCAAAGGCCAATCAAATTTTTGATCAGTTGTTGAAGGACAAACAAATTAGATGGATATGTTATGTCAAACCCTGAACAAATTAAGGGTAAAAAATATTGTAATTGGCATAATACTTGGTCACATCATACTAATCAATGTTTAATCTTTCACAATATTTTACAGGATGCTATTGATTCAGATAGAATTGGTTTTCCGGCTAAGGATATGGGGGTTGATACTAACCCATTTCCCAAGACTTCTCAAGTGGCAATGGTTATGACCGATGTTGCAAACCTGAAGTTGCCAAAGTTCAAGATTGTGATCGATGAGACTCATGATGACAGTCGTCCATGTGTGTTTGTCAGACTTAGGCAGGACAAGAGCAAGAAACCAATGCCTGAAACCTTGTGCCCAAGGTGTCATTGGGACCTCAGTCGCCTAATTACTCCGGTGGCCGGAATGAAGTTTCCTCGGTCACAATCATAGCAATGGAATCGAGGTCAGCTGCATACTTATTCAGGAATTTCTTGCCTCAGCCATATAAACCAGACAAGTGGTACAATAATAACAGTTACACTCACCGATTAGTTCCAGTGAAAGAGATGACCATAACTCAATACTAGCGATATCAAAAGAAGTATGCCCAAATGATGAAGGTCAGACATGCTCAACAAAGTAGCCAATAACAGACCAAGGACACTGTGGAAGAGGAAGAGAACACTGCTGATTCCAAGGCAGGAGGTAAAGGAACCAACAAGTTTTATCGTCCCATGAAGGATGAGGAGTAGGAGGATGAGGAAAACCAACTGATCCAGTCATTGCCAATCATTATATACTTCCTAGTCGCCTCAGACAGCAGTGTCAAATGGAGAGCGATTCTGATATCTCTGACATGGCCGCCAAGGGCGAAGCGTCAGCTACATTGGTCGAGGAAAATATGGGACAGGCGTTAGTTAGTTTGGTACCTGACGATGAGGATGATTATGTTGAGATTGAGGAGAAGATTGATGTCACAGCAGAGGCGAGAAGAAGGGACATGTCTACTAAGCGATTACTGAAGGACTTATATGATACGGGTAACCCTAATGTGGCACCAGGTGGCTATCCCAGTGGTAAGTATGATTATCTGAGAACCTACGGTGACGTGATAGTCAAGCGTTGGGTGAAGAAGACTCAAGTTGTCGTCCAGCTAACACTAGCTGTACCATATTCAATTGTCCCAACTGGTTGGGACAATGCAGAAGATCCAGTGGTAGAAGACATTGAGTGGGTAGAGATAGAAGTCCCCATTAGGGTCAAAGAAGCGGCAAGGAGGAATATTTTACAAAAGAAGCTCATCATGGAGCTGTACAAGGCAGGCAACCCGGCTGTGAGCACTCAGAGCGAGCCTAGTGGGAAGTTTTATTTACTTAGTATGCTATAGAAACCCGGTGGTAAAAATGTGGGTTCCAAAAAGCGATGCGGCCAAGTATCTTCAACAGGCAGAAGAGCCACCAATTACCCTAACAAGGCAGATGATCATAACAAGGCAGATCAACAAATTTGGCCATCTTGGTTTGGTCAAGAGAACCCGGAGGTCATACAGGTCGAAGCTAAGTCTAAAGGCAAGGCAGTTCAAGGGTTCGCCGGGTCATCGGCCAAGTCTCAAAATGATAATCAATGGCTAGAAAGCAAGGTTGTGTTTGACAGGCCGCCAGAAGCTATGACGCGCCATCTTAGACCTTTGCACATTAAGACCGAGCTCAATGGTATACCCGTAAGTAGAGTCTTGATCGACACAGGGGCTGCAGTTAACTTCATCCCGGCCAAGATGTTGAAGCAGCTTGGCAAGACAGAGAGTGACTTGATTCCTACAAACATAACTTTGACAGGGTTTAGTGGAGTACCAGCTCCTGCCAAAGGGATTCTCCCTTTAGAAGTCAAACTGGGTTTAGTGGAGTACCAGCTACAATGTGTTGCTTGGTCGAGATTGGATTCATGACACTAAGTGTGTGTCGTCATCCTTACACCAATGTTTCTTTCTTTGGAACGAAGAAGGGGACATGGAATCAGTTATGGCTGATAACATGCCATACAACATTGAGACGCATGCAGTGGAGGCATCATTTTATGATTGCAATTATAGACCCTTGCGGTTCATGGAAGTGAACGATGCTTTAAAGGTTGTGCCAGGAAATGGATCTGTGATGAAAGATTGTGTTGCTAAATTGTTTCACCCTGCAAGACCAACCTCTGTGGTCTTTGCCCCAAAAGTTGGCCGGTCAGCGGCCACAAACTTTAAGTAATGAATACTAAACTTGAGAGAGATTAGGTTGCGGTTACGGCCTTGAAAGCCAAGTTAATGGCTTATTAGGTGGAAATGTTCATGAATCAAAATATGAATGATATTGATTGCTAGAAAGAACTCCCCCAAGATGAGGAAGAAGAAGTTCATTTTGGCAAACATGGAAACATGCACGCCCAAGACCCATTGGAAGAAGTGGACATTGACGATGATGGTGATCCTCGGCCAACTTTCATAAGCAAACTTCTCGGTCAAAACATGAGGTATGAACTCCTTTCTATTCTTCGTTCATATAAAGATTGTTTTGCTTAGGATTATGATGAACTGCCTGGTCTAGATAGGAATGTTGTAGAACATGAACTTCCTACTCGGTCAAATTTTAAGCCTTATAAACAAGTGCCAAGGCATTTTGCTCCAAACGTACTCCTAGAAATAAAAAAGGAAATTGAACGATTGCTAAATGCTAAGTTTATTAGGACGGCCATATATGTTGAATGGCTTTCAAATATTATACCAATATTAAAGAAAAATGGCAAACTTAGGGTATGTATTGATTTTAGAAACTTAAACTTAGTAACACCAAAAGATGAATATCCTATGCCATCAGTTGACAACCTGGTCGATTCTACTGCTAGACATGAGATTTATTCTTTTATGGACGGCTACTCCAGCTATAACCAAATTTTTATCGCCGAGAAAGATGTTCATAAAACGGCATTTCGATGTCCGGGGGCATTAGGATGCTATGAATGGAAAGTGATGTCGTTTGGATTAAAAAATGCTGGAGCTACCTATCAAAGGGAAATGAACATGATCTTCCATGATATGATCGGTCAATTTATTGAAGCTTATGTTGATGATATTGTCATTAAATCACCAGTAGTGACTGATCATTTTACCCAATTAGTGAAGGTTTTTCAAAGAATGAGAGAATATAACTTGAAACTCAATCCCTTAAAATGTGCATTTGGAGTGCAAGCAGGAAACTTTTTAGGTTTCCTCGTCCATCAGCGTGGCATTGAGTTAGATAGCAACAAAGCTAAGTCAATTATTGACGCAAAACCTCAAACCACTAAGAAGGATCTGCAAAAGTTTCTCGGTCAAATAAATTTCTTAAGAATGTTCATTTCCAATTGCGCAAGAAAAACACAAATGTTTTCTTCGATGTTGCGGTTGAAGAATGAGGACGATTTTGTCTGGGAAGATCAACATCAGTGAGCATTTGAGTGCTTGAAGCAATATCTTGCAACGCCACCAGTGATGGCGCAACCAAGAATGAGCGAGCCTATGAAGTTGTACATCTCTGCAGAAGACCGATCGACAGGTGGTCTCTTGGCGCAAGATGGCAGACATGGCATGGAGAGAGCAGTGTATTATCTAAGTAGACAGTTGTTGCTTTACGAGAAAAAATATTTGGCCATAGAGTAATTATGTTTGGCCTTATATTTTATGTGTACTAAACTTAGGACTTATTTAAAGCCTGTGACTGTCTATTTTGTATCAAAGTTTAATGTAATGAAATTTTTATTTTCTCGGCCAATCTTGCATCAACGCACTGGGTTTAGCTGAATTTGATATTCAGTTTGTTTCTCAAAAGGATGTCAAAGGCTAAGTGTTGGTCGATTTTTTGGTTGCTCATCCTTGTTTAGATATACCAAAGGAATTAGAGCAAGATATTAATCTAGTGACGATAACACCTTGGACGATGTATTTCGATGGTTCTAAAACGGTAGATGGTGCAGGCCTAGGCATTTTAATTATATCACACATTGGCCGTCAATATAAGTTTGCTTATACATTAGAGCAGTTATGCACAAACAATCAGGCCGAGTATGAGGCGTTGATCATCGGCCTAGAAATATTGTTGGATTTAGGAGTGCGTAATTTTGGAATCAAGAGAGATTCTTAACTAGTGATAAATCATATACTTGGTTATCACAAGTGTCAGAGTGATATTTTAATACCTTTTCACCAAATCGCTCTACAACTATTAAATCATTTCAATGATTTTGAGATTGAGTTTGTGTCAAGGTTACCAAATGATGAAGCCAATACTTTAGCCCAAATAGCCTCTGGTTATAAAATACTAAAAAACTTGGGAGGCAAGGCTGATTTTACATATGGTACAATTTGTTCTTCCTTCGTACGAATATATAATTCACTTGAACCAAGTGGACGACCAATTTGATTGGTGTATTCATATCATTAATTACTTACAAGACGTATCATCCAAAGTTGATAGAAAACTTCACCTTAAAGCGATTCACTATTTATTAAGCAATGAAATTTTATATAAGCGTCGGCCAGATAGGGTCTTATTGAGATGTTTAGGGTCTGATGAATCAAAAATTATAATGGTTGAGATACATAATGGAGTTTGTGGTGCACATCAATCTAGCGTAAAGATGCGCTGGCTAATAATGCGCAGTGGCTATTATTGGCCACGCATGGGGGAGGAATGGGCTTGATATGCAAGAGAATATGAGGCATGTCAAAGGTATGGCCCATTACAACAAGCACCAGTCAATGAGTTATCACTCATTATAAAACCTTGGCTATTCAGATATTGGGCGATTGACATGATTGGTAAAATACAACCACCATCGTCCATGTTGCACATGTTTGTTATTGTGGCGATAGATTATTTTATCAAATGGGTAGAGTCTATTCAATTAAAAACAATATCCGATGAACAGGTCATAAATTTTATCTAGGAAAATATTATATGTAGGTTTGGCATTCCACAAACAATAGTGTCTGATCAAGGGACAATGTTTGTTAGTACTAGAGTAAAAACTTTTATGGCCGAGTACAAAATCAATATGGTAAATTCTACACCATATTATGCCCGATCAAATGGACAGGCCGAGGCGTCTAATAAAACAATTAAGTCAATCATAAAGAAAATGATGGACGATAACCCAAGATAGTGGCCTGAGGGGTTATTAATAGCTTTGTGGGCACATAGGACTACACCTAAGTCCAGCACTAAAGTCACACCTTTTCAGTTAGTATATGGCCAAGAAGCAGTTTTACCTGCTGAGATAAATGTCCTATCGCCAAGAGCGCTAGGACAAGGTGATCTAACCAATGAAGAATATCAGGAATCCTTGATGTATAATCTGCTAGAGCTCGATGAGCAACGAGCTATTGCTTTGGAAAACATAGAGACAAAAAAATTTAGAATGGCCGATATATATAACGAGAAGGACGTATCAAGAAAATTTAAAGAGGGTGATTTAGAATGGAAAACAATCTTACCTGTGGATCGTAATTACCCAAAATATGAAAAGTGGTCGCCCAATTGAGAAGGACCACTATTGGTCGACCAAGTATAGTCAATGGGTCATATCAATTGAGAAATATTAACGGTGACTTACACCGAGCTATGATAAATGGTAAGTACTTAAAAAAGTACTTCCCAGGGATATCAAAACAAAGATAACATGAAAAGAAGGGTTCATGAAATGAACGATTGCAATTAGAAAGAGAAGTAAGAAAGTTAAGAGTATCATCGTCCATTTTAGACAATTACAAATTTATCTCTTCAAAGAGAGACTTTGAGATATACAAGCAAATTTTTCTCTAATTTCTCTAAAGTGTTGTTTGTTCTTCACGAGTTCACCTTTTAACTCAATCTGACGATCGTTTGAGGAGTTAGCTTCTAAAGCAATATACTCTTGTATCATTTGGTTACTTTCCTCGACCAGTTGGGTGTTCTCGTGAAGTAGGTAATTTCTTTGTGTGGTGCATTGTGCGATTTTTACTTCTAAGTCTTTAATTTGATTTTGATAGTTAAGGATCTCTGATTCCTTCTCACCAATAGCACCAGTAGCCTTATAGAGTTGCTTGATATTATTGTCGATGGTATTCTTGATGTGAGTCCGTCACTCTTGACGTTCTCCTATGAGGATGATTTCATTCAACAAATGTTTCCTCTCGGCGTCCAAGCTCTCAAACTTTATCCTTACACTATGGATATCGTCCATCTCATTGGACGAAAGACTGAAGGATGTTGGATCAATAGTAAGGAAGAGATCTCTTGCTTTGTCTAGAGTGTCAATATCTGATTTGGTGAAATCTTTTTCGGGTAGTTTATCTAAAACCATCAGGCACTGAGCCAGAGCCCGTCTGAATTCGTGATGTTGACCCCCCTTGAGTAGCTTCAGGATCAACAACGGTCTTCTTGGCAGATATTAGGGCATGCCACGAATCAGAAAGCGCTTGGATGGTATTTATCAGCTGGGTTACATCGCTCTAAAAGAAAGAAATACTTGGTAAGCGTTGTTGATGAAGTGATTGATTGGGACAACTGGAATGATTCATACCTGGGATGGACCAGAGCTGGATGCACGTGCAAGTGGAATAACAAAGGATGAGGCCGGTGTCGTGATAGTAGGAGGAACCATCAGAGGACCCTCAACCATCGTCCTTTCTGGAACATCAGTAGTTGATGTTAATATAGGTGAGGCTGGTAAGGTGGTATCGACCATTAGTTCTTCTGGTGCACTGGAGTTGGGTGCAGATGTTGATGCGGGTTCTACTGTTGTCAACACAGTTGGAGGAACAGTGACACTTGGCACAATAGTCCTGGGCGATGGGTCCTCGGCCATAATTTCAGAGGCCGGAGCATCACGGGAAGTTGATACATATGATGAACTCGCATTACCAAGGTCTCATAGAAGATTATACAGACCATGAACGAGTACTTCACCAGTAAATGACAAACCTGATTTGGTTGAGGCTGCGTTCAAAACATCATAAAGGTTTTCATTTTCCTCGTCCTCCTCATCTCGATCAAAGTCTTGATTGCCAGTCTTATAGTTCTTTGACCCCTGTAAAGGTAGAGATGAGAAATTGGTCAATAGATCGGTGATAAAGAAAAGTGTAATTATTTATACTTTTTTATTCTTTTGGGCGAGATGTTTGAATCTACGTCTAGAATGTACTTGTGGCTCGATTGGATGAGGAGATTTGGTCGAGAGGTTTGTTGGCAAACTCTTTTCAACATGGCCAACAGCAATTGGAGGATTTTCCTTGGCATATGAGATGTGGATACATCAGTCACGACTGAAGGATTAACAGCTTCATGACGAGGAGAAGAGGCTACATACAAAGAACTAGGTGTACTTGATTCCACCTCTATGGCAGCCCTGAAGACATAAATGTCTAAGTGTCAAAAAAAGAAGCAAAGAAGACAAAAGAAATAAATTAACAATACTCACTTGGCATGAGCAGATTGACTGCTTGGTTGACTACCGTGAGAGCCAGTCTTTTCTTCTGCAACAGGAGATAAAGATGGTTGAGGCTGAGCCGGAGTCTTTCTTTTGCGACGTCTCTTCTTGGGCGATGCATCGCCTTCATCATCAGAACATATTGGTCATATTTTGATCAGGATGAGAAAAGATGCCATATGACTAAAGAAAAAATTAAAAGTCTACCTTTTCTCTTTCTTTTGTTTGGCTGAGGGCCATGGATTTCTTTCTTTCGCCCTTTCTTCTCCTTTGGAGGGGTGAACTTTTCAAAAACAAGATCCTTATCAAGGAAGAAAATGCGCTCTTTGACCATTTATTCACAACTATCGACAATAGTCGTCTCAATATCGCTGGTTGGTTCGAAAAATCTAAGCCTAAACCTCTTAACAAGGAGCAATTCTCTTTTCTCCACATGAAGCACCCTATCGATGTTGGGGAAAATACAACTCCCTTGGGCAATAATGTTGAAGCTGAAATATGGTGGTACTGGCCAGACTTGCTTAAGGTCAAATTAACAAGCAGCAAAATTGGGAGCATAAACTTCTACCCAACATTTATTGTTGGCCTTGCCCCAAGCCATATAAAAATGAAGATCATGGCCGATGAGAAAGCGGGCCCAGGCCAATATCTTATTCTTAGAATCCAGGTTTGAGAAAAGATCAAGTAAGGGACTGATGGACGATGGATGAGAATCAGGATTGAAAGGGCGATAAGAAGAATAAGTAGACAGGGTATAAAAATGATTAAAAATTTACCGGAAAGACTTGGGAATGAATGACGAAGTAAGATACAAATGGCATTGAGTTCTGGCCAATGATGATGAGGGCGGCATATGAAGCTCAGGAAAGTAGGCTCTGAGCCACAGTTGGACGAGCCAAAGAGGGCCAAAACCTATTACGTTACTTCCCTCTTTCAATTGATCAAGGGCAAGATACATGTTTCGGTAAATGGCCGACAAAATGAAACAAGAAAGAGAGAGAACTTGTTTTCCAACGGTGATTTCTTGGGCAAGTTGAATGTAGCTCTTAACAGGTTTCTTAGCATGGAGGCAAAGGATGAATTTACAAAGTCAATAGTAAATGAATGCTAATCGTTCACGGGACTTTGGAGGACCATCGGTCTCAGATAGCTTGGCATAAGAATTAATAAAAAGACAATAATTCTTATCATCCTCAAAAATTGTTTCATGGCCAGGTAGTTCCATATTGGCCGATATAAGAGATCCAAGAGGAGAGAGACCAGTTAAGAGAGATATGTCCAACAAGGTGACAGTAACTGTACCAAAAGGGAAAACAAAATTGTCGTATTCTGTCGACCAAACGAGGGGCGACGAGATAAGTAAGTTGGGTGCTTGGTGAGGGATTCTAGTGCTTAAGTCCATGAAGGCTAAGATGCCAGCATCAAAACAAAATTTCTTAGACTCAGGATGGTTAATCATCCTATTATGCCATTCAACAAATTTGCCATCGGTCAAAGGCCAAGAAGTGATGGGATTCTTTGAAGAAAGGGAAGATGAATTAAGGTCTTGAAAAAGAGGCAAATCACGAGAAAAGGGGAATGAATGCACAAAAGGCATAGCCTCAGGGTCAATAGAAGGAATGCTTTCAGAGACAAAGCAAGGACCAAATATAAATAGTTTAGAGCTATGATCACCTTCCCGGACTAGATAGGCGCTCATTATCTCATCCGCCTTCATGCTCTCATTAAACTCCCCAACGGCAACATTCACTTCTATCTGCACATCGTCATCGGCTTTGATCTCGCGACTCATGATAATGAACAAGAAGTAGGCACCGGAGTTAAGAAGAAGAAAACAAGGTGCCGCCGCAATGGTAGATAAAAGGGAAATAAATGAAGGTCCAAGAGGGGGGTGAATTGGACTCTTTTTCAAAAATCTAGATCAATGGAAAAACCAGGTAGGAGAGAACTAATTCCTTAAAAGCTTGTAGATGGAATGAAACTAAAACCAAAATAGCATGCAAGAATAATATTAAGAAGGTTAGAGAGATGGCACCAATTTTATTGTGGTTCGACCCAACTCTTGGTCTACGTCCACTTCTCCCAAGGCTCCCCTTGAGGTTCCACTACTTGCAAATCCTTTACAAGCTTTTCCTCCAAGCTTCCTGGTGCTTGGTGACCTTACACTCATAGCCACTTGCTATTGAATATCTTTCAAGATACCTCTTCACACTTGAAGAAGGTTTACAAAGGTTGTAGCACAAAAGAGAATAAGTATAAAGCTTCTCTAAAACTTGCTCAGATGATCTCAATAATAATGATAAAAATTGTGGCAAGTTTACATCAAGGAACTACTTATATCTGGGTTTCAACCAGCTAAACAAGGAGCTCCAACGGCTCTCTGCAACTCTCCAACGGCTAGTTTTTTACTCGGCGCGTTGCTGGCGGTCGATCCATGCATCGTCCGTCACGTATAAAAACTAAGCCTTTTTGCTTGACGGTCGATCCACGCATCGTCCGTCACTCTCACGGTCGACCGTGACATCGACCGTGACATCGTCCGTCAGCCTCTGTTAAGAGAATCGCTTCCCAGGGTCGATGCTCGGATCGACCGTCGCTTCTTTACTTTTCTTCATAAATGCGCCACGGTCGACCGCCGCATTCATCGTCGCATCGTCCGTCAGGCTCTGTTAAGAAAATGGCTTCCCAGGGTCGATGCATCGATCGACCGTCGCTTCTTCACTTTTCTTCATTAATGAGCCACGGTCGACCGCCGCATCGACCGTCGCATCGTCCATCAGGCACTATGAAGAAAAACGCTTCCCAGGGTCGATGCACCGATCGACCGTGAGCTAATACGCATATTTCCAAGTATGATGCATTCAACACGATCGATCCATGGATCGACCATCACATTCCCACGGTCGATCCTTGCATCGACCGTCAGTACAAAAATGACTTAAATATTGAATTTTAGATTTCCAATTAATGGGGTAATAAATATTAAACATATATTTTATCATTTAATGTATATTGGCATCATCAAAACAAGGTTAGGATCAACAATCTCCCCCTTTTTGATGATAACAATCCTTTTAAATCTGATAATAAAATATTTTGACTCCCGCTTAACCAATGCATCCTTTTCTTTCAAGAAATGTGTTCTAAAGTGAATTTTCAAGATGCACATAAGTCATATATCTTTAAAATGATATTAAAAGTTCCATTCAAGATATGTTGACATAATAGTTTGGATTTTAGCATGTTCACTTCTTTTCAATAATAACATTTAAGCTTTCATGAAGTGATTTCATATTGAATATTGAGATTATAACATTGTACTAATACATCATAGCAATATCCAAACACATCTGCCTTTCATTCAAAAGATTCCAACACTTACATACAATACTTCCATTCAAAATCATTTGGAAAACTTTGGATTTACAAAAACATTCATTTCAAAACAAGGTTTTCCAAAATACAAGAGATATGAAATGTAGAAATGTAGAGTTATTGTTCAAAATTCATTCATCACACTTTTCTCCCCCTTTGGCAACATAAAAAAGAAGTAAGAAGGATGAGGAATTAGGATCAATCAATTGAAGGAGTGGTAGGTGGGAATTCAATCTTGATGTAGGCGAAAATGTCTTCAAGTTGCTTAGACATCTTGGCTTGGTCTCCGGTGATTGTTGCTTGGGAAGTCTTGATGTCGCCTAGACTTACTTCCATTCTTCCCAATCTTGCTTCAAGCTCATCAAGTCTTTGTACCGTGTTGCGACGAGCTCGGCTACTGGAAGATTCTCCTTGATGTCCTTCAATTAAAGGCTCTCCCCCTAAATTTTCCTCTTCATGCTCTTCTTGATGCTCATCTTCTTCATCTCCACTGACATCAGGCCAACCGAGGCCTAAAGCTCGTTTGGCGGCCTTCATCCTTTTGTAGGTAGATTTGTTAAAGGGTTGAGAAAGGGGTTTTCATTCGTCAACTGCTAGGTTTAGGGTAAGGGCTTGGAAAATTTTTGTTAGAAGCCCCCCAAAAGGAAGTGATTGCCTAGCATTAAGATTAAGCATCTCCTTGATAAGGAGATAACCTAGGTTTAGAGGCTTCTTCCTAACCATGCAAGAAAGAACATAGGCATTGATGGGTTTCAAGTGATCATGACGGCCAAGCTTAGGAAAAAGGTTTGTTCCTAGGAAGTGGGCAAGCTCCCTAAATTGTTGGTGTAGGCTATTTAATTCTATAGGGTTTTTCTCAACGAGGAGAACCTTAAGGATTGCCTTTCTCTCCTGTTTATCCTTATCAATTTGGTTGAGGTCCTCATAGGAAGTAAAGTAAATGCACTCTCCTTGATTTGGTGCATCTAGTAACTCATTCAACCATTCTACGGTAATTTTGAATTCATTTCCATAGACATAGCTACTAAGAGCTACACATCCTTCATCATCAATATCCTCAGTTATATTGTAATAGAAATATCTAACCATTTCGGGATAAATGTACTGAGGCATCTCTAAGTATTTTTTCCAACCCATATCAGTGAAAAATTGTTCAACTACATGTTTCTTTCCTATAGGCAATTGTAGAGCTCTACCGGAGACAACAAATTTATCCTTAAATTCAGGCCAGGAGTTATACCTATCCTTATCTAGGAAGAGGTAGTCGTCGTAAGAAGGAGTAGGTGGAGGATTAGATGAAGAACCGCCTTGCGAACCTTTGGCTTTCTTCGTCCCGGGTGGTTTCTTTGCTACTGTCGTCTTCCTTTTCCCAGCTTGACTTGGTTCCTCAGGTGGAGGAGGGCCAGCATTCTTGGTACGAGGCATGGTGCACTGGCTGATTTGGGTTTTGAGAGGGGAAGAGGAGTACGCGGTTTTGAGAGAGGAGGAGTAGTGGCTGCGGTCGTTTGAAGAGGCTAGGGCACGGTCGAACCAGGAGAAGAAATGAAGGGGTGATCGGGAGTTATAAGGGGAGATTGGAGAGAAAATGACTAAATAGCCCCTACTTAAGTTGTCACACGGTCCGTGGTGATCGATCGTCGCGAGCATTTTGTGTAAAAAAGCAATCGCACGGTCGATCCAACGAAGTTGGCGGTCAACCGTGAACACAATGGGTCTAAAAATGAAAGCCCACGGTCGATCCAAAGAGTTGGCGGTCGACCGTCCAGTGCGAATGTACGCACGGTCGACTGTCAGGAAGTCTGGATCGACCGTCAGTTCCAGAAAGTGAGTTTTGAAATTCAATTTAAAATCATTTTTAAATCAAAACATCACAAAACTTTGCATGCACGTGTAACTAAATATTATGAGCTAAAAACACTCATCAATCATGATATTTACTTAATTTACCAAAATTTAGCATTCAAGTTGGATATGGTATGAAAAACAGATAAAGATGTGACCATACCTTTTCCTTTTAGCTCCTTTATTTTGGACATCCATTGGACTTCCCAAGCTCCCTTAGTAGATAGAGAAATCTGTCTTCACTCAAGGGTTTGGTTAGAATATCCGCAATTTGATGCTCGGTGCTAACAAATTCAAGTGCTATATCTCCTTTTTGTGTGTGATCACGAAGGAAATGGTGCCGAATTTCTATGTGCTTTGTTCTAGAATGTAGGATGGGATTTTTAGATAAGTTTATGGCACTAGTGTTGTCACATCTAATGGGCATTTTGCCTACATGTATATTGTAATCTTCCAATTGCATTTTCATCCAAAGTAATTGTGCACAACAACTACCCGTCGCAATGTATTCCACTTCAGCGGTGGATAAAACAGCTGAATTTTGCTTCTTGGAGAACCAAGAAACAAGTGCATGACCAAGAAAGTGACATGTACCACTTGTGCTTTTTCTATCAAGTCTACATCCGACAAAATCCGCATCGGAGTAGCCAATTAGATCAAAGGATGATCTTCTAGGATACCACAAACCATAATTTTGGGTTTCTATTAGATATCTAAAGATCCTTTTGACCGCAACCAAATGATATTCCTTAGGACAAGATTGATATCTAGCACAAAGGCAAACACTAAACATGATGTCCAGTCTACTAGCGGTCAAATAGAGTAGAGAACCAATCATCCCTCTATAAAGTTTTTGTTCAACGGGTTTCCCATCTTCATCCTTGTCTAATTTGAGTGTTGTACACATGGGGGTTCTATAAATTTTGGATTCAACAAAATCATATTTCTTGAGTAGGTCTCTAGTGTATTTGGCTTGATTTACAAAGAGCCCTTCACGAGTTTGCATGATTTGTAATCCAAGAAAATAATTCAACTCTCCCATCAAGCTCATCTCAAACTCACTTTGCATACATGTGGCAAATTCTTCACAAAGTTTATCATTTGTAGAACCAAAAATAATATCATCAACATAAATTTGAACCAAGAGCAAATCTTTGCCTTTTGATTTGTTAAATAATGTAGTATCAATTTTTCCTCTACAAAAATCATTATCCATCAAGAATTTGCTAAGCCTTTCATACCAAGCTCTAGGAGCTTGTTTTAATCCATACAAGGCTTTAGTGAGTTTGAATACATGATCTTTCAATTTGTAGTCTTCAAATCCGGGAGGTTGTTCAACATAGACTTCTTCCTTTAGTAAACCATTCAAGAAAGCCCTCTTAACATCCATTTGATATAATTTGAAATCTTTGTAAGATGCAAAAGCTAGAAGTAGTCTTATTGCCTCAAGTCTAGCTACCGGTGCAAAAGTCTCATCAAAATGTTTTATCACATGGGTTACTCTAAAGATTATGGTTTAGAGCTTTTGGTTTTCTTCAAAATGGGTCTCAAATGTTATTTTCACATAATAAAGTTCTAGCCATGTCTTGTAGGGTTCTATTTTTCCTTTCAACAACACCATTTTGTTGAGGGGTTCTAGGTGAAGAGAAGTTATAGGAAATCCCGTTGTCATTGCAAAACTTTTCTAGATGGAAATTCTTGAATTCTCCTCCATTGTCACTTCTAATGCATGTAATGAGAATACCTTTCTCATTTTAGACTCTTCTACAAAAATTGGTGAATTCCTCAAAGACTTCATCTTTGTGTGTAAGGAAAATTACCCAAGTGTATCTAATGTAGTCATCTACTAAAACAAACCCATATGAGCTACCACCTAAGCTAGTTGGTTTAGTAGGCCCAAAAAGGTCCATATGAATAAGTTCTAGTGCTCTTGTGGTGGAAACTATATTTTTAGACTTGAAAGAGGATTTTACTTGTTTTTCTCTTTGACATGCATCACAAATCTTATCTTTCTCGAATTTGATCTTGGGAAGTCCAAGAACAAGGTCTTTTCGAGAGAGTTTGGAAATTAAATCCATGTGAGCATGTTCAAGTCTCCTATGCCATAACCAAGAATTATCATTTAAAGCACTAAGACATAAATCATCATGGCAAACAAGATCATTAAGATAAAATGTATACACATTACCATCACGATGACCAACTAGTATGATTTTATCATTAATAGCATTCTTAACATAGCATTTTGAATCTTCAAAAATGACTTTGTTACCTCTATCACATAATTGACTAATGCTAAGCAAATTATGTTTCAAACCTTCTACCAAAAGAACATTTTCAATAATAGTAGAAGAGGTTTTACCAATATTGCCAATGCCAATTATTTTTCCTTTTGCATTGTCTCCAAAGGTCACCATTCCTCCATCTTTGGATTGGAAGGTTGAGAACATGCTCCTTTCTCCCGTCATGTGTCTTGAGCATCCACTATTAAGGTACCATCTTTTAGCCTTTGTGTTGGTCTTGATCTTGGATCTCATGCATTCCTACAAATAGGAGATCAAACCTTGATTTTTGGTACCCAAATCTTTTTGGGTCCATTTGCATTAGTACTATGCATAAGAGAAGAAGATGAATGTCTAGGTGCCCAAATTTTCTTAGCATTAGCAATCCTCATTAGATAGCAACTAGGTGAAATGTGACCTACTTTGCAACAATAGTGACATATAGGTGCTTGTGCTATCCTAGGAGGATGAGAAGAATCTTTAACAAAGTTAGTATTCTTTTGGTTGTTCACCTTCCTAGGGTTGTAGCCAATTCCTTCCTTGTTTAAGGAGTTCCTTTAGCTATCAAGGATCTCATCTAACTTGTCTCTACTCTTCACGAATTTAGCTATAGTGATTTTTAAGTCATTAACCTCGAGAGTGAGGTCCCTCTTAGATTTCCTTAAGACGATAAGTTCCCTTTGCATATCATAGTTGGTGTTCTTCAATATGGTAAGCTCATATTGAGTGTCCTTGAGTTCATCCTCAAGCGTGTCACTAGTGTCACAAGACTTGTTGCCTAGCATGCATTTGTTTTCCTTTTCTAAGGTTCCAATCCTATGCATGGCATCTAATTTATCTTCTTCTACTTTCTTCAAGTCCTTACACGTAGCATAGTATTTCTTTTTAAGGATTTTGAAATCATTAGCTAAAGCATGATAAGCATCAAAGAGTTCTTCAAATGCAAGCTCATCCTCTACCTCATTTTCTTCTTCTTCCTCATCTCCATGTGTCATTAAGCAAATGTTGGCTACCTCTTGTTCTTCTTCACCAGATGAGGTCTCCACATCACTTTCTCCCCAAGTAGCCACCATTGCCTTTCTATTATTGAACTGCTTTCTTGAAGGCTTCTTGAGTTGAGGGCAATCGGACTTGTAGTGTCCGGGTTTTCTACACTCATAACATATGATTTCATTTGAGTTAGAAGAGGTAGGATTGTACTTTTCACCTTTGAAGAATTTTTTCTTGAAGAATTTCTTTCCACCTTGGCGCTTGAAGATCTTTTGTATTCTTCTTGATATCATCGCCAACTCCTCATCGCCATCTCCATCACTTGAATCGGATGAGTCTTTGCTAGATGACTTGAAGGCAACCTGTAACACCCCGGCCCTCCACTGGGCCCCGGCCCGCGGGCTCCCGGTTCGACCAGGATCCACCCGAGAGCCCCACCCGACACAATATTGTCCGCTTTTGGCTCACCGCAGAAATCTGCGAGTCGCTCCAGAGGTGGAGGCGGCCATCGGGGGCAGGTGTTTGCCCTCCCAGTTCGCGAGCAGCAGGACACCGTTCAACTGTATCAGCCGCCACCGCAGTACCAGCAGCCATTACAGTGCCAGCAACCGCAGCAGTACCAGCGGGCCACGACAGAGCCATCCGTCCTCAGAGGTATCTTTCAGCTTTCTAGTTCCTTAGTAGATGTGCTGATAGATTCAGGGGCGTCTCACTCCTATATTGCTAGCATGTGCGTGGCATCACTAGGGTTAGAGACGAGTCGGCTAGAGGTGGCACAGTCTGTAGACTCACCGATCGGTGGGGCAGTCAGGGTAGACCGGGTCTGCCGATCGTGTTCGTTGGAGGTTGGAGGCCTCCGGGTCTGTCTAGACCTGCGGGTACTAGACATGACCGGCTTTGACGTGATACTCGGTATGGACTGGTTGGCAGCATACCGGGCCGTCATCGACTGTGGTCGCCGAAGGGTGGTCGCTTGGACACCCGACGGGACACGGTTTGTGTTGTTGGGGGATCGGTTCTCCGCCGATTCCTTTGCTTGTGGTGTAGGGAGGCATGGCAGCGAGCTCTCAGCCTTTTTGGCTAGCCTGTCCCTATCCGGTTCTGAGGGAGTGCAGCAGAGCAGTTTTCCCAGGATCTTGTGTGACTACACCGACGTGTTTCCCGATGTGTTGCCAGGGCATCCACCGCCCAAAGAGGTCGATTTTGAGATCGACCTAGTACCAGGTACCGCACCGATCTCTCTCCCAGCTTTCAGTATGGCACCAGCAAAGCAGAGTGAGTTGAGGACCCAGCTAGACGAGCTTACCAGCAGAGGTTTCATCCGTCCCAACATGTCTTCCTGGGGGGCGCCAGTGTTGTTCGCAAAGAAGAAGGATGGTACCCTTCGACTTTGCATAGACTACAGGCGGCTCAACAGGGTGACGGTGAAGAACATGTACCCGATGCCGAGGATCGACAACTTGTTTGACCAGCTACGAGGATCTTCAGTGTTCTCGAAAATCGATCTCCGCACCGGCTACCACCAGTTGAGGGTTCGGGACTGTGACATCCCGAAGACGGCATTCCGGACTCGGTACAGTCAGTACGAGTTTGTGGTGATGCCGTTTCGGCTGACGAACGCACTAGCAGCGTTCATGGATCTCATGCAGAGGATCTTCCGGCCTTTTCTAGACGAGTTCGTGGTGGTGTTCGTCGACGACATTCTTATCTACTCCCGGTCAGAGGCGGAGCACGAGCGACACTTGGCGACAGTGTTGCAGCTACTTCGGGAGCATCGACTTTATGCCAAGGCTTCCAAGTGCGAGTTCTGGCTTGCACAGGTGGGGTTCCTTGGACACGTGGTGTCGGCAACAGGGATCTCAGTCGACCCCGCCAAGGTCGAGGCAGTGGTACAGTGGCAGAGACTGAGGACAGTGTTCGAGGTCCGCAGTTTCCTGAGCTTGGTGGGGTACTATAGGCGGTTCATGCGGGACTTCTCCAGAGTTGCCGGACCATTGACCAGTCATACACAGAAGGCCGTCCCGTTCGTGTGGGATGATGCTTGTGAGTGAGCCTTCGTAGAGCTGAGAACCAGGTTGACCAGTGCACCAGTGCTGATCGTCCACGAGCGAGGCGTTGGTTACAGTGTCTACTGCGACGCCAGCGGTGAGGGTTTGGCATGTGTCCTCATGCAGGAGGGTCACGCAGTTTCCTATGGTTCTCGCCAGCTGAAAAACCATGAGAGGAACTACCCGACCCATGACTTGGAGCTAGCAGCAGTGGTCTTCGCCCTGAAGACCTGGCGTCATTACCTCTATGGCGAGAAGTTTTCTGTCTTCTCGGACCATAAGAGCTTGAGACACGTTTTTATCCAACGTGACCTCAACCTGAGGCAGCAACGCTGGATGGAGCTACTGGAGGACTATGACTTTGAGTTACATTACTATCTTGGTAAGGCAAACGTCGTAGCAGACGCGCTGATCAGACAGGGGAGAGACACCAGAGCAACAGTTGCAGGGTTGTCAGCGCGGCAGTGGCAGGCTCTAGAGACGGCAGGCCAGTTGGGGCTCGAGTTTGAGGATCGGGGATCCAGCAGCTCCCTTTACGCAGTGCAGAGTATGCCAGCAGTTCTAGCTAGAGTGTTAGAGGCACAGCACAGTGACCCAGAGCTTGAGGAGTTAAGCACAGCAGCGGGCACAGAGGGCGTAGACGGAGACTGGACAGTATCGCCAGACGAAGGGCTATGGTTCCGAGGCAGAGTAGTAGTTCCAGCAGATCCGGTTCTTTGAGACGACGTCCTACGATAGTTCCACCACTCTCGCTTTGCAGTTCATCCTGGCGGCACCAAGATGTACAAGATCTTCGGCGACAGTTCTGGTGGCGCAGAATGAAGAGGGCAGTGACGGAGTTCGTATCGCGCTGCCTTACCTGTCAGAAGGTCAAGGCAGAGCACCAGCGGACTCCGGGGTTACTTCAGCCGCTTCCACTAGCTGAGTGGAAGTGGGAACATATCACGATGAACTTCATGACCGGGCTACCGAGATCTCCTAGGGGGAATGACGCGATTTGGGTCATCGTTGATCGATTGACCAAATCGACGCACTTCCTGCTTATGCGGATGACAGACTCGACTGACAGGTTGGGCAGTCTGTACGTCAGAGAGGTACTCAGACGACACGGGGTTCCAGTTTCTATCGTGTCAGACCGTGACCCCAAGTTCACCAGCAGGTTCTGGAAGGGCTTTCAGGAGGCAGTTGGCACACTTCTGACGTTCAGTACGGCGTTTCATCCGCAGACCGACGGGCAGTCAGAGCGGACGATCCAAATCTTGGAGGACATGCTGAGAGCATGTGTCCTCGACGCAGGAGGCAGCTGGGAGGAGCATGTTCCCTTGGTGGAGTTCGCCTACAACAACAGCTACCAGTCCAGTCTTAGAGTAGCACCTTTCGAGGCGTTGTACGGTAGGCCGTGTCGTTTCCCAGTTTGCTGGACAGAGGTTGAAGAGGCTTCACTCACCGGTCCAGACATCGTCAGGAGGTCGTCAGAGAGGTTAGTGCAGATCAGGCAGAGGCTTCTGACGGCTCAGAAGAGCTATGCAAATCAGAGGCGACGACCGCTTGAGTTCGTAGTTGGCGACAGTGTGTTCCTACGAGCAGCACCGTACAGAGGGTCCGTCAGGTTTGGCAGCGGGGGCAAGTTGGCTCCGAGGTTCGTCGGACCGTTTGAGATCCTAGAGAGGGTCGTCGAGGTAGCCTATCGCTTGGACCTTCCTCAGCACATGTCTGCTGTGCACCCGACTTTTCACATGTCGATGCTGAGGAAGTACCACCCCGACCCGTCGCATGTCATCAGAGTGGATGACATCGAGTTTGAGTCAGATGCGACGTTCGTTGAGCAGCCAGTTCGAGTACTTGATAGGAGGGATCAGGTCTTGCGGGGCAAGACGATTCCCTTGGTCAAGGTACTATGGAGGCACAGAGGCGTCGAGGAGATGACCTGGGAGCGCGAGGCGCGCATGCGGCAGGAGTATCCGCACTTGTTCCCTTCTCGATGTAACTTTTGTCCTGTCTTCTAGTGTAGCTGTTTCGTTTGTTTCCGAGCCCTACCTTTATCGAATCTCGGGACGAGATTTCCTTTAAGGGTATTAGGATGTGAGGACCCGTCCCTCTACTCTTGTAGCTCGTTGTGGACCGCAAGGGCAATTTGGTAAATTGCGCCTTGTCGGCTAGTTTCACACCCGCGTGTGCACACACTGACCATGGTTGTGTAAATGTTTGTCTAGAATGGTTAGTGGGACCCGGGATCGAAAGATCCGGGCTTGGGCTTAAGTTTTAGCCCAAGTCTAGCTTTCTGCACCTAAGGGATCGATCTCCCTAGCTAGAAGATCGATCTCTTAGTGCCAGAAAGTCAAACCCGATTTGGCAAGGAAGATCAATCTCTTTCTCAAAAGAGATCGATCTCTCTTGAGTCGGTTCGTTCGTCTATAAAACGAACCAAACTTTCTCTTTTGATTTTTTTGAAAAATTCGAGATTTCAGCCTTGTTCTTGCTGGATTTGAGCTTGTTTGAGGAAGATCTAAGACCTAGTAGCTTGGATTGAAGCTGCTATTGCATAGGTAGGGATCCTACCTACATCTTTTCGGGTTTTTGGAAGTTTTTCTAGTTTGATTATGTTCTTTTGCTTAGATCTGTTAATACACATGTTTGTTCTCTGTGATTTCACCTGTTTTGGACTCGTGGTATCTTGATCTATCAGATCCCAGAGTTTTGGGAAGTTTGGATGTGTTTTCCGGCGGTATTTCTCGCCGTCAGGTCGCCGGAGAACCCATTCGGATTGATCTCCTTTGAGGAGAGATCGACCCCTTCTGGGGCGTCATGCCTAGCCCGAGCAGGATCGATCCCTCGGCTGAAGAGAGATCGATCTTCGCCTAGGCTAAGGTGGCGGGTTCCATGCCATGAAGAAGATCGATCCTTCTGGTGGAGAAGACCGATCTCCTTCGGTCGACAGGGATGAGTTTCTCCTAAGTACTAAGGAGATCGATCCCCTTGGAAAGGGAGATCGATCCCTTAGTGGCTGACGGGTGTTTTCAAGTGGATTTTGCCCGTGGGGCTTTGTATGACGGTTATTTTTATTGTCTTATACCTGGTACATATGTTTAAGCATGTCAGCCCTATAATAGGGCAATGGTGAACCGGGGGAGTGATGACTCCCGGGATATTTAGAATAAACGGACGGGTAGCCCTACAACTTTCCTTAGCCTTACATGCCGACGTGAGCCGAGGGCTTTATCTGTGATATCTGTGAGCTGTTGTTTGCGGGGCTGCTTCCCGATGCAGGTGTTGTGCTGGACTGCTGACAGTTGGTGGTGGTACCACTGTAGCAGCTCCTAAACCTTTCTTACATGTTCACCACCCTGGGCCGGCAGGGTGCCGTGCCCAGACCTTGTTTGATATACATCACATACTGTTGCATGTTTATCTGTATATTCCTGCGTGTGCTCATAACATGCATTGCTTGTGCATTAGTTGCATCTATTTAGGGCGTTAGCGATGGGTTGTTCGCCGATCTGGGGCTTTCAAGTAGTCCGGATCTAGCTCTAGGACCGTTGCGGGTAGCTTAGTCCAGGACTCGATTTGTAGTATTCAGTTGATTTCGATGATAGGGTTAGATGACCTGAATACATGTTTGATGTTTAGATGTCGTGTTGGCCTCGAGCCGAATCCTGAAGTGTAGCCGGTGTCCGGCAGTCTTCGACTCTCTGAGTGGGGGGTGTGCCCACTCAGCGGTGCCTTGTCCCGCCAGTAGTGTTCACGGTCATGCTGTGAGTCCGCAGTGCTAGGAGCCTGCGTTCTGGGACGTCCGGTGGGGTTATGGGACATCTGTATACATCCAGGCTTTGCTTGGGGGCGACACTGTTGTGTTCCCTCCCTTATGAATGTTGTAGTGTAGTGTCCCTGCAGAGCTTAGTGCTCACTCCTACCCGGGCTGCGTTTTGCAGGTGCTGGCGCTAGCTCTTCTTCGGTCGCCCCTACCGGGCCGGTGTTTGGTGACGTGGCGGCGTCTGGCGGTGCTTGAGGAGCGGCGATCTCAGTTTTACCAGTTTGTTATAGATAGTCTCCTACGGGAGTGTTAAATGTATAATTTCCTTATTTTGAGGATTTTGTATTATATTCCAGTTCAGTCTTTGAGGTTTGTGAATGATTGTATAATACAGGATGATTATGAATTGCTAGGGAGACCACTACGATTAGAGGGAAACCTCACCAAAATTTCCGCAGTAGATTAGGTTCACGTCGCCCCGCCCGATTGGGCCTATGCGGGTCGGGGCGCGATACAGCCGTCTTCTTCTTTTTATCTTCCTCTTCGTTGCTTCTGTTCAAGTTCATCTCATAGGTCATGAGGGAACCCATGAGCTCATCTAGTGACAATTTGGATAGATCCTTGGCTTCTTCTATCGCTGTCACTTTAGGATCCCACGACTTAGGTAAACGCCTAAGAATCTTCCTCACAACCTCATCGTTAGCATAAATTCTTCCAAGAGATTCAAGCATATTTAATATATTGGTAAAACGTGTAAACATCTGATTAATAGTTTCATCATTCTTCATGCAAAAGAGTTCATACTCATGTACAAGCATACTGATTTTTGACTCTTTAACACGACTTGTTCCCTCGTTAGTAACCTCAAGTTTGTCCCATATCTCTTTTGCTGATTTGCATGTAGAGACCCTATTGAATTCACTAGGGCTAAGGGCACAAAATAGAAAGCTTTTGGCCTTGACATTAGTTTGAAGGTTCTTGAGGTCAATCGGGGTGTAGTCACTCTTTGTCTTTGGAACTTCTTTCCCTTCAACAATTTTAGTAGGGATATAAGGTCCATCCTCTATTACTAACGAGGCCTCATAGTCCATTGACTGAACAAAAATTTCCACTTTTATTTTCCAGTAATTATAGTTTGAACCGTTGAAGTAGGGTGGCCTATTGGTAGCTTGTCCCTCTATGTTTTCCATCTCTAAATAGGATCCTCTAAGGGTTGTTACACCACTAAAATAGAGACCTAGCTCTGATACCAATTGAAGGTCCAAGAGGGGGGGTGAATTGGACTCTTTTTCGAAAATCTAGATCAATGGAAAAACCAGGTAGGAGAGAACTAATTCCTTAAAAGCTTGTAGATGGAATGAAACTAAAACCAAAATAGCATGCAAGAATAATATTAAGAAGGTTAGAGAGATGGCACCAATTTTATAGTGGTTCGACCCAACTCTTGGTCTACGTCCACTTCTCCCAAAGCTCCCCTTGAGATTCCACTACTTGCAAATCATTTACAAGCTTTTCCTCCAAGCTTCCTGGTGCTTGGTGACCTTACACTCATAGCCACTTGTTGTTGAATATCTCTCAAGATACCTCTTCACACTTGAAGAAGGTTTACAAAGGTTGTAGCACAAAAGAGAATAAGTATAAAGCTTCTCTAAAACTTGCTCAGATGATCTCAATAATAATGATAAAAGTTGTGTCAAGTTTACATCAAGGAACTACTTATATCTGGGCTTCAACCAGCTCAACAAGGAGCTCCAACGGCTCTCTGCAACTCTCCAACGGCTAGTTTTTTACTCTGCGCGTTGCTGGCGGTCGATCCATGCATCGTCCGTCACGTATAAAAACTAAGCCTTTTTGCTTGACGGTCGATTCACGCATCGTCCGTCACTCTCACGGTCAACCGTGACATCAACCATCACATCGTCCGTCAGCTTCTGTTAAGAGAATCGCTTCCCAGGGTCGATGCTCGGATCGATCGTCGCTTCTTTACTTTTCTTCATAAATGTGCCACGGTCGACCGCCACATCGACCGTCGTATCGTCCGTCAAGCTCTGTTAAGAAAATGGCTTCCCATGGTCAATGCACCGATCGACCGTCGCTTCACTTTTCTTCATTAATGCGCCACGGTCGACCACCGCATCGACTGTCGCATCGTCCGTCAGGCTCTGTGAAGAAAAACGCTTCCCAGGGTCGATGCACCGATCAACCGTGAGCCAATACGCATATTTCCAAGTATGATGCATTCAACACGGTCGATCCATGGATCGACCGTCACATTCCCACGGTCGATCCTTGCATCGACCGTCAGTACAAAAATGACTTACATATTGAATTTTAGATTTCCAATTAAAGGGGTAATAAATATTAAACATATATTTTATCATTTAATGTATATTTTCATCATCAAAACAAGGTTAGGATCAACAATAAAACCCTAGGAGACCGGAAGAAGACGATAGACAAAGAAAGTGAAGCTCTAAGAGGAGGGGCTTATCTTAGGCTTTAAACAATAAAATCAATTAAGGAAAACTGAATAGGAGAAGTCTAATCAAGTAATATGCTTGCAATGATAAGAGGAGATACTTAAGCAATTAAATAGAAGGATAGAGGAGAGTTAGAGAGATTACACCAGAATATTTATAGTGGTTCGGCCAACTATGCCTACGTCCACTTCTCCCAAGGGCCTCCTTGAGGTTCCACTACTTGCAAGACCTCTTACAAGCTTCCACCAAGCTTACGGGTGCTTGGCAACCTATCCACCAAGCTTACGGGTGCTTGGCAACCTTACAATCTCTCCAAGATCTTTCTTGGATATTTCTCTCAATGTCTACTTCACACTTGAAGTAGTTTTACAAAGGTTTAGCTCACTAATAAAGAGAATAAACTTGCTAGAATATTATTACAATAATCCCTTAGCTCCCTCTAAGTGCATGGCAAGTTTGCTGGACTTTCTCTTATATAGCTGAGCCTCCAACCCCTCCAAATAGCCTCCCAACGGCTATTTCTTTCTCCTGCAACGGCTCTTTAACGGCTCTTTTCTGGGCTCACGGTCGACCGTCGCATCGTCTGTGGCATCGTCCGCCAAGCTTTCTGATACGAGTCGATCCGACTCGACCAACTGGACCCGAACCAAGAAGAGGAACCAAGCTGGTTCAACCTCTTTCCTAGTTTGACTTGGACTTCCCTAGTTCAAACTAGAGTATTTAATTAGTATTTATCATTAGTCTTTTATTGAGTCCTAGTTGATTGTTAGGAATTAATTAAGAGTCCCTTTGAGTTAGGAAGTTGAGTTGAGTCAGAAACCTTATTACTTGCTAATCAAGCAAGGGGGTTTTCTAGTGGATTAGGACTCTGTCAGGTCTCTATAAAAGGACCTTAGTAGTTTGTATTAGGATATAATGATGCATGAGATGAATGATTAAGAGTAGTTGATAAGTTATCATAGGAGTAGAATATCATAGGAGTAGAAGTAAAGTAGATTCCACCAAATATCCACCATAGATCCACCTTCTTCCCCGTCGGTCATCTTCTCCGCAGCCGGCACCGCCTCCACCAGTGTTTCTCTCTCTCCCGTCACTTTCTCTCTCCTCCACGTCAGCGCCACGTCACCACTCTCTCTCCTCGTCACCTGCCACGTCATCGTCTCCTTCTCCACTTCTCTCCCGTGACCCAACCCTACCTACCGCCGGCCATACCTCCGTCCAGCCTTATCCGGCCTCCCCCGTCGCCACCTAAACCGTCCATCGTCTTTACCTAAGCCTCACGACTCCGGACAGCACCCTTACCGCCTCCTTCACCATCTCCGGCGCCGTCCCCGACAAGCAACCTCCGTTCTCATCTCCGGCAACCCCGCGTCCGTCCCCGATTTCACCCCTAAACCATCCTAAAACCTTCCTTGTCTCCTCACGACCCGATCCCGACCATCCCTGACCGTTCCTAGCCCCATCCGAGCTCCCTCATCGTCCCCGACGCCGGTGAACCCAAACCCCCGCCGACCATCTCTCAGATCCGGCCGATCTGCCACCTACCTCACCGATCCGAGCCGGTAGATCTCATCCCCACCTCCAGGCGACCGTTCCTGCCACTATCCCAACTGCCGTCGCCGCCCCTATCGCCGGCGATCCCTCCGGTGACCCCTCAGCCCTTAGATCCGATTCCCTGACTCAGCCCAATCCAACCCACTTGATTCAACCCAGCCCAATCCGGTTCAGCCAGCTAGATCAGATTCATCTTAGTCTGATTCAGCCACTTAACCCACTCCTAGCCGTTTCAGCCAAGCCACTTAGCCCAATCCGAGCCAGATTCAATTCCAAGAGCCAATCAACCAATCCAGACTTGACCCAGTCGAATCCTACCCTAATCTGAGCCAGATCTGAACCAGATTCGATCCAGCTTCAGCCCATTGGACTCAAATCAAGTCCGATCAGGCCGATTCTGATCGATTGGAGCAGTAGAGACCCATTACGAGAGGATCACGAGTAGACCGCTCGTAACACTTTCCTTGAGCCACGGTCGATCCACCTATCGACCGTCACGCCTCACGGTCGACCGTCCCATCGACCGTGACATCGTCCGTCAGGCTCTGTCTGGAAAACCGCTTCCCACGGTCGATACACCGATCGACCGTCGCTCCTTCGAGCCAAGTCACATAGGCCACGGTCGATCGGTCCATCGACCGTCACACCTCACGGTCGACCGTCCCATCGACCGTGACATCGACCGTCGCCTATATTCCCATATTTAGCTTCCGCGGTCGATCCTTCCATCAACCGCCATATTCCACGGTCGATCCATGCATCGTCCGTCGCATCGACCGTCAGTACAAAAGCTCAATAAATATGATTTTAATGCTTTCCAAATTAAGGGATAATAATATTAAATCATTGTTTTATCATCAAATATATATTGACATCATCAAAACAATATCTGGGCTAACAATCTCCCTCTTTTTGATGATGGCAACCCTTTAAATTGTGATGATAAAACCTTGAAAGTTTCCTCTTAATTTGTGCATCCATTTACCTCATAAAATATGTTCTAAAGTTAATTTTACTGAGGCATGCAAGTCATATGTCTCTAAAAGGATATATCAGGCTTGATTATAGGTCAAAAGATGTGAAAGTGCAAAATATGACATATATACCTCTTTGTATAGAACCATGACATGATATTTGAACATGGATTTTATTTTCATTAAATCATCAGTAAATCCTTAAAAGATTTCAGATATTCGAATATAAGGTTTTAAGAGCTTTCAAAAACTGATATCACAATATCACAATATTTCTCCCTCTTTGACATTATCAAAAAGATTTGGTAGAGGGGGAGAGAAGAATCAAACAAAGACTTTTCTTAATAGAAACAACTAGAAAGTTTCAAAATCATCTCAAAACAATATACCAAATGAAGATAATAAAAAATGGTCATTTGTAAAAAGTAATCAAATCTTCACATAAAGGACTTTCTTAAACCATTTTTAAACATGAAATTTCCTTTTTTTAAAAAAAAAAAAATGGAATAAGAAGATGTAATGGAGGAGACATATATCGAAAATTAAGACATACCTCCATTACCTTTTAAACCAAAATGTTATCCTCCTTTAAATACCTTGTGCCTCCCCTTGTCAATTTTGTTTTCTTTTATTTCGAAGGCAGTTAGACAAAGATTTGCAGTTTCTTTTTCTTCTTCTTCTTCGGAGGTAGAGGTCGAGTCACTTTCTTCCTTGGCCTTCTTCTTCTTCTTTGAAGATTTGAGCTTTGGACAATCCGGCATGTAATGTTCGGGCTTCCTACACTCATAACAAGTAACTTTATTTAAGTAAGAAGAGGGCTTTCCTTTTTCACCTTTGGAATTTTTCTTTCCTTGATTCTTGATGATTCGTTGGATTCTCCTTGTGATCTTTTGCATCTCCCCATCATCATCTTCGTCGCTTGAGTCGGATGAATCCTTGTATGTTGACTTGAAAGCAATGGTTTTCTTTTTCTTCTTTTCTCCATCATTGCTCCTCTCCATGTTCATCTCATATGTCATGAGAGAACCCATTAGCTCATCAAGGGACAGCTTGGTTAAATCTTTAGCCTCTTCGATTGCCGTCACCTTGGGATCCCATGACTTAGGTAGACACCTAAGAACCTTTCTCACTTTCTCATCATTAGTATAGCTCTTACCAAGAGAATCAAGAACATTTATAATATTGGTAAAGCGAGTAAACATTTCATTTATATTTTCATCATCCTTCATAGAGAATAACTCATAGTCATTAACAAGCATGCTAATCTTAGACTCCTTTACTCGGCTAGTTCCTTCATGAGTTATCTCATGCTTCTCCCATATTTCCTTAGCCAATTTACAAGCTGAAATTCTATTAAATTCATCAGGGCTAAGGGCACAAAATAAGAAATTTTTGGCTTTGGCATTGACTTGGAGATTTTTCAAATCAGTACGGGTGAGCTCACTTCTAGCCTTAGGCACTTCCTTTCCTTCATGAATTTTGGTAGGAATAGTTGGGCCATCCTCAATAGTCATCCATGCTTCATAATCCATGGATTTTACAAATATTTTCATTCTATTCTTCCAATATGTATAATTTGAACCATTGAAGTATGGTGGCCTATTTGTGGATTGTCCCTCTATGTTTTCCATATTGATTTAGGATCCTCTATGAGTTGTTACACCACAAAAATAGAAACCTAGCTCTGATACCAATTGAAACTCTAAGAGGGGGGGCTTATCTTAGGCTTTAAACAATAAAATCAATTAAGGAAAACTGAGTAGGAGGAGTCTAATCAAGTAATATGCTTGCAATGATAAGAGTAGATACTTAAGCAATTAAATAGAAGGATAGAGGAGAGTTAGAGAGATTACACCAGAATATTTATAGTGGTTCGGCCAACCATGCCTACGTCCACTTCTCCCAAGGGCCTCCTTGGGGTTCCACTACTTGCAAGACCTCTTACAAGCTTCCACCAAGCTTACGGGTGCTTGGCAACCTATCCACCAAGCTTACGGGTGCTTGGCAACCTTACAATCTCTCCAAGCTCTTTCTTGGATATTTCTCTCAATGTCTACTTCACACTTGAAGTAGTTTTACAAAGGTTTAGCTCACTAATAAAGAGAATAAACTTGCTAGAATATTATTACAATAATCCCTTAGCTCCCTCTAAGTGCATGGCAAGTTTGCTGGACTTTCTCTTATATAGCTAAGCCTCCAACCCCTCCAAATAGCCTCCCAACGGCTATTTCTTTCTCCTGCAACGGCTCTTTAACGGCTCTTTTCTGGGCTCACGGTCGACCGTCGCATCGTCCGTGGCATCGTCCGCCAAGCTTTCCTTGAGCCACGGTCGATCCACCTATCGACCGTCACGCCTCACGGTCGACCGTCCCATCGACCGTGACATCGTCCGTCAGGCTCTGTCTGGAAAACCGCTTCCCACGGTCGATACACCGATCGACCGTCGCTCCTTCGAGCCAAGTCACATAGGCCACGGTCGATCGGTCCATCGACCGTCACACCTCACGGTCGACCGTCCCATCGACCGTGACATCGACCGTCGCCTATATTCCAATGTTTAGCTTCCGCGGTCGATCCTTCCATCAACCGCCATATTCCACGGTCGATCCATGCATCGTCCGTCGCATCGACCATCAGTACAAAAGCTCAATAAATATGATTTTAATGCTTTCCAAATTAAGGGATAATAATATTAAATCATTATTTTATCATCAAATATATATTGACATCATCAAAACAATATCTGGGCTAACAGAAAGATCTTTCTCAGCCGAGGTAAGCGGTTTAAATAGAGAATAAAAGACTGAACGGGGAAGGATCAGTTGTGGCGCCGTTACAACACGATCTCCTACACTTGTGCCACAACCACTAAAGACGGGAGCAGTTATTAGTTTATGAGATATAAATAACCTTCCTTTCACTACTGTACTCGATCTGACACCATTGTAACCAACCTATGAGCATGGATTTTTACGTTCCTGTTTTACTTGTAAGTTGTTTCTATTAATGAAGATATTTCGGTTCAATCAATGTTCTTCTTTACTGTTTCCTAGATTAGTTTAGTTAATATAGTTTAGTGATATCTGTTCATTTATTTTCCCAGTAGATTAACATAGGATTATTGTAGGATTAATCTATATTTATTCTAGGTTTAATTAGTTTAGATCAATCTTTAGATTAAGTTAAAACTAGTTTAATTTATAGCTTCTATTCTTTTCGATTGTAGGATTAACATAGAAATAATCTAAATTTAATTAGGTTAAAATATTGTTCTTTGTTTTTCTAGTTACTGTTCTTGGTTTTTCTAGTTACTGTTCTTCGTTTTTCTACTTTAATTAGTTGATTTAGATAATCTCATATTAAATTAGGTTTTATTTAAGAATAATTTAGATCTATCTTTAATTTTCTTCACCACTATTCATATAAAATATAGTTGAATTAAGTCTGATCACATTTTCTATTTAATTTAACACCTCCGTTCGGACCGAGTGCTTGAAGGAGTTGAACCTTATCACGTCCCTGATTTTGACTAGTTTGACCATTACCGATTTACGGCAAGATTTTCTCATCAACAAGAACAAAAGGAGGAAAGTTGATGGAGCAATATCCTCTTTGAAGCTGGATTTGCTGACTGGATAGAGTGTAATGGCAGTGCTCTAACGAAAATGATTGCCTTTTAAATTAAAAGGACAACTTGCCAAATAATGGTTAACGAATACGATGCTAAGTTTTTGTGCCGCAAATGTGATGAGAAAAGAGCATCATTGATACAATTTTGTTATATTGGAATTTATGATCATCTAATTTTGCTTATTATAGAGTAGTAGTTTTGATGTGCACATTCCTAACTTATTATTCTTTAATCTATCATGTTTTGAATTGGAACAATACATGGATCTTTCTCTCACTATTCTAAAATAATCTACCAATAGTAATTCATCCCTACGCTGATTAATGCTTAACATAATTTCTCTAAAACCATGGGAAGATAAATGATTGGGGGTTTTTCTATATACCCTTGCAAATATTATTAATTGTTTTAAGGGGTATTAGGTCATAACCCCAAATCTAGCCTCCTCCTTGTCCAAAGCCCCATACATCTTAGTAAAAACCCCACCTTCACTGATTTCATATGAATAACCCAAAAACACATAACAATGACAATAATACCCTTACCTCTATTTTATATTTTTTTTATTCCAGCATTTTCTCTCTCATCTCTCCTCTCTCTCTCCCGGCGACACAGCCCTCACCTTCTCCGCCGCCCACCCACTCCGGCGACCACCCCCTTCCCCAGCGATCTCCCCTGGCGGCAACCTTGCCGACCTCGGATCCAAGCACCGTGACCCCGCGTCTCCTTCCCCGGCGTACTTCCGATGAGATCTGGGCATCGTCCCCTACTGCAACCCGACGCCACCACCGCCGGCTCTGGCCTCGCCATAGCCTACGTTTTCCCCAGATCCAACGGCTCCCAGTGGCTCCACTCCGTCCAACGACGGCCGACGCCGTTCCCGAAGCCCACCCAACCTCGTCGACGAGCTCCATCGTCGTCCACAGCCTCCATTAACTCCGACCAAGCATCCATTGGAACCCACCTTCTTCCTCCACCCCCGCGAGCCACTCGACCCTGACCCCACCTCAATGGCCGCTCCGACCTCGCCCGGCATCGTCAATGATCCCTCCATCCCCGGCGACCTCCCCCATCGCCCGCAACCCTAGCCCCACCTCGTCGGACTCGATGCCGCCCCTAATCCTCCCTAGCTCGAAACCCCCCCAGATCCGACCCCGTCGTCGCCCCACGGCCCTTCCCCGACGCACTCCCGGCGAGATCCCACCTCCAATCGTCGCCCAAGCCGCCTCCCTCGCCGTCGTCTTCATCCCCTCAAGCACACCGCCGCAGACCTCTCAGATTCGCCTCCTACTGCTACGGCACCGGAGATCCGCCCCAGTGGATCGAACCCCAAGGCTCAGGCGACCCCTCCTATGTTGGTCTCGACCTCCGGCGACGTTTCCTTGCCCCCGATCGTACTCCGGCAACTCTCAGCCATTAGATCGAGTCGGCTGAACCAAGTGATCCAATGAGATCTGGTTCTATCTGACCCAATCAGCTTAATCCCAGGCCACTTAATCCAATCAGCAAAATCTTTGAGCAAATTCCAGCCCAATCTCCTTTAAACCTTACCATTTCTAAAGCCTTAGCCTGATTTACCATCCGATCGAGTTCAAATGCATTTTCATCTTTTTAACTCCATTTTCATCTTTCTAAATCCATTTTCATCTTTATTGCATTTTCATCTTCCTAAATTCATTTTCATCTTTCTAAATCAATTTTTATCTTTTTAAATGTATTTTCATATGTTTAACTCTATTTTCATCTTTCTAAATCCATTTTCCCTGTGCTTTTATCTTTCTAAATGCATTTTCATCTTTCTAAATGCATTTTCATCTTTATGAAATCATTTTCATCTTTCTTGCATTTTCATCTTTTTAAATTCATTTTCATCTTTCTACATTCATTTTTATCTTTCTAAATTCATTTTTATCTTTTTGAATTCATTTTCATCTTTTTAAAATCATTTTCATCTTTTTGAATTCATTTTCATCTTTTTAAAATCATTTTATCTTTCTGAATTCATTTTCATCTTTTTAAATTTATTTTTATCTTTCTGAATTCATTTTCATCTTTCATACATTTTCATCTTTTTAAGTCTATTTTCATCATTTTTAACTTTATTTTCATCTTTTTAACTTTATTTTTATCATTTTAACTCTATTCTCCTCTTTTTACATTCATTTTCATCTTTCTAAATTCAATTTCATCTTTTTAAATTCATTTTCATCTTTTTAAATTCATTTTGATCTTTCTCAATTCATTTTCATCTTTAACAATTCATTTTTATTTCATTTTCATCTTTCTCAATTCATTTTTATTTTATTTTCATCTTTGACAATTCATTTTCATCTTTGACAATTCATTTTCAACTTTGACAATTCATTTTCATCTTTTAAATTCATTTTCATCTTTCTTGCATTTTCATCTTTCTTAGTTCATTTTCATCTTTCTAAACTCATTTTTATCTTTGACAATTCATTTTCATCTTTCTGAATTTATTTTCATCTTTCAAAATTCATTTTTCATCTTTCATACATTTTCATCTTTTTAACTCTATTTTCATCATTTTAATTGTATTTTGTTTTTTTAACTTTATTTTGATCTTCTTAACTCTATTTTCATCTTTCTTAATTTATTTATTTTTTTAAATGCATTTTCATCTTTCATGCATTTACATCTTTTTAACTCTTCAAATTACAACTTAATTGGCTAAAATTCTCCTTTAAGAGTTTCTTCAATCACCCCCACTTTCATTCTGTAATTTTCTTTATCTTTTTCCATATTTTTCCCTATTTTCTACCACCTTTTCGTATCACTTCGGAGTAATGAACCGAGTCAAGATCTCAGATTAACGAATTCACTTCTCATATTTTATTCCCATATTTTTTCTCACTTTTTACTAATTTTTCCCTGTTTTTTCCTAATTTTTTTGGATTTGTTTTCTAATTTTCCCGATTTTCCCATTGATTCTCTCTCTTCCTCGGCCAGCTCGGCTTGGCTCACCCGCAAGCCGAGACTTCATCGTCCGGCCTTGTTTGCGGCTTTGATCGACTCCACCTCGAGCCGCTCCGCCCTTCTCGCCGTTCGCCGCTCTCCCGCCACCGAACCACCCTAAAATCACCCGAAAACTTCTCCTATCATCTCTCCCACTCCATGCTCGACCTCAAACACCTCTATTGCCCTCCTCTCCGACCCTGGCATCAACCCACCGCCGACCACCTTCCGTCACCGCCACTCCGACCACATCAACACCTCCAAACAACCTCTAAACTCACCTAAATCTTCTCATCTACCCACTTCCGACCTTCTCCACCCTCGCAGATGTCTCCTCCGGTGCCGACCAACCCCACCCAAAACCACCGCGTCGCCGCCTCTAAATTCGGCCACCTCGGAGCCGTATTCCACGATCGGATCCGGTGGATCAACTCCTGAGACCTCCACGAACGCAAATGCACCGGCCCTCCGCCCCGAAGAGCTTTCCCCGCCGGCGATCAAGCTCCGACGAACCTCGACCGCCGGATTACTCAGGAAGTGAGAAGAGGGGGGAGAAAGAGAGAGAGAGAGAGAGAGAGGAGGGGTAACAAGGAAGAAGAGGGGGCATTATGGTATTTTAATGTAAATAATAAACCAACTAATATACTGTAATGGGATTTTTACTTTAAAAACATGGTTGATGGGGTTTTTAGCAATAAGATGGATTAAATTGGTGTTATCACCAATTAACTATTGTTTGTTTTAATGATCATTTAATGTGAATGTACTAATTCGAAAATACAAAGTTGCTGAATGCGAATGCCGCAACGTAATTTACATGAATTGTGCTTGTGCTGGGATATCAAGGAACTAATTGACCCGCTTAAGTTTTGATTGACTTTAATAGAACGGATGAGTGGAAACAAAAAAACTACATTTTATATTTAAAATACAATCTACAATCATATATTTAAATACACTTAATGAATGTATATTATATAATATATCAAATGTACGTGAATGTGGTTGGCACGAAGCACATGCCAAAGACCTGCCAAGAGAGAGCCTCTGCTTGGCAGCCCCCCGAATCCATCTGAGTCGGGGGAGGAAAACCTGGCTCACCTGCTTTCGAATTTAATCATTACCGACGCTCTAGCCAATAAATTGAAATATGGGCTTTTTATCTCTACTTCTTTTTCACAGGAGAAAAATGAAAAATAGTAAGGTATTTATTAAAACATATTCAAACCCTTCTTAAGCCACAGTCAAACAACTTTCCATAAACTCAGTGTCATATTTAATTGTATATCTTTTCTCTAAAAATGCAAGAAACTGAACAACATTAGCATTAATAGAATTATGATTCACCTGAGACGGAACACACAAGCTACATAGGTACAGGAGACCATTAACATTGTCCCGCAGAAGTTGAAAATAAAGCTTGTGAAAAGCAGGAAAACTCAAAACAACAAAAAAGAACCAGCATTTTAAACCACATCAGCAGGCCTGAAAAAGGATTGGGCATGCTACAAGTTATATATTACAGTAACGTATTACATTATACATAAACTACAGGAAGCATCAGGAAAGAGAGTACACATAAACCAACAAAAGGAATATATATTATGGAAACTAGTGAGCCGGTTCTTTCAGTTCATCACGAAACAGCAGTGAAGGTGTCCTTCACTTTCGGAACTTTGAATGTCGAAGAGAACAACTTTGGGGTCTCTGGCGCTGAACTGCTTCTTGTTTCTCTGCTTGAACATCGTCTGAGCTGCTGATGGCATTTGAAACGATATGTCACATTAACATCATTTAAACAATGGATTCTAACATAGAAGAAAAGGACCTCAAAAAGGTACAATAGTAATCATTTTTGTTTCAAATGACGTGAAATCAGGCTAAAAGAAAACCCACCATGGTGAAAACTTCCATAACTCCACAATTAAGATGATAACTAGATGCCCTAGCTGAAATATACTGACATATTTTTGCACAACATGAGGCATATTCAAAATACAATTAAATATGCCATATAAAATTGGCCCTTCAAGTAATCTTTGTAGCATGAGACAGTGAGGCAAGCAAATGAATAAGGCCAAAAGAAATGCTCCCTGCACACAGGTTTTAAACAAAATTTCCATATCCGTGTGCAAAAGATAGTGACAATAGCCGTGACATGCTAGGTGCAGGCTAACTTTTTGTCAGACAAATGTCCGTTTTTTATAGCACATAATATTCAGCATATGTTCCCAATCAGTAACTGTTGATGCAAAAAACTGAGACAAACACTAAAGAACATGATATTCAACGAAGCATTCAAAGCAAGTAAGAAAAGCTAGAGTGGCACAGAAGATCCCTAATGCTAGGAATATGTACAGGATAATAAGATGTTCAAGTTTTATGCCAAATCTCGGAAGTCACCATAACTGGTCTTTTTTAAAGTTCAAATGAACATCTGCAGCAATTAAGATCTATGACTTCTTCCAATTTGGCAAAATATTACAGCTTCAGTAAACTCCAGAGGAAAAGATTCATTCTGAAGAAAATAATCTTGTTGGCATAGTCTAATTTAACTAATAAATCAGCCAACTCCACAATAACTTTTTTTCTCACTTGAGAGTTGTCACAAGAGCCTCAGTCAGGAAGGCAATTTTGGGCCCTCGTATCAAGGGAGTTGATTAAGCTGATTGGAAATAGGTTTCCGGACATGTTAGCCTATGAGGTAGTGCGCAGAAAACCAACAAGAAGCAAGTAAAGGAAAGGAGTTTCTGATTGAAATTCCAATGGTTATTCAGATTTGGCACTTACACTAACACCACCAGAGGCCTGTGAACCAGAAGAGTCACCATATGCCAATCTGCTCTTTTGATTTACACGATTGCTCCTGCTTTCTTGTCCACGTTTCCCAGATGCTTTTCGTGGCTGACTCGGTACAGGTGTAGCTGAAGCATTCCTTGATTTTCTTTGTGACCTGGAATCCTTAGCTAGAATAGAATTTTCAGTCGTGCATCGCTTCAACTTCATTTCAATCTTCACCAAGTCACTTCTTAACTTGTCAATGACCTCATCTTTCTCCTGATGAGAAGAATGCAGTTCCTCGATCTTATGCTCAAGATCCCCTATCTTCTGTTTATCATGCCCAGCTTCTTTCTTTTGCTGTCTGATGTCCAACTCAAGCCTGGATCTGTCACTTTCCAACTTAATAATGGATTCATCCTTCTCATTAACCAAGGACTGCAATTTCTCTATACTAAGCTGAAGTTTTTCCACAGCTTCATTAGCCTGATCAACTTCAATTCTCTTGGTCTTAAGGATTGCAGTATAGTCACTCTCCATCCTCTTAAATTGGTTCCATACAAAATGCTTCTCAGCTAACAAGGCAGAAACCTCAGCTTCCTTCTTTGCACTAAGCTTCCTATAAGCATGTTTTAACCTTCTTATATCTCCTTCTAATGTAGAATTGCACTGCTCCTGTCCGTTAACATTTTCAACAGATTTTAGTTCAGCGTCTTCTTTTCTTCCTTGATTAGCTTCATTTCTCCTGCTTTCGTCAATCTTTATCTATATCAATATCTCATAAGTAAGGTTACTTAGGATTATCAAGCCAAAAGGATCCTAAACTGAAAAGACATGGCTTGACATTAGCAATACCTTTAGCTCGGAGACTTCGGAGATCAAGGCCTCCACATATTCACGGAAGTCATCCAAATCACTCTGGGAGAGCTCTGTTTCACATTAAATAAAAACAACTAAGAAAAAAGTTCATGCCTTTAGAGTTTAGACACTTGGAAAACAGAAGTTAGAGAATGTAGGATGACCATGGAACAAGAATGTCAATTCCAGAGCAAGATTAGTACATCAAAATAAGTGAAACGTTTAAAGAACCAACATCAGACAAAGCAAAAGGCAAATTAATTCAATTTGAGAAGGTTTACAGATAAAATTCCGGAAACGGCGAAAATTTTAAGACAAGAATAAGATTGAAGCAGAACAAACGTGTAAGTTTGCCAAGAAATCAAGTCAAGAAGGTGAACCAACCCAATTGCTTCTTGTAACATAAACCCTCATTCTTCTTCATCCCGACCAAGAGATCCACCGAGGTCGACTGTACTCGCATACGCTCCACCTCCTCCGCCTTAGCCTGTTTAGGGGGGCAAAGATCCTAAACTCCCACCCCAGAAAAGAAAAGGTAGGGATTAGGCATGAGATTAGCGTCTTACTACCTGAGCGAGTTGGGACTCAAGAAAGCGGACTTTCGAGACCCATCGGTCGTGCTGGAGGTGAACGTAGTCCTCGAGGAACTTCCGATCTCCCGCTAGGGTTTCGATCTGGGACTGCTGGGATCGCACCATCTCCACCATCGCGCGGAGGATCCGCCGCCACTGGCAACGGTCCGACACCGGAGACGAGCTCGTGGGTTGATCCTCCTCGGCCATCGATCGCCGGCGAAGTTTGCACCAAGAGAGAGAGAGAGAGAGAGAGAGAGAGAGAGAGAGACGAGACGAGACGTTAGAATTTGAATGGGAATTGGGTGTGACCGTTGGATGCCTACATCGTTTGCTCAACCGGGACACCTATTCGGCGGGTTCCTATGCGAGCACTCGTATTTTAGCTTTGGAAGGTCTGGGCCTGGGTTCATCTCAACTCGGCTGGAGCGTCTGGAGTTGTTGAATCGAGATTAGGCCCACTACAGCCCAGTACCAGATACATGAATACTACTTGGGCGTGAATACAGAGGCCCAACCTAAAAAGGCGGAAGGAATACTAGAATCCAGAGGGGCCTTCTTCACGGATAAGGTCCCTAAATTCGACATAATGTCCTCGTTTTTGGCGAATAAGGGTCAAACGGATTTGAGGAATATAAATAACACGAGCAACAAGGAGTTATGTCGGGAACAACAAAACTAATCCTACTACTAGAAGGTTCTTATTTAAGAAGCGATATGGCATGCCTACAAGCCCAACACACATTATTTAGGTCAAAGAAGCCACCACCCACACACCAAATCTCCCAATTAGAGTCATATCGCGTGATGTGCACAAATTTTTACTTTTCTTTCGTGTACAAGTCAGTCCCATTTTACGTCCTACACCTAGGATAGGCTTGGGGGACGACACTGTTGTGTTCCCTCCCTTGTGAGTGTCGTAGTGGAGTGTTCCTGCTGAGCTTAGTGCTCACTCCTACCCGGACTGTGTTTTGCAGGTGCTGGCACTAGCTCTTCTTCGGTCGCCCCTACCGGGGCGGTGTTTGGTGACGTGGTGGCATCTGGCGGTGCTTGAGGAGCGGCGATCCAGTCTTACCGCTTTTGTTATAGATAGTCTCCTACGGGAGTGATAAATGTATAATTTTCCTGTTTTGAGGTTTTATATTTATATATCAGTTCCAGTTCTGTCTTTGAGTTTCTGAATGATTGTATAATACATGATGTTTAAGAATGGCTAGGGTAACCTCTACGATTAGAGGGAAACCTCGCCAAAATTTCCGCAGTAGGTTAGGTTCCGCTTCGCGTCGCCCGGTCCAGTTGGGCCTACGCGAGTCGGGGCTCGACCACTTGGTATCAGAACATAGACTGTAGATCCCAGGGTGTTAGGATCAGGTTCGGTTGAGATTGAGCGTGGAATGGGTTAGTTTTATGTCTAGAACATCCGTGCATGCTCTCCTTGTGATGTGTTATGCTTTTCCGCTTTATGTTGTGTTGTTTGTTTTGCCGTTCTATCGAGTGAAAGCTCGTTTGCTGTTGGTGATCGTGCAGATGTCGGGAGCTCGAGGCCGACCTCCGGTTGCCGGTCGGGGTGGGGCACGACCTGGTCGACCCGCCCGACCGGACAGGACTGCTCCTGTCAGGGTGGTCCGGGTTAGATGGACTGTACCATCACCAGCGGCGGTTTCGGTCGCAGAGGCAGAGGTCTTCCTCGCCGAGGAGGAGGCCCCTATTCCTGTCGACGGGCGGGGCTCGGTGGCTATCACGATGGCTTTCCAGCGGCTGAACCCGCCTAGGTTCAGCGGTACGTCTAGAGATCAGACCGCAGCGGACGACTGGCTCGACGGAGTCTCGCGCATCCTGGAGGCTCTCTTCGTCGAGGACGACCGGGTTCGGGTCACCCTCACAGCGTTCCAGCTCAATGGAGACGCTCGTGACTGGTGGCGCACCGCCCAGCACACCAGTGACGGATAGGTGCCACTGCGGGAGAAGTTCATGGCGATGTTCTTTGACGTGCACTTCCCAGCGAGTGCACGTGACCCCTGACCCGCGAGTACCAGTCCCTCTAGCAGGGTACTCGCTCAGTTCAGCAGTACGCCTCCAGGTTCATGCACCTTGTTCGGTTTGCGGGGTCAGTTGCAGCAGAGCAGGCAACCTGGGTACGTCAGTTCGAGTGGGGACTTCGGCCAGAGATCCGGCGGCAGACCAGCTAACACTGCTTCCAGTCGTACTCAGCGATCCTGAACTACGCCTTGTCAGTAGAGGCTCAGTTGCGGGACGACAGGTGCCGGGCAGTTCCACCGGCACCCCTCACCAGTACGCAGCAGTGACCCCAGGGCAGAGGGGGGTTCGGTAGGGGGCAGCCGTGGCGTCAGCGACCCTTTCAGCAGCGGCCGCAGCGTGCACCGCAGTACCAGCAGCAACTACCGAGCATACCAGCCCCGTTTCTACTGACGGCCGGGCCATCTGGGCAGGCTTCGTCAGGGGGAGGCCAGGGACAGCAGCCTGGTGGCGCGTCGCCCACATGCTTCCAGTGCGGGCAGCCGGGGCACTACCGTAGAGACTGTACTTCGCGAGGAGCGCGGGGCGCTATGCCGCAAGGCAGTAGAAGCGGAGCGTCCAGTGGTTGGCAGGGGAGCGGGGGTGGACGAGGGCCGGGGCGTGTCGCGCCCCGACCCGCGTAGGGCCAACCGGGCCGGATGACGCGAACCGGAACCTAACCAACTACGGAAATTTTGGCGAGGTTTCCCTCTAATCGTAGTGGTGTCCCTAGCAATTCATAATCATCCTGTATTATACAATCATTCACAAACCTCAAAAACTGAACTGGAATATAATACAAATCCTCAAAACAGGGAAAATATACATTTATCACTTCCGTAGGAGACTATCTATAACAAAAGGGTAAAAACATAGATCGCCGCTCCTCAAGTACCGCCAGACGCCGCCACGTCACCAAACATTGGCCCGATAGGGGCGACCGAAGAAGAGCTAGCGCCAGCACCTCCAAAACGCAGCCCGGGTAGGAGTGAGCACTAAGCTCAGCAGGGACACCATACTATGACACTCACAAGGGAGGGAACACAACAGTGTCGCCCTCAAGCAAAGGCTGGGTGTACACAGGGGTCCCATAACCCCACCGTGTGTCCCTGAAAGGAGACTCCAGTCATGTTCTCCAGCCGAACTGGTCACATACTGGGTCGCCCTCAGCGAGGCAGACCAACACTGCCATCTCACTAGCAGGAAACCAACACAGCTAGGCGGGCAACCAACATCGCTGAGTAGGCACTACCTCTACCCATGAGACAGTGAACCGGACATCGGTTACACCTCAACATTCGGCTCGAGGCCGACACGACCTCTATAATCATCAAGCAACATGTATTCAGGTCATCTAACCCTATCATCAAAAACGACTGAATACTACAAATCGAGTCCTGGACCAAGCTACCCGCAACGGTCCCAGAGCTAGATCCAGACTACTCGAAAGCCCCGGATCGGCAACGCCCTACACAGATGCTACTAATGCACAACACAATGCATGCTATGAACATGTAAGCATGCAACATTATGTGATGATATAAATAACAAGGTCTGGGCACGGCACCCTGCCGGCCCGGGATGGTGAACAGGTAAGTAAGGTCTACGAACTGCTGCAGTGGTACCACCACCAACTGCCAGCAGTCCACCACAACACCTGCATCGGGAAGCAGCCCCGCAAACAACAGCTCACATATATCACAGATAAAGACCTAGGCGCACGCCGGCATGCGAGGCTAAGGAAAACTGTAGGGCTACCCGCCCGTTTATTCCAAACATCCCGGGAGTCATCACTCTCCCGGTTCACCATTGCCCTATTATAGGGCTAACATGCTTAAACATATGTACAAAGTATAATGCGGTAAAGAAAACCGACATACCAAGCCCCGCGGACAAAAGTCATGAAAAATCCTCTCTGCTGCTAAAGGATCGATCTCTTCCTAAGAAAAGATCGATCTTTTAAGTAACAGTGAGCTTCCCTCACTGTCGAGCCGAAGAATATCGATCCTTCCCCCTAGGAAGATCGATCTTTCTCGAGACAGAGGGTACCCTTCTTGTCGCGCCAAAAAAGATCGATCCTTCCACCCAGGAAGATCGATCTTCCTCGCGACGCAGGGTAACCATGCTACCCAAGACCCAGGATCGATCTTCTCCAAGCAGAGGATCGATCCTTCATCGGGCGCAGCATGACCAACCCAGAGGGATCGATCCTTCCTCTAGAAGGATCGATCCGGATGGGTTCTCCGGCGTACTTTTGGCGAGGAATACCGCCGGAAGGTACTTCCAAACTTAAAAAAACTCTGAGATCTGATAGATCAAGATCCCACGAGTCCAAAACCGGTGAAAACTCAGCAAACAAACATGTATATAGAGAGATCAAAGCATAAGAACATAATCAAACCGGAAAAATCAAAAATCCGTAAAAGATTGTAGGTAGGATCCCTACCTAAGCAAGAGCAGCTTAAATCCAAGCAGCTAGGCCTTGGATCGTCCTCAAATGCCTTCAAATATCGCAAGATCCGAGCTCAGATCTCCGGATTTCAAAAGGATTCAAGGAAGAAAGTCTCGTCTACTTTATAGGCAAACGAACCGATTTATGAATGATCGATCTTTCCCTAGGGAAGGATCGATCCTTCATGACGATCGCACCTTGACTTTCTGGAACAAGAAGATCGATCTCTTAGCTAGAGAAGATCGATCATTTTTGTGCTGAAAGCTAAAATTGGGCAAGAACTCAAGCCCAAGTTCGGATCTTTCGATCCCGGGTCTCACTAACCGTTCTAGCCAAACATTACCACAAACACGGTCAGTGTGTGCACACGCGGGTGTGAAACAAGCCGACAAGGCACAATTTACCAAATTGCCCTTGCGGTCCACGACGAGCCACAGGAGTAGAGGTACGGGTCCTCACATCCTAATACCCTTAAAGGAAATCTCGTCCCGAGATTCGATAAAGGTAGGGCTCGGAAGCAAAAGGAACAGCTACACTAGAATACAGGACAAAAGTTATCTTGAGAAGGGAACAATTGCGGATACTCCTGCCGCATGCGTGCCTCGCGCTCCCAAGTCATCTCCTCGACGCCTCTGTGCCTCCACAGTACATTGACCAAGGGAATCGTCTTGCCCCTCAAGACCATATCCCTCCGGTCAAGTACTCGAACAGGCTGCTCAACGAATATCGCGTCTTACTCAAGCTCGATGTCATCCACTCTGATGACATGCGACGGGCCGGGGTGGTACTTCCTCAGCATCGACACGTGAAAAGTCGGGTGCACAGCAGACATGTGCTGAGGAAGGTCCAAGCGGTAGGCTACCTCGCCGACCCTCTCTAGGATCTCAAACGACCCGACGAACCTCGGAGCCAACTTGCCCCCGCTGCCAAACCTGACAGACGCTCTGTACGGTGCTACCCGCAGGAACACACTGTCGCCAACTGCGAACTCAAGCGGTCGTCGCCTCTGATCTGCATAGCTCTTCTGCCGGCTCTGAGCCGTCAGAAGCCTCTGCCTGATCTGCACTAACCTCTCTGACGATCTCCTGACGATGTCTGGACCAGTGAGTGAACCCTCTCCAACCTCTGTCCAGCAAACTGGGGAACGACACGGCCTACCGTACAACGCCTCAAAAGGTGCTACTCCAAGACTGGACTGGTAGCTGTTGTTGTAGGCGAACTCCACCAAGGGAACGTGCTCCTCCCAGCTGCCTCCTGCGTTGAGGACACATGCTCTCAGCATGTCCTCCAAGATCTGGATCGTCCACTCTGACTGCCCGTTTGTCTGCGGATGAAACGCCGTGCTGAAAGGAGTGTGCCAACTGCCTCCTAGAAGTCCCGCCAGAATCTACTGGTGAACCTGGGGTCACGGTCTGACACGATAGAAACTGGAACCCCGTGTAGTCTGACTACCTCTCGGACGTACAACCCGCCCAACCTGTCAGTCGAGTCTCTCGTCCGCATAGGCAGGAAGTGCGCCGATTTGGTCAATCGATCAACGATGACCCCAATCGCGTCGTTCCCCCTAGGAGATCTCAGTATCCCGGTCACGAAGTCCATCGTGATGTGCTCCTACTTCTACTCAGCTAGTGGAAGCAGCTGAAGTAACCCCGGAGTCCGCTGGTGCTCTGCCTTAACCTTCTGACAGGTAAGGTAGCGCGATACGAACTCCGTCACTGCCCTCTTCATTCCGCGCCACCAGAACTGTCGCCGAAGGTCCTGGTACGTCTTGGTGTCGCCGGGATGAACTGCAAAGCGAGAGTGGTGGAACTCGCGTAAGACGTCGTCTCGAAGAAGTGGATCTGCTGGAACTGCTACTCTGCCTCGGAACCGTAGCCCTCCGTCTAGCGATACTATCCAGTCTCCGCCTGCGCCCTCTGTACCCGCTGTTGTGCGTAACTCCTCGAGCTCTGGGTCACTGTGTTGTGCCTCTAACACTCTGGCTAAGACTGCTGGCATGCTCTGCACTGCGTAGAGGAAGCTGCTGGATCCCCGATCCTCAAACTCGAGCCCCAACTGGCCCGCCGTCTCTAGAGCCTGCCACTGCCGCGCTGACAACCCTGCAACTGCTGCTATGGTGTCTCTCACCTGTCTGCTCAGCGCGTCTGCTACGACGTTTGCCTTACCAGGATGGTAATGCAACTCAAAGTCGTAGTCCTCCAGTAGCTCCATCCAGCGTCACTGCCTCAAGTTGAGGTCACGTTGAGTGAAAACGTGCCTCAAACACTTATGGTCCGAGAAGACAGAAAAGTTCTCGCCATAGAGGTAGTGCCGCCAGGTCTTCAGGGCGAAGACCACCGCAGCTAGCTCCAAGTCATGGGTCGAGTAGTTCCTCTCATGGTTCTTCAGCTGGCGAGAACCATAGGAAACTGCGTGCCCCTCCTGTATGAGGACACACCCCAAACCCCCACCACTGGTGTCACAGTAGACATTGTAACCAACGCCTCGCTCGTGGACGATCAACACCGATGCACTGGTCAACCTGGTCCTCAGCTCTACGAAGGCTCGCTCACTAGCATCATCCCACACCAACGGGACGGCCTTCTGTGTCAGTCTGGTCAACGGCCCGGCGACTCAGGAGAAGTCCCGCACGAACCGTCTGTAGTACACCGCCAAGCCCAAGAAACTGCGGACCTCGAACACTGTCCTCAACCTTGGCGGGGTCGACTGAGATCCCTACTGCCGACACTACGCGTCCAAGGAACCCCACCTGTGCCAGCCAGAATTCGCACTTGGAAGCCTTGGCATAAAACCGATGCTACCGAAGTAGTTGCAACACTGTTGCCAAGTGTCGCTCGTGCCCGCCTCTGACCGGGAGTAGATGAGAATGTCGTTGACAAACACCACTACGAACTCGTCTAGGAAGGGCCGGAAGATCCTTTGCTGGTAAGCTCATCTAGCTGGGTCCTCCACTCACTCTGCTCTGCTGGTGCCATCCTGAAAGCTGGGTGAGAGATCGGTGCGGTACCTGGTACTAGGTCGATCTCAAAATCGACCTCTCTGGGCGGTGGAAGCCCTGGCAACACCTCGGGAAACACGTTGGTGTAGTCGCACACGATCCTGGGAAAACTGCTCTGCTGCACTCCCTCAGAATCGGACAGGGACAGGCTGCCCAACAAGGCTGAGAGCTCTCTGCCACGCCTCCCAACACCACAAGCAAAGGAATCGGCAGAGAACCGATCCCCCAACAACACAAACCGCCTCCCGTCGGGTGTCCAAGCGACCACCCTCCGGCGACCACAGTCAATGATAGCTCGGTATGCTGCCAACCAGTCCATACCGAGTATCACATCGAAGCCTGTCATGTCTAGTACCCGCAGGTCTAGATAGACACGGAGGCCTCCAACCTCCAAGGAACAAGATCGGCAGACCCGGTCCACCCTGACCGCTCCGCCGATCGGTGAGTCTACAGACTGTGCCACCTCTAGCCAACTCGTCTCTAATCCTAACGATGCCACACACATGCTTACAACATAGGAAAGAGATGCCCCAGAATCTATCACATTTCTACTAAGGAACTAGAAAGCTGAGAGATTACCTCTGGGTACGGGTGGCTCTGTCGCTGCCTGCTGATACTGCCGCGGCTGCTGGTACTGCTGCGGCTGCTGGCACTGTAACGGCTACTGGTACTGTGGTGGCGGCTGATACAGCTGAACGGTGTCCTGCTGTTCGCGAACTGGGAGGGCAAACACCTGCCCCCGATGGCCACCTCTATCCCTGGAGCAGCTCGGTCCAGCCCCTGACCCATGCCCACCATTGCTCCCCTGCCAAGCCCTGGGCCCTCCGCCCCTACTGCCCTGCGGCACAGCGCCCCGCGCTCCTCGCAAGGAACAGTCTCTACGGTAGTGCCCCAGCTGCCCGCACAAGAAGCACGTGACTGACGCGCCAGGCTGCTGACCATGGCCTCCCTCTGACCAAGCCTGCCCAAACGGCCCGGGCGTCCGGAGGAACTGGCCTGCTGAACTCGGCAACTGCTGCTGGAACTGCTGTAGGCGCTGCAACTGCTGCTGGAAGTGTCGCCGACGCCCCGGCCCGCGTCTATTGCCTTGCGGCATAGCGCTCTGCGCTCCTCGCTAAGGACAGTCTCTACGGTAGTGCCCCGGCTGCCCGCACTGGAAGCAAGTACGCGACGCGCTGCCAGGCGGCCGACCCTGGCCTCCCCCTCTGAACTGGGGCCTCTGCTGTGTGTTGGTGAGGGGTGCTGGTGGAACTGCCCGGCACCTGTCGTCTTGCAACTGCACCTCTACTGCCAAGGCGTAGTCCAGAACTGCTGAGTACGACTGGAAGCAGTGTGAGCTGGTCTGTCGCCTGATCTATGATCGAAGCCCTGCTCAAACTGATGTGCCCTGGCCACTGGACCTGCTGCACTACCACTGAACCTAGACGGGTCCAGCTCCAGAAAGTCAAACAAGACCGCCGCAGCGGTCCGTCCGTCGACCGGAACAGGGGTCTCCTCCTCGGCGAGGAAGACCTCCGCCTGCGCGACCGAAACCGCCGCTGGTGATGGTGCAGTCCGTCTAGCTCTGACCTCCCTGACAGGTGCTACCCTGTCTGGTCGGGCGGGTCGACCAGGTCGTGCCCCACCCTGACCAACAACCAAAGGTCGGCCTAGAGCTCCCGACATCTGCGCAATCACCAACAACAAACGAGCATTCACTCGTCAGAAGCCGCAAAACAAAACAACACAACATAAAGCGGAAAAGCATAACACATCACAAGGAGAGCATGCACGGATGTTCTAGACATAGAACTAACCCATTCCACGCTCAATCTCAACCGAACCTGATCCTAACACCCTGGGATCTACAACCTATCTCTGATACCAAGTTGTCGCGCCCCGACCCCGCGTAGGCCCAACCGGGCCGGGCGACGCGAACCGGAACCTAACCTACTGCGGAAATTTTGGCGAGGTTTCCCTCTAATCGTAGTGGTTACCCTAGCAATTCTTAAACATCATGTATTATACAAATATTACAAACCCAAAGACTGAACTAGAATAAATACATGTCCTCGAAACAGGGAAAATATACATTTATCACTCCCATAGGAGACTATCTATAACCAAAGGGTAAAAACATAGATCACCGCTCCTCAAGTACCGCCAGACGCCGCCACGTCACCAAACACCGGCCCGGTAGGGGGCTACCGAAGAAGAGCTAGCGCCAGCACCTGCAAAACGCAGCCCGGGTAGGAGTGAGCACTAAGCTCAGCAGGGACACTACACTACGACACTCACAAGGGAGGGAACACAACAGTGTTGCCTTCAAGCAAAGGCTGGGTGTACACAGGGGTCCCATAACCCCACCGTATGTCCCTGAAAGGAGACTCCAGTCATGTTCTCCAGCCGAACTGGTCACATACAGGATCGCCCTCAGCGAGGCAGACCAACACTGCTAGGCGGGCAACCAACACCGCTGAGTAGGCACTACCTCTACCCATGAGACAGTGAACCGGACATGGGTTACACCTCAACACTCGGCACGAGGCCGACACGACCACTATAATCATCAAGCAACATGTATTCAGGTCATCTAACCCTATCATCGAAAATGACTGAATACTACAAATCGAGACCTGGACCAAGCTACCCGCAACGGTCCTAGAGCTAGATCCGGACAACCCGAAAGCCCCGGATCGGCAACGGCCTACACAGATGCAACTAATGCACAACATAATGCATGCTATGAACATGCGTAGGATAATACATGTAAGCATGCAACATTATGTGATAATATAAATAACAAGGTCTGGGCACGACACCCTGCCGGCCCGGGATGGTGAACAGGCAAGTAAGGTCTAGGAACTACTGCAGTGGTACCAACACCAACTGCCAGCAATCCACCACAACACCTGCATCGGGAAGCAGCCCCGCAAACAACAGCTCACATATATAACAGATAAAGCCCTCGGCGCACGCCGGCATGCGAGGCTAAGGAAAGCTGTAGGGCTACCCACCCATTTATTCTAAACAACCCGGGAGTCATCACTCTCCCGGTTCACCATTGCTCTATTATAGGGCTAATATGCTTAAACATATGTACAAGGTATAAAGCGGTAAAGAAAACCGACATACCAAGCCCCGCGGGCAAAAGTCATGAAAAAACCTCTCTGCTACTAAAGGATCGATCTCTTCCTAAGAAAAGATCGATCTTTTAAGTAACAGTGAGCTTCCCTCACTGTCGAGCCGAAGAAGATCGATCCTTCCTCCCAGGAAGATCGATCTTTCTTGAGACAGAGGGTGCCCTTCTTGTCGCGCCAAGAAAGATCGATCCTTCCTGGGCTCGATCCTTCCTCCCAGGAAGATCGATCTTCCTCGCGACGCAGGGTAACCATGCTACCCAAGACCCAGGATCGATCTTCTCCAAGCAGAGGATCGATCCTTCATCGGGCGCAGCATGACCAACCCAGAGGGATCGATCCTTCCTCTGGATGGGTTCTCCGGCGTACTTCCGGCGAGGAATACCGCCGGAAGGTACATCCAAACTTAATGAAACTGTGGGATCTGATAGATCAAGATCCCACGAGTCCAAAATCGGTGAAAACTCAGTAAACAAACATGTATATAGAGAGCTCTAAGCATAAGAACATAATCAAACCAGAAAAGCCAAAAACCCGGAAAAGATTGTAGGTAGGATCCCTACCTAAGCAAAGAGCTGCTTAAATCCAAGCAGCTAGGCCTTGGATCGTCCTCAAAGGCCTTCAAAAATCGCAAGATCTGAGCTCAGATCTCCGGATTTCAAAAGGATTCAAGGAAGAAAGTCTCGTCTGCTTTATAGGCAAACGAACTGACTTATGAATGATCGATCTTTCCCTAGGGAAGGATCGATCCTTCATGACGATCGCACCTTGACTTTCTGGCACAAGAAGATCGATCTCTTAGCTATTGAAGATCGATCCTTTTTGTGCTGAAAGCTAAACTTGGGCAAGAACTCAAGCCCAAGCCTGGATCTTTCGATCCCGGGTCTCATTAACCGTTCTAGCCAAACATTACCACAAACACGGTCAGTGTGTGCACACGCGGGTGTGAAACAAGCCGACAAGACGCAATTTACCAAATTGCCCTTGCGGTCCACGACGAGCGATAGGAGTAGAGGGACGGGTCCTCACAGGGCGTCCCAGGGGTGGAGGCGCCCATCAGGGGCAGGTGTTTGCCCTCTCAGTTCGCAAGCAGTAGGACACCGTTCAGCTGTATCAGCCGCCACCACAGTACCAGCAGCCGTTACAGTGCCAGCAGCCGCAGCAGTACCAACAACCGCGGTAGTATCAGCAGGCAGCGGCAGAGCCATCCGTCCTCAGAGGTATCTTTCAGCTTTCTAGTTCCCTAGTAGATGTGCTGATAGATTCAGGGGCGTCTCACTCCTACATTGCTAGCATGTGCGTGGCATCGCTAAGGTTAGAGACGAGTCGGCTAGGGCTGGCACAGTCTGTAGAGTCACCGATCGGCGGAGCGATCAGGGTGGACCGGGTCTGCCGATCTTGTTCCTTGGAGGTTGGAGGCCTCCGTGTCTGTCTAGACATGCGGGTACTAGACATGACAGGCTTCGATGTGATACTCGGTATGGACAAGTTGGCAGCATACCGAGCTATCATCGACTGTGGTCGCCGGAGGGTGGTCGCTTGGACACCCGACGGGACGCGGTTTGTGTTGTTGGGGGATCGGTTCTCTGCGATTCCTTTGCTTGTGGTGTTGGAAGGCATGGTAGCGAGCTCTCAGCGTTGTTGGCCAGCCTGTCCCTGTCCGGTTCTGAGGGAGTGCAGCAAAGCAGTTTTCCCAGGATCGTGTGCGACTACACCGACGTGTTTCCCGAGGTGTTGCCGGGGCTTCCACCGCCCAGAGAGGTCGATTTTGAGATCGACCTAGTACCAGGTACCACACCGATCTCTTTCCCAGCTTTTAGGATGGCACCAGCAGAGCAGAGTGAGTTGAGGACCCAGCTAGACGAGCTTACCAGCAGAGGCTTCATCCGTCCCAGCATGTCACCCTGGGAGGCGCCAGTGTTGTTCCCAAAGAAGAAGGATGGTACCCTTCGACTTTGCATAGACTACAGGCGGCTCAACAGGGTGACGGCGAAGAACAGGTATCCGATGCCGCGGATCGACGACCTATTTGACCAGTTGCGAGGATCTTCAGTGTTCTCGAAGATCGACCTCCGCACCGGCTACCCCCAGTTGAGGGTTTGGGATTGCGACATCCCGAAGACGGCATTCCGGACTCGGTACGGCATGTACGAGTTCGTGGTGATGCCGTTTGGGCTGACGAACGCACCAACAGCGTTCATGGATATCATGCAGAGGATCTTCCTGTCACACCCCGACCCAGAAAACCCATCCAGTTTGAGGCGTGAGGGGAAACATACACTATTCATCTCCAAGTGGCGCGATTCAAAGCGGAATTATAGAAAAACTTAAACAATTATATTCCAGAGGTGAAACAGAAATTCAATTTACATAACATCAGTTGTACTATTCAATATTTGATACAAATCTTCTAAAGAAAGAATATTATACATTAATCTCAAAAGTCCTCGAAAAATACATAATTTACAAAATCTGTCAAAAGTACAACAAATAATCCTCCAACAACCTCAAGCACCTCTGGATGTAGTCGCGCCACCAAAGCTGATCCGCCGGCTCTACTGAAGAAGAACTGGCGCCTGCACCTGCAAACGCAGCCCGGGTAGGAGTGAGCGATAAGCTCAGTAGGGTTCTACTCTACGGCACACTGAAGGGAGGAAAACAACAACAGTGTTGTCTCCCCGCACAAGTCTAAGGAATGCCACGGGGTTCCACAACCCCTGCCGACTACCCCAAGGCTCCTACTCTTCTCAACCGACCACGCTGGGACACATTCTCCAAACACGCTGGGAGGAAACAGAGAACCAGAACCAGTAGGATCACCCTTACCCAGCAGGAAGCCACTGCCTGGGGACCATGTCAGGGGCACCGGTAACCATCCTTAGCACTTGGCCTTGGGAGATCAACACGACCTCTAAACCTCAAACATTAATCAGAGTCAACTAGCGTGCATCCTCAATAACACAAGATCTGATTAAACAATCACCCTAAACCTGACTACCCAGCCGCGGTCCTAATGGCTAGATCCGAGCTACCCGAGAGCCTCGGATTGGCGATCAACCCATCGCCCGCCTAACCTCAGATGCCTCTAATGCAATCAAGATGCATGCGATGCTCAGGCACAGATAACAAGATATAAGCATGCAACAAGATGTCATTAATCATACAGGTCTAGGCATAGCTTATGGCTAGCCAAAGGGTTAGCATAGCAAAGGCCTCGAATACATGATAAACTATGCTAACCGACAAACATTTGAACAAAGCATGAATACAGATATACAGTAGTCTACAGTGCCCTCCTGCACCTCACAGAGTAAGGTTCCACAATTCCTCGTTAGCTAGCACTCATGGCTAACTAAAGGTTAGACAATCAAAGAAGCATTTAACTACAATCAAACGAGTATTAAATGCAAGCAAAACCAAAGATTTGCCCAAAAAGGACACTACTCGAATTGATCCTCAAACCCGGTGGAAATCCTTTGAAAACCCCATAAAATCCACATACATACATCCCAACACGTTTAGAGATCAAACTCCATTGAAAACCATCCAAGAAAAGCCAGAAAACCATATTCAAGGGCCCACGGACGATGTCACGGTCGATCCTCTGATCGACCGTGAGGCTACGGACGATGTCACGGTCGATCCACCGATCGACCGTGAGGCCAAAACGAGGAAAACCACATGGGCGACGGTCGATCGGCCCATCGACCGTCGGGAGCCCAAAACGAGACAGAGCCTCACGGACGATGCGACAGTCGATCCGACGGTCGACCGTGAGGCAGGATGGAAACAAAGGTATAGCCACGGTCGATCGATCCATCGACCGTGGGAAGCCAAAATCCCGACAGAGCCCGACGGTCGATGCGACGGTTGACCGTCAGGCCCAGAAAACGCGAATCAACACTTGACGGTCGATCCACCGATCGACCGTCGGGCCTTAGGCACAGTTCATCAGAACAGTGCCGGAAATCCAATTTCTTGGATTTCAAGGATCAAATCAAGTTGGAAATCATTGAAACTTTGCAAGCATGCATAAAAGATGATGGGGAAACCAACGGTGCAAAGAAATCATATTTTTGACGGATAAATCTCCTATCTAGGTCAAAATTGCGAAAACCGACGAAACGGCGATAATACGGGAAACCAGCCGTTAGAATACGGAAATCGCGAGGTAGGAATACTTCAAAGCATCTATAACACATGCACAAAGAACTACACAGCATTCTAATAAGTACTCCTATAGCGAAAATACAATAAACCTATCCTAGGAGAACCCGATCCAAAGATCGAGGTAGAAACACCTACCTGAAGAGATAGGGCAGCTCCTCCACGCATCCCTCAACTCCGATCGCCGGAATCCGCTCCTCGAAGCCATGCCTCCGAATGCCCTAGCACAGCCGGCCGCAGGAGAGAGAGAGAAGAAAGAACGCAGGAGAAGAAGAAAAGAAAGAGAGAGAGAAAGGAAAGGGGTTTAAATAGAAAGCTGGAATCCATCACAGCCGTCCGATTCGATCTCTCCCGATCGAGCTCCGATCCTCCGATCGGACGCACCCTAAAGGTTCTAATCAAACACATACATCAATCAAAGGTCATGTGTGCAACGCGGGTGTGAAACTGACCACCAGGGAGCATATTTACCAAAATGCCACTGGGGTCAAAAACAGCGATGCGATCAACCGATCGCATCCCAAGGCCAACCGAGCCAAACCACAAACCCAGACCCTCGACCTAACGCGGTCGGACCAGGTTGGAGGTACGGGTCCTCACACTTCCGGCCTTTCCTAGACGAGTTCGTGGTGGTGTTCGTCGACGACATTCTCATCTACTCCCGGTCAGAGGCGGAGCACAAGCGACACTTGGCGACAGTGTTGCAGCTACTTCGGGAGCATCGGCTTTATGCCAAGGCTTCAAAGTGTGAGTTCTGGCTTGCACAGGTGAGGTTCCTTGGACACGTGGTGTCGGCAGCAGGGATCTTAGTCGACCCCGCCAAGGTTGAGGCAGTGGTACAGTGGCAGAGACCGAGGACAATGTTCGAGGTCCGCAGTTTCCTGGGCTTGGCGGGGTACTACAAACGGTTCGTGCGGGACTTCTCCTGAGTCGCCGGGCCGTTGACCAGACTGACACAGAAGGCCGTCCCGTTCGTGTGGGATGAGGCTAGTGAGCGAGCCTTCGTAGAGCAGAGGACCAGGTTGACCAGTGCACCGGTGTTGATCGTCCCCGAGCGAGGCGTTGGTTACAGTGTCTACTGTGACGCCAGTGGTGAGGGTTTGGGGTGTGTCCTCATACAGGAGGGGCACGCAGTTTCCTATGGTTCTCGCCAGCTGAAAAACCATGAGAGGAACTACCCGACCCATGACTTGGAGCTAGCCGCGGTGGTCTTCGCCCTGAAGACCTGGCGGCACTACCTCTATGGCGAGAAGTTTTCTGTCTTCTCGGACCATAAGAGGTTGAGACACGTTTTCACTCAACGTGACCTCAACCTGAGGCAGTGACACTGGATGGAGCTACTGGAGGACTACGACTTTGAGTTGCATTACCATCCTGGTAAGGCAAACGTCGTAGCAGACGCATTGAGCAGACAGGTGAGAGACACCAAAGCAGCAGTTGCAGGGTTGTCAGCAAGGCAGTGGCAGGCTCTAGAGACGGCGGGCCGGTTGGGGCTCGAGTTTGAGGATCAGGGATCCAGCAGCTTCCTCTACGCAGTGCAGAGCATGCCAGCAGTCTTAGCCAGAGTGTTAGAGGCACAACACAGTGACCTAGAGCTCGAGGAGTTACGCACAACAGCGGGTACAGAGGGCGCAAACGGAGACTGGATAGTATCGCCAGACGGAGTGCTACGGTTCCGATGCAGAGTAGCAGTTCCAGCAGATCCAATTCTTTGAGACGACGTCCTACGAGAGTTCCACCACTCTCATTTTGCAGTTCATCCCGGCGGCACCAAGATGTACCAGGACCTTCGGCGACAGTTCTGGTGGCGTGGGATGAAGAGGGCAGTGACGGAGTTCGTATCACGCGGCCTTACCTGTCAGAATGTTAAGGCAGAGCACCAGCGGAATCCGGAGTTACTTCAGCCGCTTCAACTAGCTGAGTGGAAGTGGGAGCACATCACGATGGACTTCGTGACCGGGCTACCGAGATCTCCTAGGGGGAATGACGCGATTTGGGTCATCGTTGATCGATTGACCAAATCGGCGCACTTCCTGCCTATGCGGACGACAAACTCGACTGACAGGTTGGGCAGGTTGTACGTCCGAGAGGTAGTCAGACTACACGGGGTTCCAATTTCTATTGTGTCAGACCGTGACCCCAGGTTCACCAGCAGGTTCTGGCTGGACTTCCAGGAGGCAGTTGGCACACTCCTTACCTTCAGCAGGGCGTTTCATCCGCAGACATATGGGCAGTCAGAGCGGACGATTCAGATCTTGGAGGACATGCTGAGAGCATGTGTCCTCGACGCAAGAGGCAGCTGGGAGGAGCACGTTCCCTTGGTGGAGTTCGCCTACAACAACAGCTACCAGTCCAGTCTTGGAGTAGCACCTTTTGAGGCGTTGTACGGTAGGCCGTGTCGTTCCCCAGTTTGCTGGACAGAGGTTGGAGAGGCTTCACTCACTGGTCCAGACATCGTCAGGAGGTCGTCAGAGAGGTTAGTGCAGATCAGGCAGAGGCTTCTGACGGCTCAGAGCCGGCAGAAGAGCTATGCAGATCAGAGGCGACGACCGCTTGAGTTCGCAGTTGGCGACAGTGTGTTCCTGCGGGCAGCACGGTACAGAGGGTCTGTCAGGTTTGGCAGCGGGGGCAAGTTGGCTCCGAGGTTTGTCGGGCCGTTTGAGATCCTACAGAGGGTCGGCGAGGTAGCCTACCGCTTGGACCTTCCTCAGCACATGTCTGCTGTGCACCCGACTTTTCACGTGTCATTGCTGAGGAAGTACCACCCCGACCCATCGCATGTCATATGAGTGAATGACATCGAGCTTGAGTCAGACGCGACGTTCGTTGAGCAGCATGTTCGAGTACTTGACCGGAGGGATCAGGTCTTGCGGGGCAAGACGATTCCCTTGGTCAAGGTACTGTGGAGGCACAAAGGCGTCGAGGAGATGACCTGGGAGCGCGAGGCGCGCATGTGGCAGGAGTATCTGCACTTGTTCCCTTCTCGAGGTAACTTTTGTCCTGTCTTCTAGTGTAGTTGTTTCCTTTGCTTCCGAGCCCTACCTTTATCGAATCTCGGGACGAGATTTCCTTTAAGGGTATTAGGATGTGAGGACCCGTCCCTCTACTCCTGTGGCTCGTCGTGGACCGCAAGGGCAATTTGGTAAATTGCGCCTTGTCGGCTTGTTTCACACCCGCGTGTGCACACACTGACCGTGTTTGTGGTAATGTTTGGCTAGAACGGTTAGTGAGACCCGGGATCGAAATATCCGGGCTTGGGCTTGAGTTCTTGCCCAAGTTTAGCTTTCAGCACAAAAAAGATCGATCTTCTCTAGCTAAGAGATTGATCTTCTTGTGCCAGAAAGTCAAGGTGCGATCGTCATGAAGGATCGATCCTTCCCTAGGGAAAGATCGATCATTCATAAGTCAGTTCGTTTGCCTATAAAGCGGACGAGACTTTCTTCTTTAAATCCTTTTGAAATCCGGAGATCTGAGCTCGGATCTTGCGATTTTTGAAGGCGTTTGAGGACGATCCAAGGCCTAGCTGCTTGGATTTAAGCTACTCTTTGCTTAGGTAGGGATCCTACCTACAATCTTTTCCGGGTTTTTGGCTTTTCTGGTTTGATTATGTTCTTATGCTTAGAGCTCTCTATATACATGTTTGTTTACTGAGTTTTCACCGATTTTGGACTCGTGGGATCTTGATCTATCAGATCCCACAGTTTCATTAAGTTTGGATGTACCTTCCGGCGGTATTCCTCGCCGGAAGTACGCCGGAGAACCCATCCAGATCGATCCTTCTAGAGGAAGGATCGATCCCTCTGGGTTGGTCATGCTGCGCCCGATGAAGGATCGATCCTCTGCTTGGAGAAGATCGATCCTGGGTCTTGGGTAGCATGGTTACCCTGCGTCGCGAGGAAGATCGATCTTCCTGGGAGGAAGGATCGATCTTTCTTGGCGCGACAAGAAGGGTACCCTCTGTCTCAAGAAAGATCGATCTTCCTGGGAGGAAGGATCGATCTTCTTCGGCTCGACAGTGAGGGAAGCTCACTGTTACTTAAAAGATCGATCTTTTCTTAGGAAAAGATCGATCCTTTAGCAGCAGAGAGGATTTTTCATGACTTTTGCCCGCGGGGCTTGGTATGTCGGTTTTCTTTACCGCTTTATACCTTGTACATATGTTTAAGCATGTTAGCCCTATAATAGGGCAATGGTGAACTGGGGGAGTGATGACTCCCGGGATGTTTAGAATAAACGGGCGAGTAGCCCTACAGCTTTCCTTAGCCTCGCATGCCGGCGTGCACCGATTGCTTTATCTGTGATATATGTGAGCTGTTGTTTGCGGGGCTGCTTCCCGATGCAGGTGTTGTGGTGGACTGCTGGCAGTTGGTGGTGGTACCACTACAACAGTTCCTAGACCTTACTTACCTGTTCACCATCCCGGGCCGGCAGGGTGCCGTGCCCAGACCTTGTTATTTATATCATCACATAATGTTGCATGCTTACATGTATTATCCTGCGCATGTTCATAGCATGCATTGTTTTGCGCATTAGTTGCATTTGTGTAGGGCGTTGCCGATTCGGGGCTTTCGGGTAGTCCGGATCTAGCTCTAGGACCGTTGTGGGTAGCTTGGTCCATGACTCGATGTGTAGTATTCAGTTGATTTCGATGATAGGGTTAGATTGACCTGAATACATGTTGTTTGAGGTTTAGAGGTCGTGTCGTCTACAAGTCGTATCCGAAGTGTAGCCGGAGTCCAGTGTCCTTAAACTCTTGGGGGGAGGAGTGCCTGCCCAGCGGTGTCCTGGCCCGCCAAACAGTGTTCTGTGTCCTGTTGAGAGTATGCAGTGTTTTGGGCCTGCATTCACGGACTTCCGGTAGGGTAATGGGACCCTTGTATACACCTAGGATAGGCTTGGGGGACGACACTATTGTATTCCCTCCCTTGTGAGTGTCGTAGTGTAGTATCTCTGCTGAGCTTAGTGCTCACTCCTACCCGGGCTGCATTTTGCAGGTGCTGGCGCTAGCTCTTCTTCGGTCACCCCTACCAGGCCGATGTTTGGTGACGTGGCGGCGTCTGGCGATGCTTGAGGAGCGGCGATCCAGTCTTACCCCTTTTGTTAGAGATAGTCTCCTACGGGAGTGATAAATGTATAATTTCCCTGTTTTGAGGTTTTATATTTATATATCAGTTCCAAATCTGTCTTTGAGTTTCTGAATGATTGTATAATACATGATGTTTAAGAATTGCTAGGGTAACCACTATGATTAGAGGGAAACCTCGCCAAAATTTTCGCAGTTGGTTAAGTTCCGCTTCGCGTCGCCCGGCCCGGTTGGGCCTACGCGGGTCGGGGCGCGACATTTGGGGTAGTGGGATGCCATGGAGGATGGTCTCGACGATGGCCGAGGGGATCACCAGCGTCTAAGGAGATGGTTTTGAGGGAAGAGGAGACGGGGGGTGAGGAGGTGGAAGGTTGGCGGAGGTTATGGTGCTGGTTTGGAGGGATGAGGATGGCCGGAGAGGTGGCGATGGGGCGGCGGCTCAGATTGAGCCAATCAAAGCCGAATGAGCCAGGACGATGAGTCCTTGGCTCGTGAAAGAGCCTGGGCGAGAAAGACAGAATAATCGAGGAAAAACAAAGATACAGGGGAAAAGTCTCGGAAAAATCCTAAAAATTAAGGAAAAAACCTAAAATCTACTGGGTTGCCTCCCAGGAAGCATTCAATTTTACATCTTTTGCTAGACGTCCCTAAAAGGATCAGTGATAGCTCGGGTCTATTAGTTTGACGGACTCAATCACATCGACTTGAGCGATGTCCTCCACATAGTGTTTCAAACTATACCCATTAACAGTGAAAATTTCATTTATGTGTGGATTCCTAATTTCTACATCACCATGTGGAAATACTTTATTTATAATAAAAGGTCCAGTCCATGTAGATCGTAATTTTCCGGGGAAAAGACACAATTTCGCATTAAAAAGCCAAACTTTTTGCCCGACTTCAAAAGTCCTCCTTGAAATATGTTTATCATGGAAGGCTTTTATTCAGTCTTTATAAATTTTGGAATTTAAATAGACTTCACTGCGAATTTCCTCAAGTTCACATAAACTTAATTTCCAATGTGCCGTAACAGCATTACTATCGATGTTCAATTTTTTAATGGCCCACATAGCCCGATGTTCTAATTTGACTGGCAAATGACATGGTTTACCAAACACTAACTGATATTGGGACATACCAATAGGTGTTTTATACGCTGTCCTATAAGCCCAAAGTGCATCATCTAGCTTTATGGCCCAAACTGTGCGGTCTAAGTGAACAATTTTTCTAAGATACATTTTATTTCCCTATTAGAGAGCTCTACCTGACCACTCGTCTGAGAATGATAGGGTGTAGCTACCTTATGTGTGATAGAGTATCTTCTAAGAAGGGAAGCAAAATGTTGATTGTTAAAATGAGAACCACCATTGCTAATGATCGTACGAGGACAACCAAATCGAGAGAAGATATTACTTTAAAGAAATCTAACCACAACTTTATGATCATTTGATTTGGTTGTTATAGCTTCTACCCATTTAGACACATAGTCAACAGCTACAACGATATACTGAAAACCGACGGAAGGTGGAAATGGACCTATGAAATCGATACCCCAGATTTCAAAGATATCGGCACCTAAAATCTGAGTCTAAGGCATCTCATTCCTACGATAGATATTTCCAATTTTCTATCATCGAATACAAGATTGGAAAAAATTATGAGAATCTTTAAAAATCGTAGGCCAATAGAACCCGCATTGAAGAACTTTTGCAGCGATTTTCTTTCCAAAAAAATGACCACCGCATGCATATGTATGACAGAAAGTGAGAATATCATGAACTTCTGACTCAGATACATATCTTCTAATGACTTGATCAGAGCAATGTTTAAATAACTCAAGGTCTTCCCAAATATAATATTTAATCTGAGAAAAGAATCGGTCCTTATCATTTTTAGACCAAGAGTCAGGAAGCTTGCCTGATACAAGATAATTGATTATATGTGCATACCAAGGTTGTGAAATACGAGTAACCTCAAAGAGAGTCTCGTCTGGAAAAGAAGCACTGACATGAGTTTTATCAAGAATATATTCCAAAGGAAAACGGGACAAGTGATCAGCAACTATATTTTCTAAACCTTTCTTATCCCTAATTTCAAGATCAAATTCTTGCAAAAGCAAGATCTCTCGAATCAGTCTAGGTGTGGCATCCTTTTTGGCTATAAGATATCTAAAAGTAACATGATCCGTATACATCATGATTTTGGAACCTAGGAGGTAGGGACAGAACATCTCTAATGCGAATATTACTGTTAATAATTCCTTTCTCTATAGTAGTATAATTTAATTGGGATTCAGAGAGGGTCTTACTAGCATAATAAATTAAATGCAGAATTTTATTTACTCGTTGTCCTAACACAGCTCTTATGGCAGAATCAGAAGCATCAAACATGAGTTCAAAAGGTAAAGAATAATCAGGTGCATGAAATATACGGGCAATTGACAACGAATCACGAATGGTCTTAAAAGCAGTCAAAACAGCATCACCGAAGACAAAATGGACATTCTTGGCTAACAGTTCACACAAGGGTCTTGAAATTTTAGAAAAGTCTTTGATCAATCGACGTACAGATGTCGGTGGACGTAAATTAGCAATTAATTCAACTTTGGCCCTATCAACCTCTATACCATGTTTAGAAACAATGTGACTTAAGACGATTCCTTCTTGTACCATGAAGTGACTCTTTTTCCAACTAAAAACTAAATTAATTTCTATGTATCGATCAAGAACTTTAGAAAGATTGTCTAAATATGATTCGAAAGAATTTCCAAACACAAAAAAATAATCCATGAAGACTTAAGAATTTGTCAATCATTTCAGAGAGACATCATACACCTTTCAAAAATCATTGGTGCATTGAAAAGACCAAAAGGCATCTTACGATAAGCAAAAGTACCCAAAGGACATGTGAAAGTAGTCTTCTCTTGATATTTAGGATCAACTGTAACTTGGTTATATCCTGAGTATCCATCTAGGAAGCAATAATAACTTTGACCAGAAAGTCTTTCTAAGATTTGATCAATGAAAGATAATGGAAATGATCTTTCCTAGTCAAGGCAATAAGTTTCCTATAATCAATGCACACACGCCATCTTGTAGTCCGGCGCATCGGAATCTCCTCACCGGTCTCATTTTCTACAACTGTTAGGCCTATTTCTTAGGAACTAACTGTGTAGGGCTGACCCACTGACTATCAGAAATTGGGTAGATAATTCATGCATCTAGAAGTTTCACCACCTCTTTCATATGTGGATTGAGGCGGCGTTGCATCTCCCTAACAGTTTTGGATTCATCTTCAAGATGAATCCTATGCATGCAAAATGAAGGGTCAATACCTTTCAGATCGGCCACTGACCATCCTATGGCTTTCCTATGGAGTTTATGTCTATAAGAAGAGATGATAACAAGAAGAGAGGAATCTGACCCTATGTTGACATCGATTTTAGCTAAGGCTAAGTCGACTACATTTGCAGAAGTCCCCGGGCTGAATTCGCACGCACCAAACCCAAATTGGCTCACACACAGTCGAGTCCATCCAAATCTCCTACATATCCCCAGTTTTGACGGCATCCTATACAAACTGGAGGAATAAGGGTATTTTGGTAATTTTACCCATCCAAGGGTATTTTGGGAATTTAAACCAAAATGCATGTCTAAACTCCCATGACACTCCAAAATAGCCCTTACATAGCTTTGATGGCATCCTAAATAAGCTGTGTAAATATAGGGGTGTTTTGGTAATTTTCCACCACACTAGGGAAATTACAGAAAATTCCCTGAAATAAATAAGGGAAAAATCCGAAAATTCAAATAAACCCAAACAAATACCCGACTTCAAATTCGCTTAAGTCCCGACAAAAAATATACGCGCACCACATAATGCGCGCACATGTCCACGACACCCACAGAAATCGCGTCGCCATGCGTCGCGCTTAAATAACCAAACCGAAAGGGTATTTTTGTCATTTAACCCCAAGGGGGGCATTTTAGTCACTTCACACCTTCAGGGGTGTGAAAATCCGGAACAGAGATATTTCATCTGCGCCGGGGACATTTCGGTCCAAAATATATGACCGATTAAAAGGATATTTTGGTAATTTACACCCGGCTTGCCCGAGGATATTTCAGTAAATTTTCCAAAATATTATATGAAATATCGAAATTAAAATTTAAATAAGACATTTCAAATATCTGAATAATTCGACAAATATTCAGATAATTCAAATATGAACATTTGAATTTCAAATTCGAATTTCAAAACAAAATATCTACCCATATAAAATCAGCCAAATCAAATATATATCATACCATATGAGAAATCAGCATCTTCAATTATGGTTGGATTGCATTCCCATACCATATAAAAAATAAAATTAAAATCAGCATCTCTAAATATGGTGGGATTATATGAGCTATCCTTATATAAAAGGATTAGCATCAATTAGTATCCCATAATCAGGGTATTCCATCCCATATTAAGAGATCACCTCTCGTGCCTATAAAAGGAGGAGGGTGAAGGCTGGTTGGGCGGCTGGCAGATGGGGAGAGAAAGGGCTGGGGAAAATGTAGAGAGAAGGCCGGAAAGAAAGACAAGTCAAAGAACAAAGAGGACAGAAGGCCGACGGGGAGAGAAGAAAGGACCACCCTCGCCGTCGCCGAGGACCACCCTCGCCGTCGCCGTCCAGCCCAAGGATCTCAGTTCCAAATCCAAAGGCGTCTCCATCGCCGCTACCCAACCAGAGAAACTCATCGCCATTCTTCATCCAACCCAAAAGCTCGTCGGAGGTTGAAGGCCGGTGGTAGAACGCGGTGAAGCTGCGCAATACACCCGGAGGAGGACGTGAAGACTGGTGAAAGAGACGCTGAAGGCTGGTGGAAGAAGACGCCGAGCTCCTGCCAAGACGTTCACATCGGAGAAAGAGTGCTCGGAGGCTTGAAGACGAAGAGGTTCTGGTGACGCTCCAACGTTGTGCACCACCGGACGACGTAGATCCAGCCAACGCAGCCGGAACCCACCGAGACGCTCGCGTCTCTGGGTCGACGCTGTAAGAGGCTCGTCGATCCCGCGGCTCAAGCTCCACTCTCCTGCTCGCCACGCGGTCTAGACCTCCAGCAAAGCTGCTCCGGCCTGCTTCCTTGACGTTCACGGAGATCGGACCCAAGTCACTCTCCCTCGTCTCCGGCGGCTTTGAAAGACAAAGCTTCCCCTGTTTCCCCTGTTCCAGCAGACGAAAACCGAAGGAGCTCATTGCCCAGCCAGAGGAACCCATCACCGTCGTCGTCCTTGATCCAGTCAAGAGTACCGTCGTCGTCATCCTCTGTTCCAGCCAGCAGAAACCAAAGAACCCATCGCTGTCATCCAACCGGAGGAACCCAAACAAAGCCGTCGCCGGCCCAAGGAGGGAGTCCCATCACCTTCCTCAACCCAAAGAAACCCGTCCCCGTTCTCGAGCCATCCGTGAAGCGTGAAGCATACCTCCAGCGAGGTCCACGCCACGGTTTCTCCTGCTTCCGTCCATCTCAAAGCTTGGACGCCTCTTCAACTCGACGACCGTCCGTAGCCTCAAGCGCGCGGCATCAAGCCTACACCCAACAAGATTCTCCCCTCTTTCCAGCAACTAGCACGACCAACACAAGGACTTGGTGAACAGCGGAGCTCCATCCCCTCTGCTCGACGCGCGGCCCAGCTTTGACGCGTGAACAACACAAGCTTCGACAGCCCAGCTTCGACGCGTGAACAACACAAGCTTCAACGGCCCGGCCTTCGACGCTCGGACGACGCTTTTCCTGTTCCAGCTGGTACATCTTTACGACAACAATTGGACCTTGGACGGCTCTTCCCAAACTCCGGCGGATTTGAAGCCCCAGCGACAAAGATATCCTGCATGGCGATGAACGTGGTGGTCCAAGACCTCACGTCATTTCATTTTTCTTTTATTATTATTATTATAGGAAAACATTTATTTTTATTGGATCTAGAATCGGAGGTGTTCCCTACAGGGATGTAAATGATGGATCTGCTGACTTGGCGATCGGCAGATCCAGGGGTGTGGTGCCTACAATTTCCTGAAATGAAATTAAAATATAGTTTGCTCTGAAATAAAATAGAAATCTCGTCCCAACGAGATCGACGTTTTATCCACGAACACCCTAGGAAAACATATTTTAATTTTTTAGGTAGTGATTTTAGTTCTAATTCAAGTGGTTTTTCTAATGAGAAGGTGCAGGTGTAGAAGAGAGCGGTGGAAGGGGTTCAACCAACCAAAACACAATTTCTGTATCCGCTGTGCACTGACCAATTGATCGGCCGTCTGGCCGATCGATCGGTTCTCCGCCGATGGATCGGTCCTCTGGACGATCGATCGGTCGAGACGATCCGTATGTTTCAATGTCTTCTTTCGATTGTGCAGTGTCCAGAATATTCTTAACATCATTTTCATAATCATAATCTTTCAAAATATCATATATTTCATCAAAAATCATAGCATATGATCTACCATCAACACATTCAGTCAAAGTATCAACATTAAAGCATTCATCATCATCAGACTCAGGAAAACATGCAGTTTTAAAAATATTCAATTTAACATGCATGTGACAAAAAGAAACATCCATCACACCAGTTCGACAGTTTATACATGCATTCGCAGTAGCCAAAAAGGGACGTCCTAGAATAATAGGTACAACCTTTTTGCAGTGGACAACATGTTCCATATCCAAGACATCAAAGTCCACAGGAAAGAGGAAATTATCCACATTAACTAAAACATTCTCCAAGATACCTCTAGGTGTCTTAATGAATCTATCAGCTAATTGCAAAATCACTGGTGTTTGTTTAAATTCTCCCATCTCAAATTCCTTATAAAGATAATAGGGCATAGGGTTAACGCTTGCACCTAAATCTAGAAGGGCACCATCAGTATGGTAATCTCCTATACAATAAGGTATGGTAGGGGTACCAGGATCCTTCGATTTGGGTGGCGTATCATGTTTCAAAATAGAACTGACTTGCTCGGTAAGAAAAATCATTTTAGAAACTTTGGATTTGACATGGTGTTTATGGGTATACAGATCCTTAAGAAATTTAGCATAAGAAGGAATCCGTCTGATAGCATCAAGAAAATGTGTGTTGATATTGACTTGTTTGAAGGTTTCAAGGATCTCTTCGGCAGTTTTTCGGGCTTTTATGGTTGAAGATGGATCCTTAAGAGTTGCTGGAAAAGATACTTTTGGAACGTATTTAGCTGAATCAGGCTCGTTTGACTCAATTGGATCATAATTACGTGGAAGAGGAGAGTTATATCGGATTAGACGATTGTTCGGCTGGTAGCCCAATCGATCGTGAGACGGACGATTGATCATTGACTTGCCCTCAAATATGAGTTAGCTTATACTCCCAAGCGCTGGAGTTGTCAAAGTTAAACAAGGGTGAGTCCCAAGATCATTTACCACAGGGAGCAGATGGAATCCAAAACAGGGAACTTTTAAATGCAAAAGAAATATGAACAAAAGGGAAAACAGTAAAGAAGATATTTTGGGGTTTTTGAAATAAAGGTTTGTGAAGTTAAAAACATAAATAAACCAGATAAAGGTGTGATAACAAGTAGAGGAAAGTGTAGTCTCAACCTTCACTATCCTTCAAATCAGATTTACTTATGGATCGTCAAACACACACTAGCTAGAATTTTTGTCACTAAACCCCTAGCTAGGAAGATATACATATAAACCACGTGAAGATGCACAACGGTTAGAAATCCAATGGTTTGTCAAACACTTGCTTCTAGGAATGAAAATGCCAACAGTCACTAGCCATAGGCAACAAGGTCATTAGGGGAATCTATACCCCTAACTAGTTGATGGGCTAGCCTCAAGGTAGGCCAAAAGAAAGGCTAAGAGGCTCTATACCCTTAGATCTCAAGGCCTTTAGTTAACCCTAAGTTAAGCCTTGCTAAAAAGAGAGGAATCTATACCTCTAATTCTAGAGAACACATTAGGATCAACCTAAATGAAAATTGATCAAGGATGTAGAGGGATTTATACCTCTAATCACTTGAGTTTAATAAGTCTAGCATGCATCTCAAAGAAAATAAAGGGATCTATACCTCTAAAAGCAAAGAGAAACTAGAGGAATAGAGAATGAAACAAGTATTGAAATCAAATCATACTTTTCATTGAAACCAAACCAAATCTAAAAAGTAATCCGATAGAAAGATAGATCGGGATGAGATCTACAAGTTCTTAAGTATACATAGAATCAAAATTTCAAAGATGAGAGTGAAAATACAAGTTTACAAGTGTAGGAAAGTAGAAAACCCTAAGCTTCTTTTTCCTTCTTCCTCCTCCACCAGCTCTCCTCTCTTGGCTGCCCTTAAGTGTCTATTTATAGGCTTGAAGCATAGGATCCATTAAGAGGCTTAATGGGTTAATAGGATAGTATGTTGAAAATTCAGATCCAATAAGCTATTTCTGGGGAAGTTGTAGAGCTCTGAATGATCATTCCAACAGTACCTTGGATCAGAAATTCCGATAAAAGCAGAAAGAGTAATGGCCCATTCACTTCAGTTCTGAAAAATACTTCATAAGCAATTAACAATCTTCAAGCTCAATTTTCGATGTGAACCAAATCTCCAATCGGAAAGCTCCTGAAAGAGAAGTTTTAGACAAGTTCATAAGCTTTCCAACAATAGCAATAACATTAAATTATGATAATCAATGAGAAAGTTATGCTCCGATTACTTCAGCCCCGAAAAATACGAAAACAGTAAAAATTCAGCAATGTTTCGGTTCTCGTTTGGCGTGCCAAATTTTGATCTGAACATAATTTGATCAAATCAAATATATGAGCTTCAAGTATACAATGAAACACACATGTTCAAGTATTTAAACATATTTTTCGGACTTATATGCTAGCATTTATACACTGTCAAAGATCGCATATCATTCACTCAAGAATACGGAAAATGAAAGTGGCTTTGAGTGTCATATTTTGATCCTTGACCTTTTAAGCACAAATAGCTCTTCCGACATCTCAAATATGGTGTGATACACATGCTCATGCATTAAAATCAACATTTAAAACAATTATACTCGAATTTCCATGTATTCACAAATTACGATTTAAGTTCAACATTCAACTTCGAATACGAGATTTGTTCTTAAGAGTACGAAAAATCTATAAACATGTCAATCACACCGAATTAACACCAATAACATACTAAGGGTGTAAATGATCTAAATTCATGAAATTTATCATAAATATGCATAGATAACACAAATTAGGCACGATTTGGATAAGAAAATCAATCAATGCAATATAAGCATCCAATCAATCATCATGTCGGCCGATCGATCGTTTGTACTGACAAGTTCCCCTAGTCACAATGGCCTTAGCACTCTCAATATTTTGGCTTTCTATATAGTGGTGGCCTCTAGGATTAGTCACAGGTTAACTTGGCAAGTGTCCTTCCTCTCTTTAGGCTATAGTGTTAGATAGTTGTCCCAATGAATTCTCAAGTTTAGCAATGGATTGGGTATTAGAATTACACTGATTCTCTATTTTAGACACAAAATTTTTCATTTGAGAAATTTCACTTGTCATTTCTTGTCTTAGTCCACTCATATTTTCATTCATGGTAGTGATGGCTGAAAGGATGGAACTCAATGTTGATTCAAAGGTGGATTGGATTGGAGGGGCTGAATTTGATTATGGAGAGTACCCAAGGTTTGGATTTACAGAAGGTTTTAGTGGTTACTTGAAAGTAGATGGATTGGATGTATTATTTTGCTCTTGAAATTTACTCGATTGTTGTGGCTTGAACTTAAATTAGAGTGATTTCTCCAACCTGGATGGTAGGTATTAGAATAATGGTTGTTCTGAGGTTTGGAAAAACCATAAGTTACATTAACATGTTCCTGAACAAAGTCAGGGAAATTGGGAGGCAAATGACAATCAATAATAGAATGATCAGAGCTAAGACAAAGCGCACAGGTCTCAAGAAAAGTATTAGGCAATTGTTGGTTAAGAGTCTGACCTGTTTTCAACTGATTTAAATCTTTAGTTGTGAGGGCTACTTGTGCGGAGAGACTTTAGAATTCAGAAATTTCATGAATTCCCCCAGAATTACGAAGAGTGGTAGACCAACTTCTCGAAATAGAAGCATTGTGTTGGGAATTTTCAGCAATGTTATCATACATTTCCCAAAGAGTAGTCTAAGGCTTACTAAGAACAACACCCCTGCAGCAAGCTTCGACCATCGTCCTATAACGATCATTAAGACCATTATAAAACGAATGGGCTAGCTGCCACTCACGTACCTCATGATGGGGACACTCTCTAAGAAGATCCTTAACTCTTTCTCAGGCTTTATGAAACAGCTCATCCTCATTTTGTTTAAAGGATATAATCATAGTACGATAATTTTGAGTTTTAATGATAGAGAAATATTTTTTAAAAAAAGCATCTTGAAGTTAGTCTCATGTTGAAATTGAATTTGGAGCTAAGGTTTAAAGCCCGCGTTCCCCTTCCAATTTACCTGTTTGAAGAAAGGAAGGATCTTCTATTTGTCTAGTTGTGATCCAAGCGGGCTCAAGTTTACAAAAAGAGAAGTGACTTGGACAAAAAGATAAGGGTCCTCATTCTCACGCCCATGGAAAGAAGGTAAAGCTATAATCCAGTTAGACTTAATCTCATAATGTGTAGCATTAATGGCAGGTGGGTTGATACAAGAAGCATAGGTGTAAGGTTAAGGTAGGAAGTGATTCCTAATTCGAACTTCTCTATTATTATTATTATTAACACCCCTACCAATATTATCATTAGGGTCTATGACAGGTCCCTCGTTTTCAGCCATTGTAACAAAGGTCTCTTGAATAGATTACAAGTTACTTAAGACTTCCCAATAATTACTTAAGGATTTCTGACCTAAGTTTCTAGCTGTTCAGAGTGTGGCCTCTATTTCTAGATACAAAGGTTCCAGTGGGATGTTTAGGGATCGCCTGCCTTGCATGCATGATCACATGCCAAAAAGAAAAGAAAAAAAAACAAAATATTCAAATGAGAGGAGAAAACTACGGAATACCACAGCTGAAATAAATTGTTGTAAGTTAGAGGACTTACCTGGTTGTGTAGAGTGAGGACCCGTTCCTCCAACCCGGTCCGACCGCGGTAGGTCGAGGGGCTGGTTTTGTGGTTTGGTTGTTTTGGCTCGGTTGGCCTCGCTTTGTGATCAGTCGATCGCATTGCTGCTTTTGGGACCCCAAGGTTAATTTGGTAAATTACACCTTGGCTATCAGTTTCACACCCACGTAGTGCACACACAACCTTGATTGATGTACGTGATTGTTTAGATTTAGTAGGAGCGTTCATGATCGTCAGATCCGGACGAGATTGCGATGAGATCGCAATTTGGAGTCAAATCGGATTCGGTCCTATCAATTGGCTCGTCTGAACCGGCTAAGCCACTTAAGTGACTTAACCCTTTTCTCTCTCTCTCTTTTCCTTTATTTTTCCTTTTTTCTTCTCTCTTTTCCCTCTTCATTCCCTTGCCTTCCCGGTGCCCTAACCCCATCCTCCTTCCTTCCCTTCTCTCTCCCGCGGCAACCCTCCTTCCTTCCCCGGCGACCTGGAGACGACGGCGAGGGCCACCTTTTCCCCTCCTCCTTCCGTCCCTTTCTCTCTCCCGCGGCCTCTCTTCCTTCTCCGGCAATGGCTGCGGGTATGGGAGGATTCCGACGGCTCTCCGACGAGCTGGAGACGGCGGCTTCAACAGAGGACGGCGGATCAAGGTGGATTAGCAGTGGATTTGTGTGTGAAGGTAGGGTTTCTACCTAGATCTTTAGGTTGAACTACATCTAGGGTTTGATTGTTTGATCTATAGTTTTTTTTATGCTAATTAGTCCCTCAAAGCATGCTTAGTAACTGATTGAAACTTCATGCGATTTTAGTTGGATTTAGACCGGATTTATACATGTTTTTTTCCGGATTTTATCGAAGCTCTGTTTTTCTACGAGCTGGGCTGTTCTAGCTCAAATCTTGGCTCGTACGTGCATGATCTCGTTTGATCATCAACATAAAACTTGTAGATCTTCGAATCTACTTTCCATTTCCGCTGGTTTCATGATTTTAAGATTTATATACGATTTTTGGCGAATTGTTTCCTAAACTGCTGCGAAACAGAAATTAGGAAAAGATTGGTGAATTTTGTAGAAATTGGCCATTAGATTAATCCAATTCTTGGGTTGCATGTTCCTAGCATGCTAATCTACGCTTGGCCATATTGCATTTGAAATCTGACGACGTTTAGATGTCGATTTGCAAAGTTCTTATCGCCTCTAACGGTGGTTTACTGTAGCAGTCCGAGAATTAGTTTGTTAGTGGATTTCTCGATAGAATAGACTTCGGTTTTCTATGTACGAAAATGCTATATCTGATGACTTTCCCTCGATTCCCATTATCAATGTTATGTTAGCATTTTCTTAGCATGTTATCTATATGTATATATATATATGTAGGCCCTATGTGTGGCCCAGCCCTATGTGAGGTTTGTGGTTGAACCAAGGGAGTCATGCCCCTTGGGATGTTTAGATAATTAAATGGGCAGAGGTTGGGCCCTAGTTGTTGTTTATTATATTTGTTATTGATTGATGATTGTGTGGCCGAGGTTGTGTCCCCGTTGTAGAAATTGCGGTTGACGGCTGTGGATGTCGTTATAATGCCGAAATTTCGATTGAATGTGTTGTAGCTTGTTTACAGCCCGTGGGCACCGTTATAATATTGGATTATTGTAATTTAGACCTTTATCTGCATTAGACCCCTTGCTATGTTTACTCTTTGACAAGCTAGAGGCTATGCCTAGCCCTGTATGTTGTGATGTCATACTGTTGCATGCTTATATTTCTGTATTTCTGTGCGCGTGAACATTGCATACATTTGCTTGCAATAGAAGCATTAAAGATAGGTGATAGGTGTCGCGCCCCGACCCACGAAAGCCCAATCGGGCCGGGCGACGCGAACCGGAACCTAACCAACGCGGAAAAAGAACGACGAGGGTTCCCTCTAACCTATTGGTCTCCCTAGCAATTCATCAAAGCCCCCAATTAAAACAATATCAAAAGGCAAAACCTCGAATCTCAGATTAAAATTCAAGTATTAATTATACAAAACCTCGAAGAGGGGAAGTTCAAATACAATATTACTCCCGTAGGAGATTATCTAACATAAGGGTAAAAGCGGTAAATATTGCCACCTCTCAAAAGCCACCAGGCGCCGCCGCACCGCCGTCCAACTGCCTGGTAGGGGCCACAGAGGAAGAACTGACGCCTGCACCTGCAAAACGCAGCCCGGGTAGGTGTGAGCACTAAGCTCAGTAGGGATCTACACTACGACACACAGAAGGAAGAGGGAAACGCAACAGTGTCACCCTCAAGTGGAATCTGGGTGTATACAGGGGTCCCATAACCCACCGCGTGTCCCTGAGGCCCACGATCATGGTCTTCTAGCCGAGCTGGTCACATGTCAGGTCACACTCAATAGCAGGAAATGACACTGCTAACTCTCAACAGGACACTGAACACTGTTTGGTGGGAAGAGACACCACTAAGTAGGCAAAATCCTCTACTCAAGAGTTTTAAGAAGAACCGGACACCGGCTACACCTCAGATCCAACTCGAGGCCGACACGACCTCTACAATCATCAAGCCATAAGTGTACCAGTCATCTAAGCCTATCATCGGATCGACTGGATATCACAATTCAACCGGGTCCAAACAACCCAACCCCGGTCCTAAGGCTAAGTCCGAGCTTCCAGCCTCGGGACGGTGACCCAAGGATCACCCACGCCCTAACCAATGCAACTAATGCACAATCAACAAGAATGTATGCTATGACATACACAGATAAAAGGGAAGGCATGCAACAGTATGTCAAGCATCATATAAGTCTACTGGATCGTTGCAGCGGTACTACCGACTGCTGCCAGCCGATCCGCAGCGGGTCCCGGCATTACGACGGTATCACGACCGTCAACCGCGAACTCCTGCAACGGGAAGCAACCCCGAAAACGGTGGTGTACAATAAACAATATAATATAATATTTCGAAATATAATATTATATTCAAACACTCAAATCCTCTACTTAGGGGCTAAATGATCCCATCGATCCGACGTCCAAACGACGTCTGATTCAAGATCCAACTTAACCACCAGTAGGTGTATATACCAGGATCAACATATCTAAATTTCAAAAACATCCAACGGTTGGATTAACGGAAAACATTAATCAAAAATCGCTGATTAAACCAACTTACCCTTTAATTGCTGCAACGCAGCCCTCCAGCAAACAAATTATAAGACATCGTACATAAATCGGAAAAATATGAAACAAGATGAAATGGAAAGCTAACGAGTAGTTCTACAACTCTTATGTTTATGCACAGCCAAGATTATGTACGCGCCGGCCGGAAAACTCGCCGGAAGCCGGCTGTTTCTCAAGAACAGCAGAAAACCAGAAATCCGAGACTAATCTTGCATAAAACCTACTCAAATCTCAACTGATTGACATGAAACTTAAATAAATTATTCTAACATGTATAAGGAACCCAACAAAGCAAGGATCAACAAGATCCAACGGCTAGATCTCAAGAAAACCCGAAAAGAACATCAGTAGGTATAACCCTACCTAGCTGCGCTTTCCTCGGCTGATTCCCCGTGATTTGATCGCTAACAAGCTGCCAAACCACACCAGGAGCCTTCCTCTCGTTGTCACGAATCCAACGAGCCAAAGAACACCCAATTTGGTGGCCGGAGGAGGGAGAGCGGAGGGAAAGAAGCTCGCCGGCGGTAAAGGGAAGAAACAGAGCACCGCGGGAAAGAGAGAAGGAGGGAAGAAGAAGAGAAGGAGAAGGAGGAAGAGGAGGGGAAGAAAAGAGGGGAAAGGGGGAGGGGAAAGCCGGGAAAGAGGGGAAAAGGCTGGGGGAAAAGGGAGGGGAAGACTTCTCTCCCTGACAGGGGAGAGCGACGGCCGACGGCCGTCCTCGCGAAAGAGAAAACCCACCGACTCGATCATGATCGATCTCCAGGGCATGTGAGATCAATCTCCTTTGCAATCGAGATCGATCTGCTTGAAATCCAGATCGATCTTCTTTGCAAAAAGGGCCAGATCGATCTCCCTAGCCATCCAGATCGATCTCCTTTACTCAGAAAGGCAAACTTGGGCTAAAACACAAGCCCAAGCTCAGATCTTCCGATCTCGGGTTCACCTAGCCATTCTAAACAAACACGAACACAGACAAGGCCAGTGTGTGCACACGCGGGTGTGAAACAAACCAACAAGGCGCAATTTACCAAATTGCCCTTGCGGTCTACAGCGAACCACAGGGGTAGAGGGACAGGTCCTTACAATAGGCGATGGATTCGATCGCCAATCCGAGGTTTTCGGATAGCCCAGGTCTAGCCCTAGGACCGGGGTTTGGGTAGTCGAGGATTAGGATGTGATTGTCATCAATGATTATGTTTGATATTATTCTTGGATTATTATGTCACACCCCGACCCAGAAAACCCATCTAGGACGAGGCATGAGGGTTCCTATCACTATTCATCTCCAACTGGCGCGATACAATGCGGAAAACATAGATAAATCTAAACAATTTATATTCCAGAGGTAAGCTGTAATTCAAATTATAAATACATCAAGTTGTACTGTCTAAACATCTTATTACAATTCTTATCAAACTCCTCCAAGGGAAAAGATATTATCCAAAAATCCAAAATCCTCGAAAGATGTTTATAATATACAGAACTATCAAAAAGTACAACAATCTTCCTGCAGCAACCTCAGACGCCTCTGAAAGTACTCGCGCTGCCAAAGGCTGATCCCGCCGGCTCTACTGCTGAAGAACTGGCGCCTGCTCCTGCAAACGCAGCCCGGATAGGAGTGAGCGATAAGCTCAGTAGAGTTCTACTCTACGGCACATAGAAGGGAGGAAAACATCAACAGTGATGTCTTCCCGCTCAAGCCTAAGGGATGCAATGGGGTTCCACAACCCCTACCGACTCCCCACGGGATCCTACTCTTCTCAACCGACCACGCTGGGAACATCGACCAACACGCTGGGAGGAACAAGAACCAAGACTAGTAGGATCACTGTTACCCAGCAGGAAACCACTGCCTGGGGACCATGTCAGGGACATCGATAACCATCCTTAGCACTTAGCATTGGGAAGACAACACGACCTCTAAACCTCAAAGCAAGATAATATTCCAGTCCGACTACTTGATAATCCTCGATAGCTGATGTGCTGTCGTAGGCACTCAAAAATAAAACCAATACCCTTCACAATAAATGTAGTAGTGCGAGTACGAGTCGATCCCACGAGGAGTGTTTAGCCTAGTTTTGTGCTTAGTGAACAAAGATGAGGGGTTTTAAACGTGAGAAAAACAGTAAAGAAATAATTTAAAGCGAAGAATTGAATTAAATCAAGTGAACAAACCTTGGTCTGAGTCAACATCCACCATCGGAATCCTTATAACTGATCATTGATGCAAGTATCAATCAATCTACACATTGAATATTCACCGTTCGAATGAAATTCGAATCTCTCCTCGATCATAGTTGATTAGAAACAAGCGATCTAATCAACCCTAACTACTAGACAACCTAAGACAAGCGCTGTAGATTTAATCTAGTAGCAGCGTTAAGAATAGGGAGATCGATGAAGCTAAACAACACAAGCACAAGCGGTTGCATTTAATCTAGTCGAATATTCTTCCTAAGACCTAACAATCTCTGAAACGGAGTAGATTATTAAACCCTAGTTACTTCGCAGATTAGATGGATCAAACAATTACGGATTTGATATCAAACCTAGCAGTAGATCACCATGAATAATAAACTACTAGGCCTCCTAACAATTAGACAAGATAATCATGAATATTTAATCACAGAAGAACATCCAATACTCAAGTATAAACTGAACAATAAAAATAGATTAGATCTCACAGTTTCATTGATTCCGAGGTTTCAGTCTCCTTGACCAAGAATTAAGGTTTAGCCACGCAAGGCCATCAAGATCAATCCAATCCTTTAAAGAAGAAAGAAAAACCCTAGAAATATAAAAGAGATAGAAAAGAGCAGCCAAAAACGTCCAGGAATCCCCCCAATAATCTCCCAAAGAAGTCTATTTATAGGCTTTTATGAAACCCTAACTCGGATTAGATCTCAGCCCTTGATCTTTCCCGCATAACCAAAAGAGATCGATCCCCCTTGGAAAAGAGATCGATTTTCTTTCTTCCGTGAACTCAGGATCTAGATTTTGCTCGACAAAGATCGATCACATTTGAAAAGGGATCGATCTTCTTTCCACGGACGACTCGCGCTTCCAGCTTCGGATCGATCCCTTTTCAAAGGGGATCGATCCCTTTATTCCGGATTTCAACTTTCCCCTCACAGTCGATCCTTGCATCGACTCTGAGAGCGTATATTTTTGACAGAGGCTGACGGTCGATGTGGCGGTCGACCGTGGGTCTCTTCATCTCTGGGTGCATAAGGGATCGATCTCTTTTGGAAAGAGGATCGATCTTCTTTTTCTCTGCATATTCTTCTTCTGTTCTGTCCTGCGCCGGTTGTAGTAAAAGCTTTGTAACTTTCTCTAGAAAGCTCCAAATCACGAACCGTAAAATTCCCCAAAATCTAGACTTCAAGAGCTTTCCATCCATATGTGACACATCATCTGGTTCTTCATAACCAGGTGCAGATTAATCTTTAAAGTTGATACATATACTCTTTTCAGCTTCATTTCGACTTAAGGACTTCAATTGCATCCTAAATCAAAATATAAGAATAATGAATGTATTTAGGTACCAAATAAGCACAGGAGACTAAGTATTAAGGGATAAAAATATAACATTATGCATCATCATCAAATTCCCCCACACTTAGCTTTTGCTCGTCCTCGGGCAAACCTAAAATTCACTCCACTCTAGATATCAAGGTTGCAACGCCATCAACAAAGAACAATCAAGCTCTTCACAACTCATAACACATCATGAACAAACATTTTTAGACAACTTAAAAATCAATCAAAAAGCATTTTCACTTGAATATGTAGCATACTAAACAAGTAGAATCTCACGGAAATAAACACTCAACTCTCATGTGTTTAAAGGCTATGTATTTCACTCAAATTCATTCCAATGAAAATGATCTACCATAAGCTTGCATATCTTCTCATTCTCCACCACTAGAATCACATGCATAACACGAATCATAAGGACTTCAAAAGGTAGTAATGGGGTCTAGGATCAAGGTGGGAAATATTTGGGAATGTAGCTCAAAAGCCGATGGAACTAATGGAGCAAAAATGCATCAATAATACACGTATAACCAATCACTCCATTGAACAACTTCCTCAACTTAGCATTAACATACGCAACCCATATAACATTACGACATTGGCAAAGAGATTGCTCATAGGAATAATTTTTAACTGAAATAGTGAACAATCTTTTGCAAAAACTTCCACCTTTGTAGCGATCATACATAAACATACCCCTTTTTTGGAGTATTAGGAGGATTCATAAACACATTTTGTAACATGAAAAACAGTTTCCTCCTTCACTTTCTTTTCTTCTTTTTTTTTTTTTTTTTTTTTAGAAACAACATACTCACAAATTGAGTATGAAAATAAACTCCACTTCACCAATCATAGCCATACCACAAATCCAAACACCCCCACACTTGAACTTTTACACCCATACATGTCATAATGATGATCAATGCTCCACTAGTTTTATGGCTTGGGTAACGACATTGGTTTTCAGGTTTAAAGCTTGTAATGTAGGTTAACAATGAAGTCAATAAAGCTCAAAGGTGTTTAGCAAAAGGATTTAATCACAAGGTAGGCTATTTGGCTTATGTAGCTTATAACAAACATGGCCTTAATCATGTTTATGTCTGCACGTGTCAATGTGACCTTGAATAGAATCAAAGCAAGTTCTAGAGAAACAAATCCATGGAAGAATATCTCTCATGAAAGAAAATAGTGAGACTGATATAAATGTGTCAGTCTAAAGGCTCAAAATCTCACCAGCTTTTGTCTACTAAATTTAGTCACTACCATCTCAAGGAAAATAACTCAACTAATTAATTCCAAGTCGCAAAATTACTCGTTCAATCATGTTATGAATATGTCAAGCTTAACTAATTCTTGCTCATGGCATATGCAACCTAGATCTCCTAGATCTCCTCCCCTACACTTGAAACTGACATTGTCCTCAATGTAAGGTGGAATGCAAAGAAAAGGTAAATATAACTAAAATGTAAATGCAAAAATAAAAAGAGAAAGGAACGAACTCCCCTTGGGTTGTCTCCCAAGCAGCGCCATTGTTTATTGTCATTGGCTCGACTTCATGCTTTCTTCTTCAATCCGTATAAGTTGGCTCCTCAAGGTCCAATTTTTCCAAATTTTCTGTTCGAATGCCTTCATAAAATTGTTTAAGTCGATGCCCATTCACCGTAAATACTTTAGAAGTGGCTAAACTTTGAATTTCAACTGCACCATGAGAAAAAACATTAGTAACAATAAAATGTCCACTCCAGCGAGAACGCAACTTACCTGGAAACAAACGTAAGCGTGATTGATAAAGGAGAACTTTTTGACCAACTTTAAACTCCTTTCTAGAGATCATCTTGTCATGAAAAGCTTTTGTCTTTTCCTTGTAAATCCTGGCGCTCTCATAGGCATCGTTGCGAATTTCCTCTAATTCTTGTAGTTGTAACTTCCTGTGTTCTCGACTCTTATCTATCTTCATGTTAAAGCTCTTGATAGCCCAATAAGCCTTATGTTCTAACTCAACTGGAAGATGACATGGTTTCCCAAATACCAAGCGATAAGGTGACATACCGATGAGTGTCTTATATGCAGTCCTATATGCCCACAACGCATCATCCAAACGCAAACTCCAATCTTTTCTATTTGGATTTACCGTCTTTTCAATGATGGACTTGATCTCTCGATTTGATACTTCCGCTTGCCCACTAGTTTGCGGATGATAGGCGGTTGATACCTTATCGGTCACATAGTACTTCCTTAGCAACGCCTCCACAGTTCGATTGCAAAAGTGTGTGCCTCGATCACTTATGAAAGCTCTTGGAATTCCAAACCTAGATAATATGTTAGACTTGATAAAATCTGTAACAACTTTAGAATCATCAGTTCTGGTAGCTTTAGCTTCTACCCATTTGGAAACATAATCGACAGCAAGTAGAATATAAACATAACCGAAAGATATTGGGAACGGACCCATGAAATCGATGCCCCAAACATCGAAAATTTCACAAAATAATATGGGGGTTTGTGGCATCTCATTCCTTTGGGATATATTACCTGTCTTTTGACAATTCTCGCATGACTTACAAAGAGAGTATGAATCTCGAAATAAAGAAGGCCAATAGAACCCACATTCTAACACTTTTCTTGCCGTTCTCTTAACTCCAAAGTGACCTCCACAAGCATAAGAATGACAAAAAGTGAGTATAGAAATAATTTCATTTTCAGGAACGCACCTTCTTATTACTTGATCTGCACAATGCTTCCATAAATATGGGTCATCCCACACATAGTATTTAGCATCACTTTTGATCTTATCTCTTTGATCCTTAGACAAATCAGAAGGTAACATATTAGTAACCAAATAATTCACAATATTTGCAGACCAAGGTAATGTCACATTTGCGGAAAACAGTTGTTCATCAGGGAATGTTTCCTGCAGACGAAGTTTATCCTCCACATGAACTAATCGACTCAGATGATCTGCGACCCTATTTTCTATTCCTCTTTTGTCTTTTATCTCCAAATCAAATTCACTCAAGAAAAGTATCCATCGTATTAATCTCGGCTTTGCCTCCTTCTTCGTCATTAAATAACGAAGAGCTGCATGATCAGAGTAAACAATGACTTTAGTACCAAGTAAATAAGAACGAAACTTTTCTAAAGCAAACACAACGGCTAAAAGTTCTTTTTCAGTTGTAGAATAATTTCTCTGGGCATCATCCAAAGTCTTGGAAGCATAGTAAATTGCATGAGAAGCTCTTCCAATCTTTTGACCCAAAACCGCGCCTACGGCATAATCACTCGCATCACACATTATCTCGAAAGGAACGCTCCAGTTAGGGGGTTGAATAACTGGGGTAGAAGTCAACAATTCTTTCAATTTATCAAATGCCTTTTTGCATGCATCATCAAACTCAAAAACCTTGTCCTTTTGTAACAACGTGCATAGCGGTAATGCTATTTTGGAGAAGTCCTTGATGAATCTTCGGTAAAAACCTGCATGTCCAAGAAAAGAACGAACTTCCCACATACTAGTGAGATAAGGTAAAGATTGAACGACAACAACTTTAGCTTTATCAACCTCAATTCCTTTAGATGAAACAACATGACCCAAAACTACACCTTGTTCAACCATCAAATGACATTTATCAGAATTTAACACAATGCTAGTCTCTATACATCTTTGATGAACAAGTGTAAGGTTATGTTAACAATTATCAAAGGAGTTTCCATAAACTGTGAAATCATTCATAAAAACTTCTATGATATGTTCAATATAATCTGAAAATATACTAACCATACACCGTTGGAAATTAGTTGGGGCGTTGCACAGGCTAAAGGGCATGCGACGATATGCAAAAGTTCCGAATGGGCACGTGAACGTCATCTTTTCCTGATCTTCAGGGGCAATTGCAATCTGAAAATATCCTGAATAACCGTCAAGAAAACAATAATAAGAGTGACCAGCTAACCTTTCAAGCATCTGATCAATAAAAGGTAAAGGGAAGTGGTCCTTGCGGGTTATAGCATTTAATTTTCTATAATCTATACAAACCCTCCACCCATTTTGAACACGGGTGGGAACTAACTCATCTTTTTGATTTTTCACCACGGTTATTCCTGTCTTTTTAGGAACCACTTGAACTGGACTAACCCAAGTGCTATCCGAAATAGGATAGATCACTCCAACTTCAAGAAGTTTGAGGATCTCCTTCTTTACTACATCCATCATGGGCGGGTTTAACCTTCTTTGTGGTTGGCGGGAAGGTTTCACTCCCTCTTCAAGCAAGATACGATACATGCATGTACTTGGGCTGATTCCCTTGATGTCTGCAATTGTCCAACCAATAGCTGTCTTATGCTTCTTAAGAACCTGCACAAGTTTTTCTTCCTGTGGTGCACTAAAGTTTTTGGAAATAATCACTGGTAAGACTCCTTCATCTCCGAGAAAAGCATATTTAAGATGAGTAGGAAGAGGTTTCAGATCTGGAATATGTGCTTGCAATACAGAAGGTAATGATTTCTCATTAAAAACAGGTAATGGGCTATAAGAATCGTTACCTGATTGCTGAATTATCGAAAAATCATTCAGTGTTGCAACAGTTTCCTGTAAATTAGTACTCAAAGATAGCTCCTTATTTTCTTCCTCAAGAGATTTACTAATAGCCACTTCCAATTCATCTTTGTCACTAAGTTCAAAAACTTCCTGTGATAAATAATCAATCACATCAATTGAATACACTGAACAATCATCAGCAGGATATTTCACGGCATCATAAATATTAAACTTAATAGTTTCACCATCAAATTTCATAGTAAGTGTGCCACTATGGACATCTATCTTAGTCTTGGATGTCGTTAAGAAAGGTCTTCCCAACAAAATAGGAGTAGTTTGATCACCATTCTCCATATCAAGCACATAAAAATCAGCAGGGAAAACTAAATCATTAACTTGCACAAGAATATCCTCAACTGCACCTTTAGGATAGGCGTTAGATTTGTCAGCCAATTGAATCACAACACCAGTTTCATTCAAAGGTCCAAGTTTTAAAGAAGAGTATATAGAATATGGCATGACATTGATAGAAGCTCCTAGATCTAACATGGCCTTCTCAAATTTGGTGTTACCAATTGTACATGGAATAGTAAACATACCTGGATCTCTACACTTTGTAGGGAATTTTCTTTGAAGAATCACAGAAACATTTTCCCCTACTTTTACCTTCTCACATCCTTTAAGTTTCTGTTTCCTCTTAATTATACACAATTCTTTCAAGAATTTAGCATAACGAGGTACTTGTTTAATAGCATCTAAGAGTGGAATATTTACCTCGCATCGGCGAAAAGTCTCAAATAGATCTAAATTCTTCTCATATTTTCTTGATTCTGTTAAAGCCTGAGGAAAAGGAGGTACAGGTTTATAATCAGAGAGAGGTGGAAGCTTACGTTTAGGTACGTCGTCGTCATCGGGAAAGATTTTGTTCGCGACGATGTCTTGCTCGTTTCCTTGCGGTGACGATGCAGGGACTTCCTTTACTGGGGTCTCAACCTCTTTACCACTTCTCAAAATGATTGCACTTGCATTCTCTCTTGGATTTATTACCGTTTGAGAGGGTAATTTTCTCGAACTTTGTGCCTCTAGCTTGCTAACTGCAGTCGCCATCTGGCCTATCTGATGTTCCAAACCTTGGATACTAGCCTTCGCCTCTTGCTGAAATTGCTTTGTTTCCTGTTGAAATTGCAAAGTATTAGTAGCAAGGGATATAACCATATCTTCGAAAGACATATCAGAATTAGGAGTTGGGTTTGGTTGTTGTCTCGGAGGATATGACGGTCTATATTGTTGATATTGTTGGCCACTTGGACGGAATTGAGTTGTGGGCTGATTTACTTGTGGATTCCCAAAGTTGAGATTGGGGTGATCCCTCCATCCCGGATTATACGTGTTTGAATATGGATCATACTTTTTTTGCGGTAGTCCAGGGAAACTCCCTGCTGCATTCACTTATTCAATGGGCTCCTCTTGAAGAGTTGGACACATATCGGTTGGATGTCCTGCCACAGAACAAATCCCACAAACCTTCGCTGTTTGCATATTACCTACAGCCAATTGACAAACAAGAGAAGTTAGACTAGCCATCTGTTATTCAAGAGATGAAACATTTAGCTCATTAACATGTTTTGAATACGAATCAAGTCTAGTATTAAATTGCTGTGAATTAGCCGCCATATTTACAATCAAGTTCCTCGCGGCTTCAGGAGTTTTATCCACCAAAGCTCCTCCACTAGCGGCATCAATCATACTCCTATCATTGGTTAGTAAACCCTCATAAAAATATTGGATAAGTAATTGCTCACTAATTTGATGATGGGGACAGCTTGCACAGAGTTTCTTGAACCGTTCCCAATACTCGTGTAGAGATTCTCCATTATGTTGCCTTACACCACAGATCTCATTCCGAATGTTGGCCGCCCTTGAAGCTGGAAAATATTTCTCCAAAAACAACCTCTTCATCTCATTCCATGTAGTAATACTCCCAGATGGTAAATAATAAAGCCAATCCTTAGCCGAATCCTTCAAAGAAAACGGGAAGGCTCTCAATTTAATTTGATCTTCAGTCACCCCCATGGGTTTCATACTCGTGCACACAACATGAAGCTCCTTTAAATGCTTGTGAGGATCCTCACCTGCAAGTCCATGAAAAGTAGGTAAAAGATGTATTAGTCCAGATTTCAATTCAAAAGTAGTAGCAACATCCAAAGTAGGGAATGTAATGCATAAAAGTTGTTGATTCAAATCTGGGGCGGCAAGTTCTTTCAAAGTCCGATTTCCGGCCATGACTTCCTCCTCTTCTAATTCCGAATCACTAGCAAATGGAGAATCACGATCCGAATCGTTCTCCTCGGAGTTTCTCCGAGCTTCCCTCCTTAACCTGTGCAAAGTTCTATCTCTGGATCGTACTGTAAATCACCTTGATTAAAAGATCGAGCTATACACATAAACAATCAAGAAGTTTCCGGTAAATCGACAAAAACAAATCCAAAAAATTTGACTAAACTCTCTTTTTTTTATGAAAATAAAGATCACAATAAGCACAAAAATCAACTAGAATCACTCCCCGGCAACGGTGCCAAAATTTCATGTGCTGTCGTAGGCACTCAAAAATAAAACCAATACCCTTCACAATACATGTAGTAGTGCGAGAAGGAGTCGATCTCACGAAGAGTGTTTAGCCTAGTTTTGTGCTTAGTGAACAAAGATGGGGGGTTTTAAACGTGAGGAAAACAGTAAAGAAATAATTTAAAGCAAATAATTGAATTAAATCAAGAGAACAAACCTTGGTCTGAGTCAACATCCACCATCGGAATCCTTATAACTGATCATTGATGCAAATATCAATCAATCTACACCTTGAAAATTCACCTTTCGAATGAAATTCGAATCTCTCCTCGATCATAGTTGATTAGAAACAAGCGATCTAATCAACCCTAACTACTAGACAACCTAAGACAAGCGCTGTAGATTTAATCTAGTAGCAGCGTTAAGAATAGGGAGATCGATGAAGCTAAACAACACAAGCACAAGCGGTTGCATTTAATCTAGTCGAATATTCTTCCTAAGACCTAGCAATGTCTGAAACGCAGTAGATTATTAAACCCTAGTTGCTTCGCAGATTAGAGGGATCAAACAATTACGGATTTGATATCAAACCTAGCAGTAGATCACCATGAACAATAAACTAGTAGGCCTCCTAACAATTAGACAAGATAATCATGAATATTTAATCACAGAAGAACATCCAATACTCAAGTATAAACTGAACAATAAAAATAGATTAGATCTCACAGTTTCATTGATTCCGAGGTTTCAGTCTTCTCGACCAAGAATTAAGGTTTAGCCACGCAAGGCCATCAAGAACAATCCAATCCTTTAAAGAAGAAAGAAAAACCCTAGAAATATAAAAGAGATAGAAAAGAGCAGCCAAAAACGTCCAGGAATCCCCCCAATAATCTCCCAAAGAAGTCTATTTATAGGCTTTTATGAAACCCTAACTCGGATTAGATCTCAGCCCTTGATCTTTCCCGCAGAACCAAAAGAGATCGATCCCCCTTGGAAAAGAGATCGATCTTCTTTCTTCCGTGAACTCAGGATCTAGATTTTGCTCGACAAAGATCGATCTCATTTGAAAAGGGATCGATCTTCTTTCCACGGATGACTCGCCCTTCCAGGTTCAGATCGATCCCTTTTCAAAGGGGATCGATCCCTTTATTCCGGATTTCAACTTTCCCCTCACGGTTGATCCTTACATCGACCCTGAGAGCGTATATTTTTTACAGAGGCTGAAGGTCGATGTGGTGGTCGATCTGACGGTCGACCGTGGGTCTCTTCATCTCTGGGTGCATAAGGGATCGATCTCTTTTGGAAAGAGGATCGATCTTCTTTTTCTCTGCATATTCTTCTTCTGTTCTGCCCTGCGCTGGTTGTAGTAAAAGCTTTGTAACTTTCTCTAGGAAGCTCCAAATCACGAACCATAAAATTCCCCAGAATCTAGACTTCAAGAACTTTCCATCCATATGTGACACATCATCTGGTTCTTCATAAGCAGGTGCAGATTAATCTTTAAAGTTGATACATATACTCCTTTCAGCTTCATTTCGACTTAAGGACTTCAATTGCATCCTAAATCAAAATATAAGAATAATGAGTGTATTTAGGTACCAAATAAGCACATGAGACTAAGTATTAAGGGATAAAAATATAACATTATGCATCATCATCAATAGCATGAAATTCTGATTAAACAATCACGTCCTAACCCTGACTACCCAGTCGCGGTCCTAAGGCTAGATCTGAGCTACCCGAGTGCCGCGGATCGGCGATCAACCCATCGCCCGCCTAACCTGACATGCCTCTAAGGCAAACAAGGTGCATGCAATGCTCAGGCACAAAGAATGAGATATAGGCATGCAACAATATGGCAATAATCATACAGGGCTAGGCATAGCCTGCAGCTTGCCAAAGGGGTGAGCATAGTAAGGGCCTCAAATACATATAATCTATACTAACCAAACAATGATTAGAGCCAAGCGGTAAACATAAATATACAATAGTTTTCAGTGCTCTCTTGCACCTGATAGACTAAGGTTCCACAGTTACCCCGCAGGTAACTGGTCAATAGTTATACAATAGCCCTCGGCACACGCCGGCATCAGGCTAAGGTTCCACAAGACCTCGTTAGCTAACACTCCTAGTTAGCTAACGGCTAGGAAAACAATAAGCATTTAAACTACTAACCAACCATGTGAGGATGATGATGATGCATAATGTTATATTTTTATCCCTTAATACTTAGTCTCCTGTACTTATTTAGTTCCTAAATACACTCATTATTCTTATATTTTGATTTAGGATCCAATTGAAATCCTTAAGTCGAAAAGAAGCTAAAAAGAGTGCACGGATCAACTTTAAAGATTAATCTGTACCTGCTCATGAAGAACCAGATGATATGCCATATATGGTTGGAAAGCTCTTGAAGTCTAGATTCTGGAGAATTTTACGGTTTGTGATTCCGAGTTTCCTAGAGGAAGTTACGACAATTTTAGTACCGATGACGCAGTCTGGATGGAAGAACAGTAATATGCTGGAAAGTTGGAGCGATCCGACACCCCAGGTAGGATCGATCGGACTATGCAGAATCGTGACAGAACATGTATTTTTTGGCTGAACATGGTCCGATCGATCGAACCATCCCTCCTACTGAGCCAGATCGATCCGACTCCTAGAGTTGGATCGATCGGACTCGGGAAATGTCAGAAATTGCAGATTTTTATGAGCCAAATCGATCGGACACCTAAAGTTCGATCGATCGGACTCAAAAATAGCCAGAGAAGGTGGATTTTTACCCATTCGATCGATCCAGCGCCTATAGTTCGATCGATCGGACTCGTGTGTAAATAGAAGTTGAAGAGTTTAATGAGACTGATCGATCCAACACCCCGAGAAGGATCGATCGGACTTTCCCAGTGAATTAAATCAACGGTTTTGATCTAATCCGTTGATGGAGACACTTGAAGGCTATAAATAGGACTCTTTCTAGGGTTTGAGTGGGGATTCTTGGACACTTTTGGCTACTCTTTCTCCTCCTTTATATTTTTTCTAGGTTTTATCTTGTTTATTGGAATCTTTTGAGGATTGTTCTCGATGGCCCTGCGTGGCTAAATCTTGATCCTTGGTCGAGGAGACTGAAACCTAGGAATCAATGAAACTGTGAGATCTAATTTATTTTTATTGTTCAGTTTATTCATGAGTATTGAGTATTCTTCTACGTTTATCTTCATGATTGTCTTGTTTAATTACTAGGAGCGCTACTAGTTTATTATTCATGGCGATCTACTGCTAGGTTGGATATCAAATCCGGAATTGTTTGATCCCTCTGATCTGCGAAGCAACTAGGGTTTAATAATCTACTGCATTTCAGAGATTGTTAGGTCTTAGGAAGAATATTTGACTAGATTAAATGCAACCGATTGTGCTTGTGTTGTTTAGCTTCATCGATCTCCCGATTCTTAATGCTGCTACTAGATTAAATCTACAGCGCTTGTCTTAGGTTGTCTAGTAGTTAGCGTTGATTAGATCGCTTGTTTCTAATTAACTATAATTGAGGAGAGATTCGAATTTAATTCGAACGGTGAATATTCATGATATGAATTGATTGATACTTGCATCTATGATCAGTTGTTGGATTCCGATGGTGGACGTTGACTCAGACCAAGGTTTGTTCTCTTGATTCAACTTGTTTTTTCGTTTTAGATTATTTCTTTACTGTTTTCCTCACGTTTAAAACCCCCCTATCTTTGTTAACTTAGCACAAAACTAGGCTAAACACTCTTCGTGGGATCGACTCGTACTCACACTACTACATTTGTTTTGAAGAGTATTGGATTTATTTTTGAGTACCTACGACAGCACATCAAATTTTGGCGCCGTTGCCGGTGATGTCGCTCAAATGTGTCACGCACAGCGGTCACGGTGCAGTACAGCATAAGAGAGGTCGAATCCCACAGAGAGACAAGCAAGAAAGTTCCAGAAACACAGATAATAATGTATCGAAAACAATCAAGAGCGTAAAAAGTTAAGACAATAGATCGGAGATGTAATGGTAAGATAAAGTTAACGAAAGAAATCAAGATTTGAATGAGGCTAGGCTTCAGGAATCACGTCACTCGGATTTAGGTTCTTCTCTTCTCAATGGTGTATATGATACTCAGTTAAGGGATTCACATCCCAATCGCCTTAACCGGAAGATATAGAATTATGAATCTGATAAAATATATAAATGTCTCTTCCTACGATTGGTTCTTCCTTTTTATAGTTCTAACTTCATCCAACCAAACCTAAGAATACACGATACCGGCTGTCACTACAGGCAACGCGCAGCAAAAGTTCATCGGGACAAAGCCCTAACTCTAACTGGATCTCTAAGAATACACAATACCAACTCTCACAATCGGCAATGCATAGCAAAGATCTCACGGTATAGAGCCCCAACCTTATCTAACCAGATCCCTAAGAATACACAATACCAGCTGTCACTACGGGCAATGCATAGCAAAGGTCTCACGAGACTCGGTAGGAGAATCAAAGGAGATAACTATGAGATGACAATATCATAAAAGAAGCATGACTGGATTTATAATAATGTTTAACCACAAAGCAATCTGTGAAGATCCAATACATAAGAAGAGTTTAACAATAAAGATTAAAAACTATGAACCATTGTTGGAGAAGAAGCCCTAGTCCTCGCTAGATCATCCGTCCGCCATGCCCGCGGATTACTCGGCCATAGATGGAGATTCCTCCATCTTCTTCCCTTGGAGAACGTCCAGAAAAAGCCTCCAAAAACGTCCAAGAAGTCCCCTTTGATTAGCCCTAAGTTTCCTATTTATAGGGTCCAAGAATTAGTAAACTCGGATTAATCAAAACCGTTGATTTTCGTAACTGGGCAAGTCCGATCGATCCTTCTCGGGATGTTGGATCGATCGGTCTCTTGAAATCTCCAATCTTCTATTTACGCCCGAGTCCGATCGATGGACGGATCGATCGAACTCTGCTCCTCTAAAAAGTATACGTTCTGTCACCCTTTAATTCCCAAGTCCGATCGATCGAATTATGAGTGTTGGATCGATCGGTTGAGTAAAAATCCGTTGTTTTTGGCTTTTTCCGAGTCCGATCGATCGGACCATTGGTGTCGGATCGATCGGACCCTATAGGAGCGAAGGAGGGATCGATCGGATCATATTCAGCCAAAAAATGCATGTTCTGTCATGATTCTGCGTGGTCCGATCGATCGGCGGATCGCTCGGACTCCCAGCTTATTTTCCTTTCTGCAATTCAGACTGCGCATCGGTACTGAAATTGCCGTAACTTTCTTTAGGAAACTCGAAATCACGAACCGTAAAATTCTCCAGAATCTAGACTTCAAGAGCTTTCCAACCATATGTGGCACAGCATCTGGTTCTTCATGAGCAGGTACAGATTAATTTTTGAAGTTGATCCATATACTCTTTTCAGCTTCTTTTAGCTCCAATTTCCTGCATTTTCCAAACAACTATGTGAAGCATATAAAAGTATAAAATTAGTAATAAAGATGCTGATTAAGGATAATAATCTAGCAATTGAGATGGTTATAAGGTTGTTCAGAGTGCACTTTCATGCACTCATCACACCCTCCAACCAGCTTATTGCTAGTCTCTAGCAATTCAAAGCGCATAGAATATAATTAAGCACACTAACGGTTCAAGGATTTAGACATGCATGATAAAAATTCTACCTTATTAAGTCGATAGTGTTTTATGCAGTACAGAGCATGGGAACTTCTTATACTCATACACATACTACCAACACATGAAATCAACTTCTACATATCAAACATGCTAATCACCATCCAGAAAAACACATGTGACGTGACAAATAAATGTTACGTGTAGAGGCAACTTCTACCCACCATTAGTCTAAACACACTACTATCTTCATGACCAATCATCCAACCCTCGCACTTTAAGTATAGCATGCTCTTTCTTTGTCTTTTTTTTTTTTCTTTTCAACTATCAGACACTTTGCCTTTTTACGCGAGCACTCTTCCCTTCTTGAGGCGCAGAGACCCGGTTACTTAGCAAAACACTTAATATTTTTTTTTTTTTTTAGTGGTTCTACCTTTTTACTCGAGCTCCCTGCTTCCTGAGGCAAGAACACCCGGTTACTCAGTAGATCACCTACTAGTTGTTTAGGCACAGCTTTATCAAGCTCCAGAACTTTTTCTCCTTTTTTTTTCTCCATGCAATACTCAACACTAGCTAATGCTGAAATCATGGTCTAGATTAACAATAGCATGCTCATTCCTCTGGTGAGTATAATTACCACTGCACATAAAGTGTTCGTGTGTGGATCACATGATGTTATACTTTCAGATTATCACGCATGCAATCAATGTATTGGTCAATCCATATGACAGCAACATGCATAATAAGCATAAAAATTTTAGCTCATGTATAATTTCTAGTAACATAATCAATTCAACACCATTAAACTCAAAAGGTAGCATGCATAAGGTCATGTATGCCTACACCCCCCAACCTGAAATCCACATTGTCCTCAATGTGTGCTAATCATGTAAATAAGCAGAAGGGTGTTGGCTGAATTTTCATATATGACAGAAATAAAAATAGGAAATCGAAATAAGAGCGAGGCCACCTGACAGATTAAGCAAATATCTCCTCAAGGCTCCTCATGGTGGCCGAATTTCTCAAGTAAGGCAAATGGTGGTCCAACATCCTAAGAAATAAGAGAGCAAACAAAAACAAATGAAAACAAAAGCAAGCAAACTAAAATAAACTATCCTAATCAAAAAGGGAAATGATAGATAGGAGAAAGATCATCCCTCGTAGACAGGGTCTACGAGAGAAACGGTGTGCTCCTCAGGGTCTGCTTTCTCTGGAATCTGTTTCAAGCGTTGTCCATTAACCGTAAACAACCTCCCATCCTTTGGGTCTTCAACTTCCACAGCCCCATTCTCAAATATTCTGCTAACGGTGAAGGGGCCTGTCCAGCGTGATCTCAGCTTCCCAGGATGAAGATGCAGGCGTGCGTCATACAGATAAGCTTGCTGTCCGACTTGAAACGTCTTCCGCAAGATCTTCTTGTCATGGTAGGCCTTTGTCTTTGCCTTAAAAATCCTAGAACTCTCATAAGCATCATTCCTGAGTTCCTCTAGCTCAGACAGCTGGAGTTTTCGTTCCTGACCTGCAGCATCCAAAGTAAGATTTAATGACTTAATAGCCCAATATGCCTTATGTTCTAATTCGACTGGAAGATGGCATGGTTTTCCATAAACAAGGCGAAACGGCGACATCCCCAGGGTAGTCTTGTAGGCAGTGCGATATGCCCACAACGCGTCTGATAGCCTCAAGGACCAGTCCTTTCGGTTGGGGCTCACTGTCTTCTCCAGGATTTGCTTTATCTCTCTATTAGCTAATTCAGCTTGGCCATTCGTCTGTGGATGATAAGCAGTGGAAATCTTATGTGTCACTCCATACCTGCGCATCAAAGCCTCAAAAGAGCGGTTACAAAAATGGGATCCTTGGTCACTAATAATGACCCTAGGAGTACCAAATCTAGACAAAACATGCTCTTTAAGAAACTTGATGACAGTGGAATGATCATTATTCCTACATGCAATAGCCTCCACCCACTTAGACACATATTCCATAGCCAACAATATATATAAATAGCCAAAAGAAGAAGGAAAGGGTCCCATAAAGTCTATACCCCAACAATCAAAAATCTCTACAGCTTGAATGGGGTTCAAAGGCATCATATGTCTCCTAGATAAAGCTCCTAGTGTTAGGCATCTATCACAGGATTTGCAGAAAATATTAACATCACGAAACATAGTAGGCCAGTAAAAACCACATTGAAGAATTTTAGCAGCAGTCTTTTTCATTGAAAAATGGCCTCCACATGCATGAGAGTGACAGAATGTAATGATGCTTTCGATGTCATAATCAGGGACACACCGGCGCATAATCTGGTCAGGACAATACTTAAACAGACAAGGATCATCCCAATAAAATTTTTTTACCTCAACAAAGAACCTACGCTTATCCTGCGCACTCCAAAAGGAAGGGATCTCACCTGTTGCTAAGTAATTAACAATGTGCGCATACCAGGGCAGTCTTGCAATTGAAAAGAGTTGCTCATCAGGGAAGTCATCCATGATTGGTGGCTCATCTTCCGCTACTTCCACCATCAGCCTTGATAGGTGATCAGCGACAACGTTCTCCACACCCTTTTTATCTTTGATGGAGATATCTAATTCCTGTAAGATTAATATCCAACGAATTAGGCGCGCTTTAGCATCCTTCTTGGTGAGAAGATACTTAAGCGCGGCATGATCAGTGAAAATAGTAATGGGAGAACCAATCAAATAAGCACGAAACTTGTCTAATGCAAAGACTATAGCCAATAGTTCTTTCTCAGTGGTAGAATAATTCATCTGTGCATTATTCAAGGTTCGGCTAGCATAATGAATAACATGAGGTTTACCATCTTTTCGCTGTCCTAAAACAGCTCCCACAGCAAAATCACTTGCATCACACATCAATTCAAAAGGAAGGCTCCAATCGGGTGGTTGCACAATAGGTGCGGAAGTCAATTTATCAATCAAGGCTTGAAAAGCCTTCTGACAATCAATAGTCCACTCAAAAGGGGTATCCTTTATCAACAGATTACATAAAGGACGAGCAATGGCAGAAAAATTTTGAATGAATCTCCTGTAAAAACCAGCATGCCCTAGAAAGGATCTAACATCTTTAACGGTCTTTGGCACAGGAAGATTTGAGATGAGATCGATTTTTGATCGATCTACCTGAATGCCTTTGGAAGAGACAATATGTCCCAACACAATGCCTGAGGGCACCATGAAGTGACACTTTTCCCAATTAAGCACAAGGTTCTTCTCCTCACACCTGCTCAAGACTCTCTTTAAGTTTTGCAAGCATGCATCAAAAGTATTACCAAATACAGTCAAGTCATCCATATATACTTCCATACATTCCTCGATCATATCAGCAAACATACTCATCATGCAACGCTGAAAAGTAGCAGGAGCATTACACAATCCAAATGACATTCTACGGAAAGCATAAGTACCAAAAGGACATGTAAAAGTAGTTTTTTCCTGATCCTCTAAAGCAATCTCAATCTGATAATATCCAGAATAACCGTCGAGAAAACAATAAAAAGGATGTCCAGCTACTCTCTCTAAAATCTTATCTAGAAAAGGCAGTGAAAAATGATCCTTACGGGTGGCAGCATTCAATTTTCTATAATCTATGCACATACGCCATCCTGTCACCAATTTAGTGGGGACTTTCATTTTTAACAACGGTGACACCAGATTTTTTAGGCACAACCTGTGTAGGGCTCACCCATTTGCTGTCAGCAATGGGGTTGATAATCCCTGCATCTAATAATTTCAACACTTCAGTTTTGACTACCTCTTTCATTGTAGGGTTCAACCTACGCTGAGGATCCCTGCGAGGTACAGCCCCTTGTTCGAGATTAATCATATGGGAACATATCAAGGGACTAATACCTTTCAGATCTGCTATACTCCATCCAATAGCTGATTTATGCTCATTCAAAATGCTAAGTAATTGCTCACCTTGCTCTGCAGTTAATGCCGAAGAAATAATCACTGGGTATGTATCACCTGGACCAAGATAGGCGTGCTTTAAACCTTGAGGAAGTGGCTTCAGGTCCAGTTTGGGCGGCTCTATTGATGATGGTGTTGGTGGCTGTCCTCTTTCTGGCAGTTCTTCAAACTTTGGATTCCATGGACCTACAAAGGAACAATGTTCCAAATTTTTACACATACCATCAACATCAACATTTTCATCCAAATCTAATTCAAGAGAATTAATTTCAGATGTAGCAAACTCCTCTTCAGTGAGCAGATCAATCTGGTAAGTCAGCTGGCATTCATCATCCTCATCGGGCTGCTTAGCAACATTAAAAACATTGATTTCTAAAGTCATATTCCCAAAAGTTAACTTCATTAAGCCATTCCTGCAATTAATTATAGCATTAGCAGTAGCAAGAAACGGTCTACCTAAGATAATGGGAATCCTAGAATCAGCAGTTACTATAGCCTGAGTATCCAAGACTAAGAAATCAACAGGATAATAAAATTTATCTATTTGAACAAGCACATCCTCAACTACTCCTCGTGGAGTTTTCGTGGATCTATCTGCCAATTGCAAAATCACAGATGTCGACTTAATCTGTCCCAAACCAAGTTGCAAGTAAACAGAATATGGCATCAAATTAACACTCGCACCAAGATCTAATAAAGCTTGTCCTATTTCATGCTCTCCAATGAAACACGATACAGTAGGACAGCCAGGATCCTTATATTTAGGAGGAATCCTGTGCTGAAGCAATGCACTAACCTGTTCTGTTAAAAATGCAGTTTTCTTTACATGATGTCGTCTCTTCATAGTGCATAAATCTTTAATCACTTTAGCATATGTAGGAATTTGCTTAATAACATGCAAAAGAGGAAGGTTTACCTTAACCTGCCGAAGATGCTCCAAAATCTCGCTGTTGGGCTCCATAGTAAATTTAGTGGATTTCAATGCCTGAGGGAAAGGGACACGTACCTGAAAGTCACCTGGTGTAGGGCCATCTGAATGATCGGTCTCTACATGGTCCTCCTCAATTCGATCCTCTTCTTCAATAGCAATAGGAGATTCGGTGGCCTCTTGGGAAGGGCTTTTTGTTGTTTTCCCGCTTCTTGTAGTTATGGCATTCATCTCCTTCACATTATTTTGCTCAACACTAGATACCTGCGTTTGTTGAGGTTGAGCTGGGAACTTCCCTCGTTCATGCACGCTCAAAGAGTTGATCAACTTTGTGATCTGGCTCTTGATCTCTTGAATATCCTCCTTCCTTTCCTTAGATTCCTGCACAATCATAGATTTTAGTTCTTGTAAATTATCATTAAATGTAGGCCTAGGAAAACCAGATGTATTATAAGGAGGGTTAGAAAAAGGCTTATTAGGTGGCGGTTGATGATGCTCGTTGCTCTGTGGAGCGTTCGACTTCTAGCTGAAGTTTGGATGCTCTCGCCATCCTGGATTATACGTCTCTAAATAGGGAGTGTACGGCCTCCTGAATCCGCCTACAGCGTTACAATGCTCGTCGTACACACCTCTCATCTCAGCATAGGTGGGGCAATCATCAATCTGGTGGTCCGCGCCTTGACAGATCGCACATGGCCCAGCCGGCCTTGTAGGTTCATTGTATGGAGAGGTTCGGGCTGCCATCATATCTTTGGTCTTTAATAGCTCCAGCTCCCTTGTTAGACTCTCAACTTTTGCCTTGAGTGCATCCTCCTCCCGCAGCTGATAAATTCCTCCACCTTGTTGCTGCGGTGGTGGTCTGGCCCTGTTTGTACTTTCTGTTGCATTCGGTCCAGTCCATGTATGAGCTTTCTCAGCAAGCTCAATCAAATACTCAATAGCTGCGTCAAGATCTTTTTGCAAAAATTCACCATTACACATCATCTCAACAAATTGGCATTCTCTAACAGTTAAACCATCATAGAAATAACTAACAAGACGCCAACTTTCATATCCATGATGAGGACATAAATTCAACATGTCTTTAAATCGTTCCCACGCCTGATACAAAGTTTCACTATCCTTCTGTGTGAAGATCGAAATCTGTCTCTTAAGTGCATTGGTTTTGTGCTGTGGGAAATACTTGTTGAAAAATATCTGTGTCATTTCAGCCCAAGATCCTATAGATCGTGGCCTCAAGGAATATAACCAACTCTTTGCTCTATCCTTCAGTGAGAAGGGAAAGAACTTAAGTCGGATCATATCTAGTGCACCTGGTTGGCCATGGAAGGTCGCTACTACTTCCTCAAACTCCCTAATATGCACATATAGATTTTCATTTTCCAACCCATGAAAGGTAGGAAGCAACTGAATCATGCCAGGTTTAAAGTCAACATGTGCAGCATTAGGTGAAAACATGATGCATGAAGGTGTAGCAGTGCGTGTTGGATGCAAATATTCTTGCAAACTCCTAGAAGCTTGTTGTTCCTCGTGCTCAGCCATAATGAAAGTATGATGTGAAGTTTGTGACTGTGCGTCAAAAAGATCAGCAATATATGTCTCACTATCAGAAGTTTCAGAATCACCCTCGGGGCGTCTAGCAAATCTGCCTAGTTCGTATCTATACCGAGGCATACACCAGCAAACACACGATCCAAAAGATGCAAACCAACTAAAAAAAATCAAAACCAAAATAAAGAAATAAAGAAATAAAGACTAAAGAAAATGAACGAAGTTACCGCTTTTGGTGTTTACAAACACTGTAATCTGAGTCTGGCGCTTTTCTGAACCGTCTCCCCGGCAACGGCGCCAATTTTTGATGTCGCTCAAATGTGTCACGCACAGCGGTCGCGGTGCAGTACAGCATAAGAGAGGTCGAATCCCACAGAGAGACAAGCAGGAAAGTTCCAGAAACACAGATAACAATGTATCGAAAACAATCAAGAGCGTAAAAAGTTAAGAAAATAGATCGGAGATGTAATGGTAAGATAAAGTTAACGAAAGAAATCAAGATTTGAATGAGGCTAGGCTTCAGGAATCACGTCACTCGGATTTAGGTTCTTCTCTTCTCAATGGTGCATATGATACTCAGTTAAGGGATTCACATCCCAATCGCCTTAACCGGAAGATATAGAATTATGAATCTGATAAAATATATAAATGTCTCTTCCTACGATTGGTTCTTCCTTTTTATAGTTCTAACTTCATCCAACCAAACCTAAAAATACACGATACCGGCTGTCACTACAGGCAACGCGCAGCAAAAGTTCATCGGGACAAAGCCCTAACTCTAACTGGATCTCTAAGAATACACAATACCAACTCTCACAATCGGCAATGCATAGCAAAGATCTCACGGTATAGAGCCCCAACCTTATCTAACCAGATCCCTAAGAATACACAATACCAGCTGTCACTACGGGCAATGCATAGCAAAGGTCTCACGAGACTCGGTAGGAGAATCAAAGGAGATAACTATGAGATGACAATATCATAAAAGAAGCATGACTGGATTTATAATAATGTTTAACCACAAAGCAATCTGTGAAGATCCAATACATAAGAAGAGTTTAACAATAAAGATTAAAAACTATGAACCATTGTTGGAGAAGAAGCCCTAGTCCTCGCTAGATCATCCGTCCGCCATGCCCGTGGATTACTCGGCCATAGATGGAGATTCCTCCATCTTCTTCCCTTGGAGAACGTCCAGAAAAAGCCTCCAAAAACGTCCAAGAAGTCCCCTTTGATTAGCCCTAAGTTTCCTATTTATAGGGTCCAAGAATTAGTAAACTCGGATTAATCAAAACCGTTGATTTTCGTAACTGGGCAAGTCCGATCGATCCTTCTCGGGATGTTGGATCGATCGGTCTCTTGAAATCTCCAATCTTCTATTTACGCCCGAGTCCGATCGATGGACGGATCGATCGAACTCTGCTCCTCTAAAAAGTATACGTTCTGTCACCCTTTAATTCCCAAGTCCGATCGATCGAATTATGAGTGTTGGATCGATCGGTTGAGTAAAAATCCGTTGTTTTTGGCTTTTTCCGAGTCCGATCGATCGGACCATTGGTGTCGGATCGATCGGACCCTATAGGAGCGAAGGAGGGATCGATCGGATCATATTCAGCCAAAAAATGCATGTTCTGCCACGATTCTGCGTGGTCCGATCGATCGGCGGATCGCTCGGACTCCCAGCTTATTTTCCTTTCTGCCATTCAGACTGCGCATCGGTACTGAAATTGCCAAAACTTCCTCTAGGAAACTCGGAATCACGAACCGTAAAATTCTCCAGAATCTAGACTTCAAGAGCTTTCCAACCATATGTGGCACAGCATCTGATTCTTCATGAGCAGCTACAGATTAATTTTTGAAGTTGATTCATATACTCTTTTCAGCTTCTTTTAGCTCCAATTTCCTGCATTTTCCAAACAACTATGTGAAGCATATAAAAGTATAAAATTAGTAATAAAGATGCTGATTAAGGATAATAATCTAGCAATTGAGATGGTTATAAGGTTGTTCAGAGTGCACTTTCATGCACTCATCAGCCGGGGAGTGATTCTAGTTGATTTTTGTGCTTATAGTGATCTTTATTTTCATAAAAAAAAAAATTTTAAATAGTTTCTATGGTTTGAATGTATGGCCAATTATAATATGCCACCGGGTGACATATGGAATGATGATTTGTCTTTTGGTTATGAACCCGTTTACAATAATGACATATATGGTTTCTCAAACCGGGCCTATGATTCATATTCATTTTCTTATGATTCGGATTTTGGAGATCATACCGACCCTAGTTGGCAGTTTCATGGTTTCCCAAACCCGGCCTATGATTCATATTCATATTCTTATAATTCAGATTTTAGAGGATACCTACCCTAGTCGGCAGTTTCAAGCAGAAATGCAAGAGATTCTGAAGGTAATGGAAGAAAATACTAATTCCTTAAGAGAAAATACTAAATCCTTAAGAGAAACGCGTATTTTTTGGGAGGAAAGATTTTCTAGGGAACGTGGAAAAACTGAGAACCTCTTCAGTGCTCAGTTACAAATGCAATAACAGCCACTAATAATTGACCAAGTTAATGTGAGTCACTCTTTTGAGAAAGTTGATAGATATGATTCTATACCTCATGCTTGTAATGATAATACTTGTGATGCCTCTATTTCTGATGATAATGATATATGTCATAATACTTGTGATTCTTTGTCGGTTCATGAAATTAATGATGATATTTCACTGACTGCTGAGGTTGGAGATGCTTCGGGGGAATTTCTACAAAATGCAGATGAAGAAGCTGTCCAACCTAGGCCAATCGACCGCCGAGAACACAAAGAGCACTTATTCGAAGAACCTCCTCTAGCTGAAGTTGAAAGCATTCCTGTTGCGTCACGAGGTATATTTCCTGTGACTATTTCTTCTTCATTAGTGGTTAAAAAGGAGATGACCTTAGTAGATATTTTCATATCTCGACGGATTTATTTTCGATCATGTAATCTTGACATCTTTGACATTCCGAACGACGACATTATTAATAGTTCAATGGATGATTCGATTATAGTTGAGCAGAATATTGACTCCTTTCTTCCTGATCACCATGATGACATGCATTTTTGTTTGAGAGATCTAGCTATGTTGTTGTAGACACCAATTTTGACTAAAGTCAAAATTTGGAGTATTTACGAAACTGCCCCTATCCGCCTTAGACATCACTTAAAGTCACACCACCAAGCATAGAAGCCCGAATGCTTATAGAGCACACATACACTGCTCTATATGCGATCCTCTACGGTTTTGATGGTATCCTACACAAATTGGGAGAACAAAGGGTGTTTTGATAATTTTACCCGCCCAAGGGTATTTTAGGAATTCAGGGCAAAATACATACCCGGACTCTCTAAAATATCCTATCATAACCCTATATAGCTTTTACGGCATCCTACAAAAGCTAAGTCGATATAGGGGCATTTTGGTAATTTTATCACATGAAGGGTATTTTGGGGATTTAAGTGAAATATATTATTACACTCTCTCCTATACTCCATCATGCCTTTTATATCGTTCAGATAACATCCTACTTAAATTAAAAGGACTAGGGGGCATTTTGGTAATTTTGTCCACCAAGGGTATTTTGGAAATTTTGACTAAAATATGTGTTCAGGATCCCTACAATATCTAAGAAATATCCCCGTATGGTTCTTTATAATATTTTATACAAACCGAAAGCATAAAGGGCATTTCGGTAAGGTTTACCTTCTAGGGGTATTTTCGTCATTCTAGCCAAATATAGGAGTGACCCACTTACAACATTCCAAAATAATCCATGGTGGTTTTGAAGGTATCCTATATAAACCAAAAAACATGAAAAATGGTATTTTGGTCATTTAGCCCCTCGGGGGTATTTTGGTCATTTACTCTAAATGCACATTTTCCACATACACATGACAAATATGCTCAACCCTTTAAAGTATCATCTACTTTAGGGGTATTCTTGTCCAAAACATATATGGACTCTACACCAACCAAAGTACCAAAAGGGTATTTTGGTAATTTCACCCTCATATCAGCCTTCTTAAAACTTTGATGGCATCCTACACAAGTTACGATGGCTGAGGGTATTTTGGTCATTTTAAACCTCTAGGGTATAATTGTCCAAAATATATGTAAAGACACCTCTACCTGCTTAAGGGGTATTTCGGTCCAAAAACATATATGACCGATAAAAAAGGGTATTTTGGTAATTTACACTTATCCCCTTGCCAAAGGGCATTAAAGTTATTGTCTATACCATGTTCAAATATTTGAAAATTCTAGAAAATATTCAAAATTTGAACAAAAATGAAATTCAAATTCAAATTCAGGATTCGAATTCAAATATATTTGATATCCCCAAAAGTAAATCTAAACCACCTAAATCCTATCATCTTAACCACCCAAATCTCAACTCCCCAACCAAATTTCAAATCTAAAATCAGCCTAACCAACCTCTCCTAACACCTATAAATAGAGGGGGAGAGGGGTGAAGGCAAAAGGAGGAGAAGAGGCATTTGAGAGCAAAGCCACACTCTGAAAGAGAGGAGGCTGAGCTCTGAAAATCTAAAATTTGTTCTTCGCGTTCTTCGCGTTCTTCGTGTTCTTGAAAGTTCTTCAAGAGATAGCACAACCCACGTGGATTTCAATCCACCCGTTGGGAGTGGCTATTGATTCTTGAAGTTCTTCAAGAAATAACGAGACCCGGGTGGATCCAGATCCACTCGCGGAAGTTGGCTATTGATTCTTGAAGTTTCTTCAACTCTGCAAATCCTTCACCAACTTTTGGAGATCTTGAAGTAGCTCCTTCATCAACTCCCAAGGGTCCGACACCAAGTCCTCCAGCAACTCCTGAAGGATCCACAGCAAGCCCACCACCAACTCCTAGAGCAAGTCCTTCATCAAATCGACAAGGTCCTACAACAAATTCTTCAGCTCTTGGGGTTCTCCCAACCGAGCCTCTATCAATTTTGAAGACCTGCATCAACTCCCAGGAGATTAAGAAGGAAGACCAAGGTAGATCAACACCAACAACAAGGGTGAGGGTTGGAGGCTTCGCCTCCACCCAATACCCCTTCTACTTCTTCATTTCTCTCTTTTTAGATGATGTAATAGGATTTTAAGTCTCGGATCCTTAATCAGGGGTCTTCCCTACGGGGATGTAAATGATGGGTTGCCAGTCTCATCATGAGTATGCATGTCCAAAGAGAAAGAGATATGCAGCTTGTGATGATACAGGGAACTCAGGAGTGTTGTTCTCACAATTTCCCCACCACATGTAAATTGATTTTTTTATCACAATAAAATGGGCAAACATCTCACCCCGAGATAGCGATTTTATTGTCGAACAGTTGTTTACTGGTGTTAGTATGGAAAAGCTAAATCTCAGTTTTGAAATATGCCACTTGGATTCATATGCTAAATTAACCTTGGTGGCACTATTGAGGTTAAATATTCAGATTATAGCACCCAGTGATTTTGCATACCATCGTGCTAGAGAACGGCCACCAAGGGCACGATTAAATTTTTTTTCTATTGTATATAGTAGTTTAGTTTGTTTTATTTACTTTCTTGTGTGCTTGAGAGTGCTTGAATTATTTTTAGGTTGTGTGTTTGCATGTTTGCTTTTGTTTTGCTTTGCTTTGCTTTTCCTTTGTAGGTGATTGAGTACCCCCTGTGATACATGAAGAAGTCGCCCAGACATGCAGTGAACCATTCTTGTGCAACTCATAAACAAAAGCGCTGCTTGGGAGGCAACCCAAGGGGAGTTCGTTCCTTTCTCTTTTTATTTTCATATTTCCATTTTAGTTATTTTTGCTTTTCTTTGCATTCCACCTTACATTGGGGACAATGTCAGTTTCAAGTGTGGGGGAGGAGATCCAGGTTGCATATGCCATGAGCGAGAACTAGTAAAGCTTGACATATTCATAAAATGATTGAATGAGTAATTTTGCGACTTGGAATTAATTAGTTGAGTTATTTTCCTTGAGATGGTAGTGACTAAGTGAGTAGACAAAAGCCGGTGAGATTTTGAGCCTTTAGACTGACACATTCATATCAGTCTCACTATTTTCTTTCATGAGAGATATTCTTCCATGGATTTGTTTCTCTAGAACTTGCTTTGATTCTATTCGAGGTCACATTGACACATGCAGACATGAACATGATTAAGGCCATTTTTTGTCTTAAGCTACATGAGCCAAATAGCCTACCTTGCAATTAATTTTTTCTTTTGCTAAACACCTTTGAGCTCTATTGACTTTATTGTTAACCCACATTACAAGCTTTAGACCTGAAAAAAAAATATTTCCGTTACCCAAGCCATGGAACTAGTGGAGCATTAATCATCATTATGACATGTATGGGTGCAAAAGTTCAAGTGTGGGGGTGTTTGGATTTGTGGTATGGCTATATTTGAAAAAAAAAAAAAAAGAAAGTGAAGGAGGAAATTGTTTCTCATGTTACAAAATGTGTTTATGAATCCTCCTAATACTCCAAGAAAGGGGTATGATAATGTATGATCTCTACAAAGGTGAAAGTTTTTGCAAAAGATTGTTCACCATTTCAGATAAAAATTATTCCTTTGAGCAATCTCTTTGCCAATGTGGTAATGTTATATGGTTTGAGTACTTTAAAGCCAAGTTGAAGAAAGTTGTTGAATGGAGTGGTTGGTTGTACATGTCTTATTGATGCATTTTTGCTTCATTAGTTTCATTGGCTTTTGCGCTACATTCTCAAATATTTTCCACCTTAATCCTGGACCCCATTACAATCTTTTGAAGTCCTTATGATTTATGTTATGCATGTGATTCTAGTGGTGGAGAATGAGAAGATATGCAAGCTTATGGTTGATCACTTTCATTGGAATGAATTTGAGTGAAATACATACCCTTCAAACACATGAGAGTTGAGTGTTAATTTCCGTGAGGGTCTACTTATTTAGTATGCTCCATATTCAAGTGAAAATGCTTATTGATTGACTTTTAAGTTGTCTAAAAATGTTTGTTCATGATGTGTTATGAGTTATGAAGAGATTGATTGTGTTCTTTGTTGATGGCGTTCCAACCTTGATATCTTGAGCGGAGTGAATTTTAGTTTTGCCCGAGGACGAGCAAATGCTAAGTGTGGGGGAATTTGATGATCATGCATAATGTTATATTTTTATCCCTTAATACTTAGTCTCCTGTACTTATTTAGTTCCTAAATACACTCATTATTCTTATATTTTGATTTAGGATCCAAATGAAGTCCTTAAGTCGAAAAGAAGCTAAAAAGAGTGCACGGATCAACTTTAAAGATTAATCTGTACCTGCTCATGAAGAACCAGATGATGTGCCATATATTGCTGGAAAGCTCTTGAAGTCTAGATTCTGGAGAATTTTACGGTTCGTGATTCCGAGTTTCCTAGAGGAAGTTACGATAATTTTAGTACCGATGGCGCAGTCTGGATGGCAGAACAGTAATATGCTGGAAAGTTGGAGCGATCCGACACCCCAGGTAGGATCGATCGGACTATGCAGAATCGTGACAGAACATGTATTTTTTGGCTGAACATGGTCCGATCGATCGAACCATCCCTCCTACTGAGCCAGATCGATCCGACTCCTAGAGTTGGATCGATCGGACTCGGGAAATGTCAGAAATTGCAGATTTTTATGAGCCAAATCGATCGGACACCTAAAGTTCGATCGATCGAACTCAAAAATAGCCAGAGAAGGTGGATTTTTACGTATTTGATCGATCCAGCGCCTATAGTTCGATCGATCGGACTCGTGCGTAAATAGAAGTTGAAGAGTTTAATGAGATTGATCGATCCAACACCCCGAGAAGGATCGATCGGACTTTCCCAGTGAATTAAATCAACGGTTTTGATCTAATCCGTTGATGGAGACACTTGAAGGCTATAAATAGGACTCTTTCTAGGGTTTGAGTGGGGATTCTTGAACACTTTTGGCTGCTCTTTCTCCTCCTTTATATTTTTTCTAGGTTTTATCTTGTTTATTGGAATCTTTTGAGGATTGTTCTCAATGGCCCTGCGTGGCTAAATCTTGATCCTTGGTCGAAGAGACTGAAACCTCGGAATCAATGAAACTGTGAGATCTAATTTATTTTTATTGTTCAGTTTATTCATGAGTATTGAGTATTCTTCTGTGTTTATCTTCATGATTGTCTTGTTTAATTACTAGGAGCGCTACTAGTTTATTATTCATGGCGATCTACTGCTAGGTTGGATATCAAATCCGGAATTGTTTGATCCCTCTGATCTGCGAAACAACTAGGGTTTAATAATCTACTGCGTTTCAGAGATTGTTAGGTCTTAGGAAGAATATTTGACTAGATTAAATGCAACCGCTTGTGCTTGTGTTGTTTAGCTTCATCGATCTCCCGATTCTTAATGCTGCTAATAGATTAAATCTACAGCGCTTGTCTTAGGTTGTCTAGTAGTTAGGGTTGATTAGATCGCTTGTTTCTAATTAACTATGATTGAGGAGAGATTCGAATTTAATTCGAACGGTGAATATTCATGGTATGAATTGATTGATACTTGCATCTATGATCAGTTGTTGGATTCCGATGGTGGACGTTGACTCAGACCAAGGTTTGTTCTCTTGATTCAACTTGTTTCTTCATTTTAGATTATTTCTTTACTGTTTTCCTCACGTTTAAAACCCCCCTATCTTTGTTCACTTAGCACAAAACTAGGCTAAACACTCTTCGTGGGATCGACTCGTACTCGCACTACTACATTTGTTTTGAAGAGTATTGGATTTATTTTTGAGTGCCTGCGACAATACATCAGAGGACCTATCCCTCTACCCCTGTGGCTCGTTGTAGACCACTAGGGCAATTTGGTAAATTGCGCCTTGTCGGTTTGTTTCACACCCGCGTGTGCACACACAGCCTCTGATTGTTATTTGTGTTTGTCTAGATTCTCATAGGTGTTCTCGATCAGAAGATCGAAGCTCGATCGGACGATCGGAGCTCGATCGGGAAGGATCGAGATGGACAGTCGGATCGCGACCACCCTAGCTGGCGGCTACTGTAGCCAGTCAGTTGCTGTAGCTACAGTAGGGGGTGGCTACTGTAGCTACAGTAGCCGTGTATAATAACCCCCTCTCTTCTTCTTCTTCTCTTTTTTCTCTCTTTTCCTTCTTCCGGCTGAGTTTTCTCTCCCTCCGTTCTCTCTCCTCCGGCCACCAAATTGAGTGTTTGAGAGCTCATTGGATTCTTAGACGCGTGAGGAAGATCCCTGGCTTGGTTTCATTCCGGATTCGTGCTCAAATTTGCGGGGTTCAGCTGAGGAAAGCGTGTAATCGGTAGGTTTCTATGTTACGGTTTGTTTGGGTGTTTGTTTGTTGTTTAATTGATTTGTTCTCCATGTAAGTTTACTAGATGATGTATATGGGACTGATTAACATCTGTTTAAAGTTTGGTAGGAATTGGATTTGATTTAACATGGATTTGAGCATGTTTTCATGGAGGTTTTCTCGGATTTTACTGTTCAACTCAGAACAGTGGTGTTCTAGCTTTGATATAGAACTGTACGTGTATGATCTGGGTTTATGTTATACATAGAAGTTGTACATAGATGAGTTAGCTGCCGATTGCAAGTACTTTCATGAATTTTGGAGCTCTGTGGAATTTCTGGTGAATTATTTGAGCTGGCTGTGCAGGATCAGGGCAGTCACATAAATCCGAGTATTTAAGTGGTTTTTAATTGTTTAATTGAGCTGATTTTTGGTAGGGATGATCTCAGTGGTCTTTATATGAGATCTGCAAAGTTTGGGTTTAATCCAAATTATTTTTAATAAGATTTTGATTTAGATTGTTAAATCTGGATTTTTACCGAAATTACACGTTTTGATCTATGATCGTTTATCCGATCGATCCAGATTTCGGGTATGTAATTCGGGGTATGCCCTTGGGTGGGCATATCAAGTTTCACATCAATCCGACGGTTGGATTGACGATTATGATTTTCCAAAGGTTATAGATCATATACTTAAAGTTGATAAATTGGGTTGCTTTTATCGCTTTATATAAATGTTATTATATCAGAGTAGGCCCTGTGATTGGCATGTTCACCCTTGGCGAGCAGTGTGCTGCTCCTGGCCCTTTGTATAATGTTTGGCATCGTGTTGCATGTTCGAATTGTTTATATATGTGTATGATCATACATGACATTGATTGTGCATTAGTTGCATGGTTAGGGCGTGGGTGATCTGTGGGTCGCCGTCCCGAGGCTGGAAGCTCGGATTTAGCACTAGGACCGGGGTTGGGTAGTTTGGACCCGGTTCGAATTGTTGTGTCCAGTCGATTCGATGATAGGCTTAGATGACTGGTACACTTATTGCTTGATGATTGTAGAGGTCGTGTCGGACTCGAGTCGGACGCTGAGGTGTAGCCGGTGTTCCACTGTGTTGACTCTTGAGTGGAGGAGAGGCCCCCTCAGCGGTGCCTTTTCCCGCCTGCAGTGTCGGGTTCCTGCATGTGAGTCAGCAGTGTTTGTTGAGCTTACTGAGTGCTGCTCCTGGGCCTTAGGGACACGCGGTGGGGTTATGGGACCCCTATATACACCCAGGTCTTACTTGAGGGCGACACTATTGCATTTCCCTCTTCCTTTTGTGTGTCGTAGTGTAGAACCCTACTGAGATTTATGCTCACTCCTACCCGGGCTGCGTTTTTCAGGTGCATGCATCAGTTCTTCTTCTGTGGCCCCTACCGGGCAGTCGGTCGGCGGTGCCAGGCGGAGTCTGAGAGGTGGTGATCTTTTACAGTTTTTCTACCCTATGTTAGATAGTCTCCTATGGGAGTAATGTTGTATTCGAATCTTCCCCTCTCCGAGGATATGTATATTAAACATTTTGGGTTTTGAATCTGTGGTTCGAGGTTCTGCTATTTAATTATTGTCTTTTAATTAGGGGTGTTTGATGAATTGTTAGGGAGACCAATAGGTTAGAGGGAACCCTCGCCTTTATTTTCCGCGGTTTGTTAGGTTTCGGTTCGCGTTGCCCGGCCCGGTTGGGCTTTCGCGGGTCGGGGCGCGACAAACCAAGTATTTAAATGCGAGTAAAAACCGTAAATTCGGCAAAGAGGTTAAACTCCCGATTCAATCCCCAATCTCGATAGAAATCCATTAATATCCCGTGAAAACAACGTGTATGCTTCCTAACATGATTGTTTATCTATCATAAATGAAAACTAATCCAAGGAGACCATAATACACAGCTCAGTGGTCCACGGTCGATCCGACGGTCGACGGTCGATGCGACGGTCGATCCGACGGTCGACCGCGGGGTCAAACGAGGGAAAAACACAATAGGCACGGTCGATCGGTGCATTGACCCTGGGAAGCCCAAAACGGAACAGAGCCTCACGGATGATGCAATGGTCGATCTGACGGTCGACAGTGAGGTGGAATGGAAAAAGAGAGGGAGCCCGCGGTCGATCGGTGCATCGACCTGGGAGACCAAAAACGCGACAGAGCCTGACGGATGATGCGACGGTCGATCCGACGGTTGACCGTGATGCCACGGTCGATGCCACGGTCGACCTTCAGGCTCAAAGGAAGCGTATCAACGCTTGACGGTCAATCCGACGATCGATCCGACGGTCGACCGTCAGGTCCGAAATAAGCGTATCAACGCTTGATGGTTGATCCGCTGATCGACCGTCGAGCCTAATACACAGTTCTTCGGAACAGTGCCGAAAATCCAATTTCTTGGATTTGAATGATCAAATCTTGTTGGAAATCAATGAAACTTTGCAAGCATGTGTAATCAACGATGGGGAAACCATTGGTGCGAAAAAAGCACGATTTTGATGGTTAAATCTCCTATCTATGTCAAAACGGTCGAAAACCGACAAAACGGCGATAATATGGAAATCATCCGACGAAATACGAAAACCAACTGATAGGAATACTAGAGGTAAGCTATAATACAAATGCTATAAGTTACACAACATTCTAACATGTATTCCTACAGCGAAAGTACAATAAACCTATCCTAGGAGAACCCGATCACGAGATCGAGGTAGAAACACCTATTTGAACAAGCAGGGCAGCTCCTCCACGCATCCCCCAAGTCCGATCGTCAAGATCCGCTCCCCGAAGATCGCGCCTCCAAGCCCTAGCTCAGCTGGTTGGAGAGAGGAAGAGAGAGAGAGAGAGGGACAACGGTATGAGAAGAAGAAAGAAAAGAGAGAGAGAAAAGAAAGGGGTTATTTATAGAAAGCTGGAATCGATCACAGCCGTCCGATTCGATCTCTCCCGATCGAGCTTCGATCTTCCGATCGGAAGCGCCCTTAAGGTTCTAATCAATCACATACATCAATCAAAGGCAGTGTGTGCCACGCGGGTGTGAAACTGACCACCAGGGAGCATATTTACCAAAATGCCACTGGGGTCAAAAACAGCGATGCGATCAACCGATAGCATCTCAAGGCCAACCGAGCCAAACCACAAACCCAGACCCTCGACCTAACGCGGTCGGACCGGGTTGGAGGTACGGGTCCTCACATATTAACTAGTCGGACTGGAACATTGTTGTTGAGGTTTAAAGGTCGTGTTGTTTTTCCAAGACCAAGTGCTAAGGATGGTTATCGATGCGTTCCCGACGTGGTCCCCAAGTTGGGTAGTTTTGCTTGGGTAAGGATGATCTCGCATGGTACTGTTCCCCTATTGGTGCTTAGGGTGATCTTAGTAACATGTTCAAAAGAGAGGTTCATGACGGGAGCCCTTGGGACATCGATAGGGGTATGGGACCCTTGGCATTCCTTAGACTTAGGCGGAGAGACAACACAATTGTTGTTTTCATCCCTTCAGTGTGACGTAGAATAGCGTAGAACCCTACTGAGTTTTGTTGCTCACTCCTACCTGGGCTACATCGGCGATGCAGGTCGATGCAGTCCTTTTCTTTCATGTGATCTTCTGGGCGTTGGCACGCCATTCTCGAGGTGATCGTGGACTTGGAGTTTCGAGGAGCACTTGACGACCCTGGAGTTCTTCTATTGTTAATTTACAGTTTTAATCAATTGATGTATAATTTGATGTATCCAAGAACATAATTGTATGATTATTAATTCAGTTCTATTTGAAAAATATTATAATATTCTTTGATATAGATGTTGAGGAATGTGAGGATGTTGAGATTGTAAATTTGTAAAATCTACAAGTTCCTTGTGCTATAATTATAAAAGGTGATTTTTTCAAAAAAGATTCTATAAACTTGAGGGCCAAATTGTTCAAATTCTTAACAGTTATATATTTGTGCGCCAATTGATGATGTAAACAGGTTTAGGTGGCTCACGCCTCGATCTGGATGGGTTTTCTGGGTTGGGGCGTGACACGCAGTCCCTAGACAGTCGGACTCAAGTCCCACTGAGCATTCCAGGCAGCAAACAAGCTATTTTCTTCAGGAAAAATCCGTTCTTCTGCTGACATGTGGATGATTGATCGGTCATATGGCCGATCGATCGTTTGTCTAAGAATCACAGATCCTTCTCTGTCACAAACTGTCAACTTCATGCTATAGAAATTCCAAAAATTGTAAGAAAACTTCCTAAGAAAAACTGAAAATAAAATAAAATAAAACATTAACTATGCCTAGAGAGGAGTAAAGAGAAATCAACTGCTTTCGTCTCAAGAAATCAGAAAGTCATTCCCGACAACGGTGCCAAAAACTTGATCGTCCGCAAACGTGTCGTTAAATCCTACATACTGTTAGTTTACAAATTTATAAACCCTTATTTCAATATTAAATTCAACGGATATTATAATGATGAAATAATGGTTCGATCCACAAGAAAACTATTGATTCAATTCAACGAAAACAAAACTAACTCTCAATACTCTATTCTAAAGCAACAAAAGGGTTTATTGGGTTTCAGAAATTGATTAATTAAAACTAATTAAGAAAGCAATGTAAAAAGATTAAGATAAATCAATGAGAGAAAATCTAGGGATTACTCAATCCACTTTAGTGTCACTTCCTATATTCTCTAATTATCATCTAATTTTCTTATCTAGACATTATAGATTTACAGCTTCTTAAGCTTACATGAATCACCGAAAGAAGGTGAGTGTTTTCAAAAGGTATACTTTATCTTTGATTAGCATAACTTGTTTTCGGGGTAACCTTAGCACAACCTATCGTCACTAAGAATAAAGTATCTCATCGGTTATTTTAGAAACCACATGAAAACTATCTTATAGATGTCTACTATCAATCACCAAAATCAAGTAGGTTTAAAAATACGCCAATTAACTCTTTTCCCTCAACTCTTTTATCATTAAAATCAAATCTATAAGATTGATACGAGCGGTCTACTCGTAATCCTCTCGTATCGGGTCTCTACTGCTCCAATTGATCAGAATTGGCCTGATCGGACTTGAATTGAGTCCAATTGGCTTAATCTGGTTAGCTGGATCCGATCTGGCTCGAGCTGGTTCAGATCTGGCTGAGCCTGATAGGATAGGGCTTGACTGGGTCAAGTCTGATTGGCTTAAGGAATTGAATCTGGCTCGGATTGAGCTAAGTGGCTTGCCTGAACCGGTTAAGGCTGGCTGAGTTGGTCAAGGGTTGGCTGGGACGATCCGACGGCTGAGAGGTCGCCGGAGTGGATCGCCGGCGTAGGGGCGGCGGCGGCAGTCAGGATCTTGGCAGGGAAGGTCGTAGGACAGTGGGGAAGAGATCCACCGGAGTGGATTTGCCGGTAGCTTCCTGGATCACCGGGATCTGGAGGTCAACGGCGTGGGTTTGGGTTCACCGGTGTCAGGGACGACGGGGAGCTCGGCAAGAGGCTTGGGACGTCGGGAAGATGGTCGGGATCTGGTCTACGGAGGCTGCGAGAGGGTTTTAGGATGGTTTGGAGGTGGGATAGGGATCAGACGTGGTTGATGGCGGTGAGGATGAAGGTTGAGTTGCCGGGGGAACTCACCGGAAACGGTGAAGGGCTACGGGAAAGGGATGGTCGGGGTCGTGGGGCTTATGGGAAGAGGATGGCGGGTTTAGGTGGCGACAGGGGTGGCCGGAGAAGGTACGGGAAGGATGCCGACGGTGAAGCTAGGGTTTGGGCGTGAGGAGAGAGGAGGAAGACGATGTTGAGGTGGCAGGTGACGAAGAGAGAGAGTGGTGATGTGGCGCTGACGTGGAGGAGAGAGAAAGTTGCGGGGAGAGAGAAATACTGGTAGAGGTCGTGCCGGCTGCGGAGAAGATGACCGACGGGGAAGAAGATGAATATTTGGTGGATATCTGGTGGAATCTACATTACCTCTACTCCTATGATATTCTACTCCTATGATATTCTATCAACTATTCTTAATAATTCTCTTCATCATTCCTCATCATTATACAAACTAATGAGGTTCTTTTATAGAGACCTTGACAGAGTCCTAATCCAACTAGAAAACTCCCTTGCTTAATTAGCAAGTAATAAGGCTTTCAAACTCAACTCAACTTCCTAACTCAAATGGACTCTTAATTAACTCCTAACAATCAAATATTAACTTGGACTCAATAAAAGAATAATAATAAATCTTAATCAAATACTCTAGTTTGAACTAGGGAAGACCAAGTCATACTAGGAAAGAGGCTGAACCAGTTTGGTTCCTCTTCTGGGTTTGGGTCCAGTTGGTCGAGTCGGATCGACTCGTATCAAAGATCATGTCCAAAATAAAAATACAAGTTTCAAACTAGAAAAATACAGAGAAGATATCCTAAAGCTTCATGAGATTCTTAAGTATAAGAATCAGCCACTCATCTTGGGGATGGAAGCCATAGATTGGATGAAAAACTTCAAGGATCATAATTGCATCTCCATCGTCTTCAGAAACTCTAATCTATGCGGGGCTCTAATTCCCTCTATGGGGGCCTCTAATTTTTGGCCAGAAAGCCACCTTTTATAGGGAGAAACTCGGCCCAAGTAGTATCACTTCAAGTAGGACTCTATCTCTGATGTTTCTGAAATTAGGTTTTCGCCCGACCGATCGATCTCCCATATGACCGATTGATCGGCAGTATTCACCGATCAATCGTCCAGAATGGTTTTTTCAACCAACTTCGTCTTGATAATTCTGAAACTTCTGTATGGGATTTGGTGAAGCTTCAAACATGAAACTTGTTCATCTCAATGTCTTCTAATAGTCCTCCAAATTTCGAGAATTTAGGGATTTTCTGGAAATTACGGTGAATTCTTTCTAAACTAACAGCGGAGTAGCGTATTTTCAGCATATTAACCTTTTCTGTATTTTCCATTTTGAATCTTCATTAAACCTGAAATCAACTAATAAACTATTAAATACAAACACTCTCGGGCTAACAAAGATAAATTAAGGGGTCAAATTATGAATATTTCATGACTTATTAGCTACTAGCAACTTATCCGCCTAAGGCGTGTCGTGGTAGCTAAAGAACTGCTCCTCCGAGAAGATCCAGCCTATAGGATCCTCGCCCGACGTCCGGGGAAAGTCCAAACGAACGAACCGTTCTTGCATGCCATTATGCTAGCCATGAGGTTGGTGGGGGCCTGAACTGCCATGGCCCGATCCTTCCAGAGAGACAAGCTGCTTCTCTTTGTCGTGTAGAAGAGCCAAAACGTGATCGGAGAGGGCTGCCACGTCATCTCGGACAACATCCAACGAGTCGAGTCGAGTCGGACCTTAATGAACTCGTAGTACTCTGTCTGTCGTCGGAGAGCTTGTTGGATGCCGTGAATGTGAGGACCTGTCCCTCTACTCCTGTGGCTCGTCGTGGACAGCAAGGGCAATTTGGTAAATTACGCCTTGTCGGTTTGTTTCACACCCGCGTGTGCACACACTGACCATGTTTGTGATAATGTTTGGCTAGAATGGTTAGTGAGACCCGGGATCGAAAGATCCGGGCTTGGGCTTAAGTTCTAGCCCAAGTCTAGCTTTCTGCACCTAAAGGATCGATCCTTCCTTGCTAGAAGATCGATTTTTTGGTGCCAGAAAGTCAAGTGCGATCGTCATGAAGGATCGATCTTTCCCTAGGGAAAGATCGATCATTCATAAGTCGGTTCGTTTGCCTATAAAGCAGACGAGATCTTCTTCCTTGAATCCTTTTGAAATCCGGAGATCTGGAGCTCAGATCTGGCGATTTTTGAAGGTGCTTGAAGACGATCCAAGGCCTAGCAGCTGGGATTGAAGCTAATATTGCTTAGGTAGGGATCCTACCTACAATCTTCGGGTTTTTGGAAGTTTTTTCGGTTTGATTATGTTCTTTTGCTTAGATCTGTTAATATACATGTTTGTTTGCTGTGATTCCACCGGTTTTAGACTCGTGGTCCATCGTACTACCAGATCCAAGGTTTTGTGGGATTTGGTAGAGTTTTTCGTCGATATTTCTCGCCGGATGTACGCCGGAGAACCTATCCGGATCGAGCCTTCTAGAGGAAGGATCAATCCCTCTAGGTTGGTCATGCTGCGCCCGATGAAGGATCGATCCTCTGCTTGGAGATGATCGATCCTGGGTCTTGGGTAGCATGGTTACCCTGCGTCGCGAGAAGGATCGATCTTCCTGGGAGGAAGGATCGATCTTTCTTGGTGCGACAAGAAGGGTACCCTCTGTCTTGAGAAAGATCGATCTTCCTGGGAGGAAGGATCGATCTTCTTTAGCTCGACAGTGAGGGAAGGCTCTCTGTTACTTGAAAGATCGATCTTTTCTTAGGTAAAGATCGATCCTTTAGTAGCAGAGAGGATTTTTCATGGCTTTTGCCCGCGGGGCTTGGTATGTCGGTTATCCCTTACCACTTTATACCTTGTACATATGTTTAAGCATGTTAGCCCTATAATAGGGGCAGTGGTGAACCGGGGGAGTGATGACTCCCGGGATGTTTAGAATAAACGGGCGGGTAGCCCTACAGCTTTCCCTAACCTTGCAAGCCGGAGTGCGCCGAGGGCTTTACCTGTGATATCTGTGAGCTGTTGTTTGCGGGGCTGCTTCCCGATGCAGGTGCTGTGGTGGATTGTTGACAGTTGGTGATGGTTGATAAGAATACATAATGTTATATTTTTATCCCTTAATACTTAGTCTCCTGTGTTTATTTAGTTCCTAAATACACTCATTATTCTTATATTTTGATTTAGGATGCAATTGAAGCCCTTAAGTCGAAAAGAAGCTAAAAAGAGTGCATGGATCAACTTTAAAGATTTATCTGTACCTGCTCATGAAGAACCAGAGGATGTTCCATACATGGTTGGAAAGCTCTTGAAGTCTAGATACTGGAGAATTTTACGGTTCGTGATTCCGAGTTTCCTAGAGGAAGTTACGGCAATTTCAGTACCGACGCGCAGTCTGAATGGCAGAAAGGAAAATAAGCTGGAAGTTCGAGCGATCCGCCGATCGATCGGACCACGCAAAAACGTGACAGAACATGTGTTTTTCAGCCACAACACATCCGATCGATCCCTCCATCTCTCTTATGGGGTCCGATCGATCCGACACTAATGGTTCGATCGATCGGACTCGGAAAAAGTCAAAAACAGCGGATTTTTACTCAACCGATCGATCCAACACTCATAATTCGATCGATCGGACTTGCGAATTAAAAGGTGACAGAACTTATGCTTTTTAGAGGAACAGAGTTCGATCGATCCATCCATCGATCGAACTCGGGAAGAGCCAGAGACGAAGGATTTTTACGAAATCGATCGATCCAACTCCTTTAGTCCGATTGATCGGGCTCGGGCGTGAATAGAAGTTGAAGATTTTAATGAGTCCGATCGATCCAGCATCCAAGGTCCGATCGATCGGACTTTCCCAGTAAAGGAAATCAACGGTTGTGATCTAATCCGAGGGTGGATACACTTGGGGCTATAAATAGGACTCTTTCTAGGGTTTGACGGGGGGGATTCTTGGGCACTTTTGGCTGCTCTTTATCCTCCTTTATATTTTTTCTAGGTTTTATTTTCTTTATTAGAATCTTTTGAGGATTGTTCTCGATGGCCCTGCGTGGCTAAATCTTGATCCTTGGTCGAGGAGACTGAAACCTCGGAATCAATGAAACTGTGAGATCTAATTTATTTTTATTGTTCAGTTTATAGATGAGTATTGAATATTTTTCTGTATTTATCCTCATGATTGTCTTGTTTAATTGCTAGGAGCGCTACTAGTTTATTATTCATTGCGATCTACTGTTAGGTTGGATATCAAATCCGGAATTGTTTGATCCCTCTAATCTACGAAGCAACTAGGATCTAATAATTTACTGCTAATCAGATCTTGTTAGATCTTAGGAAGAATATTCAACTGGATTAAATGCAACCGCTTGTGCTTGTGTTGTTTAGCTTCATCGATCTCCCTATTCTTAACGCTGCTACTAGATTAAATCTACATCGCTTGTCTTAGGTTGTTTAGTAGTTAGAGTTGATTAGATCGCTTGTTTCTAATTAACTATGATTGAGGAGAGATTCGGATTTCATTCGGACGGTGAATATTCATGGTATGAATTGATTGATACTTGCATCTATGATCAGTTGTTGGATTCCGATGGTGGATGTTGACTCAGACCAAGGTTTGTTCTCTTGATTTAACTCGTTTCTTCGTTTTAGATTATTTATTTATTGTTTTCCTCATGTTTAAAAACCCCCCTATCTTTGTTCACTTAGCACAAAACTAGGCTAAACACTCTTCGTGGGATCGACTCGTATTCGCACTACTACATTTATTTTGAAGAGTATTGGATTTATTTTTGAGTGCCTGTGACAGCACATCAAATTTTGGCGCCGTTGCCGGGGAGTGATTCTAGTTGATTTTTGTGCTTATAGTGATCTTTATTTTCATCAAAAAATAAATAAATAAAAAATAAATAAAAAATAAAAAAATTATATAGTTTCTATGGTTTGAATGTATGGACCCGAATTATAATATGCCACCGGGTGACATATGGAATGATGATTTTTCTTTTGGTTATGAAACCGTTTACAATAATGACATATATGGTTTCTCAAACCCGGCCTATGATTCATATTCATATTCTTATAATTCGGATTTTAGAGATCATACCGACCCTAGTTGGCAGTATCATGGTTTCCCAAACCCGGCCTATGATTCATATTCATATTCTTATAACTCGGATTTTAGAGGTCATACCTACCCTAGTCGGCAGTTTCAAGCACAAATGCAAGAGATTCTGAAGGTAATGGAAGAAAATACTAATTCCGTAAGAGAAAATACTAATTCCTTAAGAGAAACGCGTATTTTTTGGGAGGAAAGATTTTCTAGGGAACGTGACAAAACTGAGAACCTCTTCATTGCTCAGTCACAAATGCAACAAGAGCCACTAATAATTGACCAAGTTAATGTGAGTCACTCTTTTGATAAAGAAGTTGATAGATATGATTCTATACCTCATGCTTGTAATGATAATACTTGTGATGCCTCTGTTTCTGATGATAATGATATATGTCATAATACTTGTGATTATTTGTCGGTTCATGAAATTAATGATGATATTTCACTGACTGCTGAGGTTGGAGATGCTTCGGGGGAGGTTCTACAGAAGGCAGATGAAGAAGTTGTCCAACCATGTTCAGTCGACCGCGAGAAAGATTCGGTCGACCGCCGAGAATACCAGGAGCATTTATTCGATGACCCTCCTCCGACTGAAGTTGAAAGCATTCCTGTTACGCCGCGAGGTATATTTCCTGTGACTATCTCATCTTCATTAGTGGTTAAAAAGGAGATGACCTTAGTAGATATTTTCATATCTCAACGGATTTATTTTCGATCATGTAATCTTGACATCTTTGACAATCCAAACGACAACATTATTAATAGTTCAATGGATGATTCGATTATAGTTGAGCAGAATGTTGACTCCTTTCTTCCTGATCACCATGATGACATGCATTTTTGTTTGAGAGATCTAGCAATGTTGTTTACTGGTGTTAGTATGGAAAAGCTAATTCTCATTTTTGAAAAATACCACTTGGATTCATATGCTAAATTAACCTTGGTGGCACTATTGAGGTTTAATATCCATATTATGGCATCCATTGATTTTGCATACCAACTTGCTAGAGAACGGCCACCAAGGGCACGATTAAAACTTTTTCTATTGTATATAGTAGTTTAGTTTGCTTTATTTACTTTCTTGTGTGCTTGAGAGTGCTTGAATTATTTTTAGGTTGTGTGTTTGCATGCTTGCTTTTGTTTTGCTTTGCTTTGCTTTTCCTTTGTAGGTGATTGAGTACCCCCTGTGATACATGAAGAAGTCACCCAGACATGCAGTGAACCATTCCTGTGCAACTCATAAACAAAAGCGCTGCTTGGAAGGCAACCCAAGGGGAGTTCGTTCCTTTCTCTTTTTAGTCATTTTTGCTTTTCTCTGCATTCCACCTTACATTGGGGACAATGTCAGTTTCAAGTGTGGGGGAGGAGATCTAGGTTGCATTTGCCATGAGCGAGAACTAGTTAAGCTTGACATATTCATAACATGATTGAATGAGTAATTTTGCGACTTAGAATTAATTAGTTGAGTTATTTTCCTTGAGATGGTAGTGACTAAATTAGTAGATAAAAGCTGGTGAGATTTTGAGCCTTTAGACTGACACATTCATATCAGTCTCACTATTTTCTTTCATGAGAGGTATTCTTCCATGGAATTGTTTCTCTAGAACTTGCTTTGATTCTATTCGAGGTCACATTGACACATGCAGACATGAACATGATTAAGGCCATCTTTGTTTTAAGCTACATAAGCCAAATAGCCTACCTTGCAATTAATTTTTCCTTTTGCTAAACACCTTTGAGCTTTATTGACTTCATTGTTAACCCACATTACAAGCCTTAAATCCGAAAAATATTGCTGATACCCAAGCCATAAAACTAGTGGAGCATTGATCATCATTATGACATGTATGGGTGCGAAAGTTCAAGTGTGGGGGTGTTTGGATTTGTGGTATGGCTATATTTGAAAAAAAAAAAAAAAAAAGAAAGAAGAAAGTGAAGGAGGAAATTGTTTCTCATGTTATAAAATGTGTTTATGAATCCTCATAATACTCTAAGAAAGGGGTATGTTTATGTATGATCTCTACAAAGGTGGAAGTTTTTGCAAAAGATTGTTCACTATTTCAGTTAAAAAGTATTCCTTTGAACAATCTCTTTGCCAATGTGGTAATGTTACATTGTTTGAGTACTTTTAAGTCAAGTTGAAGAAAGTGGTTGAATGGAGTGATTGGTTGTACATGTCTTATTGATGCATTTTTGCTCCATTAGTTCCATTGGCTTTTGAGCTACATTCCCAAATATTTCCCACCTTAATCCTGGACCCCATTACAACCTTTTGAAGTCCTTATGATTCGTGTGATGCATGTGATTCTAGTGGTGGAGAATGAGAAGATATGCAAGCCTATGGTAGATCATTTTCATTGGAATGAATTTGAGTGAAATGCATACCCTTCAAACACATGAGAGTTGAGTGTTTATTTCCGTGAGGGTCTACTTGTTTAGTATGCTCCATATTCAAGTGAATGCTTATTGATTGATTTTTAAGTTGTCTAAAAATGTTTGTTCATGATATGTTATGAGTGGTGAAGAGTTTGATTGTTCTTTGTTGATGGCGTTGCAACCTTGATATCTTGAGTAGAGTGAATTTTAGTTTTGCCCGAGGACGAGCAAAAGCTAAGTGTGGGGGAATTTGATGAGAATACATAATGTTATATTTTTATCCCTTAATACTTAGTCTCCTGTGTTTATTTAGTTCCTAAATACACTCATTATTCTTATATTTTGATTTAGGATGCAATTGAAGCCCTTAAGTCGAAAAGAAGCTAAAAAGAGTGCATGGATCAACTTTAAAGATTTATCTGTACCTGCTCATGAAGAACCAGAGGATGTACCATATATGGTTGGAAAGCTCTTGAAGTCTAGATTCTGGAGAATTTTACGGTTTGTGATTCCGAGTTTCCTAGAGGAAGTTACGGCAATTTCAGTACCGACGCGCAGTCTGAATGGCAGAAAGGAAAATAAGCTGGAAGTCCGAGCGATCCGCCGATCGATCGGACCACGCAAAAACGTAACAGAACATGTGTTTTTCAGCCACAACGCATCCGATCGATCGCTCCATCGCTCTTATGGGGTCCGATCGATCCGACACTAATGGTCCGATCGATAGAACTCGGAAAAAGTCAAAAACAGCGGATTTTTACTCAACCGATCGATCCAACACTCATAATTCGATCGATCGGACTTGGGAATTAAAAGGTGACAGAACGTATGCTTTTTAGAGGAACACAGTTCGATCGATCCATCCATCGATCTAACTCGGGAAGAGCCAGAGACGAAGGATTTTTACGAAATCGATCGATCCGACTCCTTTAGTCTGATCGATCGGGCTCGGGCGTGAATAGAAGTTGAAAATTTTAATGAGTCCGATCGATCCAGCATCCAAGGTCCGATCGATCGGACTTTCCCAGTAAAGGAAATCAACGGTTGTGATCTAATCCGAGGGTGGATACACTTGGGGCTATAAATAGGACTCTTTCTAGGGTTTGACGGGGGGGATTCTTGGACACTTTTGGCTGCTCTTTCTCCTCCTTTATATTTTTTCTAGGTTTTATTTTCTTTATTAGAATCTTTTGAGGATTGTTCTCGATGGCCCTGCGTGGCTAAATCTTGATCCTTGGTCGAGGAGACTGAAACCTCGGAATCAATGAAACTGTGAGATCTAATTTATTTTTATTGTTCAGTTTATAGATGAGTATTGAATATTCTTCTGTGTTTATCCTCATGATTGTCTTGTTTAATTGCTAGGAGCGGTACTAGTTTATTATTCATTGCGATCTACTGCTAGGTTGGATATCAAATCCGGAATTGTTTGATCCCTCTAATCTGCGAAGCAACTAGGATCTAATAATTTACTGCTGATCAGATCTTGTTAGATCTTAGGAAGAATATTCAACTAAATTAAATGCAACCGCTTGTGCTTGTGTTGTTTAGCTTCATCGATCTCCCTATTCTTAACGCTGCTACTAGATTAAATCTACAGCGCTTGTCTTAGGTTGTTTAGTAGTTAGGGTTGATTAGATCGCTTGTTTCTAATTAACTATGATTGAGGAGAGATTCGGATTTCATTCGGACGGTGAATATTCATGGTATGAATTGATTGATACTTGCATCTATGATCAGTTGTTGGATTCCGATGGTGGATGTTGACTCAGACCAAGGTTTGTTCTCTTGATTTAACTCGTTTCTTCGTTTTAGATTATTTCTTTATTGTTTTCCTCATGTTTAAAAACCCCCCTATCTTTGTTCACTTAGCACAAAACTAGGCTAAACACTCTTCGTGGGATCGACTCGTACTCGCACTACTACATTTATTTTGAAGAGTATTGGATTTATTTTTAAGTGCCTGCGACAGCACATCAGTGGTACCACTGCAGCAGCTCCAAGACCTTATTTACCTGTTCACCATCCCGGGCCGGCAGGGTGCCATGTCCAGACCTTGTCTGATATACATCACATACTGTTGCATGCTTATCTGTATTTTCCTGAGCATGATCATAGCATGCATTGCTTGCGCATTAGTTGCATCAGTGTAGGGTGCTGGCGATGGGCTGATCGTCGATCCGGGGCTTTCGGGTAGTCCGGATCTAGCTCTAGGACCGTTGCGGGTAGCTTGGTCCAGGACTCGATTTGTAGTATTCAGTCGATTTTCGATGATAGGGTTAGATGACCTGAATACATGTTGTTTGATGTTTAGAGGTCGTGTCGGCCTCGAACCGAGTTCTGAGGTGTAGCTGAAGTCCGGCAATCTTTGATATTCTGAGTAGGGGGTGTGCCCACTCAGCAGTGCCTTGTCCCGCCAGTAGTGTTCACGGTCATGCTGTGAGTCCGCAGTGCTGGGAGCCTGCGTTCTGGGACGTCTGGTGGGGTTATGGGACCTCTGTATACATCCAGGCTTTGCTTGGGGGCGACACTGTTGTGTTCCCTCCCTTGTGAGTGTCGTAGTGTAGTGTCCCTGCTGAGTTTAGTGCTCACTCCTATCCGGGCTGGGTTTTGCAGGTGCTGGCGCTAGCTCTTCTTTGGTCGCCCCTACCGAGCCGGTGTTTGGTTATGTGGCGGCGTCTGGCGGTGCTTGAGGAGCGGCGATCTCAGTTTTTACCCTTTTGTTATAGATAGCCTCCTACGGGAGTGTTAAATGTATAATTTCCCAGTTTTGAGGATTTATATTATATTCCAGTTCAGTCTTTGAGGTTTGTGAATGATTGTATAATACAGGATGATTATGAATTGCTAGGGAGACCACTACGATTAGAGGGAAACCTCGCCGAAATTTCCGCAGTAGGCTAGGTTCCGGTTCGCGTCGCCCGACCCGGTTGGGCCTACGCGGGTCGGGGCGCGACAACTTGGTATCAGAACATAGGCTGTAGATCCCAGGGAGTAGGATGAGGTTTCGGTTGAGATTGACCGTGGAATGGGTTAGTTCTTTGTCTAGAACATCCGTGCATGCTCTCCTTGTGTTATGTATGTTTTTCGCTTTATGTTGTGCTGTTTTGTCTTGGGTTTCGAACGAGTGGACGCTCATTTGTTGTTGGTGATTGCGCAGATATCGGAAGCTCGAGGCCGACCTTCGGTTGTTGGTCGGGGTGGAGCACGACTTGGTCGATCCGCCCAACCAGACAGGGTAGCACCTGTCAGGGAGGTCAGAGCTAGATGGACTGAGCCATCACCAGCGACTGTTTCGGTCGCACTGGAGGAGGCCCTTCTCGCCGAGGAGGGGGTTCTCGCTCCGGTCGACACGCGGACCGCTGCGGTGGTCTTGCTGGAGTTTCAGCAGTATGCCACCTGGTTCACGCACTTGGTCCGTTTCGCGGGGGCACTAGCAGCAGATCCAGTGGCCAGTGCACGTCAGTTCGAGTGTGGGCTTCGATTAGAGATCAGGCAATGGACTAGTTCTTACCGCTTCCAGGCGTACTCAGCAGTTCTAGACTACGCCTTGGCAGTAGAGGCGCAGTTGCGACACGAGAGATGCCAGGCAGTTCCACCGCCATTCTCTACCAGCACACCGCAGAGACCCCAGTTCAGAGGGGGATTCGGTAGAGGGCACCAGCAGCGGCGTCAGCGTCGTTTCCAACAGCACCCGCAGCGCCTACAGCAGTTCCAGCTACAGTTGCCGAGTCCGGCAGGCTAGTTTCTCCTGACGGCCGAGCCGTCTAGGCAGGGTCCGTCAGGGGGAGGCCAGGGTCAGCAGCCTGGTGGCGCGTCAGCCACTTGTTTCCAGTGCGGGCAGCCGAAACACTATCGTAGAGACTGTCCCATGCGAGGAGCACGGGGCGCTTTGCCGCAAGGCAGTAGAGGCGGGGGTCCGGTGCCTGGCAGAGGAGCGATGGTGGGCGCGGGTCAGGGGCTGGACCGAGCCGCTCCAGGGGTGGAGGCGGCCAGCGAGGGCAGGTGTTTGCCCTCCCAGTTCGCGAGCAGCAAGACACCGTTCAGCTTTATCAGCCGCCACCGCAGTACCAGCAGCCGTTAAAGTACCAGCATCAGCAGCAGTACCGGCAGGCCACGGCAAAGCCATCCGTCCTCTGAGGTATCTTTCAGCTTTCTAGTTCGTTAATAGATGTGCTGATAGATTCAAGGGCGTCTCACTCCTACATTGCTAGCATGTGTGTGGCATCTCTAGGGTTAGAGACGAGTCGGCTAGAGGTGGCACAGTCTATAGACTCACCGATCGGCGGGGCAGTCAGGGTAGACCGGGTCTGCCGATCATGTTCATTGGAGGTTGGAGGCCTCCGGGTCTGTCTAGACCTGCGGGTACTAGACATGACCGGCTTTGACGTGATACTCGGTATGGACTGGTTGGCAGCCTACCGGGCTGTCATCGACTGTGGTCGCCGGAGGGTGGTCGCTAAGACACCCGACGGGACACGGTTTATGTTGTTGGGGGATAGGTTCTCCGCCGATTCCTTTGCTTGTGGTGTGGGGAGGCATGGCAGCGAGCTCTCAGCCTTGTTGGCCAGCCTATTCCTGTCCGGTTCTGAGGGAGTGTGCAGAGCAGTTTTCCCAGGATCGTGTGCGACTACACCGACGTGTTTCCCGAGGTGTTGCCAGGGCTTCCACCACCCAGAGAGGTTGATTTTAAGATCGACCTAGTACCAGGTACCGCACCGATCTCTCTCCCAGCTTTCAGGATGGCACCAGCAGAGCAGAGTGAGTTGGGGACCCAGCTAGACGAGCTTACCAGTAGAGGTTTCATCCGTCCCAGCATGTCTCCCTGGGGGGGGCGCCAGTGTTGTTCGCAAAGAAGAAGGATGGTACCCTTCGACTTTGCATAGACTACAGGCGGCTCAATAAGGTGACAGTGAAGAACAGGTACCCGATGCTGAGGATCGACGACTTGTTTGACCAGCTGTGAGGATCTTCAGTGTTCTCGAAGATCGATCTCCGCACCAGCTACCACCATTTGAGGGTTCGGGATTGCGACATCCCGAAGACGACTTTTCGGACTCGATACGGCTTGTACGAGTTCGTGGTGATGCCGTTTGGGCTGACGAACGCACCAGCAGCGTTCATGGATCTCATGTAGAGGATCTTCCGGCCTTTCCTAGACGAGTTCATGGTAGTGTTCGTCGACGACATTCTTATCTACTCCCGGTCAGAGGCGGAGCACGAGCGACACTTGGCGACAGTGTTGCAGTTACTTCGGGAGCATCGGCTTTATGCCAAGGCTTCCAAGTGCGAGTTTTGGCTTGCACAGGTGGGGTTCCTTGGACACGTGGTGTTGGTAGCAGGGATCTCAGTCGACCCCGCCAAGGTCGAGGCAGTGGTACAGTGGCAGAGACCGAGGACAGTGTTCGAGGTTCGCAGTTTCCTGGGCTTGGCGGGGTACTACAGGCGATTCGTGCGGGACTTCTCCAAAGTCGCCGGACCGTTGACCAAACTAACACAGAAGGCCGTCCTGTTCGTATGGGATGATGCTAGTGAGCGAGCCTTCGTAGAGCTGAGGACTAGGTTGACCATTGCACCGGTGCTGATCGTCCCCGAGCGAGACGTTGGTTACAGTGTCTACTGCGACGCCAGCGGTGAGGGTTTGGGGTGTGTCCTCATGTAGGAGGGCCACGCAGTTTCCTATGGTTCTCACCAGCTGAAGAACCACGAGAGGAACTACCCGACCTATGACTTGGAGCTAGCAGCAGTGGTCTTCGCCCTGAAGACCTGGCGGCACTACCTCTATGGCGAGAAGTTTTCTGTCTTCTCGGATCATAAGAGCTTGAGGCACGTTTTCACCCAACGTGACCTCAACCTGAGGCAGCGACGCTGGATGGAGCTACTGGAGGACTACAACTTTGAGTTGCATTACCATCCTGGTAAGGCAAACGTCGTAGCAGACGCGCTGAGCAGACAAGTGAGAGACAACAGAGCAGCAGTTGCAGGGTTGTCAGCGCGGCAGTGGCAGGCTCTAGAGACGGCGGGACAGTTAGGGCTCGAGTTTGAGGATCGGGGATCCAGCAGCTTCCTCTACGCAGTGCAGAGTATGCCAGCAGTTCTAGCCAGAGTGTTAGAGGCACAGCACAGTGACCCAGAGCTCGAGGAGTTACGCACAGCAGCGAGCACAAAGGGCGCAGACGGAGACTGGACAGTATCGCCAGACGGAGAGCTACGGTTCCGAGGCAGAGTAGCAGTTCCTGCAGATCCGATTCTTCGAGACGACGTCCTACGAGAATTCCACCACTCTCACTTTGTAGTTCACCCCGGCGGCACCAAGATGTACCAGGATCTTCGGCGACAGTTCTGGTGGCGCGGGATGAAGAGGGCAGTGACGGAGTTCGTATCGCACTGCCTTACCTGTCAGAAGGTCAAGGCAGAGCACCAGCGGACTCCGGGGTTACTTCAGCCGCTTCCATTAGCTGAGTGGAAGTGGGAGCACATCACGATGGACTTCGTGGACGGGCTACCGAGATCTCCTAGGGGGAATGACGAGATTTGGGTCATCGTTGATCGATTGGCCAAATCGGCGCACTTCCTGCCTATGTGGACAACAGACTCGACGGACAGGTTGGACAGTTTGTACGTCAGAGAGGTAGTCAGACTACACGGGGTTCTAGTTTCTATCATGTCAGACCGTGACCCCATGTTCACTAGCAGGTTTTGGCGAGGCTTCCAGGAGGCAGTTGGCACACTCCTTACCTTCAGTACGGCGTTTCATCCGCAGACAGACGGGCAGTCAGAGCGGACGATCCCGATCTTGGAGGACATGCTGAGAGCATGTGTCCTTGACGCAGGAGGCAGCTGGGAGGAGCACGTTCCCTTAGTGGAGTTCGCCTACAACAACAGCTACCAGTCCAGCCTTGGAGTAGCACCTTTCGAGGCGTTGTACGATAGGCCGTGTCGTTCCCCAGTGTGCTGGACAGAGGTTGGAGAGGCTTCACTCACCGGTCCAGACATCGTCAGGAGGTCGTCAGAGAGGTTAGTGCAGATCAGGCAGAGGCTTCTGACGGCTCAGAGCCGGAAGAAGAGCTATGCAGATCAGAGGCGATGACCGCTTGAGTTCACAGTTGGCGACAGTGTATTTCTGCGAGCAGCACCGTACAGAGGGTCTGTCAGATTTGGCAGCTGGGGCAAGTTGGCTCCGAGGTTCGTCGAACCATTTGAGATCCTAGAGAGGGTCGGCGAAGCCTACCGCTTGGACCTTCCTCAACACATGTCAATTGTGCACCCGACTTTTCATGTATCGATGTTGAGGAAGTACCACCCCGACCCATCGCATGTCATCAGAGTGGATGACATCGAGCTTGAGTCAGATGCGACGTTCGTTGAGCAGCCTGTTCGAGTACTTGACTGGAGGGATCAGGTCTTGCGGGGCAAGACGATTCCCTTGGTCAAGGTACTGTGGAGGCACAAAGGCGTCGAGGAGATGACCTCGGAGCGCGAGGCGCGCATGCGGCAGGAGTATCTGCGCTTGTTTCCTTCTCGAGGTAACTTTTGTCATGTCTTCTACTGTAGCTGTTTCTTTTGTTTCTGAGCCCTAACTTTATCGAATCTCGGAACGAGATTTCCTTTAAGGGTATTAGGATGTGAGGACCCGTCCCTCTACTCTCGTGGCTCGTCGTGGACCGCAAGGGCAATTTTGTAAATTGCGCCTTGTCGGCTTGTTTCACACCCACGTGTGCACACACTGAACATGTTTGTGATAATGTTTGGCTAGAATGGTTATTGGGACCCGAGATCGAAAGATCCGGGCTTGGGGTTAAGTTCTAGCCCAAGTCTAGCTTTCTGCATCTAAAGGATCGATCCTTCCTTGCTAGAAGATCGATCTTTTGGTGCCAGAAAGTCAAGTGTGATCATCATGAAGGATCGATCTATCCCTAAACCCTAGGGAAAGATCGATCATTCATAAGTCGGTTTGTTTGCCTATAAAGCAGACGAGATCTTCTTCCTTGAATCCTTTTGAAATCCGGAGATCTGGAGCTCAGATCTGGCGATTTTTGAAGGTGTTTGAGGACGATCCAAGTCCTAGCAGCTAGGATTGAAGCTGCAATTGCTTAGGTAGGGATCCTACCTATAATCTTCGGGTTTTTGGAAGTTTTTCCAGTTTGATTATGTTCTTTTGCTTAGATCTGTTAATAAACATGTTTGTTTGCTGTGATTCCATCGGTTTTGGACTCGTGGTCCATCGTACTACCAGATTCCAAAGTTTTGTGGGATTTGGTAGAGTTTTCCGTCGGTATTTCTCGCCGGATGTACGCCGGAGAACCCATCAGGATCGATCCTTCTAGAGGAAGGATCGATCCCTCTGGGTTGGTCATGCTGCGCCCGATGAAGGATCCATCCTTTGCTTGGAGATGATCGATCCTGGGTCTTGGGTAGCATGGTCACCCTGCGTCGCGAGGAGGATCAATCTTCCTGGGAAGAAGGATCGATCTTCTTTAGCTCAACAGTGAAGGAAGGCTCTCTGTTACTTGAAAGATTGATCTTTTCTTAGGTAAAGATCGATCCTTTAGTAGCAGAGAGGATTTTTCATGGCTTTTGCCCGCGGCGCTTGGTATGTCGGTTTTCCCTTACCGCTTTATACCTTGTACATATGTTTAAGCATGTTAGCCCTATAATAGGGGCAGTGGTGAACCGAGGGAGTGATGACTCCCGGGATATTTAGAATAAACGGGCGGGTGGCCCTACAGCTTTCCCTAGCCTTGCATGTCGGCGTTCGCCGAGGGCTTTACCTATGATATCTGTGAGCTGTTGTTTGCGGGGCTGCTTTTCGATGCAGGTGCTGTGGTGGACTGCTGACAGTTGGTGGTGGTACCACTGTAGCAGCTCCTAGACCTTATTTACATGTTCACCACCCCGGGCCGGCAGGGTGCCGTGCCCAGACCTTGTCTGATGTACATCACATACTGTTGCATGCTGATGATGATGCATAATGTTATATTTTTATTCCTTAATACTTAGTCTCCTGTACTTATTTGGTACTTAAATACACTCATTATTCTTATATTATGATTTAGGATGCAATTGAAGTCCTTAAGTCGAAAAGAAGCTGAAAAGAGTATTTGGATCAACTTTAAAGATTAATCTGCACCTGCTTATGAAGAACCAAATGATGTGTCACATATGCATGGAAAGTTCTTGAAGTCTAGATTCTGGGGAATTTTACGGTTCGTGATTTGGAGCTTCCTAGAGAAAGTTACAAAGCTTTTACTACAACCATCGCAGGGCAGAACAGAAGAAGAATATGCAGAGAAAAAGAAGATCGATCCTCTTTCCAAAAGAGATCAATCCCTTATGCACCCAGAGATGAAGAGACCCACGGTCGACCGTCAGATCGACCGCCACATCGACCGTCAACCTCTGTCAAAAATATACGCTCTCAGGGTCGATGCAAGGATCGACCGTGAGGATGAAGTTGAAATCCGGAATAAAGGGATCGATCCCCTTTGAAAAGGGATCGATCCGAACCTGGAAGCGTGAGTCATCCGTGGAAAGAAGATCGATCCCTTTTCAAAGGAGATCGATCTTTGTCGAGCAAAATCTAAATCCTGAGTTCACGGAAGAAAGAAGATCGATCTCTTTTCGAAGGGGGATCGATCTCTTTTGGTTCTGCGGGAAAGATCAAGGGTTGAGATCTAATCCGAGTTAGGGTTTCATAATAGCCTATAAATAGACTTCTTTGGGAGATTATTGGGGGGATTCCTGGATGTTTTTGGCTGCTCTTTTCTATCTCTTTTATATTTCTAGGGTTTTTCTTTCTTTTTTAAAGGATTGGATTGTTCTTGATGGCCTTGCGGGGCTAAACCTTAATTCTTGGTCGAGGAGACTGAAACCTCGGAATCAATGAAACTGTGAGATCTAATCTATTTTTATTGTTCAGTTTATACATGAGTATTGAATGTTCTTCTGAGATTAAATCTTCATGATTGTCTTGTCTAATTGCTAGGAGGCGTACTAGTTTATTATTCATTACAATCTACAGCTAGATTTGATATCAAATCCATAATTGTTTGATCCCTCTAATCTGCGAAGCAACTAGGATCTATTGATTTACTGCGTTTCAGAGATTAATAGATCTTAGGGAGAATATTCGACTAGATTAAATTCAACCGCTTGTGCTTGTGTTGTTTAGCTTCATCGATCTCCTTACTCTTAAGGCTGCTACTAGATTATATCTACAGCGCTTGTCTTAGGTTGTCTAGTAATTAGGGTTGATTAGATCGCTTGTTTCTAATTAACTATGATTGAGGAGAGAGTCGAATTTAATTCGAACCGTGAATATTCATGGTATGAATTGGTATATACTTGCATCGATGATCAGTTGTTGGATTCCGATGATGGATGTTGACTCAGACCAAGGTTTGTTCTCTTGATTTAATTCAACTCTTCGCTTTAGATTATTTCTTTATTGTTTCCTCACGTTTAAAACCCCCCATCTTTGTTCACTAAGCACAAAACTAGGCTAAACACTTTTCGTGGGATCGACTCGTACTCGCATTACTACATTTATCTTAAAGAGTATTAGTTTTATTTTTGAGTGCCTGCGACAACACATCAAATTTTGGCGCCGTTGTCGGGGAGTGATTCTTGTTGATTTTTGTGCTATTTGTGATCTTTATTTTCATAGTAATTAATAAAAAAAGTGTTTAGTCAAATTTTCTGGATTTGTTTTTCTCGATTTACCGAAATCTTCTTGATTGTGTATGAGTATAGCTCGATCTTTTAACCAAGGTGATTTACAGTACGATCCAGAGATAGAAAGAACTTTACGCATGTTAAGGAGAGAAGCTCGGAGAAACTCCGAGGAGAACGATTCGGATCGTGATTCTCCATTTGATAGTGATTCAGAATTAGAAGAGGAAGAAATCATGGCAGGAAATCGGACTTTGAAAGAACTTGCCGCCCCAGATTTTAATCAACAACCCTTATGCATTACATTCCCTACTTTGGATGTTGCTACTACTTTTGAATTGAAATCTGGACTAATACATCTCTTACCCACTTTTCATGGACTTTCAGGTGAGGATCCTCACAAGCATTTAAAGGAGCTTCATGTTCTGTGCACAAGTATGAAACCCATGGGGGTGACTGAAGATCAGATCAAATTGAGAGCCTTCCCGTTTTCTTTGAAGGATTCGGCTAAAGATTGGCTTTATTATTTACCATCTGGGAGTATTACTACATGGAATGAGATGAAGAGGTTGTTTTTGGAGAAATATTTCCCAGCTTCAAGGGCGGCCAATATTCGGAAAGAGATCTGTGGTGTAAGTCAACATAATGGAGAATCTCTACACGAGTATTGGGAACGGTTCAAGAAACTTTGTGCAAGCTGTCCCCATCATCAAATTAGTTAGCAATTACTTATCCAATATTTTTATGAGGGCTTACTAACCAATGACATGAGTATGATTGATGCTGCTAGTGGAGGAGCTTTGGTGGATAAAATTCCTGAAGCTTTAAGGAACTTGATTGCAAATATGGCGGCTAATTCTCAACAATTTAATACTAGGCTTGTTTCTTATTCAAAACATGTTAATGAGGTAAATGTTTCATCTCTTGAACAACAAATTGCGATTCTAACTTCTCTTGTTCGTCAATTGGATGTAGGTAATATGCAAATAGCGAAGGTTTGTGGGATTTGTTCGGTGACAGGACATCCAACCGACATGTGCCCAACTCTTCAAGAGGAGCCCAATGAACAAGTGAATGCAGCGGGGAGTTTCCCTGAACTACCGCAAAGGAAGTATGATCCATATTCAAACACATATAATCCGGGATGGAGGGATCACCCCAATCTCAACTATGGGAATCCGCAAGTAAATCAGCCCACAACTCAATTCCGTCCAAGTGCCCAGCAATATCAACAATATAGACCGCCATATCCTCCGAGACAACAACCAAACCCAACTCCTAATTCTTGTATGTCTTTAGAAGATATTGTTAAATCCCTTGCTACTAATACTTTGCAATTTCAACATGAAATAAAGCAATTTCAGCAAGAGGCAAAGGCTAGTATCCAAGGTTTGGAACATCATGTGGGCCAAATGGCGACTGCAATTAGTAAGCTAAAGGCGAAAAGTTCGGGAAAATTACCCTCTCAAACGGTAATAAATCCAAGAGAAAATGCTAGTGCAATTGTTTTGAGAAGTGGTAAAGAAGTTGAGATTCCAGCAAAGGAAGTCACTGCATCGTCGGAGCAAGGAAAAGAGCAAAACATTATTGCTGACAAAGACTTTCCCGATGACGATGACGTACCTAAACGTAAGTTTCCACCTCTTTCTGATTATAAACCTGTACCTCCTTTTCCTCAGGCTTTAACAGAATCAAGAAAATATGAGAAGAATTCAGATCTATATGAGACTTTTCGCCGATGCGAGGTAAATATTCCACTCTTAGATGCTATTAAACAAGTACCTCATTATGCTAAATTCTTGAAAGAATTGTGTGCAATTAAGAGGAAACAGAAACTTAAAGGATGTGAGAAGGTGAAAGTAGGGGAAAATGTTTCTGCAATTCTTCAAAGAAAAATTCCTACAAAGTGTAGAGATCCAGATATGTTTACTATCCCATGTACAATTGGTAACACCAAATTTGAGAAGGCCATGTTAGATTTGGGAGCTTCTATCAATGTCATGCCATATTCTATATACTCTTCTTTAAAACTTGGACCTTTGAATGAAACTAGTGTTGTGATTCAATTGACTGACAGATCTAACGCCTATCCTAAAGGTGTAGTTGAGGATATTCTTGTGCAAGTTAATAATTTAGTTTTCCCTGCTGATTTTTATGTGCTTGATATGGAGAATGGTGATCAAACTACTCCTATTTTGTTGGGAAGACCTTTCTTAAAGGCATCTTAGACTAAGATAGATGTCCATAGTGGCACACTTACTATGGAATTTGTTGGTGAAACTGTTAAGTTTAATATTTATGATGCCATGAAATATCCTGCTGATGATTGTTCAGTGTATTCAATTGATGTGATTGATTATTTATCACATGAAGTTTTTGAACTTAGTAACAAAGATGAATTGGAAGTGGCTATTAGTAAATCTCTTGAGGAAGGAAATAAGGAGCTATCTTTGATTACTAATTTACAGGAAACTGTTGCAACACTGAATGATTTTTCAATACTTCAGCAATCAGGTAACGATTCTGATAGTCCATTACCTGTTTCTAATGAGAAATCATTACCTTCTGTGTTGCAAGCACCTATTCCAAATCTGAAACCTCTTCCTAATCATCTTAAATATGCTTTTCTTGGAGATGAAGGAGTGTTACCAGTGATTATTTCCAATAACCTTAGTGCACCACAGGAAGAAAAACTTGTGCAGGTTCTTAAGAAGCATAAGACAGCTATTGGTTGGACAATTGCAGACATCAAGGGAATCAGCCCAAGTACATGTATGCATCGTATCTTGCTTGAAGTGGGAGCGAAACCTTCCCGCCAACCACAAAGAAGGTTAAACCCGCCCATGATGGATGTAGTAAAGACGGAGATCCTCAAACTTCTTGAAGTTGGAGTGATCTATCCTATTTCGGATAGCACTTGGGTTAGTCCAGTTCAAGTGGTTCCTAAAAAGACAGGAATAACCGTGGTGAAAAATCAAAAAGATGAGTTAGTTACCACCCGTGTTCAGAATGGGTGGAGGGTTTGTATAGATTATAGAAAATTAAATGCTATAACCCGCAAGGACCACTTCCCTTTACCTTTTATTGATCAGATGCTTGAAAGGTTAGCTGGTCACTCTTATTATTGTTTTCTTGACGGTTATTCAGGATATTTTCATATTGCAATTGCCCCTGAAGATCAGGAAAAGACGACATTCACGTGTCCATTCGAAACTTTTGCATATTGTCGCATGCCCTTTGGCCTTTGCAACGCCCCAGCTACTTTCCAAAGGTGTATGGTTAGTATATTCTCAGATTATATTGAACATATCATAGAGGTTTTTATGGATGATTTCACAGTTTATGGAAACTCCTTTGATAATTGTTTACATAACCTTACACTTGTTCTTCAAAGATGTATAGAAACTAGCCTTGTGTTAAATTCTGAGAAATGTCATTTCATGGTTGAACAAGGTATAGTTTTGGGTCATGTTGTTTCATCTAAAGGAATTGAGGTTGATAAAGCTAAAGTTGATGTCATTCAATCTTTACCTTATCCTACTAGTGTGCGGGAAGTTCATTCTTTTCTTGGACATGCAGGTTTTTACCGAACATTCATCAAGGACTTCTCCAAAATAGCATTACCGCTATGCACGTTGTTATAAAAGGACAAGGTTTTTGAGTTCGATGAGGCATGCAAAAAGGCATTTGATAAACTGAAAAAATTGTTGACTTCTACCCCAGTTATTCAGCCCCCAGACTGGAGCGTTCCTTTCGAGATAATGTGTGATGCGAGTGATTATGAAGTGGGCGCGGTTTTTGGTCAAAAGATTGGAAGAACTTCTCATGCAATTTACTTGCTTCCATGACTTTGGACGATGCCCAGAGAAATTATTCTACAACTGAAAAAGAACTTTTAGCTGTAGTGTTTGCTTTAGAAAAATTTCGGTCTTATTTACTTGGTACTAAAGTCATTGTTTACTCTAATCATGCAGCTCTTCGTTATCTAATGACGAAGAAGGAGGCAAAGCCGAGATTAATACGATGGATACTTCTCTTGAGTGAATTTGATTTGGAGATAAAATACAAAAGAGGAACAGAAAATAGGGTCGCAGATCATCTGAGTCATTTAATTCATGTGGAGGATAAACTTCGTCTGCAGGAAACATTCCCTGATGAACAACTGTTCTCCGCAAATGTGACATTACCTTGGTATGCAAATATTGTGAATTATTTGGTTACTATATGTTACCTTCTGATTTATCTAAGGCTCAAAGAGATAAGATCAAAAGTGATGCTAAATACTATGTGTAGGATGACCCATATTTATGAAAGCATTGTGCAGATCAAGTAATAAGAAGGAGCGTTCCTGAAAATGAAATTATTTCTATACTCACTTTTTGCCATTCTTATACTTGTGGAGGTCACTTTGGAGTTAAGAGAACGGCAAGAAAAGTGTTAGACTGTGGTTTCTATTGGCCTTCTTTATTTTGAGATTCATACTCTATTTGTAAATCATGCGAGAATTGTCAAAAGACAGGGAATATATCTCAACGGAATGAGATGCCACAAACCCCCATATTATTTTGCTAAATTTTCGATGTTTGGGGCATTGATTTCATGGGTACGTTCCCTATATCTTTCGGTTATGTTTATATTCTACTTGTTGTCGATTATGTTTCGAAATGCGTAGAAGCTAAAGCTACCAGGACTGATGATTCTAAAGTTGTTGCAGATTTTATCAAGTCTAACATATTATCTAGGTTTGGAATTCCAAGAGCTTTCATAAGTAATCGAGGCACACACTTTTGCAATCGAACTGTGGAGGCGTTGCTAAGGAAGTACCATGTGACCCATAAGATATCAACCGCCTATCATCTGCAAACTAGTGGGCAAGCGGAAGTATCAAATCGAGAGATCAAGTCCATCATTGAAAAGACGGTAAATCCAAATAGAAAAGATTGGAGTTTGCGTTTGGATGATGCGTTGTGGGCATATAGGACTGCATATAAGACACCCATCGGTATGTCACCTTATCGCTTGGTATTTGGGAAACCATGTCATCTTCCAGTTGAGTTAGAACATAAGGCTTATTGGGCTATCAAGAGCTTTAACATGAAGATAGATGAGAGTGGAGAACACAGGAAGTTACAACTACAAGAATTAGAGGAAATTCGCAACGATGCCTATGAGAGCGCCAGGATTTACAAGGAAAAGACAAAAGCTTTTCATGACAAGATGATCTCTAGAAAGGAGTTTAAAGTTGGTCAAAAAGTTCTCTTTTATCAATCACGCTTAAGTTTGTTTTCAGGTAAGTTGCGTTCTCGCTGGAGTGGACCTTTTATTATTACTAATGTTTTTTCTCATGGTGCAGTTGAAATTCAAAGTTTAGCCACTTCCAAAGTATTTACGGTGAATGGGCATCGACTTAAACAATTTTATGAAGGCGTTCGAACAGAAAATTTAGAAAAATTGGACCTTGAGGAGACAACTTATACGGATTGAAGAAGAAAGCATGAAGTCGAGCCAATGACAATAAACAAAGGCGCTGCTTGGGAGGCAACTCAAGGGGAGTTCGTTCCTTTCTCTTTTTATTTTTGCATTTACATTTTAGTTATATTTACCTTTTCTGTGCATTCCACCTTACATTGAGGACAATGTCAGTTTCAAGTGTGGAGGAGGAGATCTAGGTTGCATAAGCCATGAGCAAGAATTAGTTAAGCTTGACATATTCATAACATGATTGAACGAGTAATTTTGCGACTTGGAATTAATTAGTTGAGTTATTTTCCTTGAGATGGTAGTGACTAAATTTAGTAGACAAAAGCTGGTGAGATTTTGAGCCTTTAGACTGACACATTTATATCAGTCTCACTATTTTCTTTCATGAGAGATATTCTTCCATGGATTTGTTTCTCTAGAACTTGCTTTGATTCTATTTAAGGTCACATTGGCACGTGCAGACATAAACATGATTAAGGCCATGTTTGTTATAAGCTACATAAGCCAAATAGCCTACCTTGTGATTAAATCCTTTTGCTAAACACCTTTGAACTTTATTGACTTCATTGTTAACCTACATTACAAGCTTTAAACCTGAAAAAAAAACATTTCCGTTACCCAAGCCATAAAACTAGTGGAGCATTGATCATCATTATGACATGGATGGGTGTGCAAGTTTCAAGTGTGGGGGTGTTTGGATCGTGGTATGGCTATGATTGGTAAAGTGGAGTATATTTTTCATACTTAATTCGTGAGTATGTTGTTTCTGAAAAAAAAAACAAAAAAAAAGAAAAGAAAAAGAAAGTGAAGAAGGAAATTGTTCTCATGTTACAAAATGTGTTTATGAATCCTCCTAATACTCCAAGAAAGGGGTATATTTATGTATGATCGCTACAAAGGTGGAAGTTTTTGCAAAAGATTGTTCACTATTTCAGTTAAAAATTATTCCTATGAGCAATCTCTTTGCCAATGTCGTAATGTTATATGGGTTGCGTATGTTAATGCTAAGTTGAGGAAGTTGTTCAATGGAATGATTGGTTATACGTGTATTATTGATGCATTTTTGCTCCATTAGTTTCATTGGGTTTTGAGCTACATTCCCAAATATTTCCCACCTTGATCCTAGACCCCATTACTACCTTTTGAAGTCCTTATGATTCGTGCTATGCATGTGATTCTAGTGGTGTAGAATGAGAAGATATGCAAGCTTATGGTAGATCATTTTCATTGGAATGAATTTGAGTGAAATATATACCCTTCAAATACATGAGAGTTGAGTGTTTATTTCCGTGAGGGTCTACTTGTTTAGTATGCTCCATATTCAAGTGAAAATGCTTATTGATTGATTTTTAAGTTGTCTAAAAATATTTGCTCATGATGTGTTATGAGTTGTGAAGAGCTTGATTGTTTTTTTTGTTGATGGCGTTGCAACCTTGATATCTAGAGTGGAGTGAATTTTAGTTTTGCCCGAGGACGAGCAAAAGCTAAGTTTGGGGGAATTTGATGATGATGCATAATGTTATATTTTTATTCCTTAATACTTAGTCTCCTGTGCTTATTTGGTACCTAAATACACTCATTATTCTTATATTATGATTTAGGATGCAATTGAAGTCCTTAAGTCGAAAAGAAGCTGAAAAGAGTATTTTGATCAACTTTAAAGATTAATCTGCACCTGCTTATGAAGATTCAGATGATGTATCACATATGGATGGAAAGCTCTTGAAGTTTAGATTCTGGAGAATTTTACAATTCGTGATTTGGAGCTTCCTAGAGAAAGTTACAAAGCTTTTACTACAACCAGCGCAGGGCAGAACAGAAGAAGAATATGCAGAGAAAAAGAAGATCGATCCTCTTTCCAAAAGAGATCGATCCCTTATGCACCCAGAGATGAAGAGACCCACGAACGACCGTCAGATCGACCGCCACATCGACCGTCAGCCTCTGTCAAAAATATACGCTCTCAGGGTCGATGTAAGGATCGACCGTGAGGAGGAAGTTGAAATCCGGAATAAAGGGATCGATCCCCTTTGAAAAGGGATCGATCCGAACCTGGAAGCGCGAGTCATCCGTGGAAAGAAGATCGATCCTTTTTCAAAGGAGATCGATCTTTGTCGAGCAAAATCTAGATCCTGAGTTCACGGAAGAAAGAAGATCGATCTCTTTTCCAAGGGGTATCGATCTCTTTTGGTTCTGCGGGAAAGATCAAGGGCTAAGATCTAATCCGAGTTAGGGTTTCATAAAAGCCTATAAATAGACTTCTTTGGGAGATTATTGGGGGGATTCCTGGACGTTTTTGGCTGATCTTTTCTATCTCTTTTATATTTCTAGGGTTTTTCTTTCTTCTTTAAAGGATTGGATTGTTCTTGATGGCCTTGCGGGGCTAAACCTTAATTCTTGGTCGAGGAGACTGAAACCTCGGAATCAATGAAACTGTGAGATCTAATCTATTTTTATTGTTCAGTTTATACATGAGTATTGAATGTTCTTCTGAGATTAAATCTTCATGATTGTCTTGTCTAATTGCTAGGACGCCTACTAGTTTATTATTCATTACAATCTACTGCTATGTTTGATATCAAATCCGTAATTGTTTGATCCCTCTAATCTGCGAAGCATCTAGGATCTATTGATTTACTGCGTTTCAGATATTAATAGATCTTAGGGAGAATATTCGATTAGATTAAATGCAACCGCTTGTGCTTGTGTTGTTTAGTTTCATCGATCTCCCTACTCTTAAGGCTGCTACTAGATTAAATCTACAGCGCTTGTCTTAGGTTGTCTAGTAGTTAGGGTTAATTAGATCGCTTGTTTCTAATTCACTATGATTGAGGAGAGAGTTGAATTTAATTCGAACGGTGAATATTCATGGTATGAATTGGTATATACTTGCATCGATGATCAGTTGTTGGATTCCGATGGTGGATGTTGACTCAGACCAAGGTTTGTTATCTTGATTTAATTCAACTCTTCGCTTTAGATTATTTCTTTATTGTTTACTCATGTTTAAAACCCCCCATCTTTGTTCACTAAGCACAAAACTAGGCTAAACACTCTTCGTGGGGATCGACTCGTACTCGCACTACTACATTTATCTTAAAGAGTATTAGTTTTATTTTTGAGTGCCTACGACAACACATCACATGCTTATCTGTATTTTCCTGAGCATGATCATAGCATGCATTGCTTGCGCATTAGTTGCATCAATGTAGGGCGCTGGCGATGGGTTGATCGCCGATCCGGGGCTTTCGGGTAGTCCGGATCTAGCTCTAGGACCGTTGCGGGTAGCTTGGTCCAGGACTCAATTTGTAGTATTCAGTCGATTTTCGATGATAGGGTTAGATGACCTGAATACATGTTGTTTGATGTTTAGAGGTTGTGTCGGCCTCGAGCCGAATCCTGAGGTGTAGCCGATGTCCGGCAGTCTTTGACTCTCTGAGTAGGGGGTGTGCTCACTCAGCGGTGCCTTGTCCCGTCAGTAGTGTTCATGGTCCTGCTGTGAGTTCGCAGTGCTGGGAGCCTGTGTTCTGGGACGTTTGGTGGGGTTATGGGACCTCTGTATACATCCAGGCTTTGCTAGGGGGCGACACTGTTGTGTTCCCTCCCTTGTGAGTATCGTAGTGTAGTGTCTTTGCTGAGCTTAGTGCTCACTCCTACCCGGGCTGCGTTTTGCAGGTGCTGGCGCTAGCTCTTCTTTGGTCTCCCCTACCAGGGCTGTGTTTGGTGACGTAGCGGCGTCTGGCGGTGCTTGAGGAGCGGCGATCTCAGTTTTTACCCTTTTGTGATAGATAGCCTCCTACGAGAGTGTTATTGTCTCCTACGGGAGTGTTAAATGTATAATTTCCCTGTTTTGAGGATTTGTATTATATTCCAGTTCAGTCTTTGAGGTTTGTGAATGATTGTATAATACAAGATGATTATGAATTGCTAGGGAGACCACTACGATTAGAGGGAAACTTCACCAAAATTTTCGCAGTTGGTTAGGTTCCGGTTCACGTCGCCAGGCCCGGTTGGGCCTACGCGGGTCGGGGCGCAACAGTGAACGTCGACCTCCATCTTTTAAAACTTTTCGTCATCAGTCATCGAGCGCAGGGAACCAGTCATTGGCTCTGGTACTAATTGATAGACTCTGCTTATGTTTCAGGGTCTATCAAGCCGGGATCGCTGCCTTGAAGAGAAGCAGAGAAGCAAAGAAGGATTGCAAGAGCAATAGAGGAGCAGAGACAGATAGATGGAGAGGGAATAATACTTTAGAGGATAGGAAGAAAGATGTAATTTATTACCTCCATAACTATTGCATCCCTTCGGTTTATAAAGATAACAAGGTGCACTAATCACATATTACTTCCTAATGCAACATTGATTAAAATAGCAGTACTGATTGCTCCCAGATTGGTTTCCTTCTTATTGTGCTGCTTCTAAATCCATTGGATTGATCTCCTTATTGTGATGCTTCTAAATCCATTGCAATCTCCCCATGATAGCTGACAGTGTTACTGCTGCTAAAGATCAGTTGTGGCCTGATCTTACCTTCCTTGGCGAGCCCTCCTATGGTAGGTGCGGATCACTCCATGGGATTGCCTTGATTCTGGGCTCCTAACATACGATTGTTTGATGATATGGCATGTAGAGACACTTAGGCCTAGTTGTTTGAATAGGCTCATGCATTATGCTAGTATTAGATGCATTCAGGCTAGGTGGTAGGTAATGTGTTGCGAACGTGTCATTAAAACGTTGCAAACTCAATCAAATATTAAATTTATAATCCTTATTCAATCACTACACTACTAGGTAGAATAGCGGTGAAGTCCGGAGTCGAACCACAGGGAATTTACTATGAAAGATTGAAATCAATTCTCAAAACTCTAAACTTAAGCAAAAAAAGCAATGATAAGTTTGAATTAACCTAAAACAATCTAAGGAAAGCAATTAAAGATGATCAATTCGAATCAATGGATATGTGACTTAGGAATTACTCAATCCACCCTAATTTCGCCTTCAATCTTCTCTAGTTTTCCTCTTGTTCTCTTCTCTAAACATTATGGATCATATAGCTACAAGCTCACATTAATCCCTAAAATAATATTTATGTTCCTAACGGCATAACATATCTTTCTTGGCATATGTTGTCTTTGATCCTACAATTACCTTACTTTATTCTACTCCTAATGATCTTGGCACAACCTATCCTAGCATAGCATAGCCTATCTCAATAGCCAACCATAAATCACATGAAAATCATCCTATGAATCTCTACAATCGATCACAAAAAACATGTAGGACTAAAAGTAGGTCAAGGAACTCTGTTTCCTCAACTCTATTAACATTGAAATCATATCCATAGGATCATGTTATGAGAAGATTACAAGATTCAAATCAAAGAAGATAGAAAACTACACTAGGGTTTCATGAATAATCTTAAGTACAATAATTAGCAACTCATCTTTTGGATGAACGCCATCGGCTTGGAATAGGAAGCTGTCACCTTCCATATCCTCGCCGTCTTCTTTGTCCTTCTCCAAGGATAGTCGAAAAGATGAGAAATTCGGATTGAATAACCCTATTTATAGGAGAACTCCCGAAATTAGAGTTTGAGTTGAGTTGGACATCAATTACTACTCATGTTTCCTGAATTAATTCTGGCAGCTTTACTCCGATCGCAACTGGGCCCAATCAGTTCAGAATCTGAAACCTTTTCCAACTCAAAAGTTGTATATTTGGAAGTTCTCTTTCATATTACGAATATTTCATAATATTTGGACTTATATGAAATATTTGAAGAATATTCTCCTAAACATCGACGGACCAGTTTTTCAGCAGCTATATATCTTTATCTTCTTCAACACTGATATCAATACATCAGGAATATCGAAATATGTACAACATGAACATTGTAGATATTGAAGTCTTATATCACGTATGAAAGTTTCAGAATATTTGGACTTATAAATAATTTCTGGAGAATATTCTCCTGACAGGCGACGAAGCAATATTTATCACATTAATTCATCCTTTTAGCCGAATTTCTTGTATTTCTTCTCAAATCATGATTAAACCTAAAATCAACTAACAAACTATTAAATAAAACTACTCTAGGCTTAACAAAGGTAAATTAATGGGTTTAATTACGAATATTTAGTGACTCATCAGTAGGCGATAGGTTTGATCGCCGATCCGGGGGTCTCGGGTAGCCCGGATCTAGCCCTAGGACCGGGGTTTGGGTAGTTGAGGATTAGGACGTGATTGTCATCGAATGATCATATTTGCTAACATTTGAGGTTATTGTTATAATAGACTATGTATTATATTCTTGTACTTGAGGTGTAGAGGTCGTGTCGAGTCTCCGAGACCAAGTGCTAAGGATAGTTGCCAATGTCCTTGACTTGTGAGTCCCCGCGAGAGATGATATGACTGGGCAGGGTGGAACCTGGATAGGAGCCCACAGTCTTTGTTTCCTCTCGTTTGTTCTTGGGTGAGGGTGAGACCTGAACAGGAGCACTCGGGGAATCGATGGGGTTATGGAGCCCCTTGGCATACCTTAGGTTTAGGCGGAGAACAACACATTTGCGGTTTCCCTTCCCTTCTGTGTGACATAGAGTAGAACCCTAATGGGCATTATTGCTCACCCTACTTGGGCAACATCTGCGATGCATGTCGATGCAAGTCCTTCTTTCAGGTGTTCTTCTAGAAGATGACATGACATTCTCGAGGTGGTCGAGGACTTGGAGCTTCGAGGAGTTTTTCACAGTTTTATGACGTATAAATTGAGGTATAATCTCACGTATTCGATGACCGAATTGTATGATTCTTAATTCAGTTGTATTTAAGAAAGCTTGTAATATTCTTTAATGAAGATTTTAAGGAATGTAACGATTCGTTATTTGTTCTATTTCAAATTTGTTTAATTCATAGTTGTACTTTTATTCTGTATCGAATATATCATGCGCCAGGGATAAAAATGTACAGGTTCCTTGTGTTATAAATCTGAGAGAGACACTGTCGAAATTGTTTTTTGGAAACATGTTTAGGTGATTCACGCACCGGTTTGGATGGGTTTTATGGGTCGGGGTGTGACACCTTCTATCGCGTCCCGACCCGCGAAAGCCCAACCAGGCCGGGGATGCGAACCGGAACCTAACTAACTGCGAAAAATTTTGGCGAGGTTTCCCTCTAGTCTACTGGTTTCCCTAAGCATTCCTTAATCACAATCAATTAACAATTCTAGAATTAACAGAAACCTCAAACTTAAAGATTATAAATCCAGAAGCACAAGTCTACAAAACCTCGAAGAGGGGAAATCAGGTATAAACATTTATACACTCCCATAGGAGGCTAACTATACAAAGGTTGTGAAGACAGAAGATCACCACTCTTCAAACTCCACCAGGCGCCACCAAACCGCCAACCAACTGCCCGATAGGGGCCACCGAAGAGGAGCTAACGCCTACACCTGCAAAACGCAGCCCGAGTAGGAATGAGCAACTAAGCTTAGCATGGAAACTACACTATGACTCATAGAAGGAAGAGGGAAACACTACAGTGCCGCCCTCTAGCAAGGTCTGGGTGTACACAGGAGCCTCATAACCCCACCGCGTGTCCCTGAGAGGCCTCATTCATGGTCTTCCAGCCGAGCTGATCACATACTGGGTCACCCTCATTGAGGCGGGAAACCAACACCGCCATCTCACTAGCATGAAACCAGCACTGCTAGGCGGGAAGACAACACCGCTGAGTAGGCACACCCTCTACTCAAGAGACAAGGCAACCGGACACCGGCTACACCTCAGCACCCGGCTTGAGCCCGACTCGACCTCTAAATCATCGATCAACAAGTGTTCAAGTCATCTAGGCCTATCATCGAAATTGAATGAACACAACCATTCAAACCTGGACCAAGCTACCCAACCCCGGTCCTAAGGCTAAATCGGAGCTTCCAAGCCTCAGGACGGCAATACCACGGATCGCCCACGCTCTAACCTTATGCAACTAATACACAACCAGATGCATGCTATGAACACAGGCATGAAAGCATATAAGCATGCAACATATGTGACGATAAATTAACACAGTTTGGGCTCAGCACCCTGCCGGCCCAGGTTGGTGAACAGATAATACAGGCCAAGGGACTGATGTAGTGGTAACCCCACCAATTGCATCCAGTCCACAACAAGATAGCATATTAAGGGAAGCATCCCCGGGAAACAAGGCTAATAGTAAAACATGCTTTCTATACATCCCGGGAGTAGTCACTCTCCCGGTTCACCACTACCCCTCATTATGGGGCTAACATGCTAAAGATATGTATAAGGTATAAAGCGGTAAAGAAAACCACACATACAAAGCCCCGCGTGCAAAATTCGACGAAAATACCTCCCTGCGACCAAAAGGATCGAGCCTTTCCAAGAAGATCTATCTTCATGGAGAAGATCTTCTTCCACCAGAAGATCGATCATGCACAGACCAGGATGACACCCCAAGAATGATCGATCCTTCCTAAAAAAGAATCGATCTCATTGGGTTCTCCGGCAACCGGCTGGCGAGAAATACCTACGAAAAACTCAACCAAACCCCACAAAACCTTGGGTACTGGTAGTACGAAGGACCACGAGTCCAAAACTGGTACTTGCATTGAAAACAAACATGCATACGAGCATATCTAAGCAAAAGAATCACAGTCAAGCTTAAAACTCACAAAATTCAGAAAACAAGTAGGTAGCATCCCTATCTAGACAAAAACAGCTTCAATCCCAACTGCCAAGCCAAAGATCACCTTCAACCTCTTCCAAATCTAGCCGGATCTGACCTCAGGAGCGGCAGATTTCAAAAGGGATTAAAGAAGGAGGTCACGTCCATTTTATAGACGGACGAACTGACTTATGAATGATCGATTGATCCTTCATGACGATCTAGTTTGACTCTCTGGCAATAAAGGATCGATCTTCTTAGCAAGAGAAGATCAATTTTTTTGGTGCAGAAAGCTAGACTTGGGCTAGAACACAAGCCCAAGCCCTGATCTTTCGATCCCGGGTTCACCTAACCGTTCTGACCAAACATTTTCACAAATACAGTCAGTGTGTGCACACACGGGTGTGAAACAAACCGACAATGTGCAATTTACCAAATTGCCCTTGCGGCCCAAAAACAATGTGATGCACCGGATCGCACGCTCGACGCTAAACAAGCAACGAACCACGGGCCCGACCCAGTCGGTCAACTCAGGAGTAGAAGGGCAGGTCCTCACACCTTCGGGCCATTTATTCTAGACATCCCAAGGAGCATGACTCCCTTGGTTCAACCACGTGCCTCACATAGCGCTTAGCTAAATATAATACATATGTATATAACATGATTGGATAAGATCAATTTATCAAATCTACGCAAAGGAATCTAATAACTTCAACATGGTATAACTTTCAATCCATCCAACCAATTGACATAAAATTTTATATTCCTAATCATTTACATACCCCAAATTACATATCTGAAAATTAGTTCAAACGGGGAAAAGAAATTAGATGAAAACCTATAATTTCTGTTTAAAATGAGATTTGATAAAAAGGACCATAAATACTTCAAAACTTCCATAAATTATAACCAAAACCTCTGGATCAGTCCTAAAGGTCACTAAAATCATCATATCAAAAAATCAAATCAATTGGATATCAATTTTCCATTGAATTTCCCAATTTCAACTCAATGTTCTATTTCGATGCAGTCCAGTGAATAATTCGTTATAAATTGTACAAAAATCCAAAAAACTATTACATTAGTGGCATATGAAAGTAGACTTAGATATCTACAACTTTCATGTTTAAGATCACACGATATTATGCATGGATTAACACATAATCAAGCATAAACTGACTGGTTTTAATCAAAGATCCGTTTCGACACAATTTAGTAGGAAATTCACCAAAATTCATAAACAAATCAGAAAATTAGGAAACCAACGGGATCGGGAAGTAGCATGGAGATCTACAACTTTCATGTTGAAGATTTTCCGAGATCAAGTATGTACAAGTCTGAATTCAAGCTAGAACACGGCAATTTCAGCAAGACTAGAAAATCCAGAAAATCCAAAAAATCCAAGAGAAAAGATACATAAATCCATAGTAAATCCAAATCAAATCGTATGAGACTTCAATTAGTAACTAACCAAGCTTAGCAGAATCATTTAGAACAAAGAAATCCACTAAACAATGGTTAAAACCTTAATAAACCCTAAACTTCAGTTTAGATGTAGAAAAATACCTCAACTCGTTACTCCCTCACTAATCTTCCCTTAATCCATGCTAAACCAGCCTAGGCCAGCCTTCCCCCTCGTCGTCGTCACCTCCAAGCCATTGGGGTCGCTGGAGAACCGCCGTCCGAAGCCCTCTGTCGGGAGAGGAAGAGAAGAGAAGAGGAAGGGAAGAGAAGCAAAAGAAAGAAGCAAAAGGGTACTTATATTAAGTTAATTTCGATCTCGGCCGTCCGTTTCAATTTTTCTCGATCGAGCTCCGATCTTCTGATTGAGAGCACCCCTAAGGATCTAATCAATCACATGTGTCAATCCAAGGCAGTGTGTGCACTACGCGGATGTGAAACCGACTGTCAATGTGTAATTTTAGCAAATTGCCCTTAGTCTCCAAAAAACAACAATGAAATCGACTGATCGCATCCGACACGAAAAAAAACCAACCGAACCCACGGATCTGACCTACACAGTCGAACCAGGTACAGAGGTACAGGTCCTCATAGGAACAGTAACATAGAGTATCACCATTACCCACGCAGGATTCCCATCCCTGGGGACCACGTCGGGAACACATCGACAACCATTCTTAGCATTTTCCCTTATAGAATCGACACGACCTCTAAAGCTCAAATAAAATACAATGTAGCCAACTACACATTTACCTCGAGAGTATAAGGATTCAACAATACAATTATGCCCTAAACCTTGCTACCCAGTCTCGATCCTAGAGCTAGATCCGAGCTGCCCGAGCCCTCGGATCGACTACTGACACATCGCCCACGCCTAACCTAAAATGCTTCTAATGCATAGAATACATGCACCTATACAAGCATCTAGCCCTAAGTGTCATTATATGTCACATCAACAGTTAATAGTCCAACATGGAGTATATCTATATTATAATACTCTCGGTGCAATGCCAGCAACCAATCAACAAACAACATATTATATAACATAGTCATACATGGCACACATTCGGCACATTTATTCTAAGCAAGCAAACGCACACTATCGGCCTATTTATTCTACACATTCCCGAGGGTCATCACGCCTCGATTAACAACATCCTTTATTCATAGGGCTCGACCCCACATATGGGTCTAATCTGTGCCGGCCTTGAGTTTTTCGGGGCTCAAGGCGGAAGATAAAAACAGGGCCCCGCACATTCTAAAATACATAATTTTTTTTCACTTCGAAAACAAACTTTAAGAGAAACATATTTTATTAAAAAAGAAGCGTAGCATTGTAATTCATCAAATAGAAAAACCACTTTGTCATGCCAAATATAATCTAGCAATCTCATACAAAACTTACAAAAACCAAATCTATTGCTACTGAAAAATCACCCTCTTTGCATTCTTGGTCGTAAAAGTTTCAACCAAACTTGTGTAGTCAAGTTTGTCAGTCAATTTCTTTTCAATTGATAAAATAGCTAAATAATTCAGCCTTTCCTGTAACATGGTCGATCGAAAATACGATTTGATCAACAGAAACTTCTCTCAGTAGAGGCAACAGTAACTAGTATGGTTAGAAAGATTTTATAAGCAATCCAAGTATTCGAGTAACAACCATCCAAAATAAATTGATCAAAAAAAAAAGATGTCACAACAAATGGAGTACTTGATCGCACACAAGAGTAAGAAATTTCAAAATAAATTCAAGTTGGAACTAGAAACAACACAGTGCAAAGAAATCCATATGCCAATAACTCAATTTTAAAGCGCAATTAAAGAACAAGATGAGTAAATGGAATGAGTATCTCGCCGGGGTCGCCGAGGAGCGAGGAGCGAGAGCGAGTATGCGATAGCCATGGGGCGTGGGAGCTGAACGATCGTTTGTTTTGCTATATACTTAGGAAATTGTAGTTTGGGCCCCCCATAATTGTGGGCCCAAGGCACAGGCCTTCTAGGCCTTGCCTCAGGGCCTGCCCTAGGTCTAATATATATAGGTACGTATATATAGAGTATGCTATCATTTTGATATAACTCATAACTGTAAAGAAACTTAGCAATTTGTTAAACATTCTATAAACCTTGTATAAATATTTCAAATTCATAAAACAAAACTAGTATGTTAACTCAACTCATCGATACAAAGATCTTCTCCAAAAGTCGGATCGAAAGAAGCTTCGAAAACTGCCAAAAACGGCTAAGAATACCTCCTCTGCTAGCTGGGTTGGATCGATCCCAACTAGTCAGGCAGGTTGGGATCGATCCCAATCAGGTTGGGATTGATCCCAACTGGTCAGGAAGAATCACGAGATTAATCACCATAATTCATATAAAAATCATAAAAATACAAAATAAGTGGGATATGAAAGTAAATTTGAAGATTTGCGACTTTGGTGTTGAAAGTTCACGAGATTCTTCATAAATTAACATCAAAATTGAGAATGAACATACAACAAAGAGAGAACTTTGGAAATCCGGGTAACTTCAACGAAAAACTGATGAAAACTCTTTAGAATTCAATCAAACATTGAGGGGAGATAGAATAGGACGTCAGGAATCCAAAGGTAGCAAGAAAGCAAGATTCCTACAGCTGAATATTAGATTTGGCTTGTTTCAACCAAAAGGAAAAACGACAAAACGGACGATAGAAACTAAATCGATTGATAAAACGCGAAAGCTGACCTTCCAGTTGTTCTTAAAACATCGATTACACTATAATTCGAACTTTCAATACATTCCAACATATATTCTATGCTAATAAACCAAAACATCAACTCTAGGCAAACCTAATCACATGATTAGGGTAGAAACACCTACATGTAATAGTTGGACACTTCTCCTACTGATCCCCCAACTCCTTCCACTCCAATTTGATGTTGAAAATCCGCACCCCGAGCACCAATCCGCAGCCGAGAGAGAGAGAGAGAGAGAGAGAAGGAAAGGGGTATTTATAGAAAGCTGGAGTCGATCTCAACCGTCCGTTTCGATATTTCCCGATTGAGTTTCGATATTTCGATCGATATCCGATCCTCCGATCGAGAGCGAACCTAAGGGTCTAATCAATTACATATATCAATCCAAATCCATGTATGCACTACGCGAGTGTAAAACCGACCGACAATGCGCAATTTTACCAAATTGCCATTGGGTCCAAAATCAACAATGTGATCGACCGATCACACACGACATGAAAACAGACTGACATAACACGACCCCTGACCTACATGGTCGAGTCCGATTAAAGGAATAGGTCCTCACACGCTGCCTTTGTCGCGCCGACTCCCCTTCCGCCATGCTATTTCAAGCCGTCTACTCCGGCTTCCCTACCTGAAGGACTTGGGCTACACCCACATGTCGGGACTCTTCTCCCTTTCCGCAAACATTAGAAAGAAGAAGCCTAAGCCCAAGGGACCCCCACACTAGTTATCACGCCCCGACCCAGAAAACCCATCCAGATCGAGGCGTGAGCCACCTAAACCTGTTTACATCATCAATTAGCGCACAAATATATATATCTGCTATGCATTTAGACAATATAATCCTCAAGTTCGTAAAAACATTTCGACATAATCCCCTTTATAATTATAGCACAAGAAACCTGTACATTTCATAATATTCCAAATTCAACTTGTACAATGATAACATGGTAAATAACTAATTATTACATTTCTCAAATACAATAGAATTAATACTCATACAATTCTGTTCTTGAATACATCATGTTATACCTCGATTTATACATCAATTTGTACATCATTGATTAAAACTGTAAATTATCTGTTGACGAACTCCTCAACGCTCCAAGTTCTCGATCACCTCGAAATACCGCGTCATCTTCTAAAGAAACACCTGAAAGAAGGAAATGCATTGACCTGCATCGCCGATGCAGCCCAGGTAGGGTGAGCAACAATGCCCAATAGGGTTCTACTCTACATCGCACAGAAAGGAAGGGAAACTGCAACTGTGTCGTTCTCCGCCTAAGCCTAAGGTATGCAACGGGCCCCATAATCCCGTCGATTCCCGATGGCTCCTGTCCAGGTCCCACCCTCACCCAAGAACAAACGAGAGGAAACAAAGACTGCGGGCTCCTGTCCAGGTACCACCCTGTCCAGTCATACCATCTCTCGCGGAGACACACTTGCCATGGACATCGACAACCTGATAAGTCACTAATTATTCCTAATTAAACCCCTTAAATTACCTTTGTTAGGCTTAGAGTAGGTGCATTTGACGATTTATTAGTTGATTTCAGGTTTAATCATGGGTTGAGAAGAGATACAAGAAATTCGCCTAAAATGAAGAAAAATACAGCTTCGTCGACCATTGGGAAAATATTCGCCAGATGTTCTCTGAAACTCCAAATATTCTGAAATTTTGGGACATTGTAGAAGACTCGGTGATCTACAATGTTGCTGTTGGACACATTGCAAGATTCCTGATGGTATGATGACAGTTTGAAGAATAGATGAAGATACATAAGCTGAAAAGCTGCACCGTCGATGCTGAAGAGAATATTCGCCAAATATTCTAAATTACTCAGAATATTATGAAATAAAGTGGAGATGACAGAGGACTTCCAGATCTAGCACTTTTCTGTTGAAGACTTTCCCAGATTCTGTACAGATTGGCTTCAGAGTTGATTACAAATCGGAATTCCGAGTAGAAGTTGAAGAATAAGGAAGCTGATGACGTGGCAGTTATTAACCCAGTCAAACTGGGAAGTCCGATCGATCGGTTTGAGTCCGATCGATCGCTCCGATGACGTCAACGATCCGAAAATTAGGGAAATTAGAGTTTAACCTCTGTTAGGACTCCTAATTCGGGGGTTGAGGGCTTCTAATATATAAAGGGGTCTTCCAGCCGAAAAATAAGATCTTTTGGAGCACTTTTGAAGGAGAAGGTTAGGGTTTTGAAGACGGTGATCTTTTCGCGGGGATCGACGGCTTCATCGTCTACACCTATGGCTGATTTCCAAGAGATGAGTGGCTAGTTTTCTTGTTCTTAGGAATACCATGAAACCTTAGTGTAACTTTTGATCTTTCTTAGTTGGATTTTTGTGAACTTCTCTAAGTATAATCTCATGAATATGATTTTAATGATTATAGAGTTGAAGGAACAGAGTTCCGTTGACGTATTATTAGTCCTACATGATAATTGTACTTGAGTGTAGAGATTCATGAGATAGTTTGCATGTGGTTTGTGATTTACCTTTGAGATAATCTATGCTACGTGAAGATAAGTCATGCTAATGTCATTAGGAGTAGAATAACTTAAGATAATGGTAGGACCAAAGATGATTTATGCCAAACAAAGATAGGTTATGCCGTAGGGAACATAAAACCTTCTTTTAGGGATTTGTGTGAGCTTGTAGCCATACGATCCATAATGCTTAGAGAAGTGATCAAGATGATAACTATGGAAGATTAAGGGTGAAACTAGGGTGGATTGTGTATTTCCTAAGATATCTTTCTCCATCTGATTAAAACCTTAATATTTTCTTTTACTTTCTTAGATAATTTCAGTTAGATCAATCTCTCATTGAAGTGTTTGGTTTAGATCAAGAGTTTTGAGAATCGATTTTGGTTTTCCTAGTAATTCCCTGTGGTTCGACTCCGGATTTCACCACTAGTCTACCTAGTAGTATTAGTGATTGAACAAGGATATAAATTTAAGATTTGATTGAGGTTAGCAACATTTTAACGACGACGTTTGCGAGCGATCACAACCATCCTTAGCGCTTGGGCTTGGAGACCCGACACAACCTCTATACCTCAAATACAATAATATCAGACATGGTCGACTATAACAATAACCTCAAATGATATCAATTATGATCATTCGATGGCAATCACGTCCTAATCCTCAACTACCCCAAACCCCGGTCCTAGGGTTAGATCTGGGCTACCTGAGAACCCCGGATCGGCGATCGAATCCATCGCCTACCACCTAGCCTTAATGCTTCTAATGCATACAACATGCATGAGCCTATACAAACAACTAAGCCTAGATATCTCTACATGCCAAATCATCATTCAATTGTCCCGTAGCTTATACAGAACCAAACCCGGTTCTCAGGAATTCCGACAGCACAACGGCGCTATAGCAAAGCCACGGTTAGAAGCCAGTATCAACAAGCCAAAAGGCTACAATACACCAAGACACATCACTCACAGAGAAAAAAAATCAGAAAATGGGGCACACAGTCGGCCCAAGCTTATACATGATATCAAGATGCATACTAAAATCCCATAATTTGAAATATACCAATATTGGGATAAAACCAATCATACCCCTACACGACTTACCAATATCCAAGCTATGCATAAATCATACTAGACATAGCAATTCATACTCGTTTACCTCATGCCAACTCTCCTTGGCATTCCATCGAACATATCATGGGCTATGCATATATTATGGGCATTTGACATTAAACATATCATGAATAAAGCATACAAGCATTTACTCTAACATAGCATGCTTAGAATGGTAGCATACATAGCATAGATTATATCGATTTCATAAAGGGTAGCAACTTGCATAAATGAGACCTAGAGTTACACAAGCATAAAATCTCAGCATAAAGCTTCCATGAATCCCTCGGAAATCCGTAGGAAATCATGTGATACTTTTAAATACTCATAAGAACTATATAAAGCTTATATGGCATGAAAAACATGGAATTAGGATAGTTCGCCTATACAAGACATAAAACTAGATATACTAGAAATCCCGTAAAACATTCATAAAAATTTCATCCTTGATACCAAGAGAGTATCCTAACATGGCATTCGATGACATATCAAAGAATCAAGTCAATCCGAGACCGAAATCCAACACAAATCGACGAGAAACTCAAAAACTCGTCAAAAGTCAGCTTCGTCGCAGATTGATAGATAGTTCACCATAAATCGTACAAAAATCAAAAAAATGTGAAATGAGAGCCATCTGAACGTAGACTCGAAGGTCTACAGCTCTTGTGAAGGAAGCATCACGAGATTCCACACGGACAAAGAGAAGCTCGTCGAAGAAGTGGCCGCGAATGAGGGTTTGAGGAAAACAGCGGAAATCCGAGAATAGTTGGATTAAAACCTTATCAAACCCATCCAAATGCTATCAAGCCATAGATCCAACACTACTACAGATAGGAGAACATATTAGGAATATTAGATCTAAGAACTATCGTTAAGGAACCATCAAGAGAGGAGATAGAACATAAATCGAAGAAGAAGCAGAGAGATAGATCAACCCATAGATCCAATGGTTAGCAAGGCATGGCAGCAAGCATCGAAACGTGGAGGGGGCTAGAGGATACCGTAGATAAGCATGGCATAAAACCACAAGAGAATAGGGGAGAAATAGAGCCTGGCATAGCATCAATCAGCATCGCAGCTACAAGAAAGCAGGGGAGAAGAGGGGATCGCCGGAAAATCATGGAATACAGGGCATAGAGGGTAGCATCGCCGGAAGACAGAGCCGGGCATGGTTTGGCAGCATTGCCGGAGAAACCAAAGACTCAAGCAGTAATCACTTGAAATAGAGGAAACAGATGCCGGAAATCCAAACAGGGAAAACCAAACATGAAGTACGGCGATAGCAAGGAAACAAAGAGAAATCCGATCGAAACCCATCACAAATCCATAGGTTCAACCACAGCAGCAAAGAGAGAAGTAAAACCTATGCACAAAGCCGCGAAATCAACAGAGGAAGCCTAGAAACCAAGCTGGCATGCATCGAATGGATCTTACCCTAAGCTAGTAGAGTCTAAACCACGTTTAGGGAAGAAGCCCTACCTCTAGGTCACGCAAAACCTCCTTCTCCGATCGTCGACGCCGTCGGTCCCCTCAAATTGCGGCCGCCATCTCTCTTTGGCGTCATCGCCAAGCTCTTCCTCATTGAAGAGGGAAGCCCAACCTCTGGATCGTTGAGCTCGCGTCCTTCCCCTTCTTCTCCGGCCGCGGCAGTCGTCGCCACCAAGGTTTTCGTCGTCGCTGCCAACGTCTCCGTCGTCGCCGCCAATGTAGCCAAGCTCCCTGCCGTCGGAGAGAAGAGCCTCGCAGCCGCCGTCGCCAAGCTCCTCTCCGGCCGCACCCTCGCCTCCGACGAGAGAAACTCCGCCGCCGTCACACGGGATCTCCTCACGACCCGCTCTCTCTCTCTCTCGTCGCGATGAGTTCTCTCTCAATCGCGACTGAAGCCCTAGCAGGTAAGGGGTTAAGTGGAGGTTTAACTAATAATGGGTTAAGATTAGATCCTAGCCGTCCGATCGGCTAGATCTGATCTCAGCAGTTCAAACCTCGATCTGATCCAAATCCTTTGATCCAAAGTACCCTAATGGTCTAACCAAGCACATACATCATTACAAGGCAGTGTGTGCGCTACGCGTGTGTGAATGCAACTCCGCCAAGGGTAATTTACCAAATTGCCCTTGGGGTCCAAAAACAGCGAACTAATCGCATGGAAAGGCTAACCGAGTCAACCCAACCAAGCCAGACCCTAGACCTAACATGGTCGGACCGGGTCGGAGGAACGGGTCCTCACACTGGTCCTCTGGCCTAACCGGCCCAGCACACGAGCTTAGAAGACTTACGAGTAAAACGCTCGTAACAACACATACTGGTTTGAAGAGGAGAATATACCAATGTTTACAAGTCATGCCAATGTGAATTCTTCTCAAGTAGATGTGAACATGTCTACTACTCATGTAGACATTAGTAGTCCAAACTAGGTACTTCTTATTGGGTAAAATAGCGGGAGAAAGCCTGTGAGGACCCTTTCCTCTAACCTGGCTCAACAGCGTATGTCGAGAGCCATTTTCCTGTTGGTTTGGTTCCGCATTGGGTGCGATCAAACGATCGTATTGATGTTTTGGACCCCATGAGCAATTTGGTAAAATTGCACCGGTCGATTTTACACCCACGTTATGCATACACTGCCTTGGATTGATGTATGTGATTGATTAGAACCCTAAGGGTGCTTCTGATTGAAAGATCAGAGTTCGATCGGGAAAGATCAAATTGGACGATTGAAATCAGTTCAGACCTCTATATAAACCACCTAGCTTTCTCTCTCTTCCCTTTTCTCTCTCTTTCTCTTCTTCTCTCTCCCCTTTGGCTGCCGGTTGGAGCTTGGGCTTCAGCTTTTCGACACAGCTTCAGCTTTTCGATCGGAGTTGAGGATTTGGTAGATTGCATGCTCGTCTATACATGTAAGTGTTTCTGCCCAATTCTAGTGAATTGGTAACTATAGGATTGTTTAATTGTGTTTTGGTGTGGTTTTGAGTGTTGGTTTGGGTTGAAACTTCGTATTCTAGTCCTTTGGCATGTGTAGAAGTTTGCTATTGAATCCTTTTCGTAATCTTTAGGTTGAATTCTGTATTTTAATTGTTTTTTGACCTGATTGGGCTAGATTTGATATTTTACAATCTGAGTTCGAATTTTATTGCATGAGTGTATCCCCTACCCTCTAACCTACCTTCGCTTAAAGTTTGAGTGGATTTTATGGTTGTTTGATAGATCAAATCCAACAAATTGAGTTTTATCGATTTTGTCGGCTTTTTGGCTGAAACAAGCCAAATTTGCTATTTCACCATTGAAACCTTGATTTCTTGATACCAATAGATCCCCACCTTCAATCCCGCCTCCATGCAAAGTTTCATCAATTTCCTGATGGATTTTGATAGATCAAATTCAAGAAATTAGATTTCTTTCATGATAGGGACCCAATCATGTTAGGAAGCATGCATGATATTATCAGTGTATTTTTTGAAGAATTTGACGAGTGTTTTGGATGTGATTTAAATCGTAGGTATTTGTGCAATGTTGAATATATATCAATGTTAGCATGCTATATATGTATGTATATATATATATACACACACACATACAACTACGAATCTATGTATGCTTATTGTGTGTATCTAAGCCCTATGTGAGGCTCGTGGTTGAACCAAGGGAGTCATGCCCCTTGGGATATGTAGTTTGGTTACCGGCGCTTGCGCCGATGATAGTATAAGCTAAGTACACTTCATGCTAAACTTTAAATTGTTGATTTGACATATAGTGACACCTAGGTTAGATGCTTGTATAGGTGCATGCACTATATGCATTAGAGGCATTTCAGGCTAGGCGTGGGCGTTGGGTTGATCGCCGATCCGAGAGCTTGGGCAGTTCGGATCTAACTCTAGGATCGAAGATGGGTAACAAGGTTTAGAGTGTGATTGTATTGTTGGAATCCTTATGTTATCGAAGTTAATGTCTAGTTTGCTACAATGATAATGTTATTGAACTTTAGAGGTCGTGTCATTTCTCCAAGGCCAAGTGCTAAGAATAATTGTCGATGTGTTTTCGACGTGGGTCCCCAAACATGAGAATCCTGCTTGGGTAAAGGAAATCCTGCATGTTATTGTTTCGCTACTTCTTGGTAACATGTTCAAGAGAGATGTTTCATGACAGGAGCCATTGGGACATCGATAGGGTTATGAGACCCTTGGCATATCTTAGACTTAGGCGAAGAAATAACACTGTTGTTGTTTTCCTCCCTTTCAGTGCGACATAGTGTAGAACTCTACTGATCTTGTTACTCACTCCTACCCGCCCTGCGTTTTGCAGATGCAGGCACTAGCTCTTCTTCTGTAACTTCAGCTGGACTAGCTCTTGACGACGCATCGACTTCTGAAGGTGTCTAAGGTCTCTGAGGGACAAATCCTACATTTTGGCAGTTTTGTTGTAGATATCATTCGAGAATTAGATTAAATGTCTAATTTCCCTCTCGATATAGTTATGTATTGGATTTCAATATATATAGAATCTTGTTCCCTTTATTGTTGAATCATGTTTATGCAAATATTACTTTTGGATATCGACTGATAGTAAATTATTAGATTTGCATTTTTATGTCATTGGAAGTTAAATTGTTCAAATTAACATTGGAATTTGTAATGTATCGTACTGGATTTACGCTCGGGGTTTTTTAGTCGGGGTGTGACAGAGCCAATATGAGAGCCGAAATCATGAACGCTAGCGCAGCAATCAAAGCTGTGCGATGTTAGATGGAGAACAGCCAATCAGGGAGCCTCCTTTTAAGAAATCCAACAGCGGGAAACTTATAAGCGAGCTCCTAACGAGTAAAATCCGACGACTCCATCGAAGCCCTTCTTCTCCTCGAAATCGAGAAACCCCCAAATCCCTCCTTTTCTTTTCATTTCTAAAAAAACCCTAGCCCTAACCCTAGCCTAGCCCTAACCAAATGGCGACCGCCGACGCCGAGAAGAAGCCGGAGGAGGGGAAGAAGGTGGCGGAGGCAACGCCAGCCGCTGGCGGGGAGCTCTTATACTGCGGTGGGACCAACTGGGATACCATGGGCCGGAAGGTGGTGGGCCCCGCCAACGGGAACTTGGTATCTCCCACCCGCTTCCGTCCCTTCGTCGGCGTTGACATTAAATTTGTTGCCTCCGGTTGCAGTGAGCCCTATCCCTCTCTTTCTCTCTCCCCCCCTCGTTCAACGATCCTTCCCTTGATTCTTGCTACGAACCGCGCGGTTCGTTGACCAAGAGCGGGAAGCTGTGGTTGAGCGATTTCCTTTGTTGTAAACCTTTTTCTCTATGAAATCTGCTGCTATAGGTGAAGAAAGAGTTTCGCGTTTTTGGAATGTGTTTATGGCGAGCTTGTTTGTGGTCTGTTTTGCGTGGAGCTAAGGTTTTTGCATGCTAAATTGTTAAGAAGCTTCTTGTGCTTATTAAAACATTTATATTAAGATAATCGTATCGATTCAAGTATGATTGCCTTCTCATGGAGGTTTTATCTAGATGGTTTATTGATTGTTTATCTTATTGGCGATGCATTTGAGGTTATTTTGATTTTCACATATTCTTTGTGGTCTAAAAGAACCATTTTAGTGATGGTTACAAATTGGTTCTGTAGCTTCTTGCCATTGCATAGCATTGGATGTCGAAGGCCGTTGCTACACATGGGGAAGGAATGAGGTACGACAAGAACTGTATAAAAAGTTGTTGCTTTGTCAAGAATCAAGTGCTCACATTTCTTCTGTTGGCAGAAAGGGCAGTTGGGACATGGGGATACACGCCAACGCCGTTTACCAACAATAGTCTCTAAATTATCCAAGTTAGTTGCGCTTTTTTCTTTTTGCAACCTTAAATTGGTGCAATTCTGATTCCTTTTACTTTTAGATGTTCTGTTTCATTTGCTCTTTTTCGTAGAGCATCTGTATATAAGATCTTGAGAGTGTACACCACTCACTTATGCTAATCGGAAGAGTAATTGCAGTCAGTTTTTGTTGACATAGTCCTTGACAATTACCGTAATCGCCAGTGCACTTCATAACCTGAGTAGGTTGCATCATACTCATATTACCTACATCGCTATTTTGAAGTGAGCTCATTGTAGTAACCTGGTTAGATGGAAGTGCATTAATTTCGGTGCTTTAACAAAGCACTAAAAATTATGTGATGTATCCAGAATCTGCTTGCTAGATTGGTCCTCTCAGCTTTGTACCGAAATGGCATAGATGACTGCATGTTGAACTCGATGCTTGCAATGTTATGCAATTTCAATTTATGTTTGCAGAACCTTTGGTTGAAGCCACTGCTGAAATTTTTGGTTTGTATCTGACTGTCTATCTTTACCAACATAGACGAAGGGACTAGATTTGAATTTGGATCAGACTATCTACCTTTAAAGACATAGTATAAGGGACTGAAAATATTCTTTTGTTGATCTTTTCTGTTAGAACCCTTTGGATTGCTGTTGCCATAAGCAGATCATTGGAAGGAACACTTGGAAACTACCCATTTTCATTGTGCTTGATGACTGGTACCGAATATAGCCTTCTATATGGCCCAATAATTTTCAGAATTATCGGTCATACATTGGGCATAGAAATTTGTTATTTGGTTGCTCTTTGACTCCTAAATGTGATAGTATCTTGTGGGGCACTTTGTTCTAGAAGGCATGTGGAGCTACTTTCCAATGTCAGAATGCAGCAGTTGCACCCATTTGGCCAACTCAGTTTTAGAACATCAAGATTTTCGTGTTGCTTTTCTTCAAAGACTTTTTCTCTCAGACTAGTTTCTCCATGGAAGAAGCTTAAAAGAAACTAGATACAAAATACTGATCGACCCATCTTGGTTTTCGCAATTTTTAGTGGGTTGAGATCAAATTTTAGTCTAGTCAGTCACTTACCAAGACTGCATGACGGTGCAATCTATTCCTTGTTGATCTGCTTTTAAAGAGTAACATGTAACTCGAAGTTGGTGATTTTGTTCAGATACAAAATAGTTACAGCAGGAGCTGGGCGAAATCACACGGTGGTGGTAACTGAAGATGGGGAATCCTTTGCTTTTGGTATGAATAAGAACGGGCAGTTGGGTTCAGGCTCAATAAAGAATGGTAAGTATAATGTCTCTAGGATTGTGTAGCTCAATCTCTTCAATTCTCTTAACTTGTTCTTTCACTCATTTGTAGGTTATTGCCATGGTAGCTATTAAGCTAATTTCAATATTACATATTTGATTATACATGTTATGCATTGAAAAGACAATTGTGCTATGTCCTTGCTTGCAAGGCCATGAAACAATCCAACTGAGTTCTAATGCAGATAATATCTGATTAAACTGTTGCCTTTTCCAATTCAGACTGTTTTCAATGACGTAAGAAAACGAAAAACACGTGGACTGCATAGATTAGCTCTCAATCAATTAACGTCTCTCAGCATGCCTACTTTAATGTCGATAAGTATGTTCTCTGCCGTTTCTTATGAATGAAAACTCAACCGCAAACTCATAAAACTTTTCATGCTAGACGTGAGACGAGACTCTTGCTTATTTGCAGTAGCTCTAGTTGGTTTTTTTGGAAACTGATTTATTTTGCTATTGATTTGATTACAGACTAATCAATTAACACTGCATTTGGAGCAAAAGATACTCTGAACATTGATTAAAAAGGGTCTCTTGAACATGAAGATATCATATTAGAATAGAGACAATGCAACGGCGGAAGTGATCATCAATTGGAAAGCATGGGATACTGTGTAATGTTCATTGTTTTGATCGGAGGTTTGCTGCCTTATACGAATGGCATTTGCATAAGTCTGCCATGTAGCAATTAAAGTAGTAGTTGGCCAAAGGTGTTAGGACAAGGACCCCAATTGAAACGAAATTAAAACTCAGTCAAAGTGGTCAAACCATTAGATGGCTAAATGTGTTAGGACAAGGGCCCCAACTGAAACGAAATTAAAACTATAAGGCCTTAATTGAAACGTTTTAAACGATAGGGCCTTAATTCGATACTTTGGTGAAACTATAGGGTACTAATGTGTAATTTACCCCTCTTTTGTGAAATGTTGGAGATTGTAGGCTATATGTTGACCTTTTCAGTTGATTATTACTACATACAACATAGTTAGCGTTTAGTTGTAACAACAATTTGAGATGACCATTCTTCCACAATATCTTTTTCAAGTCATGATTACACTCACATAGTCCCATACTTGTACAAGCACGAGTGCTTTGTTACCAATCTCAGAATTCACTTTCCTAGTGAACATTTTACCTCTAATCCAGGTCCTCATCTAGAAGTTTTCCTTTTTTGTATTTTGATCCCTGCAGAGATCTTAACAAATAAGAAAATAAAAACCCCGAGGCAATTGCCAACGGATGGGAAGTTGTCTTTTATGTGATAGCAAGCTTGTTTTCAATGTCTCTTATCAGACATCCAAAAAACCACAATGCAACATTAAGTATAGATGAGTAATGTTCTGATGACTACAGTGTTTTGTGAAATTTGCCCACGTGGAAGTCTAGATAGAATTTGGAGCTTGTGCATTGGTTGGATATCGCCGTTTTATTGAACTTCTCATCTCTTTGACAGCTTATGATATCTGATGGTGGTAGCAATTCCTTTCTTATTGCGTGCAGAAATTGAGCCCAATCCAGTCATCTGTTTGGTTCCTCAGGCTACAACTGCTGTATGTGGCGCTGATTTTACAGTGTGGCTGTCGTCAGTAGAAGGCTCATCAATATTGTATGGCTTGGTGGAAATCAATATGCGATCTTGATTTTCTTTTGATTCAGTAACTTGTTCCTTGGGGTTCCAACACATGATTAGCATGTGGCTTTGCTGATCTTTATATAACTGCAGAACTGCAGGTCTTCCTCAGTATGGACAACTTGGACATGGAACAGACAATCAGGTCATTTGGAGTTCTATCTGTACTTAACTGTGCTTTTCTTATTTATTTTTATCCAAGTTATGTTTGTAAACTGCAGTATAATCTCAAAGATAGCTCTGTAAAGTTAGTTCACGAACCTCAACCCCGCCCACGAGCTATAGCTGCGCTGTCAGAAAAAACTATTGTCAAAGTTGCTTGCGGAACAAACCATACAGGTGTGGTGTGTTGATTCCTCTCTCTTATTCTTTATGATGGCACACACTCATATGTGAATGAAACATTAACAATCTTGTCCCATGTGAACATGTCTATTCAGTTGCTGTGGACTCAAGCGGCTTTGTCTACACGTATGTGCATCAATGAAACTCGTACTAGCATTTAAAAGTTCTTAGAATTCAGTAATTTTAGTTGGCCTTGTATCAAACGCTCCAATTACTTTCATGATTGTAGCGTTCTTTCACATAAGCATCTTCCCAAGTTGCTTAATATATATATTCTTATGATACATGTCACCTATTTTGAATTTCTTGTCATTTTCCTTTGTTTTCTTGGAATATGTCCAGGTGGGGATTCGGTGGTTATGGAAGGTACCAACAGTTTGGATTCTGAATTCTTTTTGCACGCCAACTTCATCTATATCTTTGATTATCGAAGGTCATAGGTGGAATTTGTACATGACCACCATTGCCCTCAACACATTAGAGACCATATAGTTCTCACCATCATCACTACATTTCCATAACTATTTGGTTCAATCATTTTAGGCTCGGTCATAGAGAGCAAAAGGATGAATGGACTCCACGTGCTGTTGAAGTCTTCCAAAAGCATAATGTTTTACCTCCCAGTGCTGTGATTTCAGCAGGATCTGTTAGTTCAGCTTGTACTGCTGGTACTTGCTTCCTCTTTCTCTCTCTCTCTCTCTCACAGAAATATAATTAGCCATTTGAATGTAGTTTTTTTTTTGCTATTGTAATTAGTGTTGAAGTGAACTTTTTGAATGTAGTTATTTTGGTTATTTTATTTGCCTATCTTGTTTTCCATCATTTATCTTTTGCCTTGTACGGGCATTTCAGGATTTGATCCGTTCCACATTAAAGTATTAGGAATGTGACTTATCGTTTAGTGCTTCATGTAGCATCACACTGTTTTGAAGTACCTGTTTATTTCTGTTACTTCTTTCAGCAAAGTGTATAATTTCAATTTCTAAAGGTACTCGAGTTGAAATCTATTTTTGTTGATATAAGATTAAAATAATGTTTTTGGCTCCAGATTGGGATGCACCAGGTCAACAAGCTAGATTTGTGTATACTAGTTGCAATGAATTGAATATTGCTTATTCATTTCCTTTCCATATCTATTCTGTCTTTTCTAGCCGGAGGTCAGTTGTATATGTGGGGAAAATTAAAAACTACTGGTGATGATTGGATGTATCCTAAGCCAGTTATGGATTTAAGGTATGACTTCTTATACCTTCTTGTAAAGCATTGTTTGCTTTATCAATTTCATTCTAATGAGCCTGGTATGACATTTGTTCCCTAGACTTATTATGTTCTTTTTTTCCTGCTATTTATTTTCATATATCTTTTTAAGCTCCTTGCTCTTGAAGGATCATGTATCAATAACATATTTCATTATTTAAGGTACTTTAAGGTATGACTTCTTATACCTTTTTGAACAAGGATCATGTATCAATAACATATTCCATAGAATGCCCATAAATCTTGACGGTACATGATCTGAAAATATAGTAGATGTATGCTTACTAAGTTATTTGTCATTGTTTTTACTAGAATTGTATATTAAACAGAAAAGAATGACAGGAAAAGCAGGTTTGCAACTTTTTTTTAATCTTGTGAAGATTCACAGTTGAATTTAAGGTACATAAGTATGCTATAACCTCTCTTTTGGATTTAAGGTACATGATCCCTTTTTCTTTGCATTATTGGTAATTAGTCTTTTATGGTACTGTCCAATTTCTAGTCTCTGGTATGCTACTGCTCTTGCATTTCTTAAAATCATCAGATGTATGATCTTCAATTTTTGGTTTTTGCTAGTGGTTGGAATATTCGATGCATGGATTCAGGCAATATGCATCATGTTGTTGGTGCTGATGATTCATGCATAAGTTGGGGCCATTCTCAGCATGGGGAGCTTGGATATGGCCCCCAAGGGCCAAAGTATGTATATGAGCTTTATGTACCAGCTTCATATCCTTTTTATCAATATGGAATTCCTAGTTGACCTTTTTAACGAAAAAATTACTTTGTCTGTGTTCAGGTCTTCCGCAAATCCCAAAAAAGTCGAGATTCTTGATGGGATGCACGTGATGAGGTGTTTATGGGAGAGCCTTCTCTTTTGTTTGGCTATTAACCTGCTAAACCCTTTTTTAATCATGTGATGAACTTTATTGTATGCATTGAAACTGAGATAGCTTCATTGTGTTCTCCAAACACATGTACTTTTGGGGAGTATGTGTTTTAACTTCTTTATTTGGCTTTGTCAATATAATGCTTTTGCAGTGTGGCCTGTGGATTGGGTCTTTCTCTGGTTGTTATAGACAGAACAAATATTGGTGACCGGTTGGACCAGGTATATTGTAGTAATCTTGATTGAAGTTTCTTTTCTATTTTCTGCTTCTTGCTTATATGTATATATCTGTTTTGCACTCTCCATATTTGCAGCCTTTGATGAGAAAGATTGCTGCTAGCATGTCTGAAAGTGCCTTGAGATGCATTATGGGACTATCATTTTTGGGAAATCTAGAAATTTGACTTGCTAGATATGCTTCTAGTGTTCAGGATCTGTATTTTTTGAATAGTAATATAACTAGAATGGGGATTTGGTATGATGAATGACTCAAAGTGCGTTATTGTAAGAGATATCCTAGTAGATTTAAGTGTCAACTGTTAAGCTGGTGTGAATTCACATGCTGAAGATCTCCTTCATTACTTTTTATATATCCATCACAGATAGAGACCTCCTTTTGTCCTATGCTCGACTCAACTATCTCTATATCTAATTTCAAGCTTTGTGTTTGAGCAACTTGTGGCCTTTTCTTCTTCCTTATTCCATTTCCTTCCCTTTGTTGTGCAACATGGATACTCCAGACCCTCAAGCACGATTTTATTGCATAAAATTTCTATAAGACCTTGACACTTTTTTCTGCATATCATACGGTATTTTCTTTATCTACGTTTTTTAAATTTGGACGAGAATTCAGGATTAGAAAAATGGTTACACTAAGGTGCTTGATCTTTTTTCAAGCCATGCCTCAGAATTGCAATATGTATTTTAAATCTGTGAACATTAACACAGTTTTTTATACTTCTAAGGGCAGATCGTATTTGTAGCTTTGGCATCTCTTTCATGCCGTGATGTATTGATACGAGTCGATCCGACTCGACCAACTGGACCCGAACCAAGAAGAGGAACCAAGCTGGTTCAACCTCTTTTCTAGTTTGACTTGGACTTCCCTAGTTCAAACTAGAGTATTTAATTAGTATTTATCATTAGTCTGTTATTGAGTCCTAGTTGATTGTTAGGAATTAATTAAAAGTCCCTTTGAGTTAGGAAGTTGAGTTGACTCAGAAACCTTATTACTTGCTAATCAAGCAAGGGGGTTTTTCTAGTGGATTAGGACTCTGTCAAGGTCTCTATAAAAGGACCTTAGTAGTTTGTATTAGGATATAATGAATGCATGAGATGAATGATTAAGAGTAGTTGATAAGTTATCATAGGAGTAGAATATCATAGGAGTAGAAGTAAAGTAGATTCCACCAGATATCTACCATAGATCCACCTTCTTCCCCGTCGGTCATCTTCTCCGCAGCCGGCATCGCCTTCACCTTCAATTTCTTTCTCCCCGTCACTTTCTCTCTCCGCCACGTCAGCGACCCCACCGCCACGTCAGCGCCACGTCACCCGCTACTGTTCATCATCTCCTTCCTCTCTCTCCCGTGCCCTAACCCTAGCCTCACCGCCGTTCCCTCTCCGGCCATCCCCGTCGTCACCTAAACCCGCCATCCTCTTCCCCTTGGCACCACGACTCCGGCCATACCCTCCATCGCCCGCGTCGTCGTCTCCGGCCTCTTCCCCCGGCAACCCGACCCTCGTCCTCACCGCCATCAACCACGCCCGATCCCTATTCCACCTCCAAAACATCCCTAAAGCCTTCCTCGTCTCCCCACGACCCTTTCCCGACCATCTTCCCAACGTCCCAAGCCCCAGCCGAGCTCCCCGTCGTCCCCGACGCCGGTGAACCCAATCCCGCCGCCGTCGACCTCCAGATCCCGTCGATCTAGCCACTCTCCGACCAATCCACTCCGGTGGATCTCTTCCCCATCACCCCGCGACCTTCCCTGCCACTACCCCGACCGCCGCCGCCGTCCCTACGCCGGCGATCTACTCCGGCGAACCACAGCCCTTGGATCAACTTCGGTTCAGCCCAACCAAGTTGGCTCAGCCAACTCTAACTTGGTTCAGCCAGCCAGTTGATTCAGACTCAGCCCACTCTGATTTGGCTCAGCCACTTAACCCACTCCTAGCCGTTTCAGCCAAGCCACTTAGCCCAATACGAGTCAGATTCAATTCCAAGAGCCAATCAACCAATCCAGACTTGACCCAGTCGAGTCCTACCCCAATCTGAGCCAGATCTGAACCAGATTCGATCCAGATTTAGCCAATTGGACTCAATCAAGTCCGATCAGGCCAATTCTGATCGATTGGAGCAGTAGAGACCTATTACGAGAGGATCACGAGTAGACCGCTCGTAACAACTTGGTATCAGAGCTCCGTTACACCGACTGTGCGGTTCAGAACCTAATGGAAACTTCGCCACCATGTACGGAGTACCTCAGGAAAGTTTGGAGCAGCAATTCAAAATTCTGCAGTCTCAGTTGAAGCTCTGTTCAACTTTGATGGAACGCCAAAGCAGAACCTTGGAGCGCACCAGTAGAAAGTGGGAGCAGATTACTAGTAGATGGTCAACTGTGACTCAAACAAGTCCCATAAGGATTCAGGTTTTGAGTCAGACCCCTACCTTAGCTGCGGTCCAGATTACGGAACCTGACCCCGAGCCAACTCGGATTAGGACTCCGACTGAGACACCAGCAATCAGTAAGGGAGAAGAGATTCAGAAGCTAGTTAAGGAGCGACAACCGTCCGATTCTCAGATCGAACCAGAGCACCTGCTGTTGCAACCTCTGTCAGACCCGGGTGAAACCTTCCTTCTACCTTCCAATGATTTTTCTGGATTTTTACCTATTTTTCCATATTTTTCTAGAATTTCCCCTGGTTTTCTCTCTCCTCCTGGGAATCGGCTCGTCCCTGGCTCAACCGCGGCTCGCCATCAGCTCACCACCCTCACCCGCGCCCGGCTCACTTCCAAGCCATCAACCCTTCGTCCCGGCTCATCCACGGCTCCGTCGGCTCATCCCCAAGCCGCCACCCCAACGCCGACGTCCGACGCCTTCTTCTTCTTCCAACCATCGCGGAAGCTCCGGCGTCCCTCACCTAAGCCGCCGTGGCCAACCACGACGACGATAGAGGCTCGGATCGCCGGAACCCAACTCCGACAAAAGCCCATGTTCCGGCGACCTCCAATCCGCCACTTCCAGAGGATGATCCCAAGATCAAACCTCACGAGAAAGGTCCCAAGACCTTCCCGTACCTGTTGCCGACGAGCTCAAGCATCGTCGCGGCCTAGAACACCGGCGAACACCGGCGACGAACTCCACCGCGCCGCCACCTTCAGATCCGGCGCGTTCGAAGCCTCATCCAGCGATCAAACCGTAAAAATGGAATCCCCAGGTCCCTGCGAAGCTTCCTGTGCCGTTGCCACACTCCGGCGACCTCGTTTCGCCGTTGATCCAGCTCCGGCAGCTTCTCAGCCGTCCGATCAAGACTGCAACTTGATCCAGCCGTTTGATCAGCATGATCTTCGATCCAGTGGTTCCGATCTTCGATCTGAACCTGATCCAAGCGTCCCCAGCAATCAGGACCATCCAGATCAACTCCAAGTGATCAAGATGCGTCCTCAACCGTTGATCAAGCATTCAAAGGTTGATATGAGCCATCAAAGGAGCTACCATCCTTATTCAGATGTCTCCTTCAATCTGATCAGATCTGATTATGATGGTAACACCGGTTTGGCTCAACTGATTCAAGTCCAGATTGACACCGGTAGAGCTAACCAAGTCAGACAGGTTTGGACCATAGTACGACTTAGCACAGCTGAAGATTCAACTTGGTTCAACCAACTTTTAGTCCAGACTAGTGCAGCAGAAGCATGGTCCAGCCATTTCACTTCAGATTGGACCAAAGCCAGCTTGACCCAGATTCAAGGCAAGTCCCTGCACAGTTGATCAGACCATGGAGATCAGATCCCATCCTATGGTCATGGGCAACTCTACTGATGGGACATGATGAAGATGATCCAGGAGAGCCATTGAAGATCATATTCCTGGAGCTACCTGAGCCGTCAGATCGACCTCCAGATGCTCCATCCTCTGCACGATCCGTCAGATGCTTGGTACTGCTACCCATGGACCCATCATGGGATAGACCTAGTTTCTCCCTACCGAGTCCAGAACTACAACAACAAGTTGATTCGGTCCGGCCACATGGAGCCATCCTACCTGACCTGACTCTGGCCTTGAGGACAAGGCCAATTTTGAAGGAAGGGGGGGTGATACGAGTCGATCCGACTCGACCAACTGGACCCGAACCAAGAAGAGGAACCAAGCTGGTTCAATCTCTTTTCTAGTTTGACTTGGACTTCCCTAGTTCAAACTAGAGTATTTAATTAGTATTTATCATTAGTCTGTTATTGAGTCCTAGTTGATTGTTAGGAATTAATTAAAAGTCCATTTGAGTTAGGAAGTTGAGTTGAGTCAGAAATCTTATTACTTGCTAATCAAGCAAGGGGGTTTTTCTAGTAGATTAGGACTCTGTCAAGGTCTCTATAAAAGGACCTTAGTAGTTTGTATTAGGATATAATGAATGATTAAGAGTAGTTGATAAGTTATCATAGGAGTAGAATATCATAGGAGTAGAAGTAAAGTAGATTCCACCAGATATCTACCATAGATCCACTTTCTCTCTCCGCCACGTCAGCGACCCCACCGCCACGTCAGCGTCACGTCACCCGCTACTGTTCATCATCTCCTTCCTCTCTCTCCCGTGCCCTAACCCTAGCCTCACCGCCGTTCCCTCTCCGGCCATCCCCGTCGCCACCTAAACCCGCCATCCTCTTCCCCTTGGCACCACGACTCCGGCCATACCCTCCATCGCCCGCGTCGTCGTCTCCGGCCTCTTCCCCCGGCAACCCGACCCTCGTCCTCACCGCCATCAACCACGCCCGATCCCTATTCCACCTCCAAAACATCCCTAAAGCCTTCCTCGTCTCCCCACGACCCTTTCCCGACCATCTTCCCGACGTCCCAAGCCCTAGCCGAGCTCCCCGTCGTCCCCGACGCCGGTGAACCCAATCCCGCCGCCGTCGACCTCCAGATCCCGTCGATCTAGCCACTTTCCGACCAATCCACTCCGGTGGATCTCTTCCCCATCACCCCGCGACCTTCCCTGCCACTACCCCGACCGCCGCCGCCGTCCCTACGCCGGCGATCTACTCCGGCGAACCACAGCCCTTGGATCAACTCCGGTTCAGCCCAACCAAGTTGGCTCAGCCAACTCTAACTTGGTTCAGCCAGCCAGTTGATTCAGACTCAGCCCACTCTGATTTGGCTCAGCCACTTAACCCACTCCTAGCCGTTTCAGCCCAGCCACTTAGCCCAATACGAGTCAGATTCAATTCCAAGAGCCAATCAACCAATCCAGACTTGACCCAGTCGAGTCCTACCCCAATCTGAGCCAGATCTGAACCAGATTCGATCCAGATTTAGCCAATTGGACTCAATCAAGTCCGATCAGGCCATTTCTGATCGATTGGAGCAGTAGAGACCCATTACGAGAGGATCACGAGTAGACCGCTCGTAACATGTATATGTAGTAGACAATCTTCCTTCTCCTTAAAACCCATCAAATTAGTCGATTTGAAACAGGACTAAGTGGTTTTGAAGTTTCTAGAGATGTAACCTTCCTCGATCTTACCCTCAGTTCTTAGTTGGATGTTAGTTACTCAAAAACTTTGTTTTTTCTTTGTAACTACTGCTGATGCTATTGGAGTATGCATGATAAAAATTTTCAATCTCTAGTTATTCTATGCGTCATTCATTGCATTTTCTTATCCTCGTGATCCAATCATTCCCTTTACCGTAGATATGAGATCATCTTTCTTTGTTACTTTTTATTGCATGATGACGTCTGTATTTAATATGGCATGTCTGCTCTTTTTTCCTCCTTCATTATAATGGGAATACATTATTCCTACTTTGTTGCTTTTTCTATTATCTTTTGTTGTGAATATGCTGTAACCATATTTTTGCTTTGCAGTTGGAAATTTATGAAGGTGAAAATGCTGCAGAAGGTTGGTCTATTGTTTACTTCAAATTTTATCTTCCTTTGTCGACTTAATAAGTTTCATTAGCATGTCAGAAGTTTCAAATGAAGTGGAGTTTTTTCAGTAGAAGTCGTACATGTCTCTAATTTTTCTTTTTGATCTTGCTGAAAATTTTATCTTTTCGAGTACATAACTGAGTCTGTCTGAGATGGCCGAGTGAGTTATTCTGTGGGCTTCTGGGATGTGAACCACTTGCTTGTTTCTGAGGGGTCACTGTTCAGTGAAACATGTAGCTGTTGTCGATATGCAAAAGCTGGGAGAACTTATGACTAACTCTTGGGTATGTCTAAATCAATTGTCGTTGAGATTTAGCTGCGAGTGAGAAATGGTTGTGAACAATGTCTTTCGGTTTAGTTGGATTTGGAGCTGAAACTTAAGCTGACATAAAATAAAGATAGTTCAAGATCCTAACCCCCAATCAATATGTTTTTTGTCTAAGATCTAGATTTATGAAATCTCTTTCTAGATGATAGGCCTGTACATGGTAGCAAGAAGCTGACATACAAAATGAAGGAAGAGTGAAGAGGTGTCTTGTTTGCAATTTAAACTTACTTTAAATTGAAGTTTTGGTCTGAGTTGAACTATCGAGAAGCAAAAAGGTTAAAGGTAATGTGGTGCGACCCAATGTAAAACACATTGTGAAGTTTAACCTGTTACTGGAATCATATTGCTGATCAGGTTCATATCAAGGACTGGTTGGATAGACATATAGATGGCACTCGCTAAGTGAGAACACCAGAAAAAAAAAGAACACAGTAAAAAAATATGAATTCATTGTTTTTTCCAGCACTCACAGGAAACAAAAATTCAATCTTCAGGTTTTAATGTAGTATGAGGAGCTTAGATTGTTTAGCTGTAATGATGGCTGCTTGGTGGTATGTTATGAATGCTGTATATTTTGTGAGGTTTGAGCAGTTTCTGCAATTGTATTGGTGATTAACGTATATTAAGCATACCTCCTCTGAAATTTGGGGTGGTGTGCGCATAAATGATTTTAAGTCTCCTATGTGGGGTGGTCATCTTGGGTTCAAATCCTGTTGAGGAATTGTAAGGGCATTTGCCCATTGGAAGCCAGGGTCAGAGGCTCAATTTTAATAAATCAATAACTTCTATTGAGCTTAAGATAAGCTCTATGTGGTCATTGCTAGGTGAGACAACAAAAGCAATATGAGAGAGTACATACGTACATAGGTATCTCCAGCACCATGAGATAGGACAGCGTACCTACAACAGAGACATTTGGTGGACTGGGAGTGCAGTAGGTTTTTGGAAGGGTAATGATAGAAGTTGAACTTGATGGACTACCTTTTCATGTTCTCTATTGCCCCATAAAAGCTAGCTTTTTGGAAATAGTGTTGGAACTATTAAACTGTCACCAGCCTTTATGGGTGTTCTGCATGGAAGTTAGGAATGAGAAATCTATGGAATAAAATCCGCGAAGACTGGATCCAGAAAGAGCCACTGGTCTAAATTGATTGTTTTCATCATTGAGGATGTCTCTGTGAAAGCTTTTAGCAAGTTACTTGAGTATTAACAACTAACTAGATTTGTATCTGAAATAAAGCACTATTGGGGTCCTGTTCTTGATAATATATCATAATAGTGCATTCTATTTACTCTTCTTCCATAATGTTGAGATCTGACTTATTGTTTGGCGGAGAACAGGAGATATCGAAAGCGAAAATGTTGCAAAAAATACTGCTAACAAGGGTGGTGCTAATTCTTCGGCTGCTTCCAACAAACGGAAGAAGCACAAGGAATCATCAGAGTCTGAAGACATGGAAGATGAGAGTGATGATAGTGAAGATGCAAATGGCGAGTTTGAAGATGGAGAGGATCAGTGGAGTGGCAGGAGCTCCAGGAGAGGTCGGGGAAGGGGTGCAAAAAAGGGGTCAGGCCGAGGGAGAGGTCGCCCCAAATCTGTGAAAAGTCAGGCTCATCCCGAGTCTGAGAAAGCAAGCACAGTACCACGTCAAGGACGAGGAAGGCCTCGGAAGAACGCAACATCCAGTAGAAGATGATTTTTCTAGATCCTGATTGTGCTAGAAAATTGGAATTGGATTAGGCTCCAATTTCCTGATTAATATATCCTTATTTATTTTTACTCCATGGTTTTCACATTGTGACTAATTTGGCAAATTAAGTTTACATTGAAAGATGTTTCTTGAGATGAGGTTGTATAACGTTTAAGCTTCTAACTTCTTGATTCATGTCAATGACTAGCCTCTTTCGGTCATATTAAACAAAATGACGTCTGATTTACATTGCTCAGTTTGACAGTTTATTTAAGGGGCTGGGCTTTCAGCTGCATAAGGTTCGATGATCTTCTTATCGCTATGGTACTGCATATTTTATTCAGGAAATTATTGATAGGTCCATTTTAATGGAATTAATTATTCTATAGTTCAAATGGAATTTTTTAAGGCATGAGGTCCTCTAACCGATGATTATGGTTAGTTTAGTTATTTTTATGACCAAACTGTCCTAATCTTCATCCGGTGTCGATCTCGTATGATCTAGAGAGATCATATAAGACGGCGGTAGGTGGTGATAACGACGCAAGACCTTTGTGAGAGGCGATGGTAATCTTAGATTATGATGGCGGTGACTGGAATATGGCTAAGGATGGTTCGATGACAAAATGAGCTCGTCGGAAGTTAAGATAAGCATAGGAAGGTTTGTAAGGGGTTGGAGAATTGATTCCCAGTGTCTGATTGGTGAGAATGGTGGTGGAGGCAGCGGATCTAAGGTAGAAAGAATGGAAAGTGAAAAATGACAGAATGTGAATATTAAACCTGAGAAGAGTTGATGATGGATCAATGACGGAAGGAGCTCACTAGAGGTCACAGAAGGGTTCGCAGGGACTTAGAGGATTGATCCTCGATGTCTGATCGGCGAGTCACAGGGACTTAGAGGATTGATCCTCGATGTCTGATCGGCAAGAACGGAGGGCGGATCTGAGAGGTAAAGGTGAGAGGTAAAGGTGGAAAGTGAAAAGTGAATCAATGTGAAACGACGTCATTGGAGGACGAGGTTAGTAGCGTTGGGGTTGTGGAGGCCTGCAAAGTCTCCCTATGAGGTCTGATCGAGAGATCAAGGCTTACAGAAGGCTGAATAGAGGTGGTAGGCGTAGTGAAGGATCACCTAAGTTGGGATTTGATGATTCAAACTCCATTCGAGACAGGAAAGAGTCGAGGAAGATTCATTGGGACATGTACATGTTTTTGGGAAGGTTTTAGGGCTGCAGGGAGGTGCGAGGCGGCGAAATCAGTGATGCTCGAGGGCTATATGGAGAGATTCGCTCGGCGGGTGATGCAGGACCAGGGCCGGACCTGACTGAGTCCGATCCGTTTCCAAGGCGATCCGGACGTATTCGGATTCCATCCGTACGAATGAGGCCTTTGGATGGCCATAACTTTTGATCCGACCGTCCGATCGGGGCGTATGACCAGTCGAATCGACCGGGTCGACGAGCCCGTCATTTATCGTGGGAGATCTTCGATCTCTCCACGACGGCTTGTCGAATCGCGAAATTCCGTCTCCTTTTGCTCTAAATCGCAGTTTTAGTGAAAACTTTCCTTTTATGGCAGTTTTATCGGTTTCTATTTTTAGCAAAGTCCTAGTTTGAGTAGGGTTTATTTTTATTATTGAATTCCGGGTTAATACTTGGATTAGGGTTGAGTCCATGTTTTAGTTGAGTTGGTCTTTCCTTAAATCTATAAAAGGAGGCCTAGGGTTTGTAAAGAGGCAGTTTTTGATGAATAAGAAAATTAGGGTTTTGTTTTCTCCCCTAGAGATTTCTGGTCTTTCTCTCTCATAGAGAGTTCGGTTATCTCTCCCGTTGAGAGGTCCATCTTTCACGTTTTACCCTGCGCCAGTGGGGGTTTGGGTGGAGGTTATCGGTACTCATGAGGGAAGCGTTAGGGATGGAGGAGGTCAGAGGAAGGCGGTGGAGGTTGGAGGAGAGTTGATTTGGCAAGCTTGGGTGCTGCGGGGTGGCGGGGGAGCTTTGAAGAGGTGGCTGCTCCAACATGGGTCGCGATCAGGCATGATGGGAACAATGAGAGAGAATACGAGGGGGGAAGGGGGCATTTAAGACTTGGCAGCAAAAAGGACTCAAACGTCCGAATAAAATACCACCCCGAGTCTAAGCCGTGCCAAGCAGCGCTGGATCTTTCTCCCTCTTTTATTTGTGGATTTAAACTTATAGGCGTGGTCAATTATATATATGCAAAAATTCCCAAAACAGATAGCCAGTGCTCAAGGAAACTTGTCTAAACCACTTGTTTTTAACTTGAACCATAAGATGATATTGACCACGCCTATAAGCTTACATCCACCCATTAAACCACTTGTTTTTAAAATCTAAAAATAAAATAGATAACAAAATTAAAGAAAATAAAATAGTAAACAAAATTAAAGAATTAAACGTTCACATATTTTTAAGGGGAACTATACGCCACCAACTCCGGAGATAATTTTATCTCTTTGGCTCCGATGACAACGTTTACTACTACGACGACGCCATCGCCCGCTAATCAAAACAATAAGTAATGTGACCTAATCGCAGGTAGATAACAAGAAAAGTGATCTGTTGATTACAACGATCTCTAGACAGACTTTCAATAAAAACCCAAACTAAATTTGAAATGGTGAAGGATTTGAAGGAGAACGGCGAGAGTGACTAGGCGGCGACGAAGGATCGTGTGAGCCGGAGCCGAAGAGATAACAGAGTCGGCCTATAGTTCTTTTTCGGTGAACGTTTTATTTTTAATTTTATTATCTATTTTATTTTTGCATTTTAAAATCAGATTTAACAGATTTGGGTTTAATCTCGTGTAATCATATCTCGAGACAAATCTACGGGTATTCTTTTACCAAACAATAACCAAGTGGTGTCTAGTCCAACTCATACACATGCCTTTTCAAATATGTGACATTCAAAATACTTGTAAATAGAATTTAAACTAAAATTTAAATCAGTACGACTTGGTAATCTATGAAGATAGATTGATTACTTCATCCTTGCTTGGAAGGAAACTTTAACTTTTGGGTATAAGTTTTTCGGAACAGAAAATTTTAGAGTACATGCTTGAATAAAAACGTATCCTCAAAAGCCATCAACCAATACTGTTAGCCCGTATGCCTCCATTTCATGTATAAAAGTCCAATTATTCTTGAATGTAAACGGGCCCTGAATAAAATGTAGACATGGATAACATTAGCAAAGATAACCCCAATCGTTTAAGGCAACTATAAAGACAAGATTGAAAAGCCAAACATGGCACTTAATAAAATAGCAAGTTAGAGCCGTATACATTCCAAATTATCACTACAGAAAAAAAACCAATTCCGAAAAGAATATATATCAACCCGAAAAACTATCATACACCTCGGTGTTACTAGGTGTTCAACAAGATTGAAGCAACACTGGACCAACCCATGTACCAAGCAAATCGCTCAATGCGACCTGTATCTCGCTTGATCCATGCTCACAGCTTATCAGAGCTGCGAAAAGAGGAAAGAAGCGCGCCAAGTTCTTCTCCAAGGGCAGACTTCCCAATCCACATATCGCATGAAAAGTTGCCACAACGAGGGGCGCTCGTGCTGCCAGTTCTCTTCGTTTCCCAGAGCTGATTGGGATAAGCCAATGCGGTTTATGTTGGACAGCAGCCAGAAGCCCAACTGGCTGCTTAGGTTTGGCTGTATCAAGATACACTTGCAGAACTTCAGTGCACAGGTCAACAAGGTTGCCTTCAACTGCTTTACCCTCGTCACTTTCAGGCCTGTCCAAAATGATGTTTTGCAACAGGGTCAGGCATATCTGATACGACTCGTTCTCAAGGCGAAGCAGTGGTGGATCCTGCATCTGGGTCATAGAGCCCAGCTCCTGTAGCTTTGATCTTAGCTCAGTGTCACTGTTAATCTTGTGAGCATGAGATGCCACACTACGCAATGCTTCAAAGAGTATATTTGTATTCTTTGCTGAAAGTTCAGTTCTGTACATGTTATAAATCTCCATCACAGCCTGCAGATGTTCATGGAAAAAGAACGAGTTAAATGTTTTGTATCGACTGCAACTTGATACATCTCCAGCCACAATATGAAAGAACTAGCAGACCAATCATTTCATGCTAAAACTGGGAAATCCTAAACTATATCTCTTACATGTGGACATATTTGGCTGAAGGACAGCTAGAAATATGAAGAGCTTGGTGTCTTGGGTTCAAATCCTACGAGGACTTCGTGGTTGTGATTTCAGGTTACTTGCCCATCCTCAGCCAGGGTCAAAAGCTCAATTTAAAAATAAAAATAAAAATAAATGTAAGCAGAATACTTGCTACATTTTTTTGGCATGAACTGCATTGAAGTTTCAAAGCAAGTAGGCTTAACATATATTCCTTGAAGTATATCAGCAGATCCTTTGCACAATCAGCAAGGGATATGAGGATTCAGGGTTGATTTGAACAGCATTGAAGTTTCATGTATATCAACAAATGTCACAAGCCTACTTTACTGTGCTCAAAAGTTTATTTGATAATAATCAACATACATTCACAGATTGTCTATCATAAATTTGTTTCCGGCATATGAAAGCTTAAGTCAAGATATCACAGTTATAAAATGATAAAATTCAGCAAATCCTTAAAGCATTGATCATATTCTCAAAATATGCATGTGTGAAACCTACAAAAAGCATGTGTTCAGCATATGCCAGTAAAATCCGTTTAGTATAAATTCATGCCACTCCACATGCCTTCCTAATCAGTAATTATTGATCTCCTGTTTAAGATGAGCAACCATATTTGAAAATGTCTTCGAAGCAAAGTAAATAATAAATGTGAGTGATATGGCTCACATTCCTATAACAAATCAAAGACAGTAGAGGTACCAGGAAAAAGATATGAAGCAGACCTGAATCAACAGAAGTTGAACAGCAGCACGACACTTAGCATCAGAGACGGCAAAATATAGGGTTCTTGATCTCAGGTTATCCAAGCCGTCATCTGTTGACCTTCCAGAATCATCACTTCTTGGTGTGGTGGAAGAATGACCATTTTCTCTGCCCACTATATCAAGGTCTGCTTCAGATGAAATCAGTGAAAAATCTGGCAGAGTTGCTAAAGCAGCTTCTTTTAATGACAAAACCACTTCAAGCCACTTGTCTTCAAAGAAGAGTGATCCAGCATTACTCATTAAACGAACAAAAGCAGCAATCCCGATGCCAGCAAGGCTTTGATGGGGGCGCTTGATAAAACTTGTCAGCAACGTCAAAACTTTTCTCAATAATGGATTCACCGTGTTATAGAATTTAACAAAGAGATCCACAACCAGCTGAAGGGCTAGTGTGCAGGTTTCATAAAGCCACGCATCTTGGTCTAGCTCACTCCCATCATTTTCAAGCCCATGTCCTTGCAAGCTTCTCCCAGATGGATCGATAGCATGTCTTACATAGTCAAATATTGGGAAAAGGACCGAATCAAAAACTTTTTCCCACAAAGGCAAAGAGAAATGGTGACCATGGTTGCGCAATGTATCAAATAGAACTTGAAGAGCAGTCTGTCTGATTTCAGGCCTTAGATCAAAGGTAAGTTCTGATAGTCCTGCATAAAATTAGAAAACAGAGAGGAAATGTTTAACGAGCATCAATAACTTTATGGGTATTAACAAGAGCAGAATTGGATTATCTTCAAAAAATTAGAGGAAAAATAGAACAAATCTATAAAGCTCTTCACAGCCTTGTAAAATATAAAAGACAATCCACAAACCTGCCAACAGTGGGAACCAGAGATGCAAATGATCATCCTTATCGACATATTGACTCTCAAGTTTCCCATCTTTTTCTACATATATAGATGGTACCCTATTTCCAGAGGTCTCACTGTCTTTGTATCTTGCAGTGGAGTCAAGCTGTCCTTCAGCAAGCTTTGCAGCACACAACCGAAGAAAACCAATTGCATTGAGGCTAATGTCTTTGCTAAACCTACTATTTGTGAAAGCAATAAGACAATTCACACAATCTGTGAATGTTGTTGTTTCAGTTTCGGTTATGTAGGGGAAATAATCCCTTACAATCTTCTCAATAATCTCAAATGCCAAAAGTACTATATTCTTGTGCTCATCGTATGATGCAGTTGTGAAGACCTGTAGAAAATATGACAAGTTGACCAATATTATTTACCAACTAGATGAACGACACTAAGAAAAAAATATTTCTACAATGCTTCGGCTGAAAACTTTATAATTAGCACCAGAAGAATTCAAAATTACCATAAACATGCTTTTCCATCCAGACTTGACATTATTGACACGAGCCAAAACCATTTGAGAGACGCATCTGATAATCAATTCCCTTATTTCAACAGCTCTGCTTTTGCGCATTACAATGACAAAGGGCTTCATGAATTCATTTTGGAAATTGTAATTGGCCAACTCTTCTCGCTCCAAGAACTTCATTGCTAGCTGGCGCAAGGAGTCCATAGCAAAAATTGAAATAGATAGATTGTCCGAGCATCCAATGGTGACAAAAAAGTCAGACAATACATGCCAAATGCTTGACATCACAAGCCTGATGCGATTCATGTTGTAATGCCTGCACAAGCAAGGATTGAATGTCTTCAAACATTTTAATAAAAAAACGGCAATAAAGAAGACAAGGTAAGGTAATGCTTCTTACGCAATCTCAACTATTTTTGTAAGGCTAAAAACCCTTGGATCAGATGTAGAGCGCAGCTCTTCCATAGAAACCTTACAAAGGGCTTTGACGAAATCAATAACTGCCTCACTATTCAACTTTTCACTTCGTACAAAGATACGGTTCACATCAGCTATTCCAATTTGCTCCAACAAATTCAGATTGGAAACCAAGTTACTCATTTGCTCAGATGTTACCACTCCAGAAGCGTGGCCACCAACACCAGCACTATCATAGGAACCTCTTCTTGCTGCTGAACCGGCATTTTGAATCCGGCCAGGTCCCTTTTTCTTAAGTAGAGGAAGGATCGATGACTTAACCTGTCTACTTTTATCAAGCTCATTCTGTTGTATTGCAAAAAATGTAGCATCTGGGGGAGCACCCTCTCCCAACAGATGCAAATGTTCAAATCTCGAAACACATGTCAAAATATGTTCCCAGGCTTCTTGCAAGTAATTTCCATCCTCTTCTGCAATAGAAAGAATTGTCTGCAGAGGAAATGAAAAAAATCAATACAGAAGCCAATCAAATACAACTTCAATCCAGCAAAAGGTCAAATTTTTATGATCACACAGACCCAACATCAAAGCTAAATGAAACAGTTTTCTAAGAGCCGATGAGTTTCCACAAAAGATTGATTGCAACATAAATTAGAAGGATTCTTCTATGTCATTTCTTTATGTATGATTGCAACATAACTTAGAAGGATTCTTCTATATCATTTCTTGATGTAGATAGCAATATACTACAGAAATCCCGAGGGAAAATAGCTCAAAGCATCGCAGGTTGCCATTGATTCCAGAAAGTCCACACTCCACATAAGCAACCAACACCTGCTTCCAAACTCATGCCTATCACTCTTCTTAAAACATTGAAGAAAAAAAATTAAAGAAGCGCATAATAATAGATTTTACTCCAAAACAAATACTCGGTGCATGGAACTATGAATAATTCCTGTGTCGCATGACAATTTGCAACAAACTATATCACTATATAGGCTTTTTACCTTTGCCAGGATGCTAAGACAGTCAAGATGCTGATACATGAAGCTTAGATATTCATCACCCTAATGACTGGATGCAGATTATTGATTGACAAGATATAAGACTCTCTCCTCTTGTGGAGGTGTGATATGCATCAAAATTTGCACCATCAAAAACCCAACTTGATGCACCGGACCGGACCCAACGTGGGCCCAAGCCGGCCCCCAAGGGGCGGCTTCTCCCTTGAGCCAGCCCATCAAGGAGCCGGCCAAGCAGGGTCCCACCTGCCTCCTGAGTTCAATCCTAGTTCAATTTCCTAGTTTGCTTTCCTAATTTAGCTATTTACATTATAGTAGGACTCTTCCTTTTCTTTCCTTGTTAGCTTATTGCTTAAGTAGGAAGTCATTAAGTCGGAGTTCTAGCCCACCTAGATCTCTTGTAATTCGCCTAAATAAAGGCCCTCATACCTATGAATGAAATCATCCAAAAATAATTAAAACCCTCAAAACACTTCGGTTCCTAAAGCTCGGTCCCCTTGACGAATTGTTCGAGAGAGTTCGCTCCCAAGTCACCCCCGGAGCTCCTTTCAGAGTTCCGACCGCGACGATCATCGGCCCCTCGTCGACGATCCCTCCTTCTACGGGTACTGCTTCTCTCTCTCCCACCTTGGTCCAGCTCCCCCCCCCCCCCCTCCCCGTTCTTCCTCTCTCTCTCCCCTCCAACCCCCAACGTCAAGTCGGCTTTGAGCTGCCGCACCTCTCGCGGACGCCCCCGCGGCCAAGGGTGCCCCCTTCCTTTTCCCTCTCTCTCTCTCTCCCTCTCCCTCCCAGCTCCTTTTCCTTCCCTTTCCCCTCCACCCCAGCCATTGCACTAGCGGCCCAGCCGCCGCGCCCTCCTCGCCGCGCATGTGAGCACTCCGAAGCCAAGCCGCGCCTAGCTCCCCTACTCTCTTCACTGCTCTCCTCCACCTCTCCTCGCGGCGCATGTAACCACTCCAAGGCCAAGCTGCGCCCAGCTCCCCTTCTCTCCCCTCCTCCTCCTCCTCCTCCTTCTTCCCCTTCTCCTCCAGCGCACGTCGCCTCCGCTTGCGGAGTAGCAGCGGCCCCAACCTGGTCGTGCCCAACTCGCCGGCCGCCGCCGCTGCCTAAACGGCCACTACCCCTCCCCCTCTCTTTCCTTTCTCTCCTCCCCTTCCATATCCCACTCCAACCGGACTCCTAGCCAACTCCTAATTCCACCCAAACTCCTCCTTCCCCTTTCCTTCTTCCTCGTCCCCTAATCCAACTCAAAGCCTTACTCCAACTCCAACACCCCTCATCCTATAAAGCCGGTCACCACTCCATACTCCAACACTTCCTCCCAGCTCTCCTGCTTCCTCCCTCCTTCCCGTCAAGCCCACGCCTCTCCTAGCGCCCTCCTGTCGCCGCCGTGCTCGCCGCAACCGCCGCTACCACCTTGCTGCCGCACCGCCCCGACCTCACCTCCGCCTCCGGAGCACCGCCGCCGCCCGCCGCTATCCTCCTTCCTCTCTTCTTCCCTCCTGGCGGCCTTTCTCTTCCACGGCCCACGCGATCGGCGACCTCGCCCACGCCGTGCCTTCCCGGTCATTCCCAGCCATGTCAACCCCAGCGCCCTTCGCTTGTCGCAACCCCGCCGGACCCTTCCACGACCTAGTGTCGTGCCGCTGCGCTAAGCCGCCCGACGCTTGCGCCGCACCCACACCGCGCCGCGACATTCCCCATACCACAACCACACCGCACCCGCACAACATCCTCACCTCGCATCATCTTCCCTTCCGCCGCGCCGACCTTCGACTTCAAGTCAAACCACGCCATGAGGACTTTGGGCTCGCGCCCGGCACTCTTCTCCCTCTCCGCCATCATTGGGAAGGAGAATCCCAAGTCCAAGGGAACCCCCACACCGACGTTACACCCACAACGACCCGCCACACGAGTTTGGATCGCTTATGAGTAAAAAGCTCGTAACAACTTGGTACCATAGCCAGGTACGACCCCGCCGGCCAGTCGTCCACCACAATTTCGCCAGTTTCAACTCCCTCGGCCTATTGCCCCCCACGATCTTCGCCTATTTTTCCAATAACATCCCCGAGCAACTTCACCAGTACCCTGCAACCTTCGTCGGTATCTTCCCCGACAAGCTCCCCAGTCTCTATGGAGTCGACTCCTATGGCGGCTACACCCTTAGTAGAGCAACTGACAGCAATGTTGACGGCTCTTAACACCTCCATCCTGGAGTTAAGAGATGTCATGGCCAAGGAAAGCGCAGATCAGAAAGCATGGGGTGAGACGATCACCGAACGCTTGGATCGTCTTGACCGAAGGGATCCACAACACAAGGGAGAAGCATGCGGATCCAGGGAAGGATCCCACCCACCAAATGAAAGACGCCAGCCCTCTCTCGAAGGGGAATGGCCACCAACTCCGCAGAGACAAATATCTCTTCCGAGTTCTCCTTCAGGTACACCTCCACGAACCCCACCATCACAGGGTTATACTCTGACACATAGTTTCCGAGCTCCAAGAGTAAACTTCCCTCGCTATGACGGAACGGAGAATCTGGTACCCTGAATTGCACAAGAATAGAGGTACTTCTCTCTCATGTCCACACAACCTGACAAGTGGCTCCCCCTCGCTGCCTTCTACCTTGAAGAGGACACTCAGCTGTAGTATCAATTGTACGAGGGCAACTCTGAGTTCTCAGATTGGGCCTCGTTCAAGCAGGCCCTACTAAGAAAGTATGAGACAGGGCTTACGACAACCACTATGGTGCGTTGATTGAGCTCAAGTAAGAGGGTATGGTCAACGAATATCAAGACCAGTTTGAGACCCTTCTACACGAGGCCAAACCCTCGACTCAAGAACAGGTTGTCAGCTGTCTCTCCCCAACCATCAGGACCAATGTGCACATTGCGGTACGGAAGACACTTTCGGGAGCCATCGGTCTGGCCAAAGCATATGAAACTAAGTGGAGCGAGACCAGTCGTCGATACTTCCGGATGACTCCTGCCGGCACTACGCGGACACTTGGGCAACCAAGTGGAACCGCCCCCCAAGGCGCTCGGACCGCCCCGACCCGAGCCAAGCCGCCACTGACCGCCCCGACCCGAGCCAAGCCGCCACTAGCCCCCACTCAAGGTAAAACTCGCAACCGCCCCACAGCTCCCCAGGTACTCCTCCTGACACGTGCAGAACTCCAACAATGACGCGAGTAAGGCCTGTACTTCAACTATGATAAACGCTTCACACCGGGACACCGGTGCGCCAAGGCTTTCATGATACATGTAGACCTACCAGAGGACTATTGAGGGAACCGAAGGAGACCACGAAGACATGGGTCCCATAGAAGACATACCCGAAGACACCCAGGAGATCCTGTACTCCTAAGCCGGGGGACCACAAACCATGTTCTTCAAACGATACATCCAGGTAGCCCAAGTGACCTTCTTGGTAGATACAGATAGCACTATGAACCTGATCACCCCCGCCTAGCCTCTTTCCTCCAGCTCCCTGCGAATAAAGACCAGGGATGCTCGATCCGGATCCCCAACATGAAGTATATCCATTCCCCCAGCGTTTGTCATGACGTCAAGGTTGAGATAGCAGGAGAAATGTTCTACATCGACTTCAAGCTCCTGGACCTCAAAAGAATAGATGTCGTTCTCGGAGTCCAGTGGATGAGCACTTTGGGTCCGATCACGTTCAACTATCCGGATTGGACCGTCGAATTTGGAGAAGCCCAAAGCCACACCTGATTGCTTGAAGAAGGGCGCTCCACGGGCCAAACCGACCCAATCCTCATCGCAATCCCAGACGACTCAGCCGGCCCAACACCTACAACCCCGGACATGGGATGGTATGACCCTCTTTGAACGACTTGGGATCATACGAGTCAGAGCTTGCCGCAAGAATTATCAAACCGCCCAGTCGACTAACCGATCCACCGTCCAGTAGAGGCAAGCAGCGGCTTATCAAGCACGACACATCCGCTACAGCCTACCGCCTGCCCCCGAAGTCCCTGAGCCCTCCGAAGTGCCAAGATATTATTTTCAACCAAGGGCAACAACGAGACAGGAAGAGGCGACCAAGCCCAACATTGGCACTGCAAGGCACCAGAAGCATCCACGCCAGCACAATCGTGGCCCCAGGAAATCCACGACGAAACTGACAAAACGACAAAGGAGAAGTTCGCCCGCCACATCTCGAGCATCCCCTCCCACTAAGGCGAGTCACCAACAAGTAAACTTACTACTACTGACTCAGCCAAACAGGAAGACCACAACAAGCAGTTCTTCAAAACAATGACACTTTCGAAGGGATAATACGCGTCAAAATTTGAACCATCAAAAACCCAACTTGACGCACTAGACCGAACCCAATGTGGACCCAACCCAAGCTCAAGCCGGCCCCACAAGGGGCGGCTTCCCCCCTTGAGCCGGCCCCATCAAGGAGCCGGCCAAGTAGGGTCCCACCTGCTTCCTTGGTTCAACCCTATCCTAACTCGGTTTTTTAGTTTGCTTTCCTAATTTAACTATTTACTTTATAATATGACTTTCTTTTCTTTCCTATTTAGGTTACTAGTGGTGCCCCCTGTCACCTGGCATGACAACCACCAACCCCACCCTCAATAACCACCCAATAACTCCCTCCCACTAAACCCCCCTCAACCTAGGATTATCATACCACATAGGCTCCACCTAGGACATTCTCCCGCCGCGTAGGACAACATGATGGTTAACTTATAACCATCATGTCATATAAGAATGATTACTTGGGTAGGAAGTCATTAAATCAGAGTTTTACTCCACTTCCATCTCTTGTAATTTGACTATATAAAGGCCCCCATGCCTATGAATGAAATCATCCAAAAATAATTAAAACCTCCAAAAGCAAAGCTTTGTCTTCTTGACAAAAGGATTGTTTTAGAGAGTTCGCTCCCAAGTCACTCCGGAACTCCTGACAAAGTTCCAACCGCGACGATCACCGGCGATCCCTTTCTCCGGGAACTGCTTCTCTCTCTCCCGCCTTTGTCCACCCTCCACCCTGTTCTTCCTCTCTCTCCTCCAGTCCCGACGTCAAGTCGGCTGTGAGCCAGACCAAGGCCGGCCCCCATCCTTTTCCTTCTCTCTTTCTCCATCTCCCTCCCAGCTCCTTTTCCTTCCCTTCATCCTCCAGCCCCGGTGCCCGCAGGCCCCGACCACCACGCTAGCAGCCCAGCCGCGCTCTCCTCGCCGAAAGAGGCCATTCCAAGACTAAATCGTGCCCAACTCCCCTTCTTCCCCTTCCTTTTCTCTTCTCTCTTCTTCTTCTTTCCCTTCTCCTCCCATATTGGCCGCCCGGGCCTTGCGCCGTCTCCGCTTGCAGAGTAGCAGCCGCCCCAAGGCCGGTCGCGCCCAGCTCATCGGCAGCCGCCCAGCGCCGCCACCTAGCCAGCCACAACCCCTCCCCCTCTCTATCCTTTCTCTCCTCCCCTTCCTTCTCCTACTCCATCCGGACTCCTAAACAACTCCAAATTCCATCCAAACTCCTCCTTCCCCTTTCCTTCTTCCTCCTCCCCTACTCCAAGTCAAAGCCCTACTCCCACTCCAACTCCTCCAGCTCTCATCCTATATAACCGACCACCCGTCTCCATCCTGAACCACTTCCTCCCAGATCTCCTCCTTCCTCCCTCCTTCCCACCGAACCTGCGCCCCTTCTAGTGGCCTCCTGCCGCCGCCATGCTCGCCGCATCGCCATCGCCATCGCCAACTCGCTGCCGCGCCACCCCGACCTCACCTCCACCTCCGGAGCCCCTCCGCCGCTCCCCTCCTTCCTCTCTTCTTCCCTCCTGGCAGCCCTTCTCTTCCGTGGTACACGCCACCGACGACCTCGCCCACGCCATGCCTCCCGGGTCACACCCAGCTTCCGCACCGCGCCTCCCATGATGACGCCCTCTGCTCGCCGCTACCACGCCACGCCTCCCGGGTCACACGCAGCTTCCGCATCGCGCCTCTCACGACGCCCTCTGCTCGCCGCTACCCCGCCACATTGTGCCAAGACCCGGTGTCGTGCCACCGCGCCAAGCTGCCCGATGCCGACGACGCACCCAAACCGCGTTGCGACATTCCCCATCCATGACGGCACCGCGCCCCCGTGCCGCGTCCTCCTCACCTTGCATCATCTTCTCTTCCACCGCGCCATGAGGACTTGGGCTCGCGCCCAGAACTCTTTTCCCTCTCCACCATCATTGAGAAGGAGAATCTTAGGTCCAAGAAAACCCCCACGCTGGCGTTACGCCCACAACAACCCGATACATGAGTTTGGACTGCTTACGAGCAAAAGGCTCGTAACAGTGTGTGTGAGGGGGTTTGGGGTTGCGGGGAGGCTATCTATAGAGTGGAACCGGTGTTGTAGGCAAGGATTACCATACTAGCTGGTACGATTTACCGACCCGGCTAGGAGGCGGGTCAAGATCCACCCACGAAACCGGCACGAAGAGGAGAAGAAGGGAGGAGAAGAGGAGAATGGGGGAGGAGGAGAGGAGGGTTAGGATAGTCATTTTTTTCATATATAAGGTGAGACATGAAACCCTTTAAACAACATATGAAGGCTCTCCATTTAGGACTCCTCTCCTCTCACCAATGAAGGCTCTCCGTCGGCTAGACCTCTTCAAAGCCAACTGTCAAAAATTGGACCGCGCAGCCAACCGTGGGCTGCCAGGTCATAGTTTACGGCCAACCAACATCCTCCTAGGAGAACCTGATCTATTCACATTTGATAATGGACAAGATGATTGAGTACAAACAGATTAGACTTTCTATTACAAAAAGATGGACCCTAAAAGCATACAAATTAGAAGGAACCACAACAGAGAAACTCAATATCAACACAATTATGATGTAGGTTAAGCATAATGGAATAACCCAAACCTTGATCGCGTCAATATTCTTTTGTTTAATATCTGCCGCTGAGTGGAGGGATGTAAACTTTGCCAGAGATGTGACAAAAGCATCTCTGTGAGTCTTCATAGACATTACCGCTGTAACATGGATGGCATATCGGAAACCATCAAGACATTGAAAAGTCATCGTTTCATCATCACTCTGGTCAAGCGGAACACTGAAGGCAGCCAGCATAGGAGCCCAGCATACCTCAAGCATGAATCTCAGAATTACCACATTTGTTGCTGCATGATAAACTGACCTGAAATTTAAAAAACAGATCCTCCAGAGAGTAAAATTTGTGCACTTTCTCCCTAATAGAAGCAACAACAAAATATTTGATTCTCGGCGTCTAGAATGAACTGATTTTTCATCGAACTATATGCAAATAAATAAGGATCAAAGAACAAACTTCATCTTTTCTGCGCTAAATTGTGCTCTCTAAGCAAATAGGGATAAAAAGAGAGATGTGCAGCAGCTCGAAATATATTTGCAAGAACTAGGTGCTGCATTGGTACCATACCATTAACAGTTACCATAAGAAATAGATGTGCATACTCTGATTTGCGAGCCTTTTCCCGAAATTGTTCTTGCATGTGTCGTATGAGATCATCACTAGTCTCCATACTTTTATCTCCTCTTTTGCGTATCACAATATTCAAGATGTTATCCAAGCCTGAGATTCTATTTAAGTTCGTAGGTTGTTGCTGAATAGCCAGATCATCTTCTTTCATTTTGATTTCATTTCTTATAATCCTGTCATATAAGGATCTCATATATTCCTCAGGTAGGTCCTTTCCATCATCTATACCACGATTATTCCTTATGAAGTCATCTGGAGACATCTGAATCAACCAATAAATTCACAAGTTATTCCCCAGATTCAATAACAAAGGACATTAAGAAAATGGATGAAAGGAAATAGGCATACCTTGTTCTTAACCATCGGATTATGTGCATCGGTATTCAGCAGTATTACAGAGTAAGCAAGAACATAAGCCGTATCTGCACTGGTGAAAGTCTTTGGATTGCATTTGCAGTAACGCTCGGCAAACTTTTCCATGATCCTATCAATTTTCTGTGCCTCTCCAGGCAATCTAAAGCCTTGCAGGAAGGTCCTAATCGCTTCATCAAACTCCATTCCTTGGAAATCAAACGAGTCCACATAGGCATGCATGATTTTCAGGGAAAAGTCTTCCCTCTCTCCTAGATAATCACCAACCATTGTCTTGTTCAAACCAGATGCATTTCTAAGGAAAGCAGCTATTTCCTCGGGTGAGTCAGAAACCTTCCTCGCTTGGATAAGAAAATCAATTCCTTTCTTAGGTTTCCGATTAAAAAGAGATATACCTTCCTGCCAGTAATGTTCTTGTTGTAGTGAGCTAATAAAATATCTTCATTTTAGATCTTTAGATAGTTAGTACAATGAATACCTGTAGTTCAAGCTTATAAGCACGACGCTGCTCGAACTGTGTAGCATCTGAAACTCCATTTGCTGTTTCCGAATGGGACTCTCTTCCTTCAGCAGGCTCTTCCACATTTCCATTTGACACAGGAAGATCACTTGCCACTTCAACTTCATTCTCAAGTGTCTCTGGATTTTTTGGAGAATGAGGATCCGGGATTCTCAGCTGTTTATTCATCCAATCTCCCATCGATCTCAAGATTGCAACTAGGCACTTCATTGCTTCAAGTTTCATCGTAGCATCCTGAGGAGGAACCAATGTCGTGACAACACCGGGAGAAGGACCTTGAGCAGTCTTGAGCAAACCAGTGACCATCCTGCTCGGATCCAACAGCAAACAACACACGATGCATAAGTCAGCCTGGACGTTGAAACAGATTCTTTCAATTCCTGGATCATACTAATAATCATTACTTATGAGATCTAAAAACACTGCAAACAGCTCATAGTAAAGCTTTGGCATGTATTTCAAATAACAGAAGGATGGAGAATGCATAACATTCCAAATAGAATAATACCTTTCAAATATGTTAGGTGAGTGGACATCACAGTCATAATTCACAAAAATGTCCACTAATATCTGAGAATCAACGCAGAGCTTTTCCAAAAACCGGAGTACGATCATTTTTTGCTGAAAGTTTGGTTGAGCAACATTCTCCAGAACCCTGAGAACAATCATTGGGAAGAAGACCCCAATCTCTGCCTTCAGTCCAGGTCTAAATCTCGATACCAGGCTCATGAAAATGGAACAAGATAACTGAAAAACAATCATAAGAGTCGATGCACTGTTCTTCAATAGTGACAGGCACAGGTACTGCTTAATTGCTCCTAGAAACCTGCATTATGTGGAAGAACATTTAGCATAATACAATGTTCTGAACTGACAGACTTAATGTATACACACTAAAAGGCACGGGATGCATGCATGTATATATGTTTAAGTGTGTATATTTTCCTGTACACACAACCAAAACCTTCAATATGATAAAAACAGTCTGGCAAAAGTAACTATCTACAAATGGCTACTCTAACACTGCTGACGATACAAACATTGTAAAACAATAGTCTTCATCAAAAGGAATGCAAAAACATTTCTGGAATAATATGCTTAAAGACCAGTGTTCATTAATCAAGCTTGCTGAAAAGAAAGCAACTATGCTAATTGCATAGAAATAGGATACAGTCAAACTGAGATGCAGATATAAGTTTGCCTGACTCCCTCAAAACTAGCAATATAAGATGAAATAGAACCAATGTAATGCAAAACCTGTGAATAATACTGAGATCGTACATTTACATCCGATTAACACATTCAAACTTATCTTACCAACATCCATATGTACCGTGCGGTTCAGTCTTTGATTTTCAACTGTGTACGGAATAATTGTGGCATCACCGTTCAAAGACCATGTATTGTCAAATATTCTACTCAAAAAACTAAAACTGATTTAAGTAGAAGACTAGTTCAGACAAGTAGAACTCAAGTTATTACTGCTCCTAGCCATCTAACCAGCTAGCAAAGCAATTAAGAGCTAATAGCCTTCTTGGTCTTTCTAAAACTACTTTCTCGAGCAAAGCTTACATTAAGCAAAAAGTAATAAACTAAGATGTTCACAAAATAGAAGCAGATATTTATTTATTTAGAAGGATTCAGTAACTCTATTTTCTATAAAACTCTAATAAGACAAAATAAGAAAACATTCCTGTAGACAGATGTGCATTCACACAAAATGTGGTAAACCATAGACATGTTGAATTACATTACATACTGCACTAATAACATGCAAAATATCTCTTTGATATCAAGAGTATTGTTAATTTTGCTAATAAGACGAGAATTGGACCCAAAACAGCACAATCTATGTCAGCTAATCAGCTCGGATCACCATATGACAAATCAACTCTTGCTCGTTCAATTTCAGCAATAGATAAACTATACAACGCTTATATGTGCTAACAAATGACGATTGACTTATCATTTATATATCTCAGTAATGCTTCTCTCTAACAGAATAGGGTGATCCACAATAAGTTCACTCCGTGAAAGCCAGTGGTTAATTATCTCACTTCTTTGGTAGTAATTGAAAGGGAAGTTCTAAAGACATTTAGCTTTTCGGAGGAAGCAGGGACTTAGCATGGAAGATTCTACCATATTATAGGTCCTCGAACAGCAGATTTGACTTTACCAGAAGCATGGAGTTAAAGAAGAACGAGCTGTGTAAATGAAGGATTACCTGTCACTGGTCCTGAATACCGCCCCAGCATTCTCCAGGAGGATCTTGAGCAGCTCCAGTGCGACAATCTTTCCCCGCATCAGCGTTGGATCTGCCAATGCCTCCTTTGGTGGGGTCTTCATTGACAACTTGCAGAGTGCCCGGAACACCAAAAACGCATCCCTTCTTAGCTTGTTCCCGATCTGGACCTCCAAATCGTCATCCCGTTCCGCGATTCCCTCGCCCCCTAGCTCATCTTTCCTGCCCTCCAGCGCTGTCTTGTACATACTGATCTCCCAGTACTTGGCGTCCAGCATATCCTTGTCCGTAGAGTCCAACAGGTCTGCCGGGTTGGTCGTCTCCACCGCCGTTGATTCGAACGCCCCATCATGTGCTGCTGCCGACGCTCCCGAAGGGGTCGAGGGGTTGAGGACGCCGTCAATGTCCCCAATGATGCGGGTGATAAACCCCTGCACGAACTGGGTGGCATCAGCGGAGGAAGCGTTGGTTCCGCCAGCCGCAGAGGTTGAGTCCATCAGGTCCGCGACAACGATGGGCTGGACGGGAACAGTGGAGGAGTCGGCCTCCATGCGACGGAACACGATGACGAGCATCTGAATGAGAGAGGCCTTCGCAGTGGACTGGTTCACCGCGCTCCGGCTCCCAAGATAGAGGTCGTAGCACGTCCTCACCACCTCAAGCAATGCGTCGCCATGGATGCGTAGCGAGGTGGAGGTGACGGCGGAGAGAAGGGTCTTGAGGACGAGGAGCTCCACGGCTTCATCGCCCAGGGAGTGGCAAGTGCACGCCGCGGAGATGAGCTTGGCGAGGAGGCGCGAGTCAGGTCCGCCAGAGGGGTCGGCCTCGCCGCGGAGGTAGGCGTGAGCGACCATCCGCTGGGCGAGGTCAAGGGCGGGGTCGGCGATCTTGGGGAAACCCGAGGAGAGAGCGGCGATGAGGGGGGTGAGGACGGTCTCGGACTCGGCGAGGGAGAGGACGAGCGGGCCATCGTGGAGGGGACCGGGGAGGGAGGAGGACGAGTCGGGAGAAGAAGGGTCGGAAGGGGGGGAGGGGTTGGAGAGGCGGTCAATGAGGGCTTTGCACTGGTGCGCGAGCTTGGAGTGGCCCTTGCGCCAAGAAGCGTTCTTGATGATCTTCTCGAGGGCGGGGACGGCCAGCTGGGCCAAGCGGGACTCGGGCAGCTCCGGCGAGGTCATCGCCGGAGGCGGTCGTGGTGGTGGTGGTGGTGGTGGCAGCGGCGGAAATGGGGATCAGATCTGGCGGGGCATTATAGGAAGAGTAGAGAGGAGGTGGGGGGGGATCGGATCCCGAACGAGAAGGCTATATAATTTTGACTCGGGGAGGTTGAACAGAGAGAACAGTGGAGAGAGAACTCATGAGTGGTGACAAAACTAGCATATCAGACATGATCCGCTACGGCGTCTTCAACCCGTGAGCAAATATTTCGAGAGTTTTGCAGTTTAGTATAACATAATTTCAAAATTATTAAAAATTGCTCCAAGTTACATAACAGTGCAGTATAAACTCATCATCCGACGTTGTTACTACATTTTAACGGCAAACCAGTAACTGTGCTTAATTTTGACCGATTTTCATCAATTTTGACTGATTTGCTGACGTGGGAAGTGAGAGAGAGAGATAGGGAACGGAGAGAGAGAGCACCCCTCACGTCCGTTGACGACAAGCTGCACAGTGTAAGCGTCGTCACCGTCGGTGCCATAGATCCCCTCGCAGAGGTCGATGATCTCCATGGGAAGCACGGATCCGTCCGTCACGTGCTCGCCCTTCATGCATGGTCGTCCTTGTTGGCGTCGGCATCCTCGTCAGTGCTCTTCAGATGAGAACGCCGACGATGAAGGCTGGGTTTCGTGGAGGACAAGGACTCGCTCGGATGACGTTGCCGTCGACGTGGGGAACCATGCATGAAGGGCGACAGGGATGAAAACAGAGGAGGGGGAAGCTAACAACGTCAACCCCGATCTCCAGCCACGCCAAGAGCTCCTCACCGGAACCCATCTCGCGCCATCATCGTCCACGGATCCGACCAAAACCTCGCCAATCGCCGGAACCCCGACACCCATCGCTCCTCTTTCCTCCTTCCTCCTTCCTCCCCCAAAACCTTGCCAACCCTCTGGACTCACTCACAGTCACCATGAGCGATCACGTGGTTTTATTGCTAATCACTCCACCATGAGAACAGTAGATTCCGATGACCACAACACCATAATGGGATTCCGGTGTCCGGAACTAGTGGGATGCCACCTCTCCTCTGTTTTCTTCCCTGTCTCTCTCTCCCCCCTCCTCTGTTTTCTTCCCTGTCGCCCTTCATGCATGGTTCCCCACGTCGACGACGACGACATCCGAGCGAGTCCTCGTCCTCCACGAAACCCAACCTTCATCGTCAGCGTCCTCATCTGGAGAGCGCCGACGAGGATGCCGACGCCAACGAGGATGGCCATGCATGAAGGGCGAGCACATGACGGACGGATCCGTGCTTCCCCACGGAGATCATCGACCTCTGCGAGGGGATCTACGGCACCGGCGACGGCGACGCTTACACCGTGCAGCTCACGGTTGACGGACGTGATGGGTGCTCTCTCTCTCTCCCCCTCCCGTATCTCTCTCTCTCTCTCACTTCCCACGTCAGCAAACCAGTCAAAATTGACGAAAATCGGTCAAAATTGATCAGCACAGTTATTGGTTTGCCGTTAAAATGTAGTAACGGCGTCGGATGATGGGTTTATACTGCACTATTATATAACTTGGAGCATTTTTTGATAATTTTGAAACTACGTGGTACTAAACTGCAAAACTCAGAAACTACAGGGTATCGAACTGCTTTTTGGCTTTAAAAATAACTTGTGTTACTTTCCAGATTAAATCAATGAAAAATAACTAGTGGAAAGTAACTTGAGTCTCGGTGATGAAATCATGAAAAGTTTGTGAGTTGCTTTCCAAATTTAATTAATGGAAGTAACTTGAGTTACTCTCCACAATTGTTACATTACTTTTTGACAAGTATTATAAGTTACTTTCCATTTTTTTTGGAAAATAACTTGTAACAATTATGGAAATCATGTTAAGTTATTTTTCATTTTTTGCAATTGTACAAGTTACTTTCCATTTGTACTAGTTACTTTCCATGAAGACCGGATCGACGGAGGGGGAGAACGGATCGGCGACGGGGGAGCCCGGATCAGGAACGGATCAGCGACAGGGGAAGTCAGATCGGCGACCGGGGCGGAAAGTAACTAGTGATTTAAGCTAATGGCAATCACTAGTTACTTTCCAGTATTTGCAATCACTAGTTACTTTCCAGCTTTTACTATCTAAGTTGAGTTATTTTCCACAATTATTACATCACTTTCCACATGCATTACAAGTTACTTTCCAATATCTAGATGTTAGTATTGTGGAAATAACTTACAAAGATCGTGGAAAGTAACTTGAGTAACTATTGCCATAGGGGAGGTTATAGGTGCATTTTTGTCCCATCGCCCCTATTGCTATATGAAAAAAAAATTGATACCTACTGCCCCACCCTTTTTTTTTTCAGCCCCTATTGACCCTTCTCCCTAAAATTAATACCAAAACTGAAGTCATGTATAAACCATGATCCTGTATGATAAGACCTTCGATCAATATAAAATTATTAAGAATTTTGCTGGAGGCCAGGGTCTTGCAAGGGCCTTGTAAAGACTCTGGCCACGTGGCTGAATCAGAGAGCGCCGCGTGTCCCCCCACCAAAACGAGATGATAGACCAGGTGAGGAGAGAGAAATTGGGCGCGGATGTTTTAATTTTCCAATCTCTCTCCCTCCCTCCCTCCCCAGACCCCAACCTCTCGTTCCTCTCTCTCCGACAGCGACGCCGGCTCCGGCTCCGACTCCTCCTCCGGCATCCGCGCAAGATCAGGGAGCGCCACGTTCCCTACCCACCAAAATTGATCTTCAAAATTGAATAGTCTAGGGTTTCAAAATTGAAATTTTGAAATCTCTCTCTTCGGAGCTCCCCGACATCTCGTACCTCTCCTCCTCCTCCATCCGCGGCTCCTCCTCTGTGCGCTCCTCCTCCTCCGACATAGTGGATAGTGAATATTAATGGATAGTGGATAGTGAATATTGATGGGGAGGGGTCGGCGTCGAGGAAGGCGGGGAGGGGTCGGCTTCGCGAAAGGCGCTAGCGGGGTTGGCGTCGTGGAAGGAGGGGAGGGGTCGATGTCGCGGAAGGCGGAGAGGTGTCGGTGTCGCGGAAGGCGCTGGCGGGGTTGGCGTCGCGGAAGGCGGGGAGGGGTCGACGTCGCGGAAGGCGGGGAGGGGTCGGTGTCGTGGAAGGCGCGGCGTCGCGGAATGCGGGGTCGGTGTTGCAGAAGGCGCTGGTGATGCCGGCGTCGGCGTCGGGGAGAGAGAGGGACGGGAGGTCGGGGAGGAGGGGGGAGGGGAGAGAGAGAGAGAGAGAGAGAGAGAAGCGCCGGCGCCGGGGAGAGAGAGGTGGAGGAGCGCGCGCGAATGCCTGAGAAGGAGCCGGCGCCGCCATTGGAGAGAGAAGGACGAGAGGTCGGGTGGAGGGGGCGCGGTGGGGGAGGGAGAGAGAGAGAGCTGAAACCTAAATAAGCCGCGTTCAAATTTTGGGCTTCCCGCTTGGGCTCTTCTCGTTGGGGGGGGGGGGGGGGGGGGACGTGGCTAAGCAGGATTTTGCCACGTGGCCAGGCCCTTGCAAGGCCCTGGCCTCTAGCAAAATCCAATTATTAATGGGCCTCCATGTCAGGTCGGGTAAGCCCCCACCGTAACTCCCTCCACGTAAGACCATCCTGTCATTTGATTCGCCTACAACCCATTGGGCATGGGCTTTGCCCTCTACTTGCCTTTCTACTAGGGCCTTGTAATTTCTTCTATTAGGAGGCTAACGGGTTTATACCCGAATAGACAATGATCTTTTGTAAAAAGGCTCTAGAAACTTCCTGTAACTTACTATAATTAGCTTATTATGTAAGAGGACGAGGTATTTTTAATAAAAAAAATTAGTGGACTTTGACTCCTGTCTGGTTTTGGCCCACTTTAGTTTCCAGAGTGTTCAAAGGCTGTGATTGAATCCCTTTAAACCTTCCATCATCCACCGTCTGCCCTTTTTCCTCATCCAATCACATCCATCCATCTACCCTCTTCACCTAACCTTAACCCCCTCTCATCCAACCACTCCCCTCTCCTCCAGCCACCATCACCACTCGAAGGGGATCATCACGGGGTTATAAGAGGGATAAATTTTCGACTTACCTCTGCCCAATGCTGGCGCCAAAAGACCCCCTCGTCGAGTCCGTACACCGCCGCCGCACGCCATCTGTGCACCACTTGTGCACTCCGCTTAGCAGCCCAACTGCCTCTTGACCATCCCTCCTTTTTGCCTTATACACACATACAAGACACACGAATTTGGATAAGGGATGAGATCCCAACTCCTTTTATTGACTAGTGATTACAAGAGTACTCTTCTCTCGCCCCCAACCCTTTGGAGTACAATCACTCTCAATACAAAAAGTTCTCAACCCAAAACCCTAGAAGAACCACCCAATTCTTCTCCCTCACGATCTCTCAATCCCTCCTGGGTCTTCAATCCGGGAGTTTAGCCATAACCCATATGCCCCCACATGCCCCCACATCTAACCAGCGTGCTCCTCATATAGAGGAGAGTCCATGACTTGCTCCAACAAGTCAAGTTCCCCAGTCCAACTCTAAGTCCTAGGCTTTATGCTTATCCAAACATGCAATCAGCCAATTACAAAGCTTCCTAGTTTACTTGGACTCTTACATGAGTTAATACTTGCCAAAAATAGCTCTTTGCCTAAATCTGTCGCACTTTGGCTCGAAATATGACTACTTTCTATTTCCGTGAGCCAATTACAACTTCCTCCGTGCTATATTCCATTTTTATCGTGTCATCCCGTGCTGGAGACCTAAGCCAAGTGGAATTAGGATACTTGCACGCTCAGTTTGGCCTTCATGGCCTAACTGCCTTTCGCCGGGCGAGTCGAGTCCTAGTCCAACTAGAACTCCCGAGCAACTTGGACTTCTCCTGCGCCAAATCTCTCATTTGCCACATCACACCCTTCCAAGATGTCGTGCTCTGACCTGCGAAAGCCCAACCGGGCTAGAGACGCAAATCGGAACCTAACAAACTACGAAAATTATGGCGAGGGTTCCCTCTAACCTATTGGTCTCCCTAAGCAATTCATTAAACACCATCAATTAACAATACTAGAAATTACAGAAACCTCAAGCTCAAAGATTACAATTCCAAAGTACAAGTCTACAAAATCTCGAAGAGAGGAAATCAGTTACAAACATTTATACACTCCCGTAGAAGGCTAACTAAACCAAGGTTCGGAAGGCAGAAGATCACCACTCCTCAGACTCCGCCAGGCGCCGCCACACCGCCGACCAATTGCCCAGTAGGGGCCACCGAAAAGGAGCTAACGCCTGCACCTGCAAAACGCAGCCCGGGTAGGAGTGAGCAACTAAGCTCATCAGGGAAACTACACTATGACTCACAAAAGGAAGAGAGAAACGCAACAGTGTCGCCCTCTTGCAAGGTTTGAGTGTACACAGGGGTCCCATAGCCCCACCGAGTGTCCCTGAACGCAGAAAACCAACACTACAGACTCACAAGCAGGAAACCAACACTGCCGGCAAGAAATGGAACCGCTGAGTAGGATCTATGAATGAATGAGTTTATGTCAAAGTCGGGTTCAAGCTAAGACAATTCTTGGTTCATAATTGTTCTTCAGAGCTTAATGGATTTTTGATTAACACTCAGTTATGGGTACATTACCAAGGGTTAACTGAGGGTACTTGGTGAAGATCGAGATCGAACGGATCATCATACCGGAAGAATGAACCCTTGGAATTAAACTGAGATTTCGTTGATTCAATGCATAAAATGATGATGTTATGGTGAAATCGGAACCTTAGTCTTCATCCATTATATTTCTATCGTTTTCTTATTTCGTTATTAGATCTTCTATTTTCAGTTCTTCGTATTTCTTACTTCACTTTTCTTATTTTCTTTACTTTCTTTTCTTCTTTAGTATTTAACTCTAATAATCTTTACAAGTCTCTGTGGGTACGATACTCGTCTTGCTGCTATACTGACCACACCGATTCGTATACTTGCGAGTATTGACATCAATTTTAGCTAAGGCTAAATGGACAACATTTGCAGGATTCCCCCGACTGAATCCACATGCACCAAATCCAAAATGGCGTGTACATAATCGAGTCCATCCAAACCCTCTACATATTCCCGATTTTGACTGCATCCTATACAAACCGGAGGAATAAGGGTATTTTGGTAATTTTACTAACCCAAAGGTATTTTGGGAATTTAGACCAAAATACATGTCTAAATCTCCCACTACAATCCAAAATAGCTTTTATATAGCTTTCACGCCATCCTAAATAAGCTGTGTAAATATAATGGCGTTTTGGTAATTTTCCACAACACCAGGGACATTATAGAAAATTCCCTGAAATAAATAAAAGGAAAATCCGAAAATTCAAAATAAACTCAAATAAATACCCAACTTCAAATTCACCTAAGTCCCGACCAAGGCGATACACGCGCCATGCGCTCGCACATGACTCGCATACATCGAGTCTAAAATACGCGCGTCACATGATACGTGCACGTGTCCATGACACGCACAAAAATCGTGCCGCCATGTGTCGCGCATAAACAACCAAACAAAAAGGGTATTTTGGTCATTTAGCCCCAAGGGGCATTTTTTGGTCATGTCACATTTTCAGGGGTGTGAAAATATGAAATAGAAGTATTTTCTCTACCAGGGGACATTTCGGTCCAAAGTACATATGACCGATAAAAAGAATGTTCTGGTTACATCCCGATCTGCCCGGGGGTATTTCAGTAAATCCTCCAATCACCGTATGAAATGGTGAAATTCAAAACTCAAACAAAGACATTCGAAATTTGGACAAATGTTCGATAACTGGACAATTATTCAAAATCAAAATAAACATTTGAAATTTGAATAAACATTCAAATTTCAAACAAGTTCACACATGAACTTAAAATTTAAACAAAAATTCAAAATCTAAACCTCATATCTCAACTCCATGTCTGGATGGTTAGGAAATCCTAACCTCCCCATATCTCAACAGATGCCAAATCGCAACACCCAAATCCATGGTTAAAAACCAAATCCTAACACCCCAGCCCCCAACAAACATGGCTGGAAACCAAATCTCAACACCCCATGCTCTCGTGCACAACTCACTAGCCTCTCAACAAACCTCCAAATACCTATAAAAGGAAGGCTAGGGTGAACGAAGGGGTGGCTGGCAAAAATATTGAAAGGGAGAAGAAGGGATGGCAAAATAGTGAGAAAAGAAGCAGAGAAAGCAAAGAAAGAGAAGAAGAGAAAGCTTGGACGACCGGGAGGGAGGAACCCATCGCCATCGCCAGCCTTGAGCCAGTCCGAGGTCTTCGTCGTCGGCGTCCCTGTTCCAGCCCAAGGAGCTCGTCGGGGAGCCCATCGTTGTCATCCAGCCGGAGGAACCCAAAGAACTTATCATCTTCCTTCATCCAGCCGGTGGAACTGAAAGAATCCATCGCGGAACCCATCGCTGTCATCCAGCCGGAGGAACCCAAAGAACTCATCATCTTCCTTCATCCAGCCGGTGGAACTCAAAGAACCCATCGCTGTCATCCAACCGGAGGAACCCAAAGAACTCGTCATCTTCCTTGATCCGGCCGGCAGAGCCCGAAGAATCTCATCGCCCAGCCAGAGGAGCCCATCTCCATCGTTCTCCTTGATCCAGTCAAGGAGACCGTCGTCATCTTCTTCTGTTCCAGCCAGCGGAACCCAAAGAAACTCGTCGTCCAACCCAAGGAGGGAGCCCCGTCATCTTCCTCAAGCTCGTCGCCGTCCGTTGATCTAGTAGGAGGACTCGTCCCCATCGCCGTCCTCGACTCACCCGTGAAGCATGAAGCACACCTCTAGCAAGGTCCACGCCGCGGCTTCCCCTGTTTCCGTCCATCTCCAAGCTTGGACGTCTCCTCAGCATCCAGCGCATCCCCACCGGATCCGTCGCCCACTGCCGTAAGTAGCCTAAAGCTCGCGGTGGCATCAACACCTACGTCCATTGAAATCTCGTCCAGCGAGGTCTTCTCCGGCGTTCCCCATATCCAACACCCGGCGCATCCCCATCGGATCCGTCGCTACCGTCTTGCGTAGCTTAAAGCTCACGGCGGCATCTACACCCAATGGTGCTTCCCCTGTTCTCTGTTTCCAGCCAACTCACTCGACGCCGACGGAGATCGGACCAGGTGCTTCCTCAACTCCAGCAGTCTCAAGACCCCATGATCAGAGATATTCAGCTGCCATACCTCCACAGCGACGAAGTCCAGATCCAGGTGCTCCCCTGTTTTATCCGCGGCTTCCCCTATCTTCACCAGCATTGAAGCTTGGACGGCGCCTTCCCAATTTTATCCGACATCTTCCCCAACTCCGGCAGTTTCGAAGCTCCGAAAACAAAACTCTAACAACATCCCGGCAACTTCAGTGACTTCAAAAATCCCGGCGATGGAGGTGGCGGTCCCAGACATTATTTTATTTTTTTAATGTAAAAAGCTTATTTTATTGGATCTAGAATCGGAGGTGTTCCCTACGGGAATGTAAATGATGGATTTGCCGACTTGGCGATTCAGGGGTGTGGTGCCTGTAATTTCCTTGTATGAAATTAAAAATGATTTGCTCGGAAATAAAATAGAAATCTCGTCCCAACGAGATCGACGTTTTATCCACGAACAAAATCTGGCACGTCCGGTGGGACTACACCTTACCTCCCATCTCTAGATCCGATTCAAAAAAAATGATGATGATAAAAAACTTTTCATCACCTAAATTAAAAAAAAGGATTTCGATGACGAGAAAAATCATCATTGAAATTGAAAATCAAAAATCAAAAATCAAAAATCAAAAATCAAAAATCAAAACTATATATCCTGACAAATTTTCCTTCTTTGATGAAGGATATGGCACAAGTAACTTTGGAGGCGTTCGTGACTATCCGCTTTGGTGATCTTTGGTTCGACATCCCCATGGGTACCGACGGACTCCCGATGCCCACTGCACCACCCAAAGTTTCACTTACAGCTCCAGTTACGACGGTCACCAGCACAAAAGCGGCGACTACACCTGGTACCAAAATCCCTGTTGTCACTTCGGTTGCGGCTACCTCCAGCACCAAAATGATGGCTACTTCTAATGCACAAGTGAAGGCGTCAGCACAGCGGCCGTACGAGGAGATGAAGGCTTATCCTACGCACCGGGGGGGGGGGGGGGGGGGGGGGTGGGGTACGACGTCAAGGTCCCTATACTCGGGCCCTCTGTTCGTCAGAATGCCGGAAACGTTCATGCGCGCCCGAAGACTGCTGAGCACTCGATGAAACCAAATATTTCTCAAGCACAGCTGGGGGCAGCTAGTCGCGCCGGACATATCCCGACAGATGACGACGACTTCACCCTTGTCACCTTCGGAAAAGGTCCTAAAATGGTCGAGAAAACCCTTATTAAATTAACATCTCCCTCTGCTATAAAAGCACAGGTGATCCCTGAACTTGCGTACGAGGCTCGGTACGAAGTTTATCCTGATAGACCTTAGATTGGTCTCCATGCAACCGGCAATGATGAAGAGTCACTGCATGTTCGCCATTGTTATGTCCAGTTACTTCGGGCAGAGTACGAGCGCCAACGGAAGAATCCGGACGTGAAGCGTCCAAACCATCAAGCTTACCTCGTTGATATGCGAGCAGCCTATGCTTATTACTTCGGGTAGAGTACGAGCGCCAACGAAGGAATCCGGACTTGAAGCGTCCAAACCATCAAGCTTACCTCGCTGATATGCGAGCAGCCTATGCTTATTATATAACCCATGAGCTGCAGAGTCTTCAAATCGAAGCAGCCTCTGACGTGAGTGAGGGTAGCAACTATATTGGCGACGACATTCTTCAGCCAGAGTCAAGCTGCAACACTCCACAAACCAATTATCTTCCTGCCAAAACGGAGAAACCCGCCGAGAAGAAGAAGAAGGCGAGTTCAAAAGCAGTTACATACCGCCCTTCTGTCCATGCCATGGGCTCAAGCCGTCCATATTACGAGTCGTCGCTCAACACCAACCATCCTGAAGCTTAGTCACCAACATATGGCGGTGCAAAAGGAGTCCTCCAGGAGAACAACTTTAACATCGTCACAGCGATGCCTGTAGGAGTCCAAGATGACGAGACATCTACTTCCTAAAATGTCCCTGCAAAGAGACGGAAAAAGAAAGTTGCCGTCGAGGAACCCCGAGATGCTGCGATCGTTGGTCTACCTCAAATTAATATACCTCCCAATCGTCCCCACACTCGGAGCGTCACTCGTTACCTTGGCAACAAAGATGCAGCCTCCGAAGCATCATATGAAGAAGAATCCCCTGTTACGCCTGAATCTCCGGAGATTCGATCGCCTTCACCAGTAATTAGATCCCCGGACCGATATCAAGTCCTTGCAACCATGCTCGAGGAAGAACTGGAGCAGCTGCGAAACACACTCCAGTTGAAGGACGCGGAGATAGCCAATCTAAAGACCCAAATACCCGAAAAAACCTCACACGCCGAGAACCATTCTCACGAGAATGTACCGCCAAATATGATACCTCTCGACACTGTACAGAAAATGGTCGCCGAGAGTGTGAGAGCATTCCATATGCAGCACCAGTATGCCATGAGGCCCGGGTACATGAAACCGTACCCAGCTGAAATTGACTCGGTCCCGTACCCAGCAAATTATCGGCAGCCTCAGTTCACCAAGTTTAACGGGACCGGATCCCCACATGAGCATATTGATCACTTCCTAGCAGCATGTCAAGATACGGCTCACAATGGCGCACTACTTCTTCGCCAGTTTGTCCAAACACTCTCGGGACTGGCCTTCACTTGGTATAACAAACTACTTCCAGGATCCATCAATTCATGGGAGCAGATGCAAGAGGCGTTCCTCCAAAGATTTTATAGCACCCAAAGGACTGTCGGGATTACAGAGCTCATTCAGACCGAACAGAGCCAGCGTGAGAAGGCTGCTGATTTTATCAACATGTGGAGAAATCTGAGTATCCACTGCCCACAACCCATCACAGAACCTGAAGCTGTGCGGATGTGCATGAACAACCTACAGCCGGAAATGGCCCTCTACCTGCAAGGTGTCCATCCTCTTTCTTTCGAGGAGTTGACTTCCAAGGCCACCGATATCGAGAATTACCTACACCACATGGCTCGCAAAAATCATACCGCGGACAAAACTTCCGACCGCACAAGAAAAGACAAGGCTCTTCCCAAGGGGAAAGTTCTGCTCCAGACTTCGGCAATACAAATGCCAAGATCGAAGGAAACTTATATTCCCAGATAGCTGCCTCGATCTAGAGACCCCTCGTCCAATCCCACGCAACGACGAGTGAAAACCCTCAAGGAGAGGATTGAAAAGGAGTATTCCTTCCCCCGAGAGGAGGTCCCTGACATCTTCAAAGGTCTACTGGATCTCGGACTCATAGAGCTCCCGGAGTCGCAGCGCCCTCATGAAGCGGACAAAGTGAACGAGCCAAAGTATTGCCATTATCATAGAATACTTGGGCACGCACTCGAAGACTGCTTCGTCCTCAAGGATCAAATCCAGAAATTAATTGACGACGGAGTCATGGATGCCGGGCTGCTGAAGAAGCTCCAGAAGGGCAAGAAGGTAGAATCAACACATATGATTACTACCGGAGCACACCCCGAATTCCCATACGAGGAGTACACCCCATCAACACCTCCTTATAAAGAAATGGAGTATGCCCCTCAGGCACCTCCCTACTTGCCCGTTGAGAACATATACACATCTATCTCTCCATACGAGCAAGACGAGGAGTATATAGCTCCCATTCTGACACCTGCCAAGGGATGTTCGTGGCTCACCTTGGAAGAGATGTATTATTCTGGCTTGGATGATGATGATACACTGTCCGACTTCGAGCCCAGTTATGATCGCTATGGGAGGCCCTATATCATCAAAAGGCAAAGGAAAAGACAACCTTTCGATCAAAGGATTAAAGCGTCTAGATGCGCTCCCCCGAGACCTCCACTTCCTGAAAACTGGCAGCCAAGGCCCAGGCGGCGCAGATCTCCAAAATACAAGATTCTGAGGAAAGTGATGGACCGCGAAGAAATCAAGGAGTTCATCCACCAAGTTTTCGCAGATCTTCAAACTAGAAAGCCACGTGTGCCACAAAATGACACCCCTTGGGATGATGACAACTATCCTTGCTTCACCATAGGAGTCTTTGGAGATGACAACGAATCCCTCTGCTTCCCAGAAGAAGAGACAGCGGAAGTCCATGAAATCATCACCCGCTCCGGGCTCCGACTTCCAGATTCCCAACCTTCACAGCCAAGAGGAAGGGACCAAGAACCACACCAAGCAATGCAAAATAATGTAAACTCACATGAGTCCATCAAGTACAATGTAATTTCTCATCTAAAGAAAGTACCAGCGTTGCTTAGCGTGTACGATGCCCTGTGTCTCTCGCTTGATCTTCGCAAATCTCTTATAACTGCACTAACCTTTCCTGACGACTATCGGGCAGATGTCCTCAAAACTAGCGCCCCAGTAGTTGAAAGCTTAAATATAGAATTTTCTGATAACGACTTATTGCTCGGTACAAAACCACACAATAGACCATTATTAATGACTGGCGATATAGACGATGTACCCACATCACGAGTAATGTTAGATTGCGGCTCAACTATTAATCTTTTGCCGCTTAAAACACTTCATGACTTGGGGCATGATGTCGATGACTTAACGTCAAGTAACATAGTAGTCCAAGGCTTTAATCAAGCAGGACAGCAAGTGTTAGGATCCATACGTCTAACACTAAAATTTCAGGACTTGGCCACGAGTGTCGTCTTCTATGTTATCGACGCTCGAACTTCTTATAATGCGCTGCTAGGAAGACCTTGGCTCCATTAGTATAAGGTCATTCTTTCAACGCTACACCAATGTTTCAAATACCAAACTCCAGAAGGCGATGTTAAAAGGGTGTTCACAGACACAAAGCCGTTCACCTCGGGAGAAGCATTCTTCACAGATGCCAAGTTATACCTAGAACCGCCACTGAAGTCGAAGAAGCCAGACTCCACACCTCCTGTAGACATTGGCTTCACGGAAAAATTCACCGTAGAAGTTCAGCAAGGGAAGAAATTTTCACAAAAAAAGAAAGCATACCGTTATGTTCCAAGTAGCCAGAGGAAGCCTGGAGACCCCATATTCACAGTCGTCGAAGAAAAAATCTCTAAATCCTTTCTTCATGACTTTCCGGTACGTTTCCCTAAACTTCTCCCTTCTTACGTCAAGTCTCTGTCAACTAAAGACAAAGTTCAGGCGAATGAAGGATCAAGCAGCAATGCGGAAAAGATGAAGTGTGGGCATCCCATCAATTTCGGACAAGCTTCTCCGATCGCATTGGGTTCTGAGGCCGCAAGCGCGATTTTGCCTATACCCTTCTACGATCAAAAGCCGTTGTACATAATATCTCAAATGGGATATGACATCAAATCTGGCAAAGGTTTGTGCGGAGGCCGAGACAGGAAACAACCCTTTGAAGATCTCCTTACAGAAGCACAAAAGAAAGCCATTTACTACGGTGAGGATTTAGTCTTTGACAAAACAGGACTTGGATATCAAGTATGTGTCATTTCTGCTGAGTTCGTCGATCTTCAAGAAGCGCCGCCACAGCTCGAAGACGGTGGTCAAGCAACCATTGACGAACTAGAAGAAATTAATCTGGGGACAAAGGATGATCATCGTCCTACCTTCATTAGCTCACATATGACGTCGGACGAGAAGAACCAGTTTGTTCTTTTCCTTCGTGAAAACCGGGACATGTTCGCTTGGAGCTATAAAGAAATGCCAGGCTTGGATGTCGATGTGGCTGTCCACCATCTCTCCATAGCAGAAGATGTTTGCCCTATTAAGCAATCTCAAAGGCGCTTTCGACCCGAGTTGATTCCAAAAATCATCGCCGAGGTCGACAAGCTCATGAAAGCAGGCTTTATTCGAGAGGTCCAATATTCAAAATGGCTAGCAAATATTGTTCCTGTGAAAAAGAAGAATGGGCAACTTAGGCTTTGTATAGATTTCCGAGATCTAAACAAAGCTTGTCCAAAAGATGATTTTCCACTACCGGCCATGAGATTCTGTCCTTCATGGATGGGTATTCGGGATACAATTAGATAAAGATGGCTCCCGAAGATGAAAAGTTCACTGCTTTTCGCACACCGAAAGGCATTTTCTGCTACATAGTAATGCCTTTTGGGTTAAAAAAATGTCGGGGCCACTTACCAAAGAGCCATGACGGTCATCTTTGACGATTTACTTCATGATATTGTGGAGTGCTACGTCGGCGACTTGGTGGTGAAAACAAAACACAGACAAGAGCATTTCGAACATCTGACTAAAGTCTTTGAGAGGCTCAGACGCCACAACTTGAAGATGAACCCCATGAAATGTGCATTTGGGGTTACTTCAGGCAAACTCCTTGGGTTTGTGGTTCGCAAACGAGGAATTGAAGTCGATCCTGCCAAAGTTAAAGCGATTCTAGAGATGCCTCCGCCCCGGAATCTTCGCGAACTTAAGGGTCTTCAAGGTCGGCTTGCCTATATACGCAGATTCATCTCCAATCTGTTAGGCCGTTGCCAACCATTTTCCCACCTTATGAAGAAAAAGACACCCTTCGAATGGGATAAAGCTTGCCAAAACGCCTTCCAAAGTATAAAAGAATATCTCATAAACCCACCGGTTCTCGTCTCTCCTGTCAAAGGAAAGCCCTTGATCCTCTATACAGCAACTTTGCCCGGGTCATTAGGAGCTTTACTTGCACAGCATGACGACGAATGCAAGGAGAAAGCTCTCTACTACCTTAGTAGAACCTTGGTCGGAGCCGAGCACGGTTATTTGGAGATGGAGAAGGTGTGTCTATCCCTGGTGTTTGCCACCCAAAAGCTTCGGCACTACCTTTTAGAGCATCCAGTGCAGCTCGTCTCCAAAGCCGACCCCCTACGGTATATTTTAAAGAAGTTGGTCTTCTCCGGACGACTTGCAAAGTGGGCCATGTTATTATCACAGTTCGACATAACCTATGTTCCACAAAAAGCTGTTAAAGGACAAGCGCTGGCCGACTTCCTCACCGCGTACCCGATACCGGATGACTCAGCCATAGAAGACGACCTTCCAGATGAAGAAATTTTTGTTGCTGACATTCAACCTCCTTAAGAGATGTATTTCGACGAAGCGTGCAGACGCTCCGGGTAGGGGGCAGGGATAATCTTTGTCAGCCCAACACAGGCCCTAATCCGATATTCCTTCGTATTGACGACTGTTTCATCCAACAATATGGCAGAATACGAAGCCCTCGTTATTGGACTGGAGGTTGCGATGGAGATGGGTATGGATCCGCTCATTGCCTACGGGGATTCCCAATTAATTATAAATCAGCTCCTCGGCACCTATGTGATCAAAAAGGAGGAGTTAATACCATATTTTCTTAGGGCAAAGCAACTTATTGATTGTTTTAAAGAGTTGAAAATCCAACATGTTTCGCGATCCCAGAACCAAAAAGCGAATGCGCTAGCCGGTTTAGCTGCTGCCATGGTTCTCTCGCCCACAGAAACATTGAAAGTAAGAGTCGAGGAGAGACGAGTCCTCACTCCCTTGCTTGAAGAAATTCCAAACAGATACATGCCGGTGTTCATCAACGTCACCGCTGTGTCAGAAATACAAACGCAAGACTGGAGAACCCCCTTCCTCGATTACCTCAAGTCCGGGATACTTCCTATGACTCCCCAAGAAAGATTGAGGATAAGAAGAAGGGTCACAAAATACACCTTCATGGACAACGTGTTATACCGAAGGTCCTATGATGGACTTCTGCTACGATGCCTCTCCAGTGAAGAAGTAGCTTCAGCCTCCAAGAAGTACACTCAGGTGTATGCGGAGCACATCAATCAAGTCCCAAATTATATCACCAGCTGAAACATTTGGGGTACTATTGGCCTTCAATGGTGCGCGACGCCATTGAGTATGTTAAAAAATGTCACGTCTGTCAAATTCACACAGACTTCATACATCAGCCCCCAGAACCGCTCCATCCTACGAGCATCTCATGGCCCTTCGAAGCATGGGGTATGGACATCGTGGGTCCCATTCAACCATCTTCCTCAAAAGGTCACTTCTACATCCTGGCGGCGACAGACTACTTCTCCAAATGGGCGGAAGCCATTCCCTTAAAAAATACAAGGGGGGAGACAATAGTACAATTCATCAAAACACATATTGTTTACCGATTTGGGAATCCTGCGAAACTCATATCGGACAAAGGTACACCTTTCAAAAATAGAGACATGAAGAGGTTTTGTGTCAAGCACAAAATTTCACTTCTCATCGGCATATAACGCCGCGACTAACGGACAAGCGGAGGCCTTTAACAAAATCCTCTGCAAGCTCCTAAAGAAAGTCGTCCACAACAATAGAAGAGAATGGCACGAGAATCTTCTGAGAATCTCTTGGCGTATCATACCACGATGAAGACTCCAACGGGGGCAACCCCCTATTCGCTCGTTTTCAGTGGAGAAGCTGTACTTCCTCTCGAAATCCAAATTCCTTCCCTCAGAGTCGTTATACATGAGAAACTGACGGAAGACCGAGCAGCAAAATTGAGACTTGACGAGTTAGACAGCCTAGAAGAAAAGCGCATCGAAGCCCAGCAAAATCTAGAGATGTACCAAGCAAGAGTCTCTAGAGCCTTTGACAAAAAGGTGAAACGCAGGTAATTCAAAGTTGGAGACCTCGTTCTTGCCATGGTCCGGCCCATGGTCGTCACCAGAAGAACCCAAGGAAAATTTGATCCTAAATGGGAAGGACCTTTCATAATTCAAGAGGTCTATACCAATGGAGCCCACAAGATTGTATCCCCGGATGGCGAATACGCTCCACCACCAGTGAACGGCAAATTTCTCAAAAGATATTATTCCTAAATACACAATGCTCCAAGCTTCACAAGCCTAAACCGTAAGCAACAATACTCTAAGCCATACGAGTATAAACTGTTGGCAAATGATGAGTGCATGAAAGTACACTCTGAATAGCCTTATAACCATCTCAATTGCTAGATAATTAGCCTTAATCAATATCTTTATTACTATTTTTATATCTATATGTTGCTTCACATAGTTGTTTGGAAAATGCAGGAAAAAGAAGCAAAGAAGCTGAGAAGATTACATGGATCAACTTGAAAGATTAAACTGTACCTGCTCATGAAGAACCAGATGATGTGCCATATATGGTTGGAAAGATCTTGAAGTCTACTTTCGGGATAATTTTACGGTTTGTGATTTCAAGTTTTCCACAGAAAGTTACAACATTTTTCGTAACAGTGCGCAGGCTGAATGAATAGTGACGGTCGACCGCCAGATCTCACGGTCGACCGTCGCGCTCGAAAATTACCCCGAACGACCGTCGCATCGACCGTCACATGCAAAACTTCCCACGGTCGACCGTGGCATCATTCGTGGCATCGACCGTCAGCCTCTGTTAAAGAAAATACTTCTCAGGGTCGATGCGAAGATCTACCGCCAGATCAGCAGAGAGCGTATAATGAGACGGATCTAACCGGAGTTTAGGCCTATAAATAGGATACTTAGGGTTATCAAAGGGGATCTTTTGGAGGACTTTTCTGGAGCATCTAGAGGAGAGGAAGCCGCGTTAGGGTTTTGTTTTCTTCGTCTTTCTTTCTTTATTTTTCTTTGAACACTTTTGTCGTCTTCATGATGAACATGAGTGGCTAGTTTCTTTTCTAAGGTACCGATGTAGCCCTAACTGAATCATTCTATGTTATTGGATCATGATTATTAAATCAATTATTTTTCTTGTTTCATTCATTATTATAACTGAGATCTTAAATACCTTTATCTGGCCAATAGAAGTATTATAGATTGTGTTATGTGAGATTGGGCGAGGGTTCATTCCCTAATCTTGCAGGATCTATGAATGAATGAGTTTATGTCGAGGCCGGGTTCAAGCTAAGAGTATTCTTGGTTCATAATTGTTCTTCAGAGCTTAATGGATTCTTGGTTAACACTTAGTTATGGGTTCATTAGCTAGGGTTAATTGAGGGTACTTGGTGAAGACCGCGGCCGAACGGATCATCATACCGGAAGAATGAGCCCTTGGAATTAAACTGAAATCTCGATTGATTCAATGCATAGAATGAGGATGTTATGGTGAAATCGGAACCTTAGTATTTATCCATCATATTTCCATCGTTTTCTTATTTCGTTTTTAGATTATCTATTCTCAACATTTCATATTCTTATTTTCCCTTCGTTATTTTCTTTCTTTTCTGCTCTTTAGCGTTTCACTCTAATAATCTTTACAAATATCTGTGGGTACGATACTCGTCTTGCTACTATACTAATTGCACCGATTCGTATACTTGCGAGATACAAAATTTATTCATCAGCAAACCACAAATTTTAATACACAATGCTTCAAGCTTCACGAGCCTAAACCGTAAGCGACAATACTCCGAGCCATACGAGTATAAACTGTTGGCAAAGCATAAATTTTAACACATAATGCTCCAAGCTTCAAGAGCCTAAACTGATAGGAGAAATAAAATTGCTCTGCATTTTACAAGTACACATTAAATTATGAGTATGGATTGCACACAGACAATACTCATACCTCTTCAAAAAATATATATTCTCACACCCCATTAAATCTTGCAGGGATACAAACAAAATTGTGTCTTTGAACTTATATGAGCATACAAACCCTCAAATAGCAAAGATCGAATATTGGCATATAGGAACAGTCTCTAAAAGCTCTGCTCCTATCTACCTTGAGCTTAACAGGAAAGGTGTGTATACATAGCCACATGTCCTTGAACTCATCCAAATTCCTGAATCAACAAAAATCCTCTAAGAAGTGTTGAACTATTTACTGTCGCATTGCAACATATATTAGCTAGGTAGATCATTTGATTTATCTCGCACACATCGGGAGTAAACTGGATGCTGCCATCAAACGGGTAGCATGAAATATTAAAGGAAAGAAATTTCATAAACCAATCACATGATTTTCAAAAAAAAAAAAAAAAGGAAAATCAATCAAGAAGAGCTAAACACACTAAGAAGTTCAAGATCTCCACGGGCGCAGAGACTCGTAGGTCCTAACAAGCTCAGCACGAACTCCCTGTGCTTTACCTGTCCCTCGGAGAGCCTCCAAAGAAGCCAACGCTTCTTTATGCTTGTGCTCCAAAGCATCAAGCGTGGATGTAAAAGCAACCACCTTTTCCTCTAAAGCGATGTCTTCCTCTACCATGGTCTTCAGCTTCTGCTTCTCTACTTCCAAACGGGCTTCGAGAGCAACGACTTCAGCTTCTTGGAGTTGCTGGCGCTCAAGATGACACCGGCGACACTCTACAGCAGTGGCCTTCTCAGATTTTGCTACTTCAACCTCGGCAGAATACGCCGATATATCAGCTACAAGTTGGCGCAATGTTGCCTCTTCCCTGCAGAATTCTGCATCATATGAGGATACCTGCAGCAAAAGTAATTCCATAATACTCCTCAAAGAAGATGAACCAAACTCTCGGCTAGGCAATGCCCGAAGCAATTTCTTGATCCGTTCCTCCAGCTCTGAGAAATCCTGAGGGACAGTCAAATCGGGTAGAAGATTTGTCACCAAACTCTTCTCAAGGTCCCTATAAAGGCCAACGACTTGTTCATTCAAAACAATAGACATGGAAAGAGCCCCGACCTGTTCTTCCAAAACAACAGACCCAGAAGGAGCCACAGATATAGAGGAAGTATCGAGTGCTACATCGCCCGAGTTAATTCCGTCCTCCCCAAGAACCACAGTGCCGACAGAATCCCCAGAAGGTGTCGTATGAGAAGTGCTAGGCGCCGAGGACGCCGCCACGCCGTTAATAGGAGTTGAAGCTTCTCTGACAATATCGCCTTCGCGATCAGGCGCGACAATAGTTGGAGCCGTCGTCTCTTCAACCTCAACGATGATGCCTTCAGCTCGATCAGTCATCTCACCATCACTAATGGCCTTTCTGCTGGGATCTCCATCTTCATTATAAAATTGAAGTGATCTCGCAACAGCTTTGGTCGGAGAAGGAAGAATGTCTGAAAGAGCGCCTATCACCTCCGGTGAAGCAAGACTCGCTGAGATCTCCGGGCTAGCATCTTGAGCAGCACCAATTTTGTGTCGCTTCCTTTTGGAAATTTTGATATCCTCTTTAACGGCAGCCGGAAGTGCATGTACCATTTCTTGATCATGAGCAGGACCGCCCATTGCAGGTGAAACCTTTCGCTTCAAGGGACGAGGACGCTGAACCTTCTTTTGAGAAGGCCCACCGACAGCAACACCCTGAAATAAAAAATAATGATAAAGAGGTTATGGTTTGAAATAAAACATACCAAATTGAAAAAAAAGATACAAAAGACAAGATGAGCAAGAAGACGAAATCATGGAAGAGAAGAGGTGGAGAAAAGAGGGCAGCAAGCAGTCAAAAGCTCTTCATGCCGCCATACCCTATCTTCTCCTTTGTCTTCTTCTTTCTTTTGTGTCTTCTTCCTTCCATCATATTGTTTTTAACGGCAACAACAAAAGCCACCGAGACCTATAATCTCGCAGCCATGCAAAGTCAACCCCAAGATTGGGTGACCATGACCAATACCACCGGGAAGAATGAAATAAAAGAGGTAGAACTTAAAAGATCTAAAATTCATACCTCCTGAATAGTTGCCAGCTTCGTCTCGGTCAGCTTCTTCTGATCAAGAAAAATTTCCCAACCTTGCCTAAAATCCTTCCCAAAAGCACTCCAAAAGGCCTTCTCTGCCTTCTTGAAAACGCTAATTTTGGCCGACGACTCTTCGGGGTTCGCCTCGCGCACGGACTCCCCACAATCAGGAAAAAGGGTACTTCGATATGAAAGGGCCCTCCTTTCCTCAAAAGACAACCAACTCTGAGGACACCCACTGCGCAGGCTTATCACGGTCTCGGTGAAAAAATTATGTGTTTGATTCACCCACCACTTCGCCCACGAATAAGAAACTTTTCCGACCCGATTGTCGTGAGGAATCATAAATTTCTTCCTGGCATCTATCCGCACCAAATGATCCCAGTGTGCGAGCAAGACCCCGGGACGGTTCTCCTCTAAAGGATACCGCAAGCCAACTTTCGGAGTACACTGATCAAGTCCAAACTGTCGCGCAACGCGGTGAGGATTATAAGGCTCGGCATACATCATCGAGTCCACCGAAACCAACCTCAGAGGGAGTACGCCTCGACGTATAGCGATAACAAAGCGCTCCGTCAGGCGACAATTAGAACCCTTCGCCACGTACCATTTTATGTCCTTTACATCCCATAAAAATGCAGATGGACGGAGATAAAAGTTATCCCAAACGTCGAGCCAAACTCTAGCTTCCGCAGCGAAAAATTTCGAATGGATGCGAAACATCAAAGATCCCAAATCTGGCATGCTATTCTCCCCGCACTAGGCAACCGGAAGCTCCCATAGTGGGTTAATATTCTCCCGATAAGCCCCTCGTATGTAGCGGAAAGCCCAACCCATTAGCAAATGCATGGCCCAGTCTTTACTTGCAAAACCCGATCTTGCTGGGTGTGAACTCATTATCCTCATACCTCTATACAAGGAACGCAGTACCGCTGGAGCCAATGAATATGATCTCCCCAAAGCCATCAAGCTTGCCGGTATGAAGACGCTTGGATGGATACAAGGTTCTGGCCCCGGAATGGCAATATAGCATAACCAAATCGAAAGAAAAGCCGCCGTGAAAACTTGGTCACCAAGAACCGCGCGTGGATCAGAAGCTTGGTTCTTGCAAAAATACTGCATCCAGTCTTTAAAAGAAACTTTATTGCTATCTCCGGCCAATCCCTTCCATATTTGCAAAAGTTGATATGCCGCAGGAGGATAAAGATGAACATTCATATTACCCTTCGCATTCGTCAAGGCACTATTCTCATTAGGCAGGTACTCCTCGTACATGTCCCCAGTGATAAAAAAAACCGCCAAGATGAAAAACATCTAGCAAGGTCACTGTCATCTCCCCATGTAGAAACATAAAAGTGTTAGTCTGCGGGTTCCATCTCTCCATCAAGCTGCAAAAGAGTTGTTCATTTATAGAGTAACGACCGAGTTAACAATATACCGGGCCATATATTCCTGACTTTCGAAAATTCAAAGATTTCATCTCTAAGATGTCCTGGCCTCACTTCACATATGTGGCAGAAGGTCCATAAAACTCATGAATATAGTTGGTCCAGTCCAGCTCCTCAAAAATCAAACGACCGACAAGACAGAGGAGCTGCACAGATGTTGGGCCATTCGCCAATGGGGAAAGCAGCACGGCGTCAAAAGAAGGTCACGGGCTACCTCGGAAACTGTCCTTCTGATCAATCTTCCCTTCGGCAATCCTACAAGTTACGGTATAAGAGGCCTCGTGCTCATCTTTGATAACGAATATCTTCGACCGAGCCGCCAACTGTGCCAAAGGAGTGCGCACCTCAATATCTTTAGAGGAAGATGAACTCGCCATCCTGCTAAAACAAAAAGAATCAGTACATATGAAAAAAAAAAGAGAAACATGCAATGCGCAGAGCAAAAGAAAAAAAAGAAAGAGAGAGCGATGTGCAGAGCAAGGAAGAAAGAAGGGAAGGGGAGCGATGGGTCTCGTATCTGGACTGAAGGAAAAGAAGAAAATGAAAGAAGAAAGGAGGAACATCACTCAAGCCACAATATGCCTCCATCGGAGGTCTTCAAACGAACCTTGCAAAAGATGCCGGCGTGAGCTCTCCAAATCTCTGGGACGGTGCACGGCTTCAGTAGCTCCGGATGGTGTATGTTTCCTCAGACCTCTAGCAGCATGTCTGCGTTGACACTCCCCTCCAGGTTTCAGCAGTGCTTCGGCGTCTCCAAAGCCTCAGCCACCCTCTGTGACCATCGTTTCCCTCCTTGCCACCTGAGAAGCCCCCTGGAGAAGCAAAACGAACAGCGGAATTTTGAAGCAAACACGACGGAGCAGAGAAGAAAGGAAGAGCGAGGAAGAAAGGAAAAAAAAATAGAGCAACATAAAAAAAGAACAGAGGAAGTGGCAACCATGCAACAGAGAGGAAGAAGAAGAGTAAAAGGAAAAGAGATACCTCGAAGGAGGAACCAAAATCCTCGCTGGTCTCCCACGGTGACTTCTTTCTTCTTCACCGACAAAGCTCTTGTGGAAGAATGCAAAGGAGCGCTGGCCAAAGCAAAGGGATCTTCAGGGACTTCTCATCGCCACCACAAACCCGTGACTGGCCTGATCCCCACGACGTCGCCCAACGCTTCGGCCTCCCTTGTGACTGCCGTTTCCCTCCTTGCCGCTCAAGAAGCTCCTGGAGAAGCAAAACGGTCAGCTAAGCCTTGAGGCAAATAAAAAAAAAAAGATATAGGAAGAAACAGAGGAATGGGTTCCAAAGCATTGGCTGGCAACTATGGCAACTTCCTCATGGGTTTATTTGTAACGCCCCGGCCCTCCACTAGGCCCCGGCCCGCGGGCTCCCGGTCCGACCAGGATCCGCCCGAGGGCCCCACCCGACACAATATTGTCCGCTTTTGGCTCACCACAGAAATCTGGGAAAACTTCCCAGTAGGTTACCTATCCCGGGACCGCTCCAAGGCAAGCACGCTTAACCTTGGAGTTTTCTGACGGATCACTGCCAGCACGGCTTTAAAACACGTTGTGTTTATTAAGGGCTTACTATATACTTATATCGAACCCCGGACCATACCCAGGCGTTGTGGGATTGCTTACCCGGCTACCCGACTCAGCCCCGCCCTCCAGGCGCAGGCATCTTGTCCCACGGTAGACCCAGCGGGCCTCACAATCCACCCCCCTTGGAGGCCCAGCGTCCTCGCTGGCACAATTTCCAGCTGGGAACCGGCTCTGATACCATACTGTAACACCCCGGCCCCGAGGGCCCCACCCGACACAATATTGTCCGCTTTTAGCTCACCGCAGAAATATGGAAAAACTTCCCAGTAGGTCACCCATCGTGTGACTACTCCAGGTCGAGCACGCTTAACTATGGAGTTTTCTGACGAATCACTGCCAGCACGGCTTTAAAACGCGTTGAGTCTATTAAGAACTTATTATATACTTATATCAAACCCCGGACCATACCCAGGCGTTGTGGGATTGCTTACCCGGCTACCCGACTCAGCCCCGCCCTCCAGGCGCAGGCATCTTGTCCCACGGTAGACCCAGCGGGCCTCACATTATCAGCATGCTCTGTTCCAGGGAAGGAGAGCAATGGGTTCTCATGCTAAACTTCTACCACACTATTTGGAATGAAGGAAAAGAAGAAAATAAAAGAAGAAAAGAAGGTAACAAGCAACCCAAAGATCCTTACCTCTTCTTCACAACCAGCTTCCCTCGTCTTCACCAACGTCACTGGCCCTCGTGGTCGCCAAAACTCCCGTCGACAACACGTCGGGACCTTGATCTTAGACCCTGTTGCGTTGCACCAGCAACTTTCTTCCTTCACCACCTGAGACCTCTCGGAGAAATAAAGCATCGACCAACAGTTAGATGCAAACAAGAAAAGCAGAAAGGAGGAAGGAGCAGAGGAAGGAAAAAGAGAAGGTAACGAAAAAGAAAGAAAGAAGAAGAGAAAAGGCCATCACCAGCAGTCCACGTTGCCGCCCAAGTTGACGTAGCCTTCATCACCAAGGTCCGGGATCTTCTATATGCAGGATTATGCAAGAATCAAGAGTCCTATATGAACTCTGATTCAAAGTTCCAAAGTTACCAATTTCATACCTCTGCAGGTCCCTATACCCGGATCTCACTCAAGATATGATCATACCAAATCCTCTTTTGACATTATCCAACTTAAACTAAGGCCTTATCTAAGGCATCAGACAGTTGGTTGTCAAAGGATCCTGATCCTAGCGGGATTGAAAACAAGTTCACCCATACACAGAGTGATCCATATTTCATCCAAACAAAATTTTGGAGAAAATGAATTATTTGTCTTTCACGAAGGCATGCAAACTTGGCGGTTAAAATCGAGTTGCCGAATCCGACTACACATATGTGTCATGCTGTACATATTCCGGCATGTATTAACCATCAGATGATTCAGGACCATGTGACCTGATAAATTCATAAAACACCTCATATCAACCTCCGTAACATGAGGTTTAATTCTTGTGTTGTATGCATAACGTTAATTTTGACATGCAGACAAAAAATTACAACACCTATATCAACAAGGCCAACTATAAATACTTCGAGCCATGCATGTTCAAATCACATAAATTTCACATACAGGTCTCGAGGGGGCATCTGTTGACATCAATTTTAGCTAAGGCTAAATGGACAACATTTGCAGGATTCCCCCGACTGAATCCACATGCACCAAATCCAAACTGGCTTGTACATAATCGAGTCCATCCAAACCCTCTACATATTCCCAGTTTTGACAGCATCCTATACAAACCGGAGGAATAAGGGTATTTTGGTAATTTTACTTACCCAAGGGTATTTTGGGAATTTAGACCAAAATACATGTCTAAATCTCCCACTAAAATCCAAAATAGCTTTTACATAGCTTTGACGACATCCTAAATAAGCTGTGTAAATATAAGGGCGTTTTGGTAATTTTCCACAACACCAGGGACATTATAGAAAATTCCCTGAAATAAATAAATGAAAAATCCGAAAATTCAAAATAAACCCAAATAAATACCCAACTTCAAATTCGCCTAAGTCCCGACCAAGGCGATATGCACGCGCACATGACTCACATACATCGAGTTTAAAATACGTGCGTCACATGATGCGCGCACGTGTCCATGACACGCACAAAAATCGTGCCGCCATGCGTCGCGCATAAATAACCAAAGCAAAAGGGTATTTTGGTCATTTAGCCCCAAGGGGCATTTTTTGATCATGTCACATTTTCAGGGGTGTGAAAATCTGAAATAGAAGTATTTTCTCTACCCGGGGACATTTCGGTCCAAAGTACATATGACCGATAAAAAGAATGTTCTGGTTACATCCCGATCTGCCCGGGGGTATTTCAGTAAATCCTCCAATCATCGTATGAAATGGTGAAATTCAAAACTCAAACAAAGACATTCGAAATTTGGACAAATGTTCGATAACTGGACAATTATTCAAATTCAAAATAAACATTTAAAATTTGAATAAACATTCAAAATTCAAACAAGTTCACACATGAACTTGAAATTTAAACAAAAATTCAAAATCTAAACCTCATATCTCAACTCCATGATCTGGATGGTTAGGAAATCCTAACCTCCCCATATCTCAACAGATGCCAAATCGCAACACCCAAATCCATGGTTAGAAACCAAATCCTAACACCCCAGCCCCCAACAAACATGGCTGGAAACCAAATCTCAACACCCCATGCTCTCGTGCACAGCTCACCAGCCTCTCAACAAACCTCCAAATACCTATAAAAGGAAGGCTAGGGTGAACGAAGGGGTGGCTGAAAAAAATATTGAAAGGGAGAAGAAGGGCTGGCAAAATAGTGAGAAAAGAAGCAGGGAAAGCAAAGAAAGAGAAGAAGAGAAAGCTTGGACGCCCGGGAGGGAGGAACCCATCGCCGTCGCCAGCCTTGAGCCAGTCCGAGGTCTTCGTCGTCGGCGTCCCTGTTCCAGCCCAAGGAGCTCGTCGGGGAAGCCATCGCTATCATCCAGCCTGAGGAACCCAAAGAACTCATCATCTTCCTTCATCCAGCCGGTGGAACTCAAAGAATCCATCGCGGAACCCATCGCTGTCATCCAACCGAAGGAACCCAAAGAACTCATCATCTTCCTTCATCCAGCCGGTGGAACTCAAAGAACCCATCGCTGTCATCCAGCTGGTGGAACCCAAAGAACTCGTCATCTTCCTTGATCCAGCCGGCGAAACCCGAAGAAGCTCGTCGCCCAGCCAGAGGAGCCCATCGCCATCGTTCTCCTTGATCCAATCAAGGAGACCGTCGTCGTCTTCTTCTGTTCCAGCCGGCGAAACCCAAAGAAACTCGTCGCCCAGCCCAAGGAGAGAGCCATGTCACCTTCCTCAAGCTCATCGCCGTCCGTTGATCCAGTGGGAGGACTCGTCCCCATCGCCGTCCTCGACTCACCCGCGAAGCGTGAAGCACACCTCCAGCAAGGTCCACGCCGCTGCTTCCCCTGTTTTCATCCATCTCCAAGCTTGGACGTCTCCTTAGCATCCAGCGCATCCCCACCGGATCCGTCGCCCACTGCCGTACGTAGCCTAAAGCTCGCGGCGGCATCAACACCTACGTCTATCGAAATCTCATCCAGCGAGGTCTTCTCCGGCGTTCCCCATATCCAACACCCGACGCATCCCCATCGGATCCGTCGCTACCGTCTTGCGTAGCCTAAAGCTCGCGGTGGCATCTACACCCAAGGCGCTTCCCCTGTTCTCTGTTTCCAACCAGCTCACTCGACGGCGACGGAGATCGGACCAGGTGCTCCCTCAACTCCAGCAGTCTCAAGACCCCAGGATCAGAGATATTCAACTGCCATACCTCCACAGCGACAAAGTCCAGATCCAGGTGCTCCCCTGTTTTATCCGCGACTTCCCCTATCTTCACCAGCCTTGAAGCTTGGACGACGCCTTCCCAATTTTATCCGACATCTTCCCCAACTCCGACAGTTTCGAAGCTCCGGCAACAAAACTCTAACAACATCCCGCCAACTTCAGTGACTTCAAAAATCCCGGCGATGAAGGTGGCGGTCACAAACATTATTTTATTTTTTTAATGTAAAAAGCTTATTTTATCGGATCTAGAATTGGAGGTGTTCCCTACGGGGATGTAAATGATGGATTTGCCGACTTGGCGATCCAGGGGTGTGGTGCCAGCAATTTCCTTGTATGAAATTAAAAATGATTTGCTCGGAAATAAAATAGAAATCTTGTCCCAACGAGATCGACGTTTTATCCACGAACAGCGAGATATAAAATTTATTCATCAAGCTCATGTGCCGAGTTCGGGACCGTTCTATGGCGCACCGTGTGAGTTGTTTCATCAGCGGCTTACTCCCTAGCATTCAAATGGATGTCCAGCTTGCGCGGCCGTCAACCCTATCCGAGGCCATTAGTCTAGCGATGGCCTACGATTCCTGACATGCAGCGAGTCGACCTCCACTGAGCTATCTCGCACCACCGCCTACAGCACTGCGACCCTTCCCGGTCTAGAGCACCGGTTCTAGCCCCTCTGCACACCGCGTGTGCTGCCCCAGTTCCGGCCGTGGCCGTCCCCCGCCCCGCCGCTATTCAGATCCCCCGTTTGACACCAGCCGAGCTACAGTTGCGTCATGAGCGCGGTCTATGCTTCCGTTCCGACGGTGTGGAGACACCGCAGATCACTCTCCATGCCATACTTGGCGCGCGACACCGTCAGACAATGCGAGTCCCGGGCACCATCGGGCCTACTCCGGTCACCTTACTCCTTGATATAGGTAGCACTCAATTTTTTGAGTACTAGATTGGCTACCAAGTTGGGGATGACTCCTCGAAGGCAGACTGACCTCTGCGTGGCTGTTGCGAGTGGTGACCGCCTAGAGTCGCTGATGAGTGCATGAAAGTGCACTCTGAACAGTCTTATAACCATCTCAATTGCTAGATTATTATCCTTAATCAACATCTTTATCACTATTTTTACATCTATATGTTGCTTCACATGGTTGTTTGGAAAATGCAGGAAATTGGGGTTAAAAGAAGATGAAAAGAGTATATGGATCAACTTCAAATATTAATCTGTACCTGCTCATGAAGAACCAGATGATGTGCCATATATGGTTGGAAAGCTCTTGAAGTCTAGATTCTGGAGAATTTTACAGTTCATGATTCCGAGTTTCCTAGAGGAAGTTACGATAATTTTAGTACCGATGGCGCAGTCTGAATGGCAGAACAGAAAATAAGCTGGAAGTCCGATCGATCCGCCGATCGATCGGACTACGTAGAAATGTGACAGAACATATATTTTTCAGCCATATAGGGTCCGATCGATCCCTCCATCCCCCCTACGGGGTCCGATCGATCCGACACCCATAGTCCGATCGATCCGACACCCATAGTCCGATCGATCGGACTCGGGAATAGCCAAAAACAGTGGATTTTTACGCAACCGATCGATCCAACACCCATAGTCCGATCGATCGGACTTGAAAATTAAAGGTTGACAGAACGTATGCTTTCTAGAGGAACACAGTTCGATCGATCCATCCATCGATCGGACTCGGGAATTGCCAGAGACGGAGGATTTTTACGAAACCGATCGATCCGACACCCTGGGAGTGATCGATCCGACGTTTCCAGTGAAGAAAACCTACGGTTCAGATCTAATCCGTGGATGGAGAGATTTGGGGGCTATAAATTGGATACTTAGGGTTAATCAAGGGGGACTTCTTGGAAGTTTTTGGAGGCTCTTTCTGGACGTTTTCCAAGGGAAGAAGATGAAGACATCTCCATCCATGGCCGAGTAATCCGCGGGCATGGCGGACGGATGACCTAGCGAGGATTAGGGTTTCTTCTCCAACAATGGTTCATAGTTTTTAATCTTCATTGTTAAACTCTTTTCTATGTATTGGATCTTCAAATATTATTTTCAGATTATAGATTTCTATGTGGATGATTAATATTATGAATCCAGTCATGCTTCTTTCATGATCTTATAATCCCATAGTCTTCTCTTTTGATTCTCCTACCGAGTCTTGCGAGACCTTTGCTATGCATTGCCCGTAGTGACAACTGGTATTGTGTATTCTTAGGGATCTGGTAAGACAAGGTTGGGGCTCTATCCCGAGGAATCTTTGCTATGCATTGCCGATTGTGAGAGTTAGTATTGTGTATTCTTAGAGATCCGGTTAGATAGAGTTAGGGCTTTGTCCCGATGAACTTTTGCTACGCGTTGCCTGTAGTGACAGCCGGTATCGTGTATTCTTAGGTTTGGTTGGATGAAGTTAGAACTATAAAAAGGAAGAACCAATCATAGGAAGAGATATTTATATTTTATCAGATTCATAATTCTATATCTTCCGGTTAAGGCGATTGGGATGTGAATCCCTTAACTCAGTAGTATATGAACCATTGAGAAGAGAAGAACCTAAATCCGAGTGAAGTGATTCCTGAAGCCTAGCCTCATTCAAATCTTGATTTCTTTCGTTAACTTTATCTTACCATTACATCTTCGATCTATTTTCTTAACTTTTATCGCTCTTGATTGTTTTCAATTCATTGTTATTTGTATTTCTGGATCTTTCCTGCTTGTCTCTCTGTGGGATTCGACCTCTCTTATGCTGTACTGCACCGCGACCGCTGTGCGTGACACATTTGAGCGACATCAAAAATTGGCGCCGTTGCCGAGGAGACGGTTCAGAAAAGCGCCAGAATCAGATTGCAGTGATTGTAGACATAAAAAAAAGGGTAACTTCGTTCATTTTCTTTAGTCTTTATTTCTTTATTTTGGTTTTGATTTTTCTTCTCTATTAGGATTGTTTTCTTTTATTCGGTTTTAGTTAGTAAGCTTAGTTTCAATTATTGATTTTGCTTATTTTCTTTAGTTGGTTTACATCTTTTGGTTGCGTGTTTGTTGGTGTATGCCTCGATATAGAGACAAACTAGGCAGATTTGCTAAACGTCCCGAGGGTGATTCTGAAACTTCTGATAGTTAGACATATATTGCTGATCTCTTTGACGCACAGTCACAAACTTCACATCATACTTTCATTATGGCTGAGCACGAGGAAGAACAACCTCCTAGGAGTTTGCAAGAATACTTGCATCCTACTCGCACTGCTACACCTTCATGCATCATGTTTCCACCTAATGCAGCACATGTTGACTTTAAACCTGGCATGATTCAGTTGCTTCCTACCTTTCATGGGATGGAAAATGAAAATCCATATGTGCATATTAGGGAGTTTGAGGAAGTAGTAGCGACCTTCCATAGCCAACCAGGTGCACTAGATATGATCCGACTTAAGTTTTTTCCCTTCTCATTGAAGGATAGAGCAAAGAGTTGGTTATATTCCTTGAGGCCACGATCTATAGAATCTTGGGTTGAAATGACACAGATATTTTTCAACAAGTATTTCCCACAGCACAAAACTAATGCACTTAAGAGACAGATTTCGATCTTCACACAAAAGGATAGTGAAACCTTGTATCAGGCGTGGGAATGATTTGAAGACATGTTGAATTTATGTCCTCATCATGGATATGAAAGTTGGCGTCTTATTAGTTATTTCTATGATGGTTTAACTGTTAGAGAACGTCAATTTGTTGAGATGATATCCAATGGTGAATTTTTGCAAAAAGATCATGATGCAGCAATTGAATACTTGACTGAGTTTGCTGAGATAGCTCATACATGGACTGGACTGAATGCAATAGAAAATACAAACAGGGCCAGACCACCACCGCAGCAACCAGGTGGAGGAATTTATCAGCTGCGGGAGGAGGATGCACTCAAGGCTAAAGTGGAGAGTCTAACAAGGGAGCTGGAGTTATTAAAGACCAAAGATATGATGGCTGCTCGAACCTCTCCATACAATGAACCTACAAGGCCGGCTGGGCCGTGTACGATCTGTCAAGGCGTGGACCACCAGATTGATGATTGCCCCACCTATGCTGAGATGAGAGGTGTGTACGACGAGCATTGCAACGCTGTAGGCGGATTCAAGAGGCCGTACACTCCCTATTCAGAGACGTATAATCCAGGATGGCGAGAGCATCCGAACTTCAGCTGGAAGTCGAACGCTCCACAGAGCAACGAGCATCATCAACCGCCACCTAATAAGCCTTTTTCTAACCCTCCTTATAATACATCTGGTTTTCCTAGGCCTACATTTAATGATAATTTACAGGAACTGAAATCTATGATTGTGCAGGAATCTAAGGAAAGGAAGGAGGATATTCAAGAGATCAAGAGCCAGATCACGAAGCTGATCAACTCTTTGAGCGTGCATGAACGAGGGAAGTTCCCAGCTCAACCTCAACAAACGCAGGTATCTAGTGCTGAGCAAAATAATGTGAAGGAGATGAATGCCGTAACTATAAGAAGCGGGAAAACAACAAAAAGTCCTTCACAAGAGCCCACCGAACCTCCTATTGTTGTTGAAGAAGAGGACCGGATTGATGAGAACCATGTAGAGACCGATCATTCTGATGGCCCTACATCAGGTGACGTTCAGGTACGTGTTCCTTTCCCTCATGCATTGAAATCCACTAAATTCACTATGGAGCCCAACAACGAGATTTTGGAGCATCTTCGGCAGGTTAAGGTAAACCTTCCTCTTTTGCATGTTATTAAGCAAATTCCTACATATGCTAAAGTGATTAAAGATTAATGCACTATGAGGAGACGACATCATGTAAAGAAAACTACATTTTTAACAGAGCAGGTTAGTGCACTGCTTCAGCACAGGATTCCTCCTAAATATAAGGATCCTGGCTGTCCTTCTGTATCTTGTTTCATTGGAGAGTATGAAGTAGGACAAGCTTTATTAGATCTTGGTGCGAGTGTTAATTTGATGCCATATTCTGTTTACTTGCAACTTGGTTTAGGACAGATTAAATCGACATCTGTGGTTTTGCAATTGGCAGATAGATCCACGAAGACTCCACGAGGAGTAGTTGAGGATGTGCTTGTTCAAATAGATAAATTTTATTACCCTGTTGATTTCTTAGTCTTGGATACTCAGGCTGTAGTAACTGCTGATTCTAGAATTCCTATTATTTTAGGTAGACCGTTTCTTGCTACTGCTAATGCTATAATTAATTGCAGGAATGGCTTAATGAAGTTAACTTTTGGGAATATGACTTTAGAGATTAATGTTTTTAATGTTGCTAAGCAGCCTGATGAGGATGATGAATGCCAGCAGACTTACCAGATTGATTTGCTCACTGAAGAGGAGTTTGCTAACACTAAAATTAATTTTCTTGAATTAGATTTGGATGAAAATGTTGATGTTAATGGTATGTGTACAAATTTGGAACATTGTTCTTTTGCAGGTCCATGGAATCCAAAGTTTGAAGAATTGCCAGAAAGAGGACAGCCACCAACACCATCATCCGTAGAGCCGGCTGATAAGACTTGAAAAGTGCACAAAACACCCTTGTAATTTGGCTTTGTTGGGCCCCGAGCAATGCTGGACTGACTACTTTTATTCCATTTCAAGTATAACAGACCCTCCTACGAATTAGATCAATTTTGGAGCTAAAACAGGTGTATTCTGGTGATTTTGATAAGTTAGATCGATCGGCCTCAACAGGCTCGATCGATCCAACTCAACCAACGAGGGGACGATGAACAACGGCTGGATCGATCAAAGTTCAAGAGACGGATCGATCCAGCATGGGATGTAGAGCAACAACAACGGTTCAATCGATCGGATGAGACAGTTGGATCGATCCAGCATGGGAGTTACCAGCAAGTAAAGGCGTAGGATCGATCGAACTCCAAGAGTTGGATCGATCCAGCTCGGGCGTTGCTCGCAACATCAAGAAGTAAAGGCGTAGGATCGATCGAACTTCAAGAGTTGGATCGATCCGACGCGGCCAGAGGCAAAGATCGACGGCTCTGATCTAATCCATGAGAGGTTGTTTCTTGGGCGATAAGTAGTCATTGTTTAGGGATTTTACCGGGGGGGGGGCTTTTCCAGATGTTTTTGGAGAGAGTTTTCCTACCTTTTTCCATCTTTTTCTTCGACGATTCTTTGGAGGAGATCCATGACGGGAGGAGATCATCAACTTCTATCGATGGATCGTCCCCTAAAGATGAGTAGCTAAAACCCTAGCCATGTGATTCTTATGATGTAACTAGGGTTTTTGCTAGGGATTTCTTAAATCTAGGGTTTGTATACACGATTATTTGGTTTTATGGATTAATCTATATTTTCGCTATATCTTGGTGTTGATTTCTTGCTGGATGTTTGGATCGTTCTTGCTTGCACTTGATTCTAGAGCTTGTGTATGTTAAGGCGTGGATTGAATTCGTCCAAATAAGAGGATCATGCTAGTCCCATGATATCTCGGATGGAATCTTATACGTGATTAGGGATTGTATAGTGCTAGTCCCACTATAGTAGTGCTAGTCCCACTACGTTCCATCCCTAATCCTTCATGCATCTTACCTTTGTAGTTTCGGCCATCGAGATGCGAAGTCATCTCGATATCACACCTTAGTCCATATTTATGCCTTTGTTTGCGATGAACTCATCTGAGTAAGAGGGTTCGTTAGCAGTGAACGTAACTAGTCATTCGATCACTGATATTTCGAGAATTGTTCTTGCCGACAAGGAATCCTAAACAGAACTTATCGAGTGATAAGGAGAACTAGCCATTCACTTATCAACTTTTAGGAAGCCATTTATCGTGTTTGCATGCCCTGATCTTTGGAAAACCTGGTAGATCCTTAGTTATTGATTAAGAATCATATGGTCCTTTCTCTCATATTCATCAATCCTCTAGTACAATTTTAGTTTACTTTCGACTTGCAATCTTTTCTCAACTCTTTAGTAGGAAATTTGCTAAGTGTTCGATTTCAATTCCTTAAATCCCTGTGGACTCGACTCGGACTCTCCACTATCTACTAGTTCTTAGTAGTTAAAGTAGAGCACCGGAATATTTTGTAATTTTGGTCAGACTTGTTAAGCCGCGACACTTTTCAAGTCGTATCAAAATTTTGGCGCCGTTGCCCGGGATTTTTACGGTGTTTTGAGTTGTTACTTAGTATAGTTTCTTGCTTATCATTTTATTTTATAAAAAGACCAAAAAAGAGTTTCAGTATTAATATTTCCATATCTTTTTGCGATCAGTAGGTGAAGAATAAAAGAGGCATCCTTCCGAGCGGTGAAGGAGCGAACGCCAACAAAACATCATCGAGATTGCACTGTTTGTATTTCTAAACCTTGAATGATCTTTATGATGTGTTGATGAGTGATGATAAGGACCCAGATCTTGATCTCACATTGAAAGAATTATTTGCTTCTTGTTCTGCATCACATAAATTGTCAGTGTCTTCTCCTACTCATCTAGCCATGGATAACCCTGAGGACAATCTTGGACCTAATGACAATTCTAACCAACCTGAAAACCAGGGTCGTAGGGCCATGAAAGACTTTTATGTCCCAACCTCTTTCACTTCTAACTCCTGTATTCAGCCTCCGGTAATTGGAGCGGCCCATTATGAGATTAAACCACAATTTTTACAATCCTTACCAACTTTCCATGGCTTATCTCATGAGGACCCCTACAATCATATAGAGGAATTTATTCTGATTAGTTCTACAGTGAGGGTAAATAATTTTACCGAAGATGCTTGGAGACTTAAATTATTTCCTTTCACCCTAAAAGGTAAAGCGAAACATTGGCTCACATTTCTAGAACCTCGGTCGATCACTACTTGGCCTCAGTTACAAGCTCAGTTCCTAGAAATTTTTTTCCCAATTTCTAAGACCAGTGACCTTCACCATGAAATTTCTTCCTTTAGACAAGCCGACGAGGAAGCATTTCATGAGGCTTGGGATCGTTATAGAGAACTCCTTAGGAAATGTCCCCACCACCAATTTCCTCAATGGGCCGTAGTAGAGCATTTCTATAAGGGTCTTAAGGAAAAACATCAATTAACTATAGATGCTGCATGTGGGGGAGTTTTCATTACAAACCCCCTTGACGATTCTTGGAGGTTTTTTGAGAGACTTGCTGAAAACTCTCAACATCACGCCACCTCCTCTAGGAATAATCGCGGGACTTCCACCCAATCCGATCCTAGAGGAGTCCTGGAAGTTAATGAGTCCACCCGTCTTGCCCAACAAGTTGATGCGTTGAGTAGGAAACTTGATCAAGTTCTTACCCACATGACAAATCAGGGTGATTCTTCTAGTTCTCCTATGCGCCCACCCTCCGGGGAGCTTTGCTTCTTGTGTTCTACTCCTGGTCATGATGTTATTGATTGCCAATTAGCATGTCATTACCCGGAATTAGTAAAGGAACACATTCATGCCGTTTATGGTCAATCTAAACCAGCTTATGATCCTTATTCCAATTCTTACAACCCAGGGTTAAGAGATCATCCAAATTTTTCGTGGAGAACACCAAGCCAACAACCAAATTCTTTTAATTCTAGGCCATCCATAGGTGCTCAAACTACGAATTACCCTCCAAAATTCCAATCATCATATTCTACCAACTCTCAAGGCCAAACTTCGTCATTTCGACCTCCATATCGGCCTTTCCAAAATCAATCATCTCAACCTTGGGGGCATCACCCGTATGTGCCTCCCCAGAGTCAAGGACCTCAGAATCAATCTTCTATTCCTCCACAACAATCGAATCAAGGTCCAGGTATTGATGATCGACTTTTAAAGGTCTTGGACTCTTTTGAAGCTAATAACCAATTACTTCATTCTCATTCGCAATCTTTAGCTAAGATGGAAGTTCAAATGGGTCAGTTGGCGAATGCATTGTCTAGGAGAGAAGATGGACAATTACCGAGTCAGTCTATTCCTAATCCCAAAGGCCAACATCATGTAGACTCCTCGCATGAACAAGTAAAAGCTGTGACTACCCTTCGTAGTGGTAAAACTTTTGTCAACATTGAGCAACCTGAAGGAACCACAGATAATCAAGAGTTACATGCATCTCCTTCACAGACATCATTAGATAATAATTCACATGCATCAAAGGGACCCAGTTCATCCTCTGACACTTCGCAGTCGAATCCTCATGATTCCATTGAAGATTCACATGCATCACCAAACATGACATCATCTAATGATAAAGAACCAAATCCCACGACGTATACCCCTAAGGTTCCTTTCCCTGAAGCTTTAGTCGATCCTACATCCACTCCATTCAGAAATTCAAAATTAGATGAGATGATGGAGGTGTTTAAGAAGGTGCATATTAATCTTCCTTTGCTTGATGCCATCAAACAAATTCCATCTTATGCCAAATTCCTCAAGGACCTTTGCACGCAGAAAAGACAATCTAGATCGCATGTGTCTAAGAAGATTTTCCTGACAGAGCAAGTTAGCTCAATCCTTCGATGTGATCTCCCTCCTAAGTTTAAAGATCCTGGCACCCCCATAATCTCATGCATTATAGGAAATCACAAGATTGATGGAGCACTACTGGATTTGGGTGCAAGTGTCAACCTCATGCCTTACTCCTTATCTGCTAAGTTTGGTATAGGAGAATTGAAACCTACGGCCATGACCCTACAATTAGCTGATCGATCAATTAAGACTCCAAGAGGAATCCTTGAAGATGTTTTGGTTAAGGTTGATCGGTGCGTATTTCCGGTTGACTTTGTGGTGTTAGACATGGAACCAGGAGTGCAAACAAAAAAATCAGTTCCTATAATCCTTGGCCGACCCTTCTTGGCTACAGCCAATGCTTGTATTAACTGTAGGGATGGTTTCATGACAGTCACATTTTGCAATATGGAATTACGTTTGAATATATTTCATTCCTCAAAGAATCATGCGTATGAAGATGACTGTTTTATGATTAATGCATTGGTTGATGAGGATGCAGTGAATAGTTGTGTGGATGATGTACTGCCTGCATTCTTGTTGAATGATGACAATCCATGTGGGAGTTTGGAGGATAGTTGCGATATGTCTATTGTGGTTGAGGATGATGTTTTTGAACAATATTTTTCCGATTTGCATGAAGATGTTATGAGTATGGATGTTGTTTTTCCGGTTGAGAATGATGACAATAATGATTTAAATAATTCGTCCTCAGTTTTCAAGTCGGAAAATGAAGATGTGTTAAATGATGTTGCCAATCTTGATTTAATCACCGAGGTGTGCGGCAGTTCAGGGAAAGAGCCTCTTATTGAGCCAGTACCTCCTACTTCATCCCTTCCAGCTACGTCTTCATTAGTTGAACCGCAATCTTTGGAAGTGAAAATGCTGCCTTTCAATTTGGAGGAAATACGTAATGAAGCCTATGATAATGCTATTAGTTATAAGGCTAGAACTAAAGAGTACCATGAGAGGTTCAGTGATCAGAGATCTTTTAAGGTGGGAGATAGGGTGTGGGGACTTAATGCTAGATTACGACTCTTTTCAGGAAAGCTTAAATATAGATGGACTGGTCCATTCGAAGTTACTCAAGTCTTTCCTCATGGGGCTGTTGAATTCCATCATCCTAAAGCTGATTCTACTTTTAAAGTAAATGGCCAAGGGTTAAAACATTATATAGAAAATCCTCGTACCTTAGAGGCCACACAACGGTTGCACGAACCGGTTCCTGAGTAATGGTGCCGTCATTTGGTCGAGCTAGAGACGTTAAACCAAGCGCTTGATGGGAGGCAGCCCATCCTTTATATATTTCTAGGTTGTTTTCTTTCCTTCAAGTTTACTTTGTTTGCTTGCGTAATTGCTGCTTATTTGCGTGTTTGAGTTTGAGTGTCTGACAATACTGTCGTGGTTGCCCGTGGTTGATAATATTAACTGTTAGCTTGGGAAGGTCTATGCTTCAATTCTAATGGTCTGGAGAGGTCTCTATTTTTACTTTGCTAGTTGCGGCGTATTTTCCAGGGATTATTATTTGTTGCTGCCCGATTAATTGAGCCCGATCGATCCAGCCCTTCAAGGCCGATCGATCCTTCGTTTCGTCTGCATATATGTTCGTAGGACCATACTTGGATCGATCCGTCTCAGTGAGACCGATCGATCCGGGGTGGATATTTTACGTAGACAGAACATGGTGTTTTTGCCACTCCCTCACCCGATCGATCCGTCTATCACTCCATCGAATTTTTTACTCCGTATGGTAGTCCGATCGATCGAGTCCTGGGAGCAGGATCGATCCGACTTGTTGATTTATTCTTGACAGAGCGTGGTGTTTTTGGCCCTATACCTTCCGATCGATCCGTCTATCCGTCCTTCTCAAGGAGTATAGTTGGGTAAGTCGGATCGATCCTGCTCAACGAGTTCGATCGATCGGGCATATTTAGTCACTAAATCACCCGATCACACCCGATGTTGCCACGTGGACTTCGATCGATCCAACCCCAGCGGACGGATCGATCGAAGTCGTGTTTTTAAAGGGGTTTATAACCGGGGTTTGGTCGATCCTAGGGCACTTATCACCCTTCGATCGATCCAGCTTTCCCCCTTTCCTTTCGCTCGGTCGCCGCCGTTCTTCGTCTTCCTCCGGCCGACGGGTCTTCGTCCTCACCTCCGGCGAGACTTCCTCACCACTATCCTCCACCGCGCCACATTCCCTTCCTCCGGCCTCCCTCTCCACTTACGGTCTCGCCGTTACTTCCAAACCCATCCCATCATCTCAACCCGCGGTTCCTTGCTCTCCGTTGATCGTCGCCAGCGCCGTTCTTGGTGTTCATCCCTACCATGGTGCGCGCGAAGAATGTCACTAAGAAGGGTGTCGGCGGCAAAGGGAAAGCAGCCGCCGCTTCTTCTTCCACCCCTTCGGCCCCGCGGCTACCCTTGACTGCGGCTCCGACGAGGACTTCTCCAGCCACATTCGCATCTTCGCCGGCGTCTTCATCTTCCCCACCTCCGCCACGGCTGATCCGAGCCTGGAGAGCTCCACCACCTTCTTCGACGGCTGTCACTCCGTCGTCCGGCAAGCGGAAGGCGTCGGCTGTGGCTTCCTCCTCCCAACAAGTTCAGCGGCCAGCCAAGCGCAAGAAATCCCACCCGTCGACTGCTCCGACCGATGTCCGCGGCCTCCATCCTCGCTGGCAGCGCGAGCTCAACCTTGAGTACACCTTCGACGTCGAGTTTTTCCGCACAGTCGAGCACGCCAAAGACTCCATTGCGACCCTTGAGCGCCGGGGTCTCCTACCTGTGTGCACGCCCAGCTCCAATGTCTATCCGCGGCTGGTGTGCATGTTTTATCAGAACATGCAACCTATTCCTTTTGGGGACGCGCGCGACAAGGATACATCCCACCGGTACGCGTCCCGGGGGTTGACTTCCATGATCGACGGTGTAGAGGTAACTTTGAATCTCCGGGCGATCTGCGATGCATTGTCAATTCCGAAACGCTGCCGCGCGACCTCCACTGAGCGACGGTTGACGAGTATTACGTCCAGGAATTCGACGCTTACATGTTTCTTTGTCTGGACCGTTATCCCACCGACACCTTTTCTCGTGCCGAGCTGCCACTGCATATGTGGCTGGTCGACGATGTCCTGCGACGGAACGTCTTCCAGATGGGGCATGCTCAGTATCGGACCGGTGAGTGGCTCCGCATGCTGTGGCTGTTGGCCAAGGACTGGGCGATGAGTATCCCGCAGATGATCTTGGAGGACATCGATCAGTTCTATCGGATGACGGTGCTGGATATGAGGCCGAGTTATGACGATGCCGCCTGCCCACATCCTCGGCTTATCTCCGCGGTTCTACAGTGCCAGGAGCGAGTTCCAGAGGGGGAGCCGACAGTGTCGCTGGATGCACTTCTGGCGGCACGGTTTCGTTCCGCCACCTGGAGCAAGGTCCTCGGCCACATGCGGAGGGCGGGTGTTTTGCTCTGTCAGCCGCGGCCCAGCCGATCACACCATGCACCGGAGTACGGGTCAGTCGACCATCCTACGCTGGGAGAGATATACAGAGAGTTCCACGGTGAGTTGGCACGATTACACTAGCGCTTGGACGCTGTCAACGCGAGAGATGCGGCCTTCCGAGCAGACCTTTTGTACATTCGGGTGCGTCTCGACGATCTTCACCCTCCTGAGCCAATGCTTGCTATTGTACCTTATCGCCCGCCACCTTTCCCTGAGGCACCACCCAGGCCTTGAGGCTCGTGCGTAGACGCTTGCTTAGATTACCTGTATATCTTTTAGGTTTCTTGCGTCTATGGCTGTGTGCTGGCCAGTTTTGATTTGATTTGTGTGGTGGATGGACTTATTTTTGTACTTGCTTGGCATGTTATATACATAGTTTTTTTTGGTTTTGGGGGGGGGTATCCTGGGAATGCGGGCCGCTGATTGTGCTGGGCTATAGCTATGTGTATGGGGATGAATGTGCCTGATTTGTGTATCTTGCAGGTGGAAGCTCGGGATAGTAGTTTTTCTATTTCTGTCATTGTGATGAATGTTTGTACAGTCCTTGGGCTTATTGCATAAATAGAGGAAATGCTGCGAAATTTTTCTCCAATTTTCATGCCTATTCCTTATATTCCATTAATGCATCACGGGGCGTTCCTTCTTTATTTTTACAGGGCATATATGCAGTCGCATGCACACCTAGGAGCCATCACTCTATTTCTTAGTTTTCACGCCTAACCTTGATCTGTGATTGTGTTATCTTTTTATCATCAAGGTTACTTTTTTGTATGAAGCCTCTCAGGTTATCTCTACCCTATATTCTAGGCTTTCTTTTTATGACGCACGTTTGTTTCATTCCAGTGTCATGGAATGGAATGCTGGAATGGAATGGAATTCCATTGGATTGGAATGGAACGGAATGGAATTACATTTTTACTGTTTGTTTGCTGCTAGAATGAATGCAAAATTCTGTGAAATCTGACATTTTTGCTGTTTGTTTGGTGTTGGAACGGAAACTGTATCCTGTGATTTTTACAGTTTTTGTGTTTGTTTGGCAATGAAATGGTGGTTATGATCACCCCAAAATGCTTGTGGTGAGATTACCACCATTTTTTACATTGTTTGATTATAAAAACTATTTTAAAGTCTATTAGTATGTAAATTCACAATACATTTATAAATTATATTTAAATATATGTTTTTTTGAAACTATATATTTGATGCTTTTTTGTTGAGATGATGAAAATTTTCAGATTGGCCCATAGTCTTCTTAGTTTTCGAAATTGCTCTTGTGATGTATTATTTTATTTTTTTGCCAGTTGCGTATAGTCATTCATTTTCAAATATGGTGACTTTATTTTATCATTTAGATTTGAACATGATCAATGCGTCTATTGCCTTAGGTGAGCTTGTAATTATATTTCTAAGAACAAGAAAAATATGAGCAACTGTTTTTGAGACAAAAAATGATACACCTTCCATATAGTGCCAAATTGGCATGTAGTATTCAATGATTCCATACAATAATTTACATATAGTGGCCAATTGACATGTTTACATGATTGAAAAAGAAATTTATACAACACCTGTCTTCCATGTATTTCCTGAAACCTGTGTATGACTCTCTTTCCAAGTTTGATAGATGCCTTGTATTCTCCCTCTAAATATCACATAGCAGGGAGCCATACCTATGGCAAAATACTACCATAGGAGTAAGGAACAAAAGTTTGAAGAATAAAGTAGAGATATGGTTGCTGTTTAATAATAATACCCTTCATGCATCACAAAATTGAGAGATAGACCCTTGTGTCTTCAGCTGTATAAGAACAATCAACAAAATACAAAAGGTTGGATTAACGAATTGAAGGGCACGCTGTGACCCCTCCCCACAAATAAATCAGAGAAAACTGTAGGACAAGCAAAAGACTACCAGCTTACAGCAGCAATAAAAGCATCATAGTCCTTGGAAAGGACACATAGAAGGGGCTGAGAGAAAACTTCATCACTTGCTTCAATGCTACCATTATACCGAGAAAAATACGAAACTTAGACTCGAAAAAGACATATTAAACAGTATAATATTGAGGTATATCCAACTCACAATTCACATGTATTAATGTATTTGCCCAGATGATGTTTTCTAAGAATCACCTGGTTCAACATAATAAACTAGATGAACATAATTAAGGGCTCTCAAGATCTGAATGCAGTCAGCTCTAGCCTTTTTAAGAGTAGACATTCCCGAATTGTTTTTTCTATCACAACCAAGTGGTTCCATATATATATATGCAGATACCTCATTGCTAGAATTTAATTCAGAAGGAGCAAATACTTTCCACAGATCATCAGCAGAAGCATTCTTCTGAAGTAACTTTCCAACATGTTTGAAATATTGTAGAGTCTTGGAACATGTATATATGATCAGTTTGTTCAGACATGCACTTAACTCCCGTGAAGTTGTACTGAACATAAACAGGTCACGGTAATGATTATTCACCGGATCAGAGAGTATAAAGATTCAGATGAAACATAATTCACCAAAAATTTCATTGCATAAATATACCTAATATGACGTTAACAGTGCATGGCAAAATTAAAGTAAGCAAGTTCATTATCAGAGAAGTACTTCATGAGTAAAGTTATTGCATACAACTACAAGGCTCATATTGAAGGATTAGCCAAAAGGCACTTCATGAGCAAAGTTATTGCATACAACTACAAGAATCTTAACAATCTTATTATCAGAGAAATACTTAAAAGATGAATTTAAGCATTCAGCCCAGGATTGCATACATACTTAACCTGCTCTGCCTGTGGTTCTTGCTATTCAGCTGCAAACCAACACTTGTTCAAACAGAAACTCTGAAGCAGCAATTACATTCCAGCTACATCAATATTGTTCTGTTTTGAATTTCAGAACCTGATACCTAACCCTTGCAAATGTTAGCAACCACAAATTCTGAAGTAGCAATTACCTAAAGCTTTTTTCTTTGAAAATAACGCAAATGCTAATATTGGCATGTGAGCTAAGCAGTGAGAATAACTAAGGATATGTCATGATACCCTAAGGAATTACTTCTGTCATAATGCTCCACACATAGGGGACGAACAACCCAAAAATCTCTTTCTTCTTCACAGTAAAAATGAACATAATTGCAAGGTGGTTTGAGATTGAGTTATTGAACATTTCGAAGATCTACATTAGCAGAAGGCTCAAATTTCATAGCAAGAAATTATCCAGCAAGCAAAGATCAAAGAATACCCCCAAAAAAATCACTCGAATCCCTAAATAATCACATCGAATCAACACAAACCCTTTTCAAAAAAAAATCAAAGATCTCATCAATACACAACCCAAGATCTCATCAATATACAGCCAAAAGGAAGCACGATGATCATCGGATCCGAAAAATATTCAGCTTTTGCAAGCAGCCTTGAAGCATAGATCGGAAATGGCAAAACGAACGAACGGAGAAGATAGAGAGCTTCGTGCGTACCTTCTCGAGAAGCAGGGAGAGGAGATGGCTCGCAGGCCGCCAAATGAGCCCTCAAGGCATGACGAGAGAACGGGGAGATGGAGAGGAGAGGGCTCGTCGGCCGCCAAATGTGCCCTCAAGGTATGATGAGAGAACGGGGAGAGGCTGTAGACACCACGAGACGAGGGTCGACGGCTCTAGACACCACGAGACGATGTATGAAGAGAGAACGGGGAGAGAACGGTTGGCGGTGAGGAGACGAGAAGCCGTGTCGGGGATGAACTCCGAAGGCGGAGAGCCCTAGAGGCCAAAGAGGAGGTGGAGGAGGGTGGATGGGTACGCGGAGGTCATTGGAGCTCACGAGAGATGGAGAGATCTGACTCGGCGGCTCCAAACCCTAGAGCGCTCGAGAGAGAATGGAGATCGGGGGAGGGGGCAGAGAAGTAGATCGTGAAGACCCCGAGTGGGTATTCCAGCGAGCATTGGGATGGGTATTCCAGCGAGCGCTGGAAACCCATTCTGGCCCGATTTCGGCCAGAAATTTTGATCGGAAAAAGAGGTCGCTGGAATGGTGGCTGGAATGGAAGCCAGTTCATTCCAGCGAAACAAACGTCCAAAATGATGGAATGATCGGAAAAAATTTCCATTCCAGCCATTCCAACATTTTTTTCACGAAAACAAACATGCTCTTAGTGTAATTGAGGACAATTACATTTAAGTTGGGGGTAAAATTCTAGGAATTCATAGTTATTTATCTTATGATTACCCGAATTTTATACATCCCTTATAACGTGTCAGACGAAGGAAGTTATGATGGTTATTGATGAAGCTGCATCATTTAGAATATTATTCAATGAGTTATTCAGAAATTCATATGCCACATAAAACTCAGTAAATTTAACTATGCATGACATGAGTTCTGTACTTTAACACTTTTACCATGATTTAGGGATAACTTGACATATCCTATTGCACTTGAGCACTTTCACATGTGAATGAGTTGAAGTTAGATTCTGAGCATGAAACTAGGATAGATCTATGATTTTAGGACATGTCACAGAAGAAACTTGGACACATACAGTTTTATGTCCGCAAAAAGTATATGTGTGTGCAAAGTGGAGGGGTTCAACTTAGTAACCGGGCAATGTGCCTAACCAGCGTGTTGTTCGCGTAAAACGGTTGGATACCCTAACACTGAGAGAAAGGACGTTCAACTCAGTAACCGGGCAGGGTGCATAACCAGCATGTTGTTCGCGTAAAATGGTTGAATGACCTAACAGAAAAAAAAAGGGGACTTCATACTTAGTAACCGGGCAATGTGCCTAATAAGGTGTGTTGTTCGCGTAAAACGGTTGGAGACCCGTGTGAAAAAAGAGAGAGAGAGAAATGAAAGAAAAAGGACAGAGATTGTTATGTGATAAGTGAAAAATATGTGCTTGCTTAGAATTGTGGCCTTGACTGGTGGAATGTTTGGATATAATGGATACTCTGACACATGTGGAACCGAATACACACACTGGAGAGTCAAAGTTGTTTTTGAATTATGATTAAATATGTTGAAGTGCTGGAACTATGCTTTGATTGGTTCTTATTTACTTTATGTTTATATGACTATGGATTGAAGAATAGTCTCATTGATAGTGATTCTGTTTAGTGCATTTGAATTAATGAGTATTATAATGGAGTTCGAATGGCATGTTAAAGGGGATGTATAGATGTTTGTGGATATCATCACCGGAAACCCTCAGGAGACTATAACTCCTCCACTGGGGCCACCCAGGGGTTTAAAGGCTTGTTGCGCATGCTAAGTGCAATCGTGAGACCTACGAAAGTGGCTAGTTAGATTTACTGCTTTACTTTTAATTTTTGTTTGCTTTGCTTGAGTACTAGCAAAGATCAAGTTGGGGGGTGTGATAAGACTTGAAAAGTGCACAAAACACCCTTGTAATTTAGCTTTGTTGGGCCCCGAGCAATGCTGCACTGACTACTTTTATTCCATTTCAGGTATAACAGACCCTCCTATGAGGTAGATCAACTTTGGAGCTAAAACAGGTGTATTCTGGGGATTTTGATAAGTTAGATCGATCGGCCTCAACAGGCTCGATCGATCCAACTCAACCAACGAGGGGACGATGAACAACGGCTGGATCGATCGAAGTTCAAGAGACGGATCGATCCAACACGGGATGTAGCGCAACAACAACGGTTCGATCGATCGGATGAGACAGTTGGATCGATCCAGCACGGGAGTTACCAGCAAGTAAAGGCGTTGGATCGATCCGGCTCGGGCGTTGCTCGCAACATCAAGAAGTAAAGGCGTAGGATCGATCGAACTTCAAGAGTTGGATCGATCCGACGCGGCCAGAGGCAAAGATCGACGGCTCTGATCTAATCCGTGGGAGGTTGTTTCTTGGGCGATAAGTAGTCATTGTTTAGGGATTTTACGGGGGGCTTTTCCAGACGTTTTTGGAGAGAGTTTTCCTACCTTTTTCCATCTTTTTCTTCGACGATTCTTTGGAGGAGATCCATGGCGGGAGGAGATCATCAACTTCTACCGATGGATCGGCCCCTAAAGATGAGTAGCTAAAACCCTAGCCATTGGATTCTTATGATGTAACTAGGGTTTTTGCTAGGGATTTCTTAGATCTAGGGTTTGTATACACGATTATTTGGTTTTATGGATTAATCTATATTTTCTCTATATCTTGGTGTTGATTTCTTGCTGGATATTTGGATCGTTCTTGCTTGCACTTGATTCTAGACCTTGTGTATGTTAAGGCGTGGATTGGATTCGTCCAAATAAGAGGATCATGCTAGTCCCATGATATCTCGGATGGAATCTTATTCGTGATTAGGGATTGTATAGTGCTAGTCCCACTATAGTAGTGCTAGTCCCACTACTTTCCATCCCTAATCCTTCATGCATATTACCTTTGTAGTTTTGGCCATCGAGATGCGAAGTCATCTCGATATCACACCTTAGTCCATATTTATGCCTTTGTTTGCGATGAACTCATCTGAGTAAGAGGGTTCGTTAGCAGTGAACGTAACTAGTCATTCGGTCACTGATATTTCGATAATTGTTCTTGCCGACAAGGAATCCTAAACAGAACTTGTCGAGTGATAAGGAGAACTAGCCATTCACTTATCAACTTTTAGGAAGCCATTTATCGTGTTTGCATGCCCTGATCTTTGGAAAACCTGGTAGATCCTTAGTTATTGATTAAGAATCCTATGGTCCTTTCGCTCATATTCATCAATCCTCTAGTACAATTTTCATTTACTTTTGATTTGCAATCTTTTCTCAACTCATTAGTAGGAAATTTGCTAAGTGTTCGATTTCAATTCCTTAAATCCTTGTGGACTCGACTCGGACTCTCCACTATCTACTAGTTCTTAGTAGTTAAAGTAGAGCACCGGAATATTTTGTAATTTTGGTCAGACTTGTTAAGCTGCGACACTTTTCAAGTCGTATCACCGACCAAGCTGGACTTGAAGCCGCTTCCTCAAGGATTGAAGCATGCCTATCTTGGTCCAGGTGATACATACCCAGTTATTATTTCTTCAGCATTAACTGCAGAGCAAGGTGAGCAATTACTTAGCGTTTTAAATGAGCATAAATCAGCTATTGGATGGAGTATAGCAGATCTGAAAGGTATTAGTCCCTTGATATGTTCTCATATGATTAATCTTAAACAAGGGGCTGTACCTCGTAGGGATCCTCAGCGTAGGTTGAACCCTACAATGGAAGAGGTAGTAAAAACCGAAGTGTTGAAATTATTAGATGCAGGGATCATCTACCCTATTGCTGATAGCAAATGGATAAGTCCTACACAGGTTGTGCCTAAAAAATCTGGTGTCACTGTTGTTGAAAATGAAAGTGGAGACTTTGTCCCCACTAAATTGGTGACAGGATGGCGTATGTGTATAGATTATAGAAAATTTGAATGCTGCCACCCGTAAGGATCATTTTCCATTACCTTTTCTAGACCAGATTTTAGAGAGAGTAGCTGGACATCCTTTTTATTGTTTTCTTGATGGTTATTCTGGATATTATCAGATTGAGATTGCTTTAGAAGATCAGGAAAAAACTACTTTTACATGTCATTTTGGTACTTATGCTTTCCGTAGAATGCCATTTGGATTATGTAATGCTCCTGCTACTTTTCAGCGTTGTATGATGAGTATGTTTGCTGATATGATCGAGGAATGTATGGAAGTATATATGGATGATTTGACTGTATTTGGTAATACTTTTGAAGCATGCTTGCAAAACTTAAAGAGAGTCTTGGTCAGGTGTGAAGAGAAGCAACTTGTGCTTAATTGGGAAAAGTGTCACTTCATGGTGCCCTCAGGTATTGTATTGGGCCATATTGTCTCTTTCAAAGGCATTGAGATAGATCGATAAAAAATTGATCTCATCTCAAAGCTTCCTGTGCCAAAGACTGTTAAAGATGTTAGATCCTTTCTAGGGCATGCTGGTTTTTACAGGAGATTCATTCAGAATTTTTCTGTTATTGCTCGTCCATTGTGTAATCTTTTGATAAAGGATACCTCTTTTGAGTGGACTATTGCTTGTCAAGAGGCTTTTCAAGCCCTGATTGATAAATTGACTTCCGCACCTATCGTGCAACCACCCGATTGGAGCCTTCCTTTTGAATTGATGTGTGATGCAAGTGATTTTGCTGTAGGAGCTGTTTTAGGATAGCGAAAAGATGGTAAACCTCATGTTATTCATTATGCTAGCCGAACCTTGAATAATGCACAGATAAATTATTCTACCACTGAGAAAGAACTGTTGGCTATAGTCTTTGCATTAGACAAGTTTCGTGCTTATTTGATTGGTTCCCCTATCACTATTTTCACTGATCATGCCACGCTTAAGTACCTTCTCACCAAGAAGGATGCTAAGGCATGCCTAATTCGTTGGATATTAATCTTACAGGAATTCGATATCTCCATCAAAGATAAAAAGGGCGTGGAGAACGTTGTCGCTGATCACCTATCAAGGTTAATGGTGGAAGTAGCGGAAAATGAGCCACCAATTATGGATGACTTTCCTGATGAGCAACTCTTTTCAGTTGCACGGCTGCCCTGGTATGCGCACATTGTTAATTACTTAGCGACAGGTGAGATCCATTCCTTTTGGAGTGCGCAGGATAAACGTAGATTTTTTGTTGAGGTAAAGAAATTTTATTGGGATGATCCTTCTCTGTTTAAGTATTGTCCTGACCAGATTATGCGCCGTTGTGTCCCTGATTATGAAATAGAAAGCATTATTACATTCTGTCACTCTCATGCATGTGGAGGCCATTTTTCGATGAAAAAGACTGCTGCTAAAATTCTTCAATGTGGTTTTTACTGGCCTATTATGTTTCGTGATGTTAATATTTTCTGCAAATCCTGTGATAGATGCCTAAAATTAGGAGCTTTATCTAGGAGACATATGATGCCTTTGAACCCAATTCAAGCTGTAGAGATTTTTTATTGTTGGGGTATAGACTTTATGGGACCCTTTCCTTCTTCTTTTGGCTATTTATATATATTGTTGGCTGTGGAATACGTGTCTAAGTGGGTGGAGGCTATTGCATGTATGAATAATGATCATTCCACTGTCATCAAGTTTCTTAAAGAGCATGTTTTGTCTAGATTTGGTACTCCTAGGGTCATTATTAGTGACCAAGGATCCCATTTTTGTAACCGCTCTTTTGAGGCTTTGATGTGCAGGTATGGAGTGACACATAAGATTTCCACTGCTTATCATCCACAGACGAATGGCCAAGCTGAATTAGCCAATAGAGAGATAAAGCAAATCCTGGAGAAGACAGTGAGCCCCAACCGAAAGGACTGGTACTTGAGGCTATCAGACGCGTTGTGGGCATATCGCACTGCCTACAAGACTACCCTGGGGATGTCGCCGTTTCGCCTTGTTTATGGAAAACCATGCCATCTTCCAGTCGAATTAGAACATAAGGCATATTGGGCTATTAAGTCATTAAATCTTACTTTGGATGCTGCAGGTCAGGAACGGAAACTCCAGCTATCTGAGCTAGAGGAACTCAGGAATGATGCTTATGAGAGTTCTAGGATCTTCAAGGCAAAGACAAAGGCCTACCATGATAAGAAGATCTTGCGGAAGACGTTTCAAGTAGGACAGCAAGCTTATCTGTATGACGCACGACTGCATCTTCATCCTGGGAAGTTGAGATCACGCTGGACAGGCCCCTTCACTATTAGCAGCATATTTGAGAATGGGGTTGTGGAAGTTGAAGACCCAAAGGATGGGAGGCTGTTTACGGTTAATGGACAGCGCTTGAAACAGATTCCAGAGAAAGCGGACCCTGAGGAGCACACCGTTTCTCTCGTAGACCGAGGGATGATCTTTCTCCTATCTATCATTTCCGTTTTTGATTAGGTTAGGTTGTTTTAGTTTGTTTGCTTTCCTTCTCATTTGCTTTTGTTTGCTATTTTATGTTTTTAGGATGTTTGGACTTCCGTCTTCCTTGCTTGTGAAATTCGGCTACAATGGAGAGCCCTGTGCAAGATTTCATATATTCTATCAGGTGGCCTCGCTCTTATTTCGATTTTCTATTTTTATTTCTGTCATATATGAAATTTCAGCCACCACCCTTCTGCTTATTTACATGATTAGCACACATTGAGGACAATGTGAATTTCAGGTTGGGGGGTGTAGGCATGCATGACCTTATGCATGCTACCTTATTGAGTTTAATAGTGTTGAATTGATTATGTTACTAGAAATTGTACATGAGCTGAAATTTTTATGCTTATTATGCATGCTGCTTTCATATGGATTGGCCAATACATTGATTGCTTGCGTGATAACCTGAAAGTATAACATCATGTGATCCACACACGAACACTTTATGTGCAGTGGTAATTATACTCACTAGAGGAATGAGCATGCTATTGTCATTCGAGACCATGATTTCAACATTAGCTAGTGTTGAGTATTGCATGCAGAAAAAAAAAGAGAAAAAGTTCTGGAGCTTGATCAAGCTGTGCCTAAACATTAGCTAGTATTGAGTATATGCAGAAAAAAAAAACAACAAGAGAGAAAAAGTTCTAAAGCTTGATCAAGCTGTGCCTAAACAACTAATAAGTGATCTACTGAGTAACCGGGTGTTCTTGCCTCAGGAAGCGGGGAGCTCGCGTAACAAGGTAGAACCACTTATAGCTATAAAAAAAATACTATTAAGTGTTTTGCTAAGTAACCGGGTCTCTGCGCCTCAAGAAGCGGAGAGTGCTCGCGTAAAAAAGCAAAATGTCTGATAAATGAAAAAAAAAAAAAACAGAAAGAGCATGTTGTACTTAAAGTGCGAGGGTTGGATGATTGGTCATGAAGATAGTAGTGTGTTTGGACTAATGGTGGGTAGAAGTTGCTCCTGTACGTAATATTTATTTGTCACGTCACATGTGTTCTTCTGGATGGTGATTAGCATGTTTGATGTGTAGAAGTTAATTTCATGTGTTGGTAGTATGTGTATGAGTATAAGAAGTTTTCATACTCTGTACTGTATGAAACACTATTGACTTGATAAGGTAGAATTTTTATCAGACATGTCTACATCCTTAAACCGTTAGTGTGCTTAATTATATTCTATGCACTTTGAATTGCTAGAGACTAGCAATAAGCTGGTTGGGGGGTGTGATGAGTGCATGAAAGTGCACTCTGAACAGTCTTATAACCATCTCAATTGCTAGATTATTATCCTTAATCAACATCTTTATCACTATTTTAACATCTATATGTTGCTTTACATGGTTGTTTGGAAAATGCAGGAAATTGGGGTTAAAAGAAGCTGAAAAGAGTATATGGATCAACTTCAAATATTAATCTGTACCTGCTCATGAAGAACCAGATGATGTGCCATATATGGTTGGAAAGCTCTTGAATTCTAGATTCTAGAGAATTTTACGGTTCGTGATTCCGAGTTTCCTAAAGGAAGTTACGGCAATTTTAGTACCGATGGCGCAGTCTGAATGGCAGAACAAAAAATAAGCTGGAAGTCCGATCGATCCGCCGATCGATCGGACTACGTAGAAATGTGACAGAACATATATTTTTCAGCCATATAGGGTCCGATCGATCCCTCCATCCCCCCTACGGGGTCCGATCGATCCGACACCCATAGTCCGATCGATCCGACACCCATAGTCCGATCGATCGGACTCGGGAATAGCCAAAAACAGTGGATTTTTACGCAACCGATCGATCCAACACCCATAGTCCGATCGATCGGACTTGAAAATTAAAGGTTGACAGAACGTATGCTTTCTAGAGGAACACAGTTCGATCGATCCATCCATCGATCGGACTCGGGAATTGCCAGAGACGGAGGATTTTTACGAAACCGATCGATCCGACACTCTGGGAGGGATCGATCTGACGTTTCCAGTGAAGAAAACCTACGGTTCAGATCTAATCCGTGGATGGAGAGATTTGGGGGCTATAAATTGGATACTTAGGGTTAATCAAGGGGGACTTCTTGAACGTTTTTGGAGGCTCTTTCTGGACGTTTTCCAAGGGAAGAAGATGAAGACATCTCCATCCATGGCCGAGTAATCCGCGGGCATGGCGGACGGATGACCTAGCGAGGATTAGGGTTTCTTCTCCAACAATGGTTCATAGTTTTTAATCTTCATTGTTAAACTCTTTTCTATGTATTGGATCTTCAAATATTATTTTCAGATTATAGATTTCTATGTGGATGATTAATATTATGAATCCAGTCATGCTTCTTTCATGATCTTATAATCCCATAGTCTTCTCTTTTGATTCTCCTACCGAGTCTTGCGAGACCTTGCTATGCATTGCCCGTAGTGACAACTGATATTGTGTATTCTTAGGGATCTGGTAAGACAAGGTTGGGGCTCTATCCCGAGGAATCTTTCCTATGCATTGCCGATTGTGAGAGTTGGTATTGTGTATTTTTAGAGATCCGGTTAGATAGAGTTAGGGCTTTGTCCCGATGAACTTTTGCTACGCGTTGCCTGTAGTGACAGCCGGTATCGTGTATTCTTAGGTTTGGTTGGATGAAGTTAGAACTATAAAAAGGAAGAACCAATCATAGGAAGAGACATTTATATTTTATCAGATTCATAATTCTATATCTTCCGGTTAAGGCGATTGGGATGTGAATCCCTTAACTGAGTATTATATGAACCATTGAGAAGAGAAGAACCTAAATCCGAGTGAAGTGATTCCTGAAGCCTAGCCTCATTCAAATCTTGATTTCTTTCGTTAACTTTATCTTACCATTACATCTTCGATCTATTTTCTTAACTTTTATCGCTCTTGATTGTTTTTAATTCATTGTTATTTGTATTTCTGGATCTTTCCTGCTTGTCTCTCTGTGGGATTCAACCTCTCTTATGCTGTACTGCACCGCGACCGCTGTCTGTGACACATTTGAGAGACATCAGTCGCCTGACCTTTGCCCCGGTGTCGAGGTTGTCCTACATCGACATCCCTTCCAAATCGACTTCTACTTGCTGCCTATAGAGGCTTGTGATGCAGTGCTCGGGGCCCAGTGTTCGGTACATTGAGGCCAATTCTATGAGACTTTGGTGAGCTAACTGTCCAATTCCAGCAAGGTGATCAAACTATCCAGTTGCGGGGAATGCGACCTCCCTCCCACCACGCGGAAAATGATTGAGCAGCGGCCCAGGGGTTGCTGAAGCAAGGGTCAGCATGGCTCTGTCAACTCCAGGACACCCAGAAGTCCACACCTATTGAAGGCTGCTAGCAGATCAAGTTGAGCGCCCAATCTACTTATTCGGACCCCGTTGACCCCAACATCCTCCACCTGCTGATGTCTTACTCTGACTTATTTGTTGATCTTTCAGGTCTTCCCCAGCTTGTTCCCAGGATTACCGTTTTCCGCTCCTACCCAGAACTGGCCTGGTGAACGTTCGCCCATACCGCTACCCCCAGTACCAGAAGACCTAGATCATGTAGCAGATTTCGAGTCTTTCTCTAGTCCGGCGTTATCCTCCCCAGTTACAGCCCGTACTCCTCTCTGGTGCTTTTGGTCAAGAAGAATGATGGATCATGGTGGATGTGCGTGGATTACCGGGCCTTGAACCAAATTACAATGAAGGACAAGTTTCCCATCCCCGTCATCGATGAGATACTGGATGAGCTTAATGGTGCGTAAATTTTCTCCAAGCTCGACTTGAGATCGGGGTACCATCTGATCTGCATGCACCCTCCAGACGTGCATAAGACGGCGTTCTGGACGCATGATGGCCACTATGAGTTCCTTATCATGCCCTTCGACTTGACAAACGCACCATCGACGTTCCAAGCTTTGATGAACACCCTGGTCGCCCCACTGCTTCGCTTGTACGTGCTTGTGTTCTTCGATGATATTTTGATCTATAGCCGCAGCATTGCAGAGCATGTTTGCCACTTGGAGACAATTTTCTCTTTCCTCCGCGAGCACGATCTTCATTTGAGAAGGGACAAGTGTCAGCTCGGCCAGACACGAGTCCATTATTTGGGGCATACTGTATCTCAGCGGGGAGTTGCCATAGAGTAAAGTTCAGGCAATGCTAGATTGGCCTTGACCCCACACAGTCAAGGGTTTGCGTGGTTTCCTCGGGCTCATTAGTTACTATCAAAAGTTCATCAAGAACTACGGTACCATCGCTCGACCCTTGGCACAATTGCTGAAGGACTCATTTTAGTGGTCCCCAGAGGTAGAAGGCGCCTTTAGAGGTCTTCAACAGACAATGTCCACTGGTCCTATCTTGGCCCTCCCTGACTTCTCTCGGGCGTTTGTAGTGGAGCGCAACGCGTCGGGTCATGGTGTTGGTGCAGTTTTGATGCAGGAGAGTCGACCCATCGCATACTACAGCCATGCTCTCCAGGGCCGAAGTTTCAGTCTCTCTACTTACGAGAAGGAGATGATGGCTTTGGCACTCGTAGTTTGGAAGTGGTGTCCATACCTTATAAGCTCCTGATTCATTGTCCGGACCGACCACCGCAGCCTAAAGCAACTTTGGATTCAAATTGCAACGACGGTGGCTCAGCAGAAGTGGCTCGTGAAACTATTGGACTACGATTTTGAGATTGAGTACAAGAAGGGAGTCGACAACACAACAGCTGATGCACTCTCCCAACTCCCTCCTGTGGCCGAGCTAGCTACTCTAGTCGGCATGACGACACCTTGGGCAGGCCAAATTCGAGCTGACATCCTAGCGGAACCGACACTCTCTTACCTCCAACAGTGCATCACGACGGACAGATGCAGAACACATGGTACTTGCGCCATGGGTTGATCAACCACCTCGACCATATCTACCTACGCAATGACTCACCCATGATTCCCTCCATTCTGACACAGTTTCAATTCATCAAAATCACGATGGGTACACCCGCACTTGGCACCGCATCCGATCAGTGTTTGCTTGGAAGGGCCTACAGAGCCGGATCAAGTCTTTCATCAAAAGCTGCGATGAGTGTTAGGACCACCTTCTTCGGTTTGAGACCCGGCCTCCTCACTTGTTCATGGCCGCCCTTGAGAGCAAGGGCTCTTCCGATGGGGGAGGGGGTGATACGCAGGCTTATTAGCCTACAACCCACTGGGCCTTGGGCTTTGCCCTCTACTTGCCTTTGTACAAGGGGCTTGTCCTTTCTTCTATTAAAAGCCTAAAAGGATGTATACCCGAATAGACAACGATCTTTTGTAAGAAGGCACTAGAAACTTCTTGGAACTTACTATAAGTAGCCTATTGTGTAAGAGGATAGGGGATTTTTCATGAGAAAATTAATGGATTTTGGACCATGTTTGGGTTTGGGCTCACTCTAGAAACTAGAGTGTTCAAAGGCTGATCCCTTCAACCCTTCCATCGTCTGCTGTCAACCCATTTTCCTCATCCAATCACAATCATCATCTACACCCTTCATCTAACCCTAACCCCCTCTCATCCAACCACTCCCCTCTCCTCCAGCCACCAGCACCACTCCCAAGGGGATCATCGCCCCTCTCTGGCCCCCCCATCGACACAAGCAACTTTGCCGGCAACTGCCCCCCTCTTCCATCTCCAACCCCGGCGGGACCCCTATCTTGCCAAACCTCCTCCGAGCTTGCCGACGCTTCCCTGTCGTCATTTGCGGCCTCCGCCCACCACATGCGCGGTTGTGGCCATCCGCGGCTCCCTTCCTCCACTCCGGCACCGCTCAGTCTTCCCAAGCCCTAAGCCTCATTGGAACCCGAACCGGCACCTCTTGACATCGACACATCCGACCCCCAACCCCCCAGATCCATCATCCTCACCGCCCTCAATCCCTCCTTTCCCCCTTTTCCGGTTCCGCTCCGACTGCTGCCGAGCCGGCCTCTCCCTTGCCGCAACCACCTCCCTCTCTGGCGCTCCCTCTCTCACTCTCTCTCTCTCTCTCTCTCTCTCTCTCTCTCTCTCTCTCTCTCTCCGGTCTTCAACCTAGTCCAGCGGACTCGAGCCCATCTAGTCCCCTTACCCACTAGCTCCAGTCTTCCGTAGTCCCAATCCACTGCTATCACCATTGGTAAGAGGTAGAGACACGATCTCAGCTGTGCGTCCATCATTCACCCCAGCCTCTGACCTGGTACTCGATCTTACGAGCGGTCAGCTCATAACATCATGTAGGATATAACCATCCCGCTTTATAGGACAGACTAGAGTATACTCATGCCCCTGCCACAGTTTTCAAACAATCACACTTAATCTAATAAGACAGTTCCCTAGCTTTAAATCATTCGGCCTCTTATTGTATAGATAGATATCAAAATTTTCTTTTTTGCTAAGTAAGCAAGTATATGACAATTGAACAATTTTAAAACCTAAAAATAACTACTGACTCAAGCCACTACTTGAATGATTGATCATTTAAAATAGCAGTTTTATTATTGTGACACTCGCCCTTTCGTCTCTCTACCAACTCTGTATATCTCAAGCGCCCATCTCCTCTGCTTCCATTTTCAAGCATTAATTGTTAGTCCTTAATCATTGGCCCCACGCGATCTCAACCGTCCATCATCACTTCCCCCACCCTCTCACTCTCTCCTTCAAACCCTTCGTTCACTCGATCCTCTTCCTCTCCCCAACCCGATTATGACCCGAACCTCGACCTCACCGGTCGATGCCAACTGCGACTAACCACCTAACCGCTTGCCTCCCTTCCCTCTCGCAGTTCCTCATCTACTCCCCAACCCTCGCCATCGGCCCCGATCTCCCTCCCGCCGGAATGCCTCCGCCCGGATCCTAATCTCCTTCTCCAACTCCAGCCATCGTCCAACCCTTCTTCGCTGCAACCGACGCCTTCCTTCCCGCAACCGTACGTTAACGCCCTCCGCCTCCTCTAACTCCCTCGAACTCTCCGTCACACCCTCGTCGTCGCGCCCTCGCCCTAACACTCAACACTGCGTTGAACGCCGCCCGGTCTCCTTCCACACTAGCTCCAGCCTAAGCGCCATCCTCCTAATCATGGCACTCAATGCCGCGCTGAAACTGCTATGTTCGGATATCCATCGTTCGATTCAAGCCACCCTATGATTAGAATCTCCTTACCATCGGATAAACAAAGGTTATGATATAAGCATTACGATATCTATTATATAAGATTAGGTGCAACCTATTCGACGACTGACGATGCCCGATCCAAATGATAGAATTAATTAATTGGTAATCTTAACGCCACTTTGTATTTATTGAGCTAAAATAAAAATAACAGTTAATTGGCGTTTAGGCCTCTGACAAGGAAATATTTGCCCATAAGGTTAGATACCTTTTTTTTAAGACATTTAGACCATAATACCTTTTTTTATTACTAAGATGCCCTTCCAAGATTCCCACCATATCTTCCCTTCCCAGTGACTGTTTGTATTCCCAAGTGAAAAGTAACTACCTAAAAATCTGGAAAGTAACTACAAAAAAAACCTGAAAAGTAACAAAAAAAATTGGAAAGTAACTAACAAATATAGCAAAATTGTGGCGGAAAATAACTCTTCTTCGACGTCGAAAATAATAAAATTGTGGCCGAAAGTTACTTTCCAGTTTTTTTTCGTAGTTACTTTCCAATTATTTTTATATTTACTTTCCAGTTTTTTTTTTGGGAAATTCACTTTCCAATTTTTTGGTAGTTACTTTCCGCTACAATTTTGGTATTTTTTGAAGTTACTTTCCATTTTTTTTAAAATAACTTGCAACAATTATGAAAATCATGGTATGTTACTTCCACTTTTTTGCAATTGTACAAGTTACTCTCCATGTGTACAACTTACTTTCCATGTACAAGTTATTTTTCATTATTTTTGCAATTGTACAAGTTACTTTGCATGTATACAAGTTACATTTGTAAAAGTTACTTTTCATGTACAAGTTACTTTCCACTATTATTGCAATTGTACAAGTTACTTTACATGTATACAAATTATGGAAGACTGGATTCGTGACGGGGAAGCCTGGTTCGGCGACGGAGAGATTGGATCGACAGCAGGGGAGACTAGATCGGAGGGGGTGGAATAGGGAGGTGCGGGTGCCGGCTTGGAGGGAGGTGTGGAGGTCGATGGGTTCCGGGGGTTCCGAGTAGTAGGATGGAGGTCGTGGAGATCGCGGAGGAGTGGTGGCAGCGTCAAGAGCGAAGGAGGCGTCGGGGTTTGGGATTGCAGCGGTGGTTGAAGTTGAGATTGGGGCTGCCAGGTTTGGGAAGCTGGCGACGGGGGAGCTGGATCGGCGATGGGGAGACTGGATCGACGACGGGGGGCCGGGGAAGACTGGATCGGCGACTGGGAAGCCTGGATCGGCGACGGGGAAGCCGGATCGGCGATGGGGAGACCGTATTGGCGCCGGGGAGCCCGGATCGGTGACGGGGGGACCGGATCGGCAATGGGGGGACCAGATCGGCGACGGGGGAGCCTGGATCGAGGACGGGGGCCTGGATCGACGAGGAGGAACTCGGATCGGCGACGGGGGCGCCCGGATCGGCGACGGGGGAGTCCGGATCGGCGACGGGGGAGCCGCATCGGCGACGGAGGAGCCCGGATCGACGACAGGGGAGCCCGAATCGACGACGGGGGAGCGGGGAAGCTTGGATCGGCGACGGTGAGCCGGGGAAGAAGGGGGAAGAAGGTGGCGACGATCAGATCCGGGGGGCCGCCGGCGAGGGGGGCGGGGCTAGGGGGATTATAGAGGGAGCTGGGGGCATTTCCGTCCCATAGAGGTATGAGGCCCTATTGCATACCACTTTTTTGAGACTATCAACAAATCTCCCTAAAAATAAAGGGGTTCTGTAATACTTTTATGGCGAAAAAGCAGTTCGATACCCTGTAGTTTCTGTGTTTTGCAGTTTAGTACCACGTGATTTCAAAATTATCAAAAAATGCTCCAAGTTATATAATAGTGCAGTATAAACCCATCATCTGACGCCGTTACTACATTTTAACGGCAAAGCAGTAACTGTGCTCAATTTTGACCGATTTTCGACAATTTTGACTGGTTTGCTGACGTGGGAAGTGAGAGAGAAAGATACAGAAGGGGGAGAGAGAGAGCACCCATCACGTCCGTCAACCGTGAGCTGCACGGTGTAAGCGTCGCCGCCGCCGGTGCCGTAGATCCCCTCGCAGAGGTCGACGATCTCCGTGGGGAAGCACGGATCTGTCCGTCATGTGCTCGCCCTTCATGCATGGCCATCCTCGTTGGCGTCGGCATCCTCGTCGGCGCTCTTCAGATGAGGACGCTGACGATGAAGGTTGGGTTTCGTGGAGGACGATGACTCGCTCGGATGTCGTTGTCGTCGACGTGGGGAATCATGCATGAAGGGCGACAAGGAAGAAAACATAGGAGAGGTGGCATCCCACTAGTTCCGGACACCGGAATCCACTGTTCTCATGGTGGAGTGATTAGCAATAAAACCACGTGATCGCTCATGGTGACTGTGAGTGAGTCCAGAGGGTTGGCAAGGTTTTGGGGGAGGAAGGAGGAAGTAGGAAGGAGGAAAGAGGAGCGATGGGTGTCGGGGTTCCGGCGATTGGCGAGGTTTTGGTCGGATCCGTGGACGATGATGACGCGAGATGGGTTCCGGTGAGGAGCTCTTGGCCTTGCCAGAGGTCGGGGTTGACATTGTTAGCTCCCCCCTTCTCTATTTTCATCCATGTCGCCCTTCATGCATGGTTCCCCACGTCGACAGCAACGTCGTCCGAGCGAGTCCTCGTCCTCCACGAAACCCAGCCTTCATCGTCGGCGTCCTCATCTGAAGAGCACCGACGAGGATGCTGACGCCAACGAGGACGGCCATGCATGAAGGGCGAGCACGTGACGGACGGATCCGTGCTTCCCCATGGAGATCATCGACCTCTGCGAGGGGATCTACGGCACTGGCGGCGACGACGCTTACACCGTGCAGCTCGCCGTCGACGGACGTGAGGGATGCTCTCTCTCTCTCCGTTCAGTATCTCTCTCTCACTTCCCACGTAAGCAACCCAGTCAAAATTGATGAAAACCGGTCAAAATTGAGCACAGTTACTGGTTTGCCGTTAAAATGTAGTAACGGCGTCGGATGATGGCTTTATACTGCACTATTATGTAACTTGAAGCAATTTTTGATAATTTTGAAATTATGTGGTACTAAACTGCAAAATTGCTTTTTGGCCTATTTTGAACGATTTCATCACCAATATCACAAGTTACTTTCTATAATCGTAGAAAGTAAGTTATTTTTCACATATTCCTGTGACTGTCCATTTTCCAGTGATTGTTCATATTCCCAGTTCAAAGTAACTTATTTTTCATAATTGTGAAAAATAACTTACTTTGAACTGGGAATATGAACAATCACTGGAAAATGGACAGTCACAGGAATATGAACAGTCACTGGGATATGTTGGAAATATTTAAAAGACATTTTAGTAATAAAAAAGTATTATGCACTCAATGCCTTAGATATGAGGACATAGGATTAGATATTTTCATTTGAATGACCTAAACACCAATTAACCTTTAATTTTATCAACTAAAAACCCCCCAAACCAATGAACTCTTGTTTGGTATGGAGCGTTATAACATTATTTTAATGTGAAGGGATGCTGATTGGATATGTTCTTTATGGGCCTGTTTAGCAAGAGGGGCGGATCTGAAATCCGCAGGATCTGGATCCAACCAGGATCCGACGTTGATCCAAACGCACGGATCCCATGGACGGGATCCGCGCAGCCCTCCCATCCCTTGGATCCTGACGAATCTAAGGCTGCCAACCAGGCCCTATATGGATATGGCTCATACTGATAGGTATAGTATCCATTCAACTCATCGGCTATAATGATCAACAAAATCCATTATCAAATGCATTCGGGAATCCCATTCCAAAGTTGGAGCACTAGCTCGCAAGTTCGTCGCCGGCATAAATCTGATTGAAATGAACATAAAGATGGCAGTAAAATAAAAAACAACAAGGATGTCATTCTTTAAGCTTGACAACAATCAGAATGGAGCACTTGAGAGTGCACTACAGTTTCTGGAGCACTGAAGCAACCTCTTGGCAGTCACCAACAAGAAAGCAAAATAGCAAGTGTGGCAGTCAACTCATAAAGTACCTTGCATCAAGGATTTTTGCTCTCCCAGGCCCTCTCGATTATCAAGTTTGCCAAGAGCTGGAAAAATGTGGAGAGCTTCACAGGGTTTTCCAGCCAAAAAAAAAAATCAGCAACTGCAGAATTTTCTTGCCGACTATCTGTAGCTTAAGTGAACATCTTCATTGGCCTGGAAAGAAAACATAGGTATAAAATATTATTGTCGAAAAGCTGGAAACTTTGCTCCTAAAATGACCAAGAATCCAACTTACAGATTTGGCCAGCTCACTCGCTTTCTCATCATTGAATCCGTGAGCTTCAAGAATTTTATGACCAGCTGAATCCTTCTCAGACCAGATGCCAAGAAGCATATAGGCGGTTGTTATCTCTCCACTCTCACCTGCATTGTTGTAATGAAATTGTTACATATTCTGTCCCAAAAGAACAGAATTACGTGGCAAACTCAAGTTGCTGGATAAGCCAGGAAAATGGTGGTTCACCCAGGAAAGAATTATCTAAAAATAAAGGGGGAGGCAGAGCTGCATGAATAAGATTTAGGGGCAAATCAGGGAGAAGAGTTCACCGGAGAAACATTGGAACAAAGCTTGGATATTTAAGTGACTAGGATGAGACAATCAAGTAAAAGCTCTACATGTTTCAGTTTCTTCAGAAGGTTCTCCAAGGCTGAAGCAAGTCTTATCCTCTCATTGCCATATTGAAACCAAAAGAGAAAATTTAAGGAAAAAGCATCTTCAAAAACTTATCGCAATCAATCAACTGAATACAAAAGGGCAATCTTTAAAAGCTTTTATTTGATTAGTCGATCTTAGATCATGCTGCTTTGGAACTTGGGTCTTTTTTTATTCCTAACCGACTCTTAACATGAAAATAATCTAACAAGGCAGCATTTCAAAATATTAGGAACTGTAAAATGATGTGTTTAGTTTCTTCAAAAAGGTTCTTCAAGGCTGAAGCAAGTCCTATCTTCTCACCGCCAATATTACAACCAAAAGGGAGACTTTAAGAAAATATCCTCTTCAAAATCTCATGTCAAGCTACCAACTGATTACCAAAGGGCAAACCTTCAAAACTTTTATTTGATTAAGTCAATCTTAGATCACGATGCTGATGCTGTGGGCCTTGGGATTTTCACACAATTCCTAACCGACTCTTAAGATGAAAATCATCTCACAGACCAGCAATTTAACAAGATATTGGGAACACAAACCAGCAATTTCACAAGATATTGGCAACTGTAAACAGAACAAGCATCATGTTTGATGGTTAAGGGTGAGAATTCGGTAAATACCGAACCGAATTACCGAATACCGAAATACCGAAATTCCATGATTTTAAAAACCGAACCGAACCGAACCGAATTAGGACATAAAACCGAACCGAACCGAACCGAATTCATGAAAAAACCGAACCGAACCGAACCGAAAAACCGAAATAATTTGTAATTTTTTTACTTACAATATAAAACCGAACCGAAATAAGCTATATAATTTTAAAATTTTCGGTATTTCGGTATTTACCGAATTTTAAAAATAAAAACCGAAACCGAACCGAATACCGAATTTTTGACAAAAAAAAAAACCGAACCGAATTGTTCGGTTCGGTTCTAAAAATTCGGTTTGGTTTTGCTCACCCCTATTGATGGTCCCCAAAATATATTTTCCCATAGCTTGACCAGGAATAAAAATGATATAAACAGCTTATCGCTGCCACTTGTCTTTTTGCCAACATCCAAGAAAGGACAGAACTAAAAGAAATGCACAACCAAAGATCGAAGCAGTTGCAGCATATGAGTTCATACCTGATTTTAACTTCTCATCGACAGCCCAATCAAGTGCCCTTTGAGCTGGCTCAGTTAACGGTGGGTGCTCAGGACTAAAGAAGTACATATCTGACTTTCCAAGTAACTTGACAGCCTCTTCACGAACTTTGAAAAGTGTAATCCCATTCTCTCTTAGAAACTTTGCTGCTAGACTGGTTCCTGCAGCAACAACAAAATGCACATCTTTGATGAGATAGCAGTTATGTGTACCCTCACAATCACAATACATCAGCAAATCTCCAAACTTGACCATCAAAGAAACCTGGAATTAGTATTTTGGAGAATTCAAAATAAGCAACCCGTGTAAACCATGATCTGCATTGAAGATCGTTGCACCTATAGATTTTACTACAAAATATAATTTGAAACTAAAAAAAGTAAAGAAGTGTTGCCTCATGAGCGACATTCTCAAACATTCGTAATCGTGAATAATCAATGTTATGATTTGTTTGCTCAAACCTTTTATTGCATGAGACGACAAGATATTTGCTTCAAAATAATTCCACTAAAGGGCATGGCAATGGCCCATATTAAGAAGGCATGTTTCAGCATGTTGTTCTCCAAACTTTAAGCTCAAGAAAAGAAAATTCCAATAACAAGACAACCCATCCAATTAATTGAATTGACTGGGAATTACGACCATACAACATAGGCATAAACTAAATTCCCTTCCTTGCGTTCTGAGTTAAAAACTAACCAAGACATACCTATATGCTTCTAAACCCTACATCATCCACACGGGGGTAGGAGTACCACCTTATTGAAGCTAAAGAAAGAGTCTTGAGATAAGGGCAGAGATCCAACTAACCCTCGACCAAGATGCCCATTAGGAGGGCCTCCGTGCCCGTATTCGGGTACTTGAGCTTCCTGGCTTCCAGCTCCCCCATGCTGAAGGACTTTATCGCCCTCGCCGACCACCTGCGGACATTTATATTTGCATCATAACCTAGACTACTGCCCAAAACCATCAAGAATGCACACAACTAAATAGAAAACAAGGGCAATTGATCCACAAGCAAAGCGCAATGAAGGGACGCACTTTGGGATTTTCTCTGGTGAAGCACCGTCCGCCACCGAGTTCCTGAGAACCTAACAAGAAAACCTTGAGGAAAAAATGGATAAAAACAAAGTAGGAATTAGGAAAGAAGGGGATTTGGGGAAGTACGCCGTGGGGAGCATGGAGAGGACCATGGCAGGGGAAGAGATGCGGCGGCGACAGTGAGGCAACGCCGGCGCGAAGGAGATGAGGAGGGGAACTCCAAGGAGCTGGCTCTTGAGAGCGGTTGACGATATCGTGATGGAGGCGGAGGCGGCGGTGGTGGTGGAATTGTTCGAGCGGGAGGGATGGATGACGGACGAGTTGAGGGTGGGGAGCAGCAGAGAGAGGCTTCGGGCCGCCATCCTTTCTTTCCCTCTCTCTGCGTCTCCTGTATCCTTTTTGGGGGCTTAGAATAACGCATCTATGGTTATTAATTCCTGTGATCACAAGCTGGTCATCGAATGTTGAGATGGCCGAGTTGGTCTAAGGCGCTGGATTAAGGTTCCAGTCCGAAAGGGCGTGGGTTCAAATCCCACTCTCAACATCTCCTGATTATATTTTTGGCTAAATTATTACCTGAAAATAACGATGCTGGCAAACTGGCCTCATCCGTTCTATCCATCCACCCTAAAATATTCATACTCATTCTTCATCTTTTTTTTTTCATATTTTATTCGCCATTTATTATTAACGGTCATATAATTATAGAATTTGTATTATATTATATAATTACACTTTAATAATATTTTATATTAAAATTAAAATATAATATACAATAAATAATATATACTTTTATCTGCAAGCCATATAGCTTTATTAAAATAAATAATATACAATCTTGGAAATATATTTGACGGACATATAATTTTATTAAAATAAATAATATACAACTTGGAGAACAAGTCAACAAATATGGACACTTTATTAATGTGTTTGTTTCTCAATAAAACCTATCATAAAAGACCTAGCATCAATATTTTACATTAAAATATAATATGTGGGAGTGAACAGTGCTCTCATACATGTGGAAAGAGCACTATTCATCTCCACTGCTTTAGGGTGAATGTAAGGTAGTTGATGTGGCCTTAAAGTTAATGTTTGCCTATTTTTCCACCCCTATAATGGAATAGGGAGTGGTTTGATGGATCTGACATCATTGCCTCAAACCTTGCCCTACCATATAACAGGAAGGCAAATATGGGGAAGTGGCTAAAATATAGCATACAGTAGCCACCCTTTAATATATCTTTGAGATATTTTGACAGTCATATAGTTTGATTAAAATAAATAATATATAACTTGGAGAACAAGTAAAGAGATATGGGCACTTTATTAATGTGTTTATTTCTCAATAAAACCTATCATAAAAGACCTAGCATCAATACTTTACATTAAAATATAATATGAGGGAGTGCATAGTGCTCCCCTACATGTAGGGGAGCATAATTCATCTCCTCTGTTTTAGGGTGAATGTAGGGTAGCCAACATCTCATGATTATTTTTTGGGCTAAATTATTACATGATAATAACGGTGTTGGACCGGGCTGGGCCTCATCCGCATCAGCTTCCTTATCCATCCACCCTAAAATAATCATACTCATTCCCCGTCTTTCCTTTCATATTATTCTTCATTTATTATTTGACAGTCATATAATTATAAAAATTGTATTATATTATATAATTAAACTTTGATAATATATTATATTGAAATATAATATAGAATAAATAATATATACTTTTATCTCCAAGTCATATAGTTTTATTAAAATAAATAATATACAATCTTTGAGATATATTTGACCGTCATATAGTTTTATTAAAATAAATAATATACAACTTGGACAACAAGTAAAGAGATATGAGCACTTTTATTAATGTGTTTGTTTCCCAATAAAACCTATCATAAAAGACCTAGCATCAATACTTTACATTAAAATATAATATGAGGCAGTGAACAATACTCCCCTATATGTGCAGGAGCACTATTCATCTCCCCTGTTTTAGGGTGAATATAGGGTAACTGATGTGGGCTTAAAGTTGATGTTTCCCTAGTTTTCCTCCCCTGTAATAGAATAGGGAGTGGTTTGATGGATCTGACATCAATGCCCCAAACCTTGCCTTACCCTATAATAGGGAGGCAAATATGGGGAAGTGGCTAAAATATAGCATGCAGTAGCCACCCTTTAATATATCTTTGAGATATATTTGACAGTCATATAGTTTTATTAAAATAAATAATATACAACTCGGAGAACAAGTAAAGAGATATGGGCACTTTATTAATGTGTTTGTTTCTCAATAAAACCTATCATAAAAGACCTAGCATCAATACTTTACATTAAAATATAATATGGGAGAGTGAACAGTGCTCCCCTATATGTGGGGGAGCATAATTCATCTCCCATGTTTTAGGATGAATGTATGGTAACTGATGTGGGCTTAAAGTTAATGTTTCCCTATTTTTCTTCCCCTATAATAGAATACGGAGTGGTTTGATGGATCTGACATCAATGCCCCAAACCTTGCCCTACCCTATAATAGGGAGGCAAATATGGGGAAGTGGCTAAAATATAGCATGTAGTAGTCACCCTTTAATAGGGAAGTAGGGGTGTCCAAAAGTCTAAATGGCCCAGCCTGGTACGGTTGTGAGGACCTGTCCCTCTACTCCTGGGTCGACCGTCTAGGTCGGGGCCGTGGCTCATTGTGGACCGCAAGGGTAATTTTGTAAATTGCGTCTTGTCGGTTTGTTTCACATCCGCGTGTGCACATACAACACTATGTTTTATTTATGTGATTGTTAGAACCATAGGCGGGCTTTGGATCGAAAGATCCGAGCTCGGGCGCGTAAAAGCTTGTCTTTAGGACTGCTGGCGGCCCATATGCGATCGGTCGCTCCTGGGAGCGATCGATCAAACCTTTGTCGGTTGTCTGGATAAGGCCGCGACTGACGTGTCCGGATAAGGACGCGAACCGACTTAGTCAGAACCATCAGTCTTAGGACCGATCGATCGGACTCGAGCTTATAAGTAGTCGGAGACCCCTCTGTTTTTCCGGTTTTTCTTCTCCTCTCCTCCTACCTTAGAAATTCTCATTTGGAGCTTGATCCAGCAGCTTGGGAAGTGATGCGGGAATTATTTCCACACATCTTCTTAAGATTGATTGTCAGATTCAAGTGTTTTACATCATTCCTTGCTCTTTTATCAAGAATTTTAGGTGACTTCTGCATTTACTTAATTCTTGGGAATTTTTGGATAATTGCAGGTATTTAGATATTGAATCATTTGAACTTTGGCTGATGGGAAGAAGCAGAATTCGGGCTAGGCCTGGATGCAATTGAATACCTAAAGTGCAAAACGAAGTTAATTGAGCAATTCTGGACATTCTGCACAGCAGTTAGTAATTTGAACATAACTTCTTCATACAAACTCTGATTGGGATGATCCAGGATGCGTTGGAAAGCTAAGGAAGAGCGCTACAACTTTGATGTTTGGAGTTTTTGCTGATTCAGGCTGAATAAAGACAGAAAAATTGATGAAGCCATCAGACTCGGAATTGCTGCACCTGCACTTGGGTTGGACGAGATTCATTTTCTTGGAGTCCAGATTTGATTCATGAAGATCCCAGCTGGGAGCACCACATTTCCTAATTATATTAGGAGTTTATTTGATCTTTCCTTGATTAGTGGGATTGGTATGTGGTTAATGGAAGAAAGGGTGGACACTTTAGGAAAGATGGCTGGAATTTGAATAGAAGGAGCAGAGAAAGCAGAGAAGGAAGGGAGAGAAGCCAGAAAAGGAGCAGAGAACGGCTGGAGGAAGGGAGGAGACAGCAGAGAACGGCTGGGCCAGAAAGAGAAGAAGCAGAAAAAGGCAGAGAACAACTAGAGAAAAGAAGGAGAAAAAGAGAGAGAGAGGAACAGGGAACGGCCAGAAAAAGGAGCAGCAGAGAAAGAAGAGGAGCAGCAGAGAAAGAAGAGGACTAGCAGAGAAAGAAGAGGACGAGCTGAGAAAGAGGAGGACGACCAGAAGAAGAGGATCAGAGTTTTCATTCTATTCTCTCCATCCTAGTTCTGATTAATGATGTGTATTAATGAAACATTGGTTTTCTTTCTTTCAACCATGAATACCTAGTTTTCTTATTCTAGGGTTTGGATGAAGTCATTGAGTTTCTGATTTGAATTGAGTTGGGTTGTTGAGAATATTCTTGTTAGTTGCAATTTGATGAAATCGTTTCTTTTTCTTGCAAGTTACTGGCCATGACTTGTATGTTTCAGATGTTGAATGAAGTAACGAAAGTTGAAGTTTAACATTAGTTCGTGGTTTCATCAAACCTTGGTAGTATATGTTAGAAATAAATATATGACAAGGTGACTTTTGTTTAAGGATTCCTAAGAGCCCAATGAATCTAAATTAATTCCTGTGATCACGAAAGTAGACATAGAATTAATTTAGGTATTTGAGTTATACCTTGAAAGAGGATTTCACATAAAAATAGGGAATTCAGTCATGATGATTAACAAAGTTCTATTTTCAGCAACCAGATTTAAATTCATTAAAGAGATTCAATCGATGAAATCCAAATCCTAGAAACCTTTCATACTCCTCTATTTAATATTTATTTGCTTTCAGTTCAGATTTGTCAGTGTTATATCTCGTTTGGATTGCTTAGATAATATAAGAAATTGGATACATTGGTACTTGAATCATCCTCCTTGTGGAAACGATACTCTTTTTGCCCTATTCTACTTGTCACGACCCATGCACTTGTGGTAGAGTCTAGGGAACATCAGGAAGCTTTCCAGGAGCTAGAGAAGAGATCTACACCCTCCTTGGACGGTTTGATTGGGAATAAAACGTGGATTAGCGTAGTTTGGTAGGTTTCTTCATTAAACCTTAAATTAGATGTTCTTCATGGTTGTACTTGATTGTTCTTCAATTAAAGTATGCTAGCTGATGCTTGGTAGGTTGATTATCACCTGATTAAAGTTTGGTAGGATTTGGTTTTGATTTGATATTAATTTAAGCAAGTTTTCCTTATGCTATTTTCGAATTTCTTGGTTTAATTAGAACAGTGGTATTCTAATGTGATTTTCGAGCTGTACGTGTATGATATGAGTTGGTGTTCTGAATGAAAGTTGTAGATATGTGAGTCAGCTTTCATTCCCAACCGATTTCATAATTTTGTAGATTTACATACATTTTCTAGTGAATTAAATGAGTTGTCTGTGCTGTAAGAGGGCAGTCATCTTAATTAGTGTAATTAAGTGGTTTTTCGTTGTTAAATGGATCTGATTTTTGGAGGGGATGAGCTGAGTGATATTTAGGTGTGATATGCAATGTTTGGTTTGAATCCAAGTTATTTTCAAGAAGGAGTTTTATTTTATCATATCTAAGATTTAACCCAAATTATAGGTTTTCATCGATTTGCTTTTATCCGATCGATCGGATTTTTGGGTGTGTGATTCAGGGTATGTCATTTAGTTGGCATATCAAGTTTCATGTTGATCGGACGGGTAGATTAAAAGATAGGATTTTTCGAGGTTTGCTGTAGAATAAACGGGCCTTAAGTTCACCCTAAGCTTTGAATATATTATTATTATATTGTTGTTTGGCTACTTAGTTGGGGCTACTTCCCGTTGCTTGTTTCCTTTGTGAACTGGCTAGCAACTGGTGGTGTTACGGCTGCAGCAGTTTCCCAACCTTACTTATATGTTCATCACCCCGGGCCGGCAGGGTGCCGAGGATAGGGCGTGGGCGATGGGTTGATCGCAGATCCGAGGCTTTCGGGTAGCTCGGATCTAGCTCTATGATCGTGGCGGGTAGCGTGGTCAAGGATCGGATGGTAGTATTCAGTCGATATCGATGATAGGCTTAGATGACTTGAATACATGTTGATCGAGGTTTAGAGGTCGTGCTGGCCTCGAGCCAAGTGCTGAGGTGTAAGGACCTGTCCCTCTACCCATGTGGCTCGTTGTGTACCGCAAGGGGAATTTGGTAAATTGCGCCTTGCCGGTTTGTTTCACACCCGCGTGTGCACACACTAACCATGTTTGTGTTAGTGTTTGATTAGAGCGGTTAGGTGGATCCGGGATCGAAAGATCCGGGCTTGGGCTTGTGTTTTAGCCAAAGTCTAGCTTTCTGCACCTAAGGGATCGATCTTTCCTTACTATAAGATCGATCTTTTAATGCTAGAAAGTCAAGGCGCGATTGTCATGAAGGATCGATCATTCATAGGTCGGTTCGTTTGTCTATAAAACGGACGTAACCTTCTTCCTTCAATCCTTTTGAAATCCGCCGTTTTTGAGTTCAAATCCGGCTGGATTTTGGAGAGATTGAGGACGATCCAAGGCTTAGCAGCTGGGATTGAAGCAACTCTTGCCTAGGTAGGGATTCCTACCTACTTTGTTTTTCGATTTTTGAGAGTTTGAGTTGATTGTGATTTGTTTTGCTTAGATCTTGCTGCATGTTTGTTAGTTTGTAGCATACTTTCTGGTGTTAGACTCGTGATCCTTCGTACTACCAGATCCCAATGTTTTGTGGGATTTGGTAGAGTTTTTCGACGGTATTTCTCACTGGAGGTTCGCCGGAGAACCCAACAAGATCGATCCTTCTTCAAGAAGAATCGATTCTTCTTTGTTGGTCATGCTGAGGCTGAGCATGATCGATCATCTGGTGAAGATGATCGATCTTTGTTCCAGGATAGCATGGATGTTGTTTGTCGCGAGGATGATCGATCTTCCTTGGAAGGATCGATCTTCCTTGGCGTGACAAGGAAGGTGCCCTCTGTCGCGAGGATGATCGATCTTCCTGGGAGGAAGGATCGATCTCCTTTGGCTCGACAGGAAGGGGGGGCTCTCTGCTACTTGGAAGATCGATCGATCCTTCGATGGCAGAGAGGAGTTTTTCATTGACTTTGCCCGCGGGGCTTTGTATGTACAGTTTTCTTACAGATTTATAATTTGTACATACTCTTAAGCATGTTAGCCTCATATTAAGGGCAGTGGTGAACCAGAAGAGTGATGACTCATTGGATGTTTAGAATAAGTGGGCGGGTGGCCCTACTGCTTTCCATAGCCTTACATACCGCGCGTGCGCCGAGGGCCTTTATCTATGTGGTTTGCCTTCTGTTGTTTGCGGGGCTGCTCCCGGTGCAGGTGGCTGGTGAATTGACTGGCAGTTGGTGGTGTACCACTGCAGCAGTTCCAGACCTTAAATATGTATTCACCACTCCGGGCCGGCCATGTGCCGAGCCCAGACCGTGTTATGTTATCATCACATATTGCTGCTTGCTTTACCTGTTCTGTCTGCGCATGTTCATCACATGCATTCTTGTTGTGCATTAGTTGCATATGGTTAGGCCGTGGGCGATCCGTGGGTCACCGTCCCGAGGCTTGGAAGCTCGGATTTAGCCCTAGGACCAGGGTCGGGTAGTTTGAACCTGGTTTGAATTGTGGCGTACAGTCTAATTCGATGATAGGTCTAGATGACCAGTATACATGTCGATTGATTATTGTAGAGGTTGTGCTGATCTCTAGTCGAGTTCTGAGGTGTAGCCGGTGTCCAGCTATGACGACTCTTGAGTAGAGGGAGTGCCTACTCAACGGTGCCATTTCCCGCCAGCAGTGCCGGTTTCCTGCTTGTGAGTAAACAGTATCGGTTCCTGCTTACTGAGCGTGACCCATTATGTGACCAGTTCTTCTGGAAGATCATGATCGTGGACCTCAGGGACACGCTGTGGGGTTCTGGGGCCTGGTTGTACACCTAGACTTTACTAGAGGGCGACACTGTTGCGTTTCCCTCTTCCTTCTGTGTGTCGTAGTGTAGTTTTCCTGTTGAGCTTAGTTGCTCACTCCTACCCGGGCTGCGTTTTGTAGGTGCAGGCGTTAGCTCCTCTTCGGTGGCCCCTACCTGGCAGTTGGTCGGCGGTGCGGCGGCGCCAGGCAGAGTCTGAGGAGTGGTGATCGTTTACTGCTTTAAACCCTTTGTTAGTTAGTCTCCTACGAGAGTTTTTATATGTCGTATTCGAATCTTCCCCTCTCCGAGGATATGTATATTAAGTTTGGGTTTTGTAATCTGTGGTTCGAGGCTCTTTTAATTATAGTCTTTTAAATTGAGGGTGTTTTTGATGAATTGTTAGGGAGATCAATAGGTTAAAGGGAACCCTCACCAAATTTTCTGCGTTTCATTTGGTTTCGGTTCGCGTCGCCCGGCCCGGTTGGGCTTTCGCGGGTCGGGGCGCGATATGAGGTGTAGCCGGTGTTTAGTGATCTACGACTATTGAGTAGACACCGCCTACTCAGCGGTGCCATTTCCCGCCGGCAGTGTCGTTTCCTGCTTGTGAGTTAGCAGGGGTATGGTTCACACGTTGTGTCCGCGTACGACGTCGTCATGGAATTCATCGTGTAGTATGCAAAATCATCACTGATTTGCATATGAGACACACGTGATGGATGATATCGAGGTGGAGGGGATTGGGCATCCGCCGGAGTATCAGAGGATTCCGTGCTCTCTGAATCGTCATCTTTCCTCTTATTGACAGAGGATTCTGCATACTTACCATTGGCGGTATTCTTGCAAGTTAGGAAATCCATGATTTCCATAAATTTGTAAATGAATTTGTAAGTATTCCCTTTGAGGGCCTTGAACTTCCTATTCTTTTGGATAACATCAACAACATGAATGACAATTAATTTATGAAGCATTCGGTTCAGATTATATATCATAATCATCTCATCCCAAGCCTCTTGATTTGGTGCGCTGGGAATATTTGTCGGCACATCCCAACCCCATCCAGTTATAAGCAGTAGCTCTTTGTAGGCCACATGCCTTTTCATCAATGTTTTCCATCTACCCTTCAGGTTGTCCAAATCCAAAGCCTTGCCCATAGTCTTGATGAACTCCCACAAAACATCCCTCCATGCATTTTTCAGAAAAACCCCTTGCGACAAATTCCCGTTCAATTGTTTTGTCCTAAGCAGTTCCAACAAACACTTGTCCTCGACTTCAATCCAATTACTTTTTCTCAACATTGCATCGACATTCTCGTTACCCCTCGTTGACATACTTCTGACGTGATTTTAATAAAAGATAGAAAAATATAAAGTGAAAATGCAAATGCTGCAATCATCCAACATTGACATGCATCTATAGTTACTTTCTACATGCATTAACACAATTTCACTAACCATGAAACTTTTACTTCAACATTCATCTCAAAGATTCAACAAGAACAATACACAAAGCAGAATTATGCACGTAATACACCATGCAAGGGGAGGACGAGTGAGGAATTCAAACCTCGGATCAGCCCGGGAAGGAGCGCCGTCGGCAGTGCTGATGGGGATGGCGCAGGTTCAGAATCAAGTACCCGGAGGTTCCTGAAACCATTTCATTCATCAACATCCCACCACCAAAGCGAGATCGGAAACTAACAAGAAAAATCAAAAATCTCACGGAAGGAGGGCAGGGATGACAAAATCATTCAAACCACGAGACCGGCGGTGCCGAAGCCGTCCTAGTAGCACGGCAGGAAGTACACGGAAGGAGGGGAGGGATCGGGCTATGACTAGGACAACAACGTCGGCGATGGTGATGCACCTGAGGATGCCGGAGGTGCCAAACCCATCGCAACAGCACAGGAGAAAGCTCACGGAAGGGGGGCAGGGATCGGGCGATGCCTACGAGATCTGCGTCGGCGATGGTGATGCGCTTGAGGACACTGGAGGTGACTACGGTCAGCGTAGATGGAGGGTGGCTTGCGTAGGGCGGCTGCAACGGCTGGAGGTTGAGAGGAACCGTCGGCTGGATGGATCAGGGTTGGTGGGTTTGTAACGGAAGGTTGGAGGAGCGGGCGATGACTGCGAGATCAATGGGTTTGTAACGGAAGGCTGGAGGTTGGGAGGGTGGATCGGGTTGGTGACGATGGAGAAGGTGGATTGGGGATGGTTGTGGGGTGTTGGATGTGAGAGATGGTGGGAGAGAGGGAGAGTGAGTGGTGGTCTGGGTGGTTGCAGGAGAGGACGCTGGAGGTGACGGGGGTCGGCGGAGATGGACGGGGGCCGGCGAAGGGCGGCTAAAACAGCTGGATCTCCTCCAGATCTGGCTGGCTGGAGGTTGGGAGGGTGGATCGGGGATGGTTGGTGGGGTGTTGGATGTGAGAGAGGGAGATAGAGTGGTGGTTAGGACGCCGGAGGTGACGGGGTCGGCTGAGGTGGATGGGGGCCGGCGAAGGGAAGCTGCAGCGGCTGGATCTCCACCGGATCTGGCTGGCTGGAGGTTGGGAGGGTGGATCGGGTTGGTGACGATGGAGAAGGTGGATTGGGGATGGTTGGTGGGGTGTTGGATGTAAGATATGGTGGGAGAGAGGGAGAGCGAGTGGTGGTCTTGGTGGTTGTTGGAGAGGACACTGGAGGTGACGGGGGTCGGCGCAGGTGGACGGCGGCAAGCGAAGGGCTGCTGGATCTCGGCTGGAAGTTGCGAGGTAGGGTTGGTGCCGATGGAGATGGGGCGACGTTGGTTGAGCCTTGGGTAATGCGCTGGAACTGGGAATTTTATCCCGAGATAGGATGCTGGATCCCGAGATAGGTGCTATCCCGGGATCAGAATCCCATGCTAGCCTGGAATTCCTATCCCAAGATAAAAGGGCTGTTTGGGTCTTATCCCGGGATAAGGACAACCAATCTTGGGATTGGTTGCCCTCATCCCAGTACCAAACAGGGCCATAGAAGTCCTCCAAAGTTCAAGAATTTAGGATTTACCTGGAGATTTTGGAGAATTCGTTTCAAACTGACAGCGGAGCGGCGTAATTTTGACATATTATTCTTTTTCTCTATTTTCTAACTTGAATTTTCATTAAACCTGAAATCAACTAACAAACTATCAAATACAAACACTCTCGGGCTAACAAAAGTAAATTAAGGGGTTTAAGTATGAATATTTAGTAACTCATCAAGCCTCCTACGGGAGTATGATATATAAACGTTACCCTTTTGAGGATGTTGGATTATTATATTATTTCTGTCGAGGTTTGTGATAATTGTTTTAATAAGGGTGCTTATGAATTGTTTAGGGAAACAAGTAGATTAGAGGGAACCCTTGTCAAAATCTTTTCGCACTTAGTTAGGTTCCGGTTCGTGTCACCCGACTCGGTTGGGCCTTCGCGGGTCGGGGCGCGACAACTTGGTATCAGAGCATAGGCCGTAGGTCCCAAGGATAGGATCAGGATTTGGTTGAGATCCATTAAGATTAAGATTTACATATATCAGTTCTCATGTACAAAAGATGTTATAAAGCTCAAAAAGGGTTACATCATAAGTAGTCTCCTGAAAAGCACAGCAGAAACCATCCTGGCCCTCAAACATGCCCTGAGATCGACGCGCCACAGCAGGACGAGCAACTGGAGCCCACCGTAGGAGAGCTGGTACCTGCACCTGCAAACGCCGCCCGGGTAGGTGCGAGCACTTAGCTCAGTAGGGTTCTACTCTACGACACACACAAGGAAGGGGAAACTGCAACTGAACTAACTCTGTGCCAAGTACTGAGGTCTGCCAAGGACCTCATAAATCCCATCAATAACCCGAAGAGTACCTGTCCAAAGTACGTCTCCGACAGCCACTGCCTAGGGTGGACCTCCTCCGACAATCCCTGACACAGGGTGGACAAAGACGATACCTGTAGGACACCCCTCTCCAAGCGGGACCTCCACACTTGGCGGAACAACCGTGGTTATGACAACTAACTCTCAGCACTCCAAGCAAAAGAGCTAACACTACCCCAAACAGCAAACTAACAACACTACAATCAAACTCTAGGCATCTAATGCACAATCAACAATGCATGCAACAGTGTAAACAAGCAACAATCAAGGGCACAACCTTTGGCCCATTTATACTAAACATTCCCGAGGGTTCATGACTCCCTCGGTTAACCACAAAGCGATAAATGGCACACAACCAGCCCATTTATTCTACACAATCCCGGGAGTCATCACACTCCCGGTTCAACCACAAAACGGGAACAAACAACAGTTTATAACAATATCACTAAACATGCCATTCTCTGCTACCCTCAGGCACTGTTCCTGGGAAACACTGGATCGATGCAAATATACCCATGGATCGATCCGACCGCCCTCAGTGAACAGACCGTCTTGGGTGCAACCTGGATGGATCCAACATACCCATGGATCGATCCTACCTGAAGTCCGATCGATCCAACTGAAGTCCGATCGATCCAACTCGGAAAGCCCAAGAACAAGAAACCATTCTCTACATAGCAGCTAGTTGATCCGTCGATCCGACGTCCAACCGACGTCAGATTTGGGATCCAACCTAGCCTCCAGTAGATCTATATGCATGAATTAATATATCCAAAATCCAGAATTATCCAACGGCTAGATTAACGGGAAAATACTAATCAAAACCGCTAATCAAACTAACTTATCAAGTACTTGCTGCAACGCAATCCTACAGTAATAAATTCATAACAAATCGTAGGAAACTCAGAAAATTATGAAATCAGTTGGGTTTGAGAAATAACTCAGAGGTCTGAAACTCTTATGTTCATCACAACCCATGCACATGCACGTACTGATCGGAAAACTCACCATAAGCTGTTCTTCAAGAACAGCAGAAACCGGAAAATCCGAGATTAAACATGCATAAATCCTACTAAAATCTCAACCAAAGCTTATGAAACTTATACCAAAAATTCTACTAAGCAAGAGGAATCCAACAACACAAAGAACAGCAAGATCTAACGTCTAGATTAAGAGAAACCCATTAAACAAGTCACGTAGGTAGAACACCTACCGGCAACGCTAAACCTCGGTTGATTCCCCGCTAATCAGCCGCTAACCAAGTTCCAAACCACACCAGGGATCTTCCTCACGCCGCCACGGTTCCAACGAGCTTTCAAGCTCCCAAAACGGTGGCCGGAGGAGGGAGAACAGTGGAGGAGAAGGAGCTGCAGGAAAATAGGGGAAGAAACAGAGCTCCGCGGGAAGAAGAGAAGGAAGGAAGAAGAAGAAGAAGAAGAAGGAGAGGAAGAAAAGAGGAAGAAGAGGCCGGGGAAAGCCGGGAAGGCCGGGGAAAAGGGAGAGGAGGGGAGGGAAAGTCCTCCCCTTTTGACAGGGGAGAGCGACGTGGCCGTCCTCTCGAAGGAAAACCCACCGACCCTAGTCCTATCAATCGCTCCAAGGAGCGATCGATCGCTCACGGGCCGCCAGCAGCCAAAAACAGGCTTCTGCGCACCTGAGCTGGGATCTTCCATTCCCGGGCCCACAAAACCATTCTAAACAAGCACTGTGAGAAACTAATCGACGAGGCACAATTTACCAAATTGCCCTTGTGGTCAACAACGAGCTACAGGAATAGAGGGACAGGTCCTCACAGTAGGTCCCAAGGATAGGATCAGGATTTGGTTGAGATTGAGCGTGAGATGGGAAAGTTTTATGTCTCGAACATCCGTGCATGCTCTTCTGTGATGTGTTATGCTTTTTTGTTTTAGCACTGTGTTGTTTGTTTTGTTGTTTTTGATGAGTGAACGCTCGTTTGTCGTTGGTGATTGTGCAAATGCCAGGAGCTCGAGGCCGGCCTTTGGTTGTTGGTCGGGGTGGGTGATGAGTCACTAAATATTCACACTTAAATCTCATAATTTACATTTGTTAGCATGAGAGTGTTTGTATTTGATAGCTTGTTAGTTGATTTCAGGTTTAATCATGCTTTGAGGAGAAATGCAAGAAATTCGGTTAATATGCTGAAATACACTGCTCTGTCGACTGTTAGCATAATATTCACCAGAAATTATCCTTATAGCCAAATATTTTGAAATTCAGAGAACCTGTAGACGACTTCAAGATGAACAACTTTTATGTTGGACACTTTGTAAGATTCCTGATGGTGGGATAGCAGTTTTAAAGAAGATGAAGATATTTAGCTGCTGGAAGACTGGTCCGTCAACGCGCGGGAGAATATTCGTCAAATATTCTAAATAAGTTTAAATATTGTAAACTCTTCGGGAGAGGACAGAAGACTTCCAAATCTACATCTTTCGTGTTGGACTCGTTCCCAAATTCTGGACGGGTTGAACCCAGTAGCGATTAGAAGAAGCTGTCAGGGTTGAACCGGGAAATCCGAGTTGCACTTGAGGTCTAACTCAACCCTAAAATCCTAATCCGGGAATTAAGATATAAAAAGGGTTTTGTGGCTGGAAAACAGGAGGCCTCCATAGAGAGAAAAAGAGGGATTCATATTGGAGAAGAAGACGGAGATGCGGTGTAGATCCCTAACCTTCTTCATCGAATACATAGATCTCATTCAAAAGATAAGTGGCTAAACTCTATACTTAGGGATCTCATGAAGCTTTAGTGTAGCTTCTTTGTATTTTCTAGTTTGATTCTTGTTATCTTTTCAAAGACATGATCCTATGAATATGGTTTTATTTTATAAAGAGTTGAGGGAACAGAGTTCCTCGACGTACATTCAGACCTACTTGATTGTTGTGCTTGATGGTAGAGATTTGTAGGATGGTTTTTATGTTGCTTTTGTGTATGCCTTTGAGATAATCTATGCTAGATGAAGATAGGTTGTACTCAGATTAAGTTCGAAGACAATCTATGCTAAGTTTGGATAGGTTATGCCTTAGAGAAACAATCGCATTATTTTAGGGATTCATGTAAGCTTAACAAGCTGTGAATCCATAATGTCGAGATAAGAAAATAAGAGGATAACTAGAGAATACAGGAAGTGAAACTAAAGTGGATTAAGTAATCCCTAGGTTTTCTTTCATTGATCTATTTTAATTTCGTTAATCGCTTTCGTAATTAGTTTTAATTAATCAGTTCCTAAAACCTCAAATCAATCCTTCTTCGCTTTAGGATTAGAGTGTTGAGAGTTAATTATGGTGTTTCTTGTTAGTCAAACTTTTCCCTGAGGACTGACCCCGTATTTCACCATTATTCTATCTTATTAATTTAGTATTGAAAGAAAGGTTTACAAATTTCTAAATTGCGTTTTGCATACGTTTTAACGACGACGTTTGTGAGCGATCAATTTTTGGCGCCGTTGCCGGGGAAAATCTTTTGATTTACAACGGAGTATCGATTTAATCTTCTCTTAACTCTTTTTCTGAGCGAGTTAGATTTTTATTTTTATTTACGTTATTTTATATTTTTTAGGATTTTTCTGATAATTTTCTGAAATTTTTGCAGCGCTGGAACGATCTTACGTTGAAGACCACTGACGGTCGACCGCGACATCGACCGCCGGATCGACCGTCGCCCTCTACGATAGCCACGGTCGACCGCGACATCGACCGTCGTCCTCTGTCACGGAAAAAGCATCTCCGGGTCGATACGAGGATTGACCGTTGCGTCTTCAAGTGAGGTTGCATAGTTCCACAGTCGACCGCGAGCAATCCACGGTCGACCGCGAGTCATCCACGGTCAACCGCGAGATCGACCGTGAGCGCAGTCAAGTTAGTTTTATTGTTTTAAATTTCTTTCCTTTCAATCTTTGTTTTCCGGATTTTCTCCTCTCCTCCGGACATTCTGTTTTCTTTTTCTCTTTTTGCTGTGATCTTGCATGCAAGGTAGACGATCCCTAAATAATCCGTTGGAACCTTTGGATCTAGAAATAGAGACCACACTTCGAGCAGCTAGAACCTTACCACAAAAGTCTCTAAGGAACTACCAGGAAGCCATAAGCAATTTGCAATCCTTAATGGCTGAACACGAGGAACATGTCATTGACCCTAATGATAACATGGGTAGGGGTAGAAATGATAACAATAATAGAGAAGTCCCAATTAGGAATCACTTCCTACCTGGACCTTATACCTATGCTTCTTGTATCAACCCCCTACCATCAATGCTACACATTACGAGATTAAGCCTAACTGGATTACAGCCTTACCTTCTTTCTATGGGCGTGAGAATGAGGATCCATATGGACACATTGCTAGCTTTCTTGAAATCCTTTCCATGTTCAAGCTTTAACATTTTAATGATGATGCCTTTCGACTCAAGCTCTTCCCTTTTTCTTTGAAAGACAAGGCTAAACATTGGCTCCAAACTTTAGCGCCAAATTCGATTTCAACATGGGACCAACTTCAGGATGCCTTCCTTAAGAAATATTTCCCGATCATTAAAACTCAAAATTATCGAACCATGATTATCTCTTTCAAGCAAAATGAAGATGAGATGTTTCATGAAGCTTGGGAAAGAGTTAAGGATCTTCTTAGAGAGTGTCCCCATCATGAGGTACTTGAGTGGCAGTTAGCCCATTCATTTTATAATGGTCTTAATGATCGTTATAGGACAATGGTCGAAGCTTGCTGCGGGGGTGTTGTTCTTAGTAAGCCATGGACTGCTCTTTGGAAAATGTATGATAATCTTGTTGAGAATTCACAACACAATGCCTCAGTCTCTAGGAGTCGGTCTACCACTGTTCGTAATTCTCGGGGAATTCATGAAATTTCTGAATTCCAAAGTCTCTCCGCACAAGTAGCCCTCCTAACTAAAGACTTAAACCAGTTGAAAACAGGCCAATCTCTTGCTCAACAATTGCCTAACACTTCTCTTGAAACCTGTGCTCTTTGCCTTAATTTTGATCACCATATTACTGATTGTCATCTGGCTCCCAATTTCCCTGACTTTGTTCAGGAACAAGTTAATGCAACTTATGGTTTTTCCAAACCTCAGAACAACCCTTATTCTAATACCTACAATCCAGGTTGGAGAAACCATCCTAATTTTAGTTGGAAGCCACAACAATCAAGTAATTTTCCAGGGCAAAGCAACACAACCAATCCTTCTGCCTTTAAGTACCCACCTAGACCTTCTGCAAATCCAAATCCTGGGTACCCTCCACAATCAGCTTTAGCACCTCAAACCCAATCCACCTCTGAACCAACTTTAAGTTCCCTCCTTTCGGCTATGACTGCAATGAATGACAACCTCAATTCCAACATTAATGAAAACATTAGTGGCATAAGACGTGATTTGACGAGTGAAGTCTCTAAAATTCAGAACTATGTTTCTAGAATAGAGAACCAATGTAATTCTAATACCCAATCCATTGCTAAACTTGATAATTCACTGGGTCAACTTTCTAACACTATAGCCAAAAGAGAGGAAGGTCATTTGCCAAGTCATTCTGTGACAAACCCCAGAGGCCAGCACTATGTAGAAAGCCAAAACTTTGAGAGTGCCAAATCCGTGGTGACCCTCAGAAGTGGTAAAACGGTAGACAATCAAATAGGTGAATCAGTCAGTCTGGACAATCAAATGCCCGATGCGACGATCAATCGTCCATCCCAGGATGATTCTAATTTTTTACCCAATAATGGCCCAGCTGATTCTAGAGAACCCGATCCATCTAAATATATTCCTAAAATGCCTTTTTTAGCAGCCCTTAAGGATCCTTCTTCCACCATAAAAGCTCGAAAAACGCCCGAAGAAATCCTTGAAACCTTTAAGCAAGTCAACATCAACATTCCTCTGCTTGATGCCATTAGACAGATTCCTTCCTATGCCAAATTTCTTAAGAATCTGTGTACCCATAAACGCCAGACTAAATCCAAAGTGTCCAAAAAGATTTTTCTTACTGAACAAGTTAGTTCAATTTTGAAACATGATACACCTCCAAAACTAAAAGATCCTGGTACCCCTACCATACCTTGTTATATAGGAGACTACCATATTGATGGTGCCCTTCTTGATTTAGGTGCCAGTGTGAACCTTATGCCCTATTACCTTTATAAAGAATTTGGGATGGGAGAACTTAAACAGACACCTGTGATTTTACAATTAGCTGATAGGTCCATTAAGACACCGAGAGGTATCTTAGAAGATGTTTTAGTCAAAGTGGATAATTTCTTCTTTCCTGTGGACTTTGTTGTCTTAGACATGGAACCTACTGTCCACTGCAAAAAGACTGTACCCATTATCCTAGGACGCTCCTTTTTGGCCACAGCCAATGCTTGCATAAATTGTAGAACTGGGGTGATGGATGTATCTTTTGGTCACATGCATGTTAAATTGAATATTTTTAAAACCGCATGTTTGCCTGAGCCTGATGATGATGAATGCTATAATGTTGATATTTTTGACTGAATGTATTGATGATAAAGCTCATTCTATGATAACCGATAAACTGTCTGAAATTGTGAGTGAATATGATGTTAACCATGAAGATTATGACATGAAATTATATAATGATGGATTGACTGCTATTCTGCATGAATATGATTTAGATGTGAGAATGATGTTAGTATAGGAATTGCACAGTCAAAAGATGATATTGGAACACAAATGGATTTTGGACCGACCGATCGCACACCTGAGCGACCGGTCGCGCCAGATCCGACTGATCGCACACCTGAGCGACCGATCGGTCACGATTCTGAAAATGACCGAGAAATCATCACTTGGGTTGTTGAACCCCTTCCATCACTCTCATCAACTCCTGCCCTTACTTCACTGGAGTCACCACCTGAACTTGAACTTAAACCACTACCTATAACTCTAAAATATGTTTTCCTTGGATTAAACTCTACTCTTCCCGTTATCATTTCTTCATCTTTATCTTCTGATCAGGAGAGTCAACTTGTTAATGTTCTTAAGGATCATAGGAAAGCAATAGGTTGGACGGTCGCTGATTTGAAAGGTATCGATCCCTCGATTTGTATGCATAAAATTCACTTAGAGGATGAGTCTAAAACTGTTAGGGAAATGCAACGCCGTATGAATCCGAATATGAAAGAGGTCGTAAAGAAAAAAGTGGTAAAACTTTTAGATGCTGGTATTATTTATCCAATCTCTGATATCCAGTGGGTCAGCCCTACGCAAGTTGTCCCTAAGAAATCTGGTCTAACCGTAGTAGAAAATGATAAAGGAGAGCAGATCCCGATGCGCCAGACTACGGGATGGCGTGTTTGTATTGATTATAGGAAACTTAATGCTTTGACTAGAAAAGATCACTTCCCTCTTCCTTTCATTGATCAAATCTTAGAAAGGCTTTCCGGCCAGAGTTATTATTGTTTTCTAGATGGATATTCAGGGTATAATCAAGTTGCAGTTGATCCTCAAGATCAAGAGAAGACTACTTTTACTTGCCCTTTCGGTACTTTTGCTTATCGTAGGATGCCTTTTGGTCTTTGTAATGCACCTGCGACATTTCAAAGGTGTATGATGGCCATCTTCTCTGACATGATTGATAAATTTCTTGAAGTCTTTATGGATGATTTTTCGGTGTTTGGAAATTCTTTTGAATCTTGTTTAGACAATCTCTCTAAAGTTCTTGATCTATGCATTGAAACCAATCTTGTCCTCAGTTGGGAAAAGAGTCACTTCGTGGTTCAAGAAGGAATCGTGTTAGGGCACATTGTTTCAAAACGTGGTATAGAGGTCGATAGGGCTAAAGTTGAGTTAATTTCTAAATTACCTCCACCGACTTCTGTGCGTCAAATTCACTCTTTTCTGGGTCATGCTGGATTTTACCGCCGTTTCATCAAAGATTTTTCTAAAATTTCACGACCCTTATGTGAATTACTAGCCAAGGATGTCCCCTTTGCTTTCAATGATGTGTGTTTGACTGCTTTCAAGACTATTCGTGATTTACTATCTACCGCACCTATCGTTCATTCACCTGATTATTCCCTACCTTTTGAACTGATGTGTGATGCCTCTGATTCTGCCATAGGAGCTGTGTTAGGACAACGAGTAAGTAAATTCCCACATGTGATTTATTATGCCAGTAAGACCCTCTCTGAATCTCAATTAATTTATACGACTACTGAGAAGGAATTGTTAGCACTAATTTTTGCATTGGAAAAGTTCCATTCCTATCTCCTAGGTTCCAAAATCATTATCTACACTGATCATGCCGCTTTGTGATATCTTTTAGCCAAAAAGGATGCCAAACCTAGACTGATTTTTTGGATCTTGCTTTTACAAGAATTTGATCTAGAGATTAGGGATAAGAAGGGTTCAGAAAATGTAGTTGTTGATCACTTGTCCCGCATTCCTTTGGAACACATTCTTGATAACACTCCTGTTAATACCTCCTTTCCAGACGAGCATCTCTTTCAGGTGACTCGTTTTTCACAACCGTGGTATGCCCATATAGTTAATTTTCTTGTTTCCGACAAGCTTCCTGATTCTCGGTCTAAAAATGCCAAAGACAGATTCTTTTCCCAGATTAAATATTATATATAGGAAGACCTTGAGTTATTTAAGCACTGCTCTGACCAAGTTATCCGTAGGTGTGTGCCCGAGTCTGAAGTTCATGATATTCTCACTTTCTGTCATACACATGCATGTGGTGGTCATTTCTCAGGAAAGAAAACTGCTGCAAAAGTTTTACAAAGTGGATTCTATTGGCCTACGATTTTTAAGGATGCTCATAATTTTTGCCAATCCTGTATAAGGTGTCAATAGACTGGAAATATCTCTCGTAGGAATGAGATGCCTCAAACTCCGATCTTAGTTGCCGATATTTTTGATATTTGGGGCATTGATTTCATGGGCCCCTTTCCACCTTCCTTTGGTTTTCAGTATATCCTGGTAGCTGTTGACTACGTGTCTAAATGGGTAGAAGCTATAGCAACAAAGTCGAATGATCATAAAGTTGTGGTTAAATTTCTTCAAAGTAATATCTTTTCTCGATTTGGTTGTACTCGTGCGATTATTAGTGATGATGGTTCTCATTTCAATAATCAACATTTTGCTTCCCTTTTTCGAAAGTACTCTATTACTCATAAGGTAGCCACCCCTTATCATCCTCAAACCAGTAGCCAAGTAGAACTTTCTAATAGGGAAGTAAAGCTTATTTTAGAGAAAACCGTTCGCATTGACCGCCCAGATTGGGCCATAAAGCTAGATGATGCACTATGGGCTTACAGGACTGCTTATAAAACGCCTATTGGTATGTCCCCATATCGATTAGTTTTTGGTAAGCCTTGTCATTTATCTGTTGAATTAGAGCATCGGGCTATGTGGGCCATTAAAAAGCTTAATACTGATATCAATGCCGCCACAACACATAGGAAGCTTAGTTTATGTGAACTTGAGGAAATTCGCAATAAGGCATACGTGAATTCCAAAATCTATAAAGACAAAACAAAAGCTTTTCATGATAAACACATTTCGAGAAGGACTTTTGTTGTTGGACAGAAAGTGTGGCTTTTCAATGCCAAATTGCGCCTTTTCCCTGGTAAATTACGTTCTAGGTGGTCCGGGCCTTTTATCATAAATAACGTATTCATGCATGATGCAGTAGAAATCCGCAATCCACACACGATTGAGATTTTCACTGTTAATGGGCACAGATTAAAACATTATGTGGAGGACATCGTTCATGGTGAGGTTATTGAGTCCGTCGAGCTGACGGATCCATGCTTTAAGTGATCCTTTTATGGACGTCGAGCGAAAGACGTAAAATTACGCGCTTCCTAGGAGGCAACCCAGTTTTATGATTTTTTCCTCGCTTTGATGCATTTTCTTTGATTTCTAGGATTTTTCCATGATTTTTTTTTATTTTTCATGATTTTCCATGATTTTCCTTTAAGAACATTCATTTTATTTAGAAAATCGGAATTCCTAGATCACGGTCGACCGCCGCATCCCCCGTTGCATCGACCGTCAGGCTCTGTCAAAAAAATAGCCTCTCACGGTCGATGCACCGATCGACCGTCGGCTTACTTTATCCTCTCACGGTCGATCGTCGCTATATTATCCCTTGATCACCCAATCCCACGGTCGACTGTGGGATCGACTGCCAATATTGTTTTTTCTGCTTGAGCGGAACTTTACTCGGATTTCAATCCTACTCCTACTTGATTTTGTACTCTAACTCAAATTGGAGTTTATCCTTTACTTAAATCCGTCCGTTCCTGACTTCCTAGGGCATCTTTTCTTCGTTGATCATCAACCTCCTTCCATCGTCACGTTCATGCTCTGTTCTTCCCCTGTTTTCCCAAGCCTCCTTCGTGACCATCGTCGACCACCTCTCCTCTTGTCTTCTACCACTCAGCCAGATACCGGACTTCCGAGATGTCTCGATCGAGCCAATCTTCCTATTATTCTGATGATAGTCCACCCCACTCTCCAATGTCCGACTTCGCACCTGGATCTCCTATGTCGCAAGCGTCGTGGTTCTCCTCCGATGAGGACTCGATGAGCACTGCCGATTCTCCAACACCACCATCGCCACCCACAGTCTTATGCTTTCCGCCTAGAGTTCATTCTGAAGACGATGCACCTGGTGATTCCTCTGACGCTTATCCTAATGGTTTTGAGTTCTATGGGCCGTTACCTCCAGCAGACTTGCTTGCCCGCATTGTTTATGATATTCAGCTTGCTCCAAACCTTGACGATGCTTGGGTCTCCTTCGAGAGTCCCGGCGGTTCAAAGCTCGTCGTCCCACCACGTTCTCTCATTGATCCTGCTCTTCTCACGCCTCCTAATTCACCGTATGCATCGGATGATCCTGATCGTCCGCTGACACCGATGCCTAGTGATTTTGAGTCTGACGATGAAGATAGCGAGGATGAGACGGATGACGACTGAGGAGTTTTGCTGATTTAGTTTCTTTAGGACTCTCTTAGTGGTTGGTTGTTTTTCTAGTTTTCTTTTATCATGGTGAGATGGTTTGCTATAGAGATGCTAGAGCAGTGAGCTTTTATTTTGATTTTGATTTTATATGTTACTTTGGATTCATGCGATGTTGGAACATCATTTTTTTTATGCTTAATAAAGCTATAGGATCTTCTGCCAATTGTTTCCTTTATACCTTTCAGCTTTTCTTTGGGCTATTTTTATCATTCTATTTTATTTGATCTTTTGGAAAGGTATCTTTTATGGCAGGTGTTCCTTTGGAACTTAGTAAGGGGCGCATGTTACAAATCTTATATGATCCATCAGGGGGTTATTATTCAGTTGTTATATATGTCTCTAATGTTTCATGATTTCTATGGTTTTATCTGTTTAATCTCTTCTAGAGACATGAATTTAATCCATAGCGACGTATTCTTCGTATGGGGTGGTGTGGTGATCGGCTTTTATGCGAGCCAACTGCTTATAGCGCGATATTTACGGTGATCTCTATCCTTTTTTCGTGCTTTATTTTTAAGACTTAGTGTAATTGGGGTTTATTACATTCAAGTTGGGGGGTAGATTGTAGGAATTTAATTTTTAGTATTATACATCCCTTGAAATATGTCAAAAGGATGAAATTATGATACGATTTGACAAAGATGCTGATTTTAGAAATTTATTTTATGGATTATTCTGAGACTTGTATGTCACATAAGGGATAGTAAATTTTGCTATGCATGACACTATTTCTATACTTTAACACTTTTACCATGATTTAAGGATAACTTAACATATCCTATTGCACATGTTCACTTCCACATGTTAAGGGGCTGATATTAGAGTCTCAACATGATACTAGGATGGATTTACAATTCTATGACTTGACACAGAAAATACATGAACACATGCAATTATCTGAGTATGCGATAAAAAAGAGGATTTTCAACTTAGTAACCGGGCAGCGTGCCTAGCCAGCATGGTGTTCGCGTAAAACAGTTGGATTTCTTGAGAAAAAAAAGGGTTTCATACTTAGTAATCGGGCAAGGTGCCTAACAAGGTGTGTTGTTCGCGTAAAACAGTTGAAATTCCTGATAAAAAAAAGAAATGAATAAAAATAGATATTGCTATGTGATAAGTGGAAGATATGTGCTTGGATAAAAGTGTGATCTTGAATAGTTGAAGTGTTTAAATATAATTGATGCTCTGAAACATATGGAACCCCATTCACACACAGGAGTGTTAAAGTTGTTTTTAGTCATGATTAAATATGTTAAAGTGTTGGAAATATGTTATGACATGTTTTGATTTACCATATTTTTATGTGACTGTGAGTTGAAGGATGTATTCATGGATATTATTTCTATTTCATGCATTAGAGTTGATGAATATCACAATTGATTTCTAATGACATATTCAAGGGAATGCATTGATGTTTGTGGGTGTCATCCCTGTAAACCCTCAGGAGACTATAACTCCTCCACTGGGGTAACCCAGGGGTTTAAAGGCTTGTTGCACATGCTAAGTACAATCGTGAGACCTACGAAAGTGGATAGTTAGATTTATTGCCTCCTCTTTATATTTTCTTTGCTCGATGACTAGCAAAGTGTAAGTTGGGGGGTGTGATGAGTCACTAAATATTCACACTTAAACCCCGTAATTTACATTTGTTAGCCCGAGAGTGTTTGTATTTGATAGCTTGTTAGTTAATTTCAGGTTTAATCATGTTTTGAGGAGAAATGCAAGAAATTCAGTTAATATGCTGAAATACACTGCTCTGTCGATTGTTAGCATAATATTCACCAGAAATTATCCTTATGGGAAAATATTCTGAAATTTGGAGGACCTATAGACGACTTCAAGATGAACAACTTTCATGTTGGACACTTTGTAAGATTCTTGATGGTGTGATAGCAGTTTTAAAGATGATGAAGATATTTAGCTGCTGGAAGACTGGTCCATCAAATATTCTAGATAAGTCCAAATATTGTAAACTCTTCGGGAGAGGACAGAAGACTTCCAAATCTACATCTTTCGAGTTGGACTCGTTCCCAAATTCTAGACGGATTGAACCCAGTCACGATTGGAAGAAGCTGTCAGGGTTGAACCAGGAAATCCGAGTTGCACTTGAGGTCTAACTCAACCCTAAAACCCTAATCCGGGAATTAAGATATAAAAAGGGTTTTGTGGCTGGAAAACAGGAGGCCTCCATAGAGAGAAAAAGAGGGATTCAGATTGGAGACGAAGACGGAGATGCGGTGTGGATCCCTAACCTTTTTCATCGAATACATGGATCTCATCCAAAAGATGAGTGGCTAAACTCTATATTTAGGGATCTCATGAAGCTTTGGTGTAGCTTCTTTGTATTTTCTAGTTTGATTCTTGTTATCTTTTCAAAGACATGATCCTATGAATATGGTTTTATTTTATAAAGAGTTGAGGGAACAGAGTTCCTCGACGTACATTCAGACCTACTTGATTGCTATGCTTGATGGTAGAGATTTGTAGGATGGTTTTTATGTTGCTTTTGTGTATGCCTTTGAGATAATCTATGCTAGATGAAGATAGGTTGTACTCATATTAAGTTCGAAGACAATCTATTCTAAGTTTGGATAGGTTATGCCTTAGGGAAACAATCGCATTATTTTAGGGATTCATGTAAGCTTAACAAGCTGTGAATCCATAATGTCGAGATAAGAAAATAAGAGGATAACTAGAGAATACAGGAAGTGAAACTAAAGTGGATTGAGTAATCCCTAGGTTTTCTCTCATTGATCTATTTTAATTTCGTTAATCGCTTTCGTAATTAGTTTTAATTAATCAGTTCCTAAAACCCCAAATCAATCCTTCTTCGCTTTAGAATTAGAGTGTTGAGAGTTAATTATGGTGTTTCTTGTTAGTCAAAGTTTTCCCTGAGGACCGACCCCGTATTTCACCATTATTCTATCTTATTAATTTAGTGTTGAAAGAAAGGTTTACAAATTTTTAAATTGCGTTTTGGATACGTTTTAACGACGACGTTTGTGAGCGATCAGTGGGGCACGACCTGGTTGACCCGCTCGACCAGACAGGGTTGCACATGCCATGGAGGTCCGATCTAGGCAGGCTATGCCATCACTAGTGACGGTTTCGGTCGCACAGGAGGAGCCATTTCTCGCCGAGGAGAAGGTCCTCGCTCAGTGGAGTCACACGCATCCTGGGCGCTCTCTTCATCGAGGATGACCGGATCCGGGTCACCCTCGCGGCGTTTTAGCTTGACTGAGACGCTCTTGACTGGTGGTGCATCGCCCAACATACCAGTGATGGAGAGGAGCCGCTATGGGAAGAGTTCAGCAGTATGCCACCCAGTTCACACATCTGGTCCGTTTTGCGGGGGCAGCAGCAGCAGATCTGACGGCCAGGGCACGACAGTTCGAGTGGGGACTTTGACCAAAGATCAGGCGACAGACCAACTCCTACCGCTTCCAGACGTACTCAGCAGTTCTGAACTGCGCCTTAGCAGTAGAGAGGTGTTGGGCATTTCCACCGGCATTCTCTACCAACACACTGTAGAGACCCCAGGTCAGAGGGGGATTCGGCAGAGGCTAGCAGCGGCATCCGCGACAATTCTAGTAGCAGTCGCGACACCCTCAGCAGTTTCAGCCACAGTTGTCGAGTCTAGCAGGCCAGCTTCTCCTGACGGCTGGGCCGTCTGGGCGGGCTCCGTCAGGGGGAGGCCAGGGTCAGCATCCTGATGGTGCGTCAGTGACGTGCTTCTAGTGCGGGTAGTTGGGACACTTCCGTAGGGACTGTCACCTGTGAGGAGCACGTGGCGCTATGCCGCAGGGCAGTCGATACGGAGGGTCCAGTGCTTGGCATGGGAGCAGTGGTGTGCGCGGATCAGGGGATGCACCGAGGCGCTTCAGAGGTGGAGGAGACCGGCGAGGGCGTGTGTTTGCTGTCTCAGCGCATGAACAGCCGGACACCATTCAGCTGTACCAGTCGCCACCGCAGTACCAGCAAGCCGCATCAGAGCCATCCGTACTCAGAGGTATCTATCAGCTTTCCAGTTCTTTAGTAGATGTGCTGATAGATTCTGGGGCGTCTCATTCCTATGTTGCTAGCTTGTGTGTGGCATCACTAGGATTAGAGATGAGTTGGCTAGAGGTGGCACAATCATTGGACTCCCCGATCGGTGGAACAGTCAAGGTAGACCGGGTCCGCCGATCGTGTTCGTTGGAGGTTGGAGGTCTCCATATCTGTCTAGACTTGCAGGTTCTAGACATGACCGGCTTTGACGTGATACTCGGTATAGACTGGTTAGCAGCATACCGAACTATCATCGACTGTGGCGTCGAAGGGTGGTCGCTTGAACACCCAACGGGACACAGTTTGTGTTGTTGGGGGATCGGTTCTCAGCCGATTCCTTTGCTTGTAGTGTGGGAAGGCGTGGCGGCGAGATTTCAGCCTTGTTGGCCAGCCTGTCCCTGTTTGGTTCTGAGGGGGTACATCATAGCAGTTTTCCCATGATCGTGTGTGACTTTGCAGACGTGTTCCCTGAGGTGTTGCCAGGGCTTCCACCATCCAGAGAGGTCGATTTTGAGATCGAACTAGTACCAGGTACCACACCAATCTCTCTCCCAGTTTTCAGGATGGTACCAACATAGCAGAGCGAGTTGAGTACCCAATTGGACGAGCTGACTAGTAGAGGCTTCATCCATCCCAGCATGTCTCCCAAGGGGGCGCCAGTGTTGTTCGCAAAGAAGGATGGTACTCTTCGACTTTGCATAGACTGCAGGCAACTCAATAGGGTGACGGTGAGGAACAGGTATCCGATGCCATGGATCAATGACCTGTTCGACCAGTTGCAAGGATCTTCAGTCTTTTCGAAGATCGACCACCACATAGGCTACCACCAGTTGAGAGTTCGGGATTGCGACATCCCGAAAACGGCTTTTCAGACTCAGTACGGCCTGTACGAGTTCATGGTGATGCCGTTTGGGCTGAGGAAACCAACAACGTTCATGGATCTTATGCAGAGGATCTTCCGGCCGTTCCTAAACCAGTTCGTGGTTGTGTTCGTCGATGACATTCTGATCTACTCTCGGTCAGAGGAGGAGCATGGGCGATAGTGTTGCAGCTACCTCGGGAGCATCGACTATATGCCAAGGCTTCCAAGTGCGAGTTCTGGCTGGCACAGGTGGGATTCCTTGGACACGTGGTATCGGCAGCAGGGATCTCAGTCGACCCCGCCAAGGTCGAGGTAGTGGTGCAGTGGCAGAGACCAAGGACAGTGTTTGAGGTCCGTAGTTTCCTAGGCCTTGCGGGATACTATAGGCGGTTCGTGCGGGATTCTCCAGAGTTGCCGGACCGATGACCAGCCTGACACAAAAGGCCGTCCCATTCGTGTGGGATGATGCTTGTGAGCGAGCCTTTGTGGAGCTGAGGACGAGATTGATCAGTGCGCCGGTGCTGATCGTCCCCGAGCGAGTCGCGGGTTATAGTGTCTATTGCGACACCAGCGGTGAGGGTTTTGGGTGTGTCCTCATGCAGGAGGTACACGTAGTTGCCTATGGTTCTCGTCAGCTGAAGAACCATGAGAGGAACTACCCGATCCATGACTTAGAGCTAGCAGCAGTGGTCTTTACCCTGAAGAGATGACGGCATTACCTCTATGGCGAGAAGTTCTCTATTTTTTCAGACTATAAGAGTTTAAGGCACATTTTCATCCAATGTGACCTCAATCTGAGGCAGCGATGCTAGATGGAGCTACTGAAGGACTACCACTTGGAGTTGGAATACCATCCTGGTAAGCCAAACATCATAGCAAACGTGATGAGCAGAAAGGTGAGAGAGACCAGAGCAGCAATGGCAGGGTTATCAGCGCTGCAATGGCAGGCATTAGAGACAGTGGGCCAGTTGGAGCTAGAGTTCGAGAATCAGGGTTCCAGCAGCTCCCTCTACTCAATGCAGAGTATGCCAGTAGTTCTAGCCAGAGTGATAGAGGCGCAACGCAGTGATGAAGAGCTCGAGGAGTTGTGTACATCTGCAAGCACGGAGGGCGCAGACGGGGACTGGACAATATCGTCAGACGAAGGGCTATGATTCAGAGGCCGAGTAGCGGTTCCGGCATGTGAGGACCCGTTCCTCTAACCTATCTAGACCACGTGGGTCGAGGGCCGTTTCCTGTTGATTTGGTTTCGCGTCGGGTGCGATCAGGTTGATCGTATTGCTCTTGTGACCACAGGGTTAATTTGGTAAATTGCGCCCGGTGGTCGATTTCACACCCGCGTAACGCACACACGACCTTGGATTGATGTATGTGATTGATTAGGACCTTAAGGGTGCCTTTGATCGAGAAAGATCGAATCGGACGACCGAGATCAGATCCTGATCTCTATACCCTGACTTTCCCTTTCTTCTTCTTTTCCTCTCCTGTCGTTGTCTCTCCATCTCTCTCTCTCTCTCCTACTGGCTGAGGTAGGGCTTCGAGTTGCGATCTTCGAGGAGCGGATCTTGGCGATCGAGCTTGGGCAATACGTGGAGGAGCTGCCCTACTTGATCAAGTAGGTGTTTCTACCCCGATCGTATGATTGGGTTCACCTAGGATAGGTTTATTGTGTTTTTGATGTAGGTATACATCGTAGAATGTTGTGTAACTTAATACATGGGTATTATAGCTTGATTAGAGTTTCTCTACTATTTGATTTCGTATTTTTATTGGACGATTATCGTATTATCACCGATTTTTCGGTTTTTGGCCGTTTAGACCTAGATTTGAGTTTTAGCTGTCAAAATATTGTTTTCTTCGAACCAATAGTTTCCCCACCATTTATTACGTGTGTATGCAAAGTTTCATCAATTTCCGATAAACTTTGATAGAACAAATCCTAGAAATTGGGTTTCTGGTACTGTTCTTAGGAACTGTACACCATGCCTGATGGTTGACCGTCGGATCGACCGTCAGGTGTTGTGTGAGGGCCCATCCCTCAGACCTGGCTCGACCGCGTGGGTCGAGAGCCGGTTCCCTGTTGGTTTGGTTCCGCATCGGGCACAATCGGGCACAATCGGGCGATCGTGTGGCGATTTGGACCCCGGGGGCATTTTGGTAAATATGCCCTCTGGTGATCGATTTTACACCCGCGTTCCACACACTGACTTTGATTGATGTATGTGTTTGATTAGAATCCCTAGGGTGCGTCCGATCGGAGGATCGGAGCTCGATTGGGAAAGATCGAATTGGACGGCTGAGATAGATCTGGATTTTCTATATAAGCCAAGTCCCTTTCTCTCTTTCCTTCTCTCCTTCACCTGTCGTTCTCTTCCCTTCTCTCTCTCCTTCGGCTGAGGTAGGGTTTGGAGACTTGGTCTTCGGAGCTCGGATCTTGGCGGCTTGACCAGCCGGACGCGTGGAGGAGCTACCCTACTTGCTCAAGTAGGTGTTTCTACCTCGATCCTTGGATCGGGTTCTCCTAGGATAGGTTTTATGTACTTTCGCTGTAGGAATACTTGTTAGAATGCTATGTAACTCTTTGTGCATGTAGTATGAAGGATTTGAAGTATCCCTACCTCGCTTTTTCTGTATTCTAACGGTTGGTTTCTGTATTATCGCCGTTTTGTCGGTTTTTGTCCATTTGGACCTAGATAGGAGATTTAACCGTCAAAAGCTGGATTTCTTCATTCCATTAGCTTCCTCATTGCTAAATACGATTGCTCGCAAAATCTCATCTTACTCCAACTTGATTTGATCCTTGAAATCCAAGGAAATGGATTTTCGGCACTGTTCTGATGAACTATGCCAAGGGCTCGACGGTCGATCGGTGCATCGACCGTCGAGTGTTCTTTTACGCTTTCTGGGCTTGGCGATCGACCGTCGCATCGACCGTCAGGCTCTGTCAGGATTTTGGCCTCCCACGGTCGATCGACCGTTGGCCTTCTCTCTTTTTCATCCCGCCTCACGGTCGACCGTCGGAGCGACCGTCGCATCGTCCGTGAGGCTCTGTCTCATTTTGGGCTTCCCACGGTCGATGGGACGATCGACCGTCGCCCAGGTGGTTTTCCTCGTTTTGGCGTCACGGTCGATCGTCGGATCGGTCGTGACATCGTCCGTGGTCGCACGGTCGATCCTCGGATCGACCGTGACATCGTCCGTGACCCCTTTGGACTTAGTTTTCTGGCCTTTCTTGGATGGATTTGATTGGTGATTAGTATCTAAACATGTTGGGGAACATGTAGGTGGATTTGATGAGGTTTTCAAACGATTTCTACCGGGTTTGAGGATCGACTCGAGTGATTCTCCTTTTTGGGCAAATCTATGGTTTCTTTGCATTTAATACATTGTCGATGGTAGTTGAATGCTTAGTTATCTGCTTAACCATTACCTAGCTATGAGTGCTAGCTAATGAGGAATTGTGGAACCTTAGCCTCTTGCCGGCGAGTCCCGAGGGCTATTGTATATCTGTTGGACTTGTAACTGATGATGTGGCATATAGAGACATCTAGGATAGATGTTTGCCTAGGCCCATGCATTGTGTGCATTAGAGGCATTTGAGGTTAGGCGAGCGATGGTTTGGGTCGCCGATCCGAGGCTCTCGGGTAGCTCGGATCTAGCCTTAGGACCGTGGATGGGTAGTCAGGAGTAGGGTGTGATTGTTTGATCAAGTCTCATGTCTTTGAGGATTCACGCTAGTTGATTCTGATCAGTATTTGAGGTTTAGAGGTCGTGTTGTCTTCCAAAGCCAAGTGCTAAGGATGGATGTTGATGTGTTCCCGATGTGTTTCCCCAAGGCTTGGTACTCCAGCTTGGGTAAGGGTGATCTTGCATGTTACTGTTCCTTGGCCTCATGGTAACTTATTCAGAAGAGAGGTTTCATGACAAGAGCCCTTGGGACATCAACTGGGTTATGGGACCCGTGGCATCCGTTAGACTTAGGCTGGGAGACAACACTATTGTTGTTTTCCTCCTTTCAGTGTGCCGTAGAGTAGAACCCTACTGAGCTTATCGCTCACTCCTACCCGGGCTGCGTTTGCAGGTGCAAGCGGCAGTTCATCTTCAGTGGAGCCGGCAGGATCTGCCTTGGGCGGCGCGAGTACATCCAGAGGCGCTTGAGGTTGTTGGAGAATTATTTGTTGTACATTTTGGATTTATATATATATATGTTGTTGTAAACATTCTGAGGATTTTGGATCATGTATATACGTCTTTACCTTGGGAGTATTAGAATGGAATTTTGTAACTGTACAACTTGATGTGATATGAATTGAATCTGTTTCGCCTCTGGAATACAATTGTTTAAATTATCCGTCTTTTCCGCTTTGTATCGCGCCGATTGAAGATGAATAGTGATAGGAACCCTCACGCCTCGTCCTGGATGGGTTTTCTGGGTCGGGGTGTGACATGTTGGCACGCTTATTTTTGGTTTCACGGTCGCCTGTCGGATCGACCGTGAGGCTCTGTCTCATTTTAGGTCTCCCAGGGTCGATGCTCCGATCGACCATGGGTTCTTACCATTTTTCCCACTTTACCTCATGGTCGACCGTTGGATCAACCGTGAGGCTTTGTCTCCTTTTTTACTTCCCAAGGTCGATGTCTCGATCGACGGTGGCCCTTAAACTTTTCCCACGTTTTGGTCTCACGGTCGACCGTCGCATCGACCTTGGCCTCACGGTCGACTATTGGATCGACCGTCACATCAACCGTGAGCCCCTGAACAGTGTTTTCTGGCTTTCTTTGATTGGCTTTTCGTTCATGATAAATACCTAGTTGGATGGTAAATGATAAGACGCGAAAAGTGCACAAATCACCCTTTTAACGAGGTCTTGTTAGTCTCCGAGCAATGCTATTTTGATAGTCTATGATGTACTTCAGGTATAAGAGCCTTCAATGAAGATTAGATCATGTTTGGTGCTAAAACGAACAAATAAAGAACCTGCTAGGAGCAAAGGAATGAAGATGGATTAGCTTTGAAGATTAAACTGTACCTGCTCAGGAAGAACCAAATGATGTTCCATATATGGTTGGAAAGCTCTTGAAGTCTAGTTTCGGGAGAAGTTTACGGTTCATGATTCCGAGTTTCCTAAAAGAAGTTACGACATTTTTAGTACCAATGGCGCAGTCTGATGGTAAAAGCTTAAATACGCAGAACAAAGGATGGATCCTTCCCTCCTTTAAGGATCGATCCTTGCACTGTAGCAGAGACGACAGAGAGCCATATTTCACATGATCGATCCTTACCTTGTGAAGGATCGATCCTACTCGGGCGCAACCAGTTTTTTGGGTTCAAAGGATCAATCTTTACCCCTAAATGATCGATCCTTTGATATCTGTTAAGCAAAATCAAAGGCCCAGATCTAATCCGAGTTAAGGGTAATACCTAGGCTATAAATAGGCATGTTCTACCCTTTGACTGAGCCTTCTTGGTCATTTTTTCTTCCTTCTTTTACATAAGTTAGGTTAGATCATTGGGGGAAGATCGATGGGTGGAGCGTGGCTACAATCGTCATCGACGGATCTCCTTCCTAAAGATGAGTAGCTAAACTTTTACCAAGGGATTCTTATGATGTAACTAGGGTTTCTATTAGGGATTCCTAAGATTTAGGGCTGGTATACCTTCTTGAATGGTTTGTATGGATTGATCTTAATTTCTTTATGAACTTGGTGTTGATTTTATTATTAGTGGATGAATGATTTGTTCTTTTATGCCCTAGATCTAGGTCTTAAGCATATTAGGGCTTGAGATTAGAGATTCTCATCAAAGCATTCATGCTAGAACCATGGATGTGAGAATTTTCTTTTCGAGATTAAGAGTCTTGTGATGCTAGGACCATTACATATAATGCTAGAACCATTATGACCAACTCTTAATCTGTTATTCATCTTAATTCAAGATTAGGGATTTCGTAAATGCTAGTACTACTAAGCTAGTGCTAGAACCACTAGGTTAACTGCTAATCCTTGATACATTCTATTTGGCGACTTCAAGGTGCTAGAACCATCTTGACTTTACACCTAAATCCATATCATTACTATTACATGCGATGAATTCATCCTAATCAGAGGATTCATTAGCAGTGAACGTAACTAATCATTCGGTCACTGAATTTACGATAACTAATCGTGCCGACAAGGAATCCTAACCAGAACTTGTTGAGTGATAGGGAGAACTAGCCATTCACCTATCAACCATTAGGAAAACCATTTAGGTTAGTTAGCTAGTTCTATTTTTAGGAAGACCTGGTAGAATCCTGGTTATTGATTAAGAATTCCCTGGTACCTTTTCTCGTATTTATTAATCATTTAGTATAAACTTAGTTTAATTTCAATTCTGAATCTTTTATCAACTTATTGGTAGGAATACTTAGATTGAGTTTAGTAGTTTAATTACTTTCTTACGCATTCCCTGTGGATTTGACTCGGACTCACTGCTATCTACCCCTAAAGTAGTTAGTTAGTAGTTTGATTATAAATTTGTAATTTTGAGTAGACTTGTTAAGCCACGACACTTTTCAAGTTCTCTCAGTAAACTTAAATGCTTATTGTTTGTTTAGCCGTTAGCTAGCTATGAGTGCTAGCTTACGCTGCATTATGGAACCTTAGCCCATTGCAGGCGTGTGCCGAGGGCTATTGTATAACTGTTGAACTCATAATTATTATTGTGGCATATAGAGACATCTAGGTTAGATGTTTGCATAGGCCATGCACTGTATGCATTAGAGGCATATCAGGTTAGGCGGGGTGATGGGTTGATCGCCGATCCGAGGCTCTCTGGTAGCTCGGATCTAGCCTTAGGACCGTGACTGGGTAGTAAGGTTTAGAACGTGATTGTATTATTAAGATCTTCATGTTATCGAGGATATGAAGTAGTTGGCTATGATTATATTGCTTTGAGGTTTAGAGGTCGTGTTGTCTCCCCAATGCCAAGTGCTAGGGATGGATGTCGATGCGTTCTCGACGTGAGTCCCCAAGGCATGGGAATCCTGCTTGGCTAAGGGTGATTCTGCATGTTACTGTTCCGTGACCTTATGGTAACATGTTTAGGAGAGAGGTTTCATGGCAGGAGCCGTTGGGACATCGGTAGGGGTTGTGGGACCCATGGCATTCCTTAGACTTGAGTGGAGAGATATCACAGTTGTTGTTTTCCTCCCTTCAATGTGCCGTAAAGTAGAACCCTACTGAGCTTATCGCTCACTCCTACCCGGGCTGTGTTTGTAGGTGCATGCGCTAGTTCTTCTTCAGTAGAACCAGCTGGATCGGCTTTTGGCGACGCGACAACTTCCAGAGGTGCTTGAGGTCAATGTGGGATGACAGTTTTACTTTTGATAGATTATGTATATTATAGAAGAACTGGCGCCTGCACCAGTTCTTCGCTAAAAGTATCGATCCTTTTATGCAGACAGACCTGACAGAGAGCATCATTTTCAGATGTTCATAGAAGGATCGATCCTCCTTTCACTTCTAATAAACCAAGAGTTGTTTCAAGAAAGAAGGATCGATTATTTTTCCTAAAAGGATCGATCGTTTTATGCAAACAGACCTGACAGAGAGCATACTTTTCAGATGATCACAGAAGGATCAATCCTCCTTTCACTCGAGAATATTGAGGAAATCGTCGAGGAGAAGGATCGATCATGCTTCTATCAAAGGATCGATCTTCCTCGGACGTAGCAAGAAATTGAAGACTTTGATATCAAAGAATCGATCTTAAACCTATGGAAGGACGATCTTACCTTCGCAGTGAAAAAAATTAACGGCATAGATCTAATCCGAGGATGAAAACACTTTAAGGCTATAAATAGGACTCTTTCTAGGTTTTGAGGGGGGTCGGCCAGCAGTATTGGAGGAGTTTAAGGCCCGAAAGAGGGGAAAAGACCGTATGAAGATCTAGGGTTTTTCTTTCTTATATTTCTTATAAATATCTTGGTTGTTTTTATGAACATGAGTGGCTAATCCCTTTGCTAAGGAACCGATGTAGCCCTAACTGAATCATTCTATGTTATTGAATTAATGTTTTAATCAATTTATATTTCTTGTTGCATTCATTATTATAATTGTGATCTTCATACTTTTACTTGGCCACTAGAAGTATTGTAGATTGTTTTGTGTAAGATTGGGCGAGGGTTCATTCCCTAATTTTGCAGGATCTATGAATGCATGAGTTTATGTCAAGGCCGGGTTCAAGCTAAGACAACTCTTGGTTCATAATTGTTCTTCAGAGCTTAACGGATTCTTCATTAACACTTAGTTATGGGTTCTTTAGGTAGGGTTAATTGAGGGTACTTGGTGAAGACCGCGATCGAACGGATCATCATATCGGAAGAACGAGCCCTTGGAATTAAATTGAGATTTTGTTGATTCAATGCATAGAATGAGGATGTTATGGTGAAATCGGAACCTTAGTATTCATCCATCATATTTCCATCGTTTTCTGATTTCGTTATTAGATCTTCTATTCTCAATACTTCATATTTCTTCCTTTCCCTTTCTTATTTTCTTTCTTCTATGTTCTTTAGCGTTTTACTCTAATAATCTCTACAAATCTCTGTGGGTACGATACTCATCTTGCTGCTATACTGATCACACCGATTCATATACTTGCGAGATATAAAATTTATTCATCAAGTTTTTGACGTCGTTGCCGGGGATTTGATTAGAGTTTATTAGAATTGAATGCAAGGTCGTCGATCACGGAAAGAAAAGTTGTTGCCCATGAACGATAACGGAGATCAACTTGGGAGTAAGAAGGGATCTAACAAAGACAGCCTGTCCACATTAGATCTAGGAGTTCAAGAAGAAGAAGAGGAGATGGAGCTTAATAACAATGCACGTCCTTTGGAGGAGTTTGCGAGGCCTACTATTTCCACCTCACCTTCATGCATCGAGTTACCCGCAGAGGCTAGGAATTATGAACTTAAAAATCTAGATTTTTCTATACTTCCTGAATTTCATGGTTTACCTTCTGAAGATGCACTGATGTTTGTGAAAGATTATTATGCTGCTATTCAGACTTTTCCTCTAGGTGGCATTACTGAAGATCAACTGGGGATGCGATGTTTTCCTTATACCCTGAAGGATAAAGCTAAGAGATGGCTGATGTCATTGCCTCCTGGATCACTCACTAATTGGGATTCAATTTATAACAAGTTTGTGAGCAAATTTTATTCCCATGCCATGACTACCAACTTGAGGAGGCAAATTCCAAATTTTCAGCAAGCTGATGGGGAACCATTCCATGAAGCATGGGATAGATTTAAAATGCTTTGGTGCAATGTCCCCATCATAATTACTCTTTAGAAAATCAGATGCAATATTTTTATGATGGACTAAATCTTTCTTGTCAGACTATGGAAGATAATGTTGCAGGTGGAGCGATGTTCAAAAAGACACCACTTGAGGCATATGAAATTTATGAGCTGCTAGGATCCAACTTGCAGCAGAGAGACACAAGGAATAAGGCGAGAGGCATCTATGAGCTTAACCAGAATGACGACATGGCAAGGTAGATCGCAACCCTCAACAAGAAGATGGACGCGATGATGTCCACACAAGCAAAACTGGTTGAGGTTTGTTCAATTTGCAATATTGTTGGTCATAGGTTTGATTCATGTCCTTCTGGTAATGAATTTCTTGAATATGTGCAAGAACAAGCTAATTTGATGAATGCTTATAATTCGAGACCTAGATTTGATCCTTATGCAAATACTTACAATCCTGATTGGAGGGACCATCCGAATTTTTCATGGAAGAATATTGCTAATGCTAGTATGCCTTCTGCTAATCAGTCTAACCCACCTGTTAAGTCGTCTTTGGAAGCGAATATGTTAGCTTTTATGCAGAAAATAGACTCAAAGATGGAACGGCAGGATTCGACAATTATTCAACATGAAGCAGCACTGAAGAATATGGCAGCTTCCACTGGGAAGTTGGAAGTTCAAGTAGGACAGATTGCAGATGCTGTTCGAGCCTATGTTCCAGGCAAATTTCCAAGCCAACCTGAGCAAGCCAACGCAGTTACTGTTCTTCGTTCAGGTAAAATAATTGAGAATAAGATTAATGCTAAAGTTACTGATGACTGTAGTGATAAAAAAATTGAGTAAGTCGAGAGGGAGGAGCCCTCGAAAAGGCTACCGAAGGTCACATCTGTTTCTGAGAATGAGAAGAGAGGAATTTCAGATCCTGAGATTCATCACATCAATCCTCCACCATATATACCACCAGTTCCTTTTCCAGGCCGCCTGAGGAAAGCCAAAATGGATAAGTCATATTCTGAAATTTATGATATTCTATCTAAGGTTAATGTGAACTTACCATTGCTTGATGTGATTAGGAAAATGCCAGCCTTTCCAAATTTCTTCAAGGACCTATGTACTTATAAACGTAAGTATAAACCTCATGAAAAGGTGATGATTTTAGAAACGGCAAGCGCGGTGCTACAAAGGAAGCTTCCACCCAAGCTTGATGATCCAAGGAGTTTTAACATTAGTATTACTGTTGGTGATACAAAAATAGGAGAGGCAATGCTTGATTTAGGAGACAGTGTTAATTTGATGCCTTACTCTGTTTTCCACCAGTTAGGTGTTGGTGAATTAAAACCTACTACTATGTCTCTACAACTTACAGATCGTTCAATTAAATATCCATTAGGCATTGTAGAAGACATTTTAGTACAAGTTGATAAGTTAACTATCCCTGCTGATTTTGTGATATTGGATATGGATGATGCATCGTTGAATGATAGAAATTTACCTATTTTGATGGGTCGTCCATTTATGGCTACTGCTGAGACTATGATTAATGTGAAGGATGGTAAACTCAGCATGACAGTTTTAGGTGAAACTGTTGAATTTAAAGTATTTGAGTCTATGTTATGTCCTTCAAACTCTTTTGATTGTTTTTCAATTGATGTTGTAGATTCATTGGTGTTCTCTAATTTCAGACAGGAGCAAGTGAAGACTACATTGGAAACGGATTTGACAATGGTGGAGGATGACTTGCACAGTTATAAGATAGCAAAGGAGGTCTTCACACCGCTTGAAGCATTACAGCCATACAAACATGGTTGAACCTTAAGGCTTTGCAGTACGTCTTGCCTAGACGTTAAATATAGCGCTAGGTGGGAGGTAACCCACCAAGGTAACCTGGTTTTAAGTTTCAGTTTTCAGTTTTATGTTTTCTCTTTTGTTTTTTTAGGTTTTCAACCACCCTGAGGATTCTTGAGGAGATGTTCGCTTACTCTATCAGGTGGCCTCTTTCTTATTTAAACTATCTTATATCTCTTTTGCATGGAATTTTTGGATAGCCACCTCCTACGTATGTTATTGCTTAGGATGCACACTTTGAGGACAATGTTAATTTCAGGTTGGGGGCTGTAGACATTCATGACCTTATTCATACTACCTTGTGGGTGTAATAGTGTTAAATTGTATATGAGCTGAAATGTTTTTTGTTTATTATACATGTTGTTTTCACATGGATTGACATAAACATTGATTGCATGTGTGATAACCTGAAGGTAGAACATCATGTGATTCACACACGAACACTTTATATACTGTGGCAATTATATTCACCAAAGGAATGAGCATGCTATTGTAATCTGTTCCATAATTTCAACTTTAGCTAGTATGTTGAGTATTGCATGCAGAAAAAAAAAATCTGGAGCTTAAACAAGCTGTGCCTGAGCGACTATTAAGTGATCTACTGAGTAACCGGGTGTTCTTGCCTCAGGAAGCGGGGAGCTCGCGTAAAAAGATAGAAGCATTGATAGTTAAAATAAAAACTATTAAGTGTTTTGCTATGTAACGGGGTCTCTGCGCCTCAAGAAGCGGAGAGTGCTCGCGTAAAAAGGCAAAGTGTCTGATAGTTCAAAAAGAAAAAAAAAACATGTTGTAGTTTAAATGCGAGGGTTGGATGATTGGTCCGGAAGATAGTGGTGTGTTTAGACTAATGGTGGGCAGAAGTTGCTTCTGTATGTAACCTTTATTTGTCACGTCACATGTGTTCGTCTGGATGGTGATTAGCATGTTTGAAGTGTAGAAGTTAATTTCATATGTTAATAGCATGTGTATGAGTATAGAACGTTTTCGTGCTCTGTACTATATAGAACACTATTGACTTGACAAGGTAGAACTCTTATTATGCATGTCTACAACCTTGAACCATTGGTGTGCTTAATTATAATTTTATGCACTTAAAATTGCTAGAGACTAGCAATAAGCTGGTTGGGGGGAGTGATGAGTGCATAAAAGTGCACTTTGAATAGCCTTATAACTAGTTTAATTACTGGATTTGTCATCCTTAATCAGTCTTTTTAGTACCATTTTTACACTTATATGTTGCTTCACAAAGGTATTTGGAATATGCAGGAAAGTGGAGCTAAAGAAGCAAAGATATGTCATATTCAACATCAAATCTGTACCTGCTCAGAACGAACCAGATCATCTTCTATACATGGTTGGAAAGCTCTTGAAGTCTAGTTTCTGGCGAATTTTACGGTTCGTGATTTGGAGTTTCCTAAAGGAAGTTACGGCAATTTTAATACCAATGGCGCAGTCTAGATGGCAAAACAGTAAATACTCAGGAAAGAAGGATCAATCATTTTCCCTAAAAGGATCGATCCTTTTATGCAGACAGACCTGACAGAGAGCATACTTTTCAAATGATCACAGAAGAATCGATCCTCCTTTCACTCGAGAATATTGAGCAAATCGTCGATGAGAAGGATCGATCTTTCTCCTATCAAAGGATCCATCCTACTATCCATCCTACCGAGAAGGATCGATCATGCTTCTATCAAAGGATCGATCTTCCTCGGGCGTAGCCAGAAATTGAAGATTTTCAAATCAAAGGATCGATCTTACACCTATGGAAGGATCGATCTGACCTTCGTAGTGAAGAAAAGCAACAACTCAGATCTAATCCAAAGATGAAGACACTTTAAGGCTATAAATAGGACTCTTTTTAGGTTTTGAGGGGGTTTGACCAGCAGTATTGGAGGAGTTTTGAAGGTCGGAAAGAGGGGAGAAGACCGTATGAAGATCTAGGATTTTTCTTTCTTATCTTTCTTATTAATATCTTGGTTGTTTTTATGAACATGAGTGGCTAATCCCTTTGCTAAGGAACCGATGTAGCCCTAACTGAATTATTCTATGTTATTGAATTAATGTTTTAATCAATTTATATTTCTTGTTGCATTCATTATTATAATTGTGATCTTTATACTTTTACTTGGCCACTAGAAGTATTGTAGATTGTTTTGTATAAGATTGGGCGAGGGTTCATTCCCTAATCTTGCAGGATCCATGAATGCATGAGTTTATGTCAAGGCCGGGTTCAAGCTAAGACAACTCTTGGTTCATAATTGTTCTTCAGAGCTTAATGAATTCTTGATTAACACTTAGTTATGGGTTCATTAGCTAGGGTTAATTGAGGGTACTTGGTGAAGACCGCGATCGAACGGATCATCATACCGAAAGAACGAGCCCTTAGAATTAAATTGAGATTTTGTTGATTCAATGCATAGAATGAGGATGTTATGGTGAAATCGAAACCTTAGTATTCATCCATCATATTTTCATCGTTTTCTGATTTCGTTATTAGATCTTCTATTCTCAATACTTCATATTTCTTCATTTCCCTTCCTTATTTTCTTTCTTATATGTTCTTTAGCATTTTACTCTAATAATCTTTACAAATCTCTGTGGGTACGATACTCGTATTGCTGCTATACTGATCACACCGATTCGTATACTTGCGAGATATAAAATTTATTCATCAAGCGGCTGATCGCGGCATAGCGCGCTAGCACATACGCAGAGGCGCTGGACTTTGCCTTAGTAGTGGAGGCTCAGTTGCAGGAGTCGGGGCCCAGGGCAGTCCAGCCGGTGTCGTCTATGAGTGCCAGTGATAGAGGACAATTGCAGAGAGCAGCTCATGGCAGAGGAGGTTTGTGGAGATAGCATAAATACTCATGACACTGGCAACCATACCAGCGTTACCTACCCCAGTACCCGCATCAGCCCAGGCAGGGAGGCCAGCCACTTCTCACGACTTGGCCTCAGGGACAGACGTCCGGGGGAGGAGGGCAGAGGCATTAGCTAGCGCTTGGACCTCTCGTGTGCTACGAGTGCCAGCAAAAAGGGCATTTTCACCGAAACTGTCTGAGGTTGAGAGCACAGTCCGTTCGTGGCGGAGCAGGAGGAGGTTGCGGACACCAGGAGCCGAGAGAGGCAGAGGTCGCGGCGGAGGTCGAGGCAGTTTCAGAGGGGGAGTCTACGCACTTCCAGACCACAAGTACCAGACAGAGTTCATCCACCTTTCCAGCCCTACCAGTACCCACCACCCCAGCAGATACTAGCTCTTCCACCAGCCCCAGTTGACCCGCCAGTTCTTGGAGGTACCTTTCAGCTTTTCAGTTCATTCGTAGATGTTATGATAGATTCTGGGGCGTCACATTCCTTTGTAGCTAGTGAGTGTGTGGCATCACTAGGACTAGAGACGGAGCCACTTGGAGTCACACTACACTTAGACCCACCGGTCGACGGAGGGGCTCGTGTTGAGCTCATCTGCCGTTCTTGCGAGTTGGAGGTCGGGGGGCCTCCGTGTCTTTCTAGACCATTGGGTGCTAGACATGGTCGGGTTTGACGTGATTCTCAGTATGGATTGGCTGACTTCATATCGAGCCGTCATCGACTGTGGCCGTCGCAAGGTGACTAGTTGGACACCTGACAGCGCTCGTTTTATTTTGTTGGGGGATCGCCAGTCGACCGATTACCTCGTGTGTTGTTGTTTTCCTAGGCGCGAGGGCTAGTTGTCAGCTTTACTGGCGCGCCTTTCCTTGTTCCATGCAGAGGGCAGTCGAGAGAGCAATTTACATGCAGTAGTTTGTGAGTTTGCTGATGTCTTTCCAGACGAGTTACTAGGCCTTCCTTCTTCCAGAGCTGTAGACTTCCAGATAGATTTTGTACCGGGCACCGGGCCGATCTCTTTGCGAGCTTTCAGGATGACACCAGCGGAGCAGAGGGAGCTGAGGATCCAGCTGGACGGGTTGATCGGCAGAGGTTTCATCCGTGCCAGCACATCACCTTGGGCAGCTCCTGTGCTGTTCGCAAAGAAGGACGGTACGCTCCGTCTTTGCATTGATTATAGGAAGCTAAACAGGGTGACGGTGAAGAACAAGCATTCGAGGCCGAGGATCGATGACTTGTTCGACTAGCTCCGAGGTTCTTCGATCTTTTCGGAGATTGACCTCCGTACCGGCTACCATCAGCTGAGGATTCGGGATTGCGACATCCCGAAGACAGCCTTCCATACGAGGTACGGGTTGTACGAGTTCACGGTGATGCCGTTCGGCCTGACGAACGCACCAGCGGCGTTCATGGATCTAATGCAGAGGGTCTTCCGACCATACTTGGATCAGTTCGTGGTGGTGTTCGTCAACGATATCCTAGTCTACTCACGCACGGAGGAGGAGCACGAGCATCATCTGAGGGCAGTGTTGCAGCTACTGAGAGAGCATAGACTGTATGCCAAGGCCTCCAAGTGCGAGTTCTGGCTTCCTGAGGTATAGTTTGTGGGGCACGTGGTGTCAGCGGCAGGCATGTCAGTTGATCCGGCCAAGGTCGAGGCAGTGCTACAGTGGCAGAGACCGACGACAGTGTTCGAGGTCCGCAGTTTCCTCGGCTTGGCGAGATACGATAGAAGGTTCGTGCAGGACTTCTCAAGAGTTGCAAGGCCGTTGACCAGATTGACACAGAAGGTGGTCCCATTTGTGTGGGACGATGCTTGCGAGTAGGCGTTCATACAGTTGAGGACCAGACAGACGAGTGCACCGATCCTGATAGTTCCAGAGCGAGGTGTCGGCTACATTGTCTATTACGACGCCAGTGGGGAGGGTCTAAGTTGTGTGCTGATGCAGGAGGGCCATGTGGTGGCCTACGGTTCCAGGCAGCTGAAGACCCATGAGAGGAACTATCCCGTCCACGATCTCGAGCTTGTAGCAGTTGTCTTCGCTCTGAAGACGTGGTGGCACTATCTCTACGGTGAGCGATTCCTGGTGTACTCGGATCATAAGAGTTTGAGGCACGTGTTCACCCAGTGTGATCTCAACCTCTGGCAGCGACGATGGATGGAGCTATTAGAGGACTACAACTTCGAGTTGCAATATCACCCTGGTAAGGTGAACGTCGTAGCAGACGCTCTTAGCAGGCAAACCAGAGACAGTGGAGTGACCTTGGCAGCGATGTCAGCTCGACAGTGGCAGATGCTATAAACAGTTAGTCAGTTCGGGCTTGACTTCGAGGACTAGGCGGCTGGCGATTTCCTGTATGCTATTTGCAGCATCCCAGTTCTTTTAGCCAGAGTGATCGAGGCACAGGGTGGAGACCCAGAGCTCATGGAGACCCGTGCTACGGTCGGCACCGAGCACGCGGTTGAGGGTTGGACAGTGTCGACGGACAACGGTCTACTCTTCAATGGCAGATTTGCAGTTCCAGCGGACCCCGCATTGCGAGAGGAGATCCTTCGCGAGTTCCACCACTCCTGTTTCGCCATTCACCCCGGGAGCACCAAGATGTACCACGATCTATGCCGGTAGTTTTGGTGGTGCGGGATGAAGAGGTCAGTAGCAGAGTTCATTTCCAGATGCCTCACCTGTCAAAAGGTGAAGGCAGAGCACAGACGTGCACCAGGTTTGCTGCAGCCACTTCCAGTGCCAGAGTGGAAGTGGGATCATATAGCGATGGACTTCGTCACCGGGCTACCCAGGACACCTAGGGGGAATGATGCGATTTGGGTCATCGTTGATCGACTGACCAAATCGGCTCATTTTCTCCCCATGAAGATAACAGATCCAACTGCCAGACTGAGCCAGAGGTACATCGACGAGGTGGTTCGACTGCATGGCATTCCAGTGTCGATCGTGTCAGACAGAGTTCCTCGATTCACCGGTAGATTCTGGAGCAGCTTCTAGGACTCTTTGGGGACAGTGCTGACTTTCAACACAACTTTCCATCCTCAGATAGATGGACAGTCAGAGCGGACGATCCAGATCTTGGAGGACATGCTTAGAGCATGTGTGCTAGACGCTGGAGGTACTTGGGAGCAGCACGTGACTCTGGTAGAGTTTGCCTACAACAACAGCTTTCATGCCAGTTTGGGTTTTGCACCCTTTGAGGCGTTGTACGGCAGACCATGTTGCTCACCAGTGTGTTAAACAGAGGTTGGGGAGGCGTCCCTTACCAGTCCGGACATCATCAGACAGTCGTCAGAGCGGTTGGCTCAGATCAGACAGAGACTTATGACAGCGCAGAGTGGGCAAAAGAGCTACGCAGATCGCATGCGACGACCCCTAGAGTTCGCCGTAGGCGACAGAGTGCTACTGAAGGTGTCTTCGCGTAGAGGATCGATCAGGTTTGGTAGCAAGGGAAAACTAGCACCGGCCTTTACATGCCCTTTCGAGATCGTCAGGTGTGTTGGAGCTGTCGCCTGCCAGTTGGCTCTACCCCCGCACATGTCAGCAGTCCACCCTACATTCCATGTGTCAATGCTGAGGAAGTACATTTCAGATCCATCTCATGTGATCAGACACGACGACATCGAGGTAGAGGAGGATGCCACCTACGTAGAGCAGCTTGTGCAGATCTTAGACAAACGAGACCAGGTACTGAGGGGAAGATCGTTACCGTTGGTCATGGTCAGATGGAGGCATGGTAGTGCAGAGAGTTTGACATAGGAGCGAGAGGATCGCATGCGTCGGGAGTTTCCCCGACTGTTCACCCCGGCAGGTAGTTTTCTTATTGTGGGTGTTGGCGCCCCTAGATTGTAGTTTTGCTTGTGCAGGTAGGCCTAGTTGGTTCTTTTCTCCCCGGCCTTATCCTTATTGAATTTTGGGACAAAATTCTTTTTAAGGATGTTAGGTTGTGAGGACCCGTTCCTCTAACCTAGCTCGACCACGTGGGTCGAGGGCCGTTTCCTGTTGATTTGGTTTCGCGTCGGGTGCGATCAAGTTGATCATATTGCTCTTGTGACCCTAGGGGCAATTTGATAAATTGTGCTCGATGGTCGATTTCATACCCGCATAACGCACACACGGCCTTGGATTGATGTATGTGATTGATTAGGACCTTAAGAGTGCCTTCGATCGGGAAAGATCGAATCGGACGACCGAGATCATATCCTGATCTCTATAAATACCCTGACTTTCTCTCTCTTTCCCTTTCTTCTTCTTTTCCTCTCATGTCGTTGTCTCTCCATCTCTCTCTCTCTCCTACCGGCTGAGCTAGGGTTTCGAGTTGCGATCTTCGAGGAGTGGATCTTGGCGATCGAGCTTGGGGAATACGTGGAGGAGCTGCCCTACTTGATCAAGCAGGTGTTTCTACCCTGATCGTATGATTGAGTTCACCTAGGATAGGTTTATTGTGTTTTTGATGTAGGTATACATGGTAGAATGTTGTGTAACTTAATATATGAGTGTTATAGCTTGCTTAGAGTATCTCTACCATTTGATTTCATATTTTTATCGGACAATTCTCGTATTATCGCTGGTTTGTCGGTTTTTGGCCATTTAGACCTAGATTTGAGTTTTTGCCATCAAAATCTTGTTTTCTTTGAACCAATAGCTTCCCCACCATTTATTATGCGTGCATGCAAAGTTTCATTGATTTCCGATAAGCTTTGATAGATCAAATCCTAGAAATTGGATTTCTGGTATTGTTCTTACAAACTGTGCACCAGGCCCGACGGTCGACCGTCGAATCGACCGTAGGTGTTGGCACGCTTATTTTTGGTCTCACGGTCGACCGTCGGATCGACCGTCGAATCGACCCTGAGGCTCTGTATAATTTTGGGGGTCCCAGGGTCGATGCTCCGATCGACCGTGGGTTATTACCATTTTTCTCACTTTACCTCACGGTTGACCGTCGGATCGACCGTCGCATCTCTGTCTCCTTTTTGGCTTCCCAGGGTCGATGTCTCGATCGACCGTGGCCCTTAAACTTTTCCCACTTTTTAGTCTCGCATCGACCGTGAGCCCATAAACAGTGTTTTCTGGCTTCCTTTGATTGGCTTTTCGTTCATGATAGATACCCAATCATGTTAGCAAGCATACATGCTGCTATCACGAGGTTTTTCAATGGATTTTGATTGAGATTGGGAATTGGATCGTGGGTTTAACCTTTTTGGCGGATTTATGGATTGATTTGCATTTAAATACCTAATTAGATGGTAAACTTAAATGTTTATTGTTTGCTTAGCCGTTAGCTAGCTATGAGTGCTAGCTTACGCTGAATTCTGGAACCTTAGCCCGTTGCCCGCGTGTGCCGAGGACTATTGTATAACTGTTGAACTCATAATTATTGTTGTGACATATAGAGACATCTGGGTTAGATGTTTGCATAGGCTATGCACTGTATGCATTAGAGGCATATTAGGTTAGGCGGGGCGATGGGTTGATCGCCGATCTGAGACTCTCGGGTAGCTCGGATCTAGCCTTAGTACCGTGGTTGGGTAGTAAGGTTTAGGACGTGATTGTATTATTGGGATCTTCATGTTATCAAGGATATGATGTAGTTGGCGACCACGCGCCTATCCCGGACGCATCTTTTTTTGTTCTTATTTTTTTTGGGAACAATGTCCCATAAAAAGTTCAGTCCAATTTCTATCCTCACCGAGTAAAATTGTTTTTTGACGTTTCAAGCAAGACAAAATATAAAATAGTCATTCACATCAATATAACCCTATACGGACCCACTTATATTAATATTTTTATCATTATTTTAATATATATTATTAAAATAATATAAAAATAATACCTTTTTACATGATGTTGACCAATCATGGTATAACACGTGGCATGTGGGACCCACTTATATTAATATTTTATTATAATAATATATTAATATAAGTGGGTCCACATGTGCGTAGTGTATTAAATAATATTTTTATATTCGTTTTTATGAGCATATAAAAACTTTTCTGCGCGTAGAAACATTCTCATAGTCGTAGTGTATTAAATAATATTATTAATATGTTTTTATAATAAAATATTAATATAAGTAGGTGCACATGTTACAAGTCATATCATGATTGGTCCACATCATGCAAAAATTTATTTATTTTATATTATTTTAATAATATATATTAAATTATTATTATTATTATATTAATATAAATGGGCCAGCATGGGGATGCATTGATGTCATTGACCGTGACACGTCTCCATGCTATGCCATGTTGTGATGCGATCCTTCTTTGTGTCCGCCGTGGGCGGAGGCTACGTGTAAGTCGCCGGCAGCCACGGCGCCGGCAAGAAGGCCCTCAACACTGAATATTATACACATTATCATATTATTAATCAAACCACCAATATCTCCCATAAAAAATTCAAAAGTGGAATTTTGTGAGGACCTGCCCCTCTACCCCTGTGGCTCGTTGTAGACCGCAAGGGCAATTTGGTAAATTGCGCCTTGTTGGTTTGTTTCACACCCGTGTGTACACACACTGACCTTATTTGTGTTAGTGTTTGAGTAGAATGGTTAGGTGGACCCAGGATCGAAAGATCCGAGCTTGGACTAGTGTTTTAGCCCAAGTTTGTGTTTCTGGGCAAGAAGATCGATCTTTCTTGCTAAGAAGATCGATTTTCCTTGCTAAGGAGATCGATCTTCCTTGAGAAGAGATCGATCCTTCTGTGCCAAAAAGTCCTGGCGGTGATCTTGAAAGGACGGCCGCCGTTGGCCGTCGCTCTCCCCTATCAGAGGGAGAGAGGACTTTCTCTCCTCTCCTCCCCCTTTTCCCCTCCTTCCCCGGCTTTCCCCCTTCCTTTTCTTCCTCTTCTTCCTCTTCTTCCTCTTCTCCTTCTCCTTCTTCTTCCTTCTTCTTCCTTCTTCTTTCTTCTTCCCGCGAGCTCTGCTTCCTCTGTTTTCCGGCAACCTCCTTCTTCTCCTCCGTTCTCCCTCCTCCGGCCACCGTTTTGGGCCTTTCAAGGCTTATTGGAACCATGGCGGCTTGAGGAAGATCGCTGGTGTGGTTTGAAGCTTTGTTGGTGACCGGTTTGCGGGGAATCAGCCGAGGAGTGCGTTTCCGGTAGGTTTCTACCTACCTAAGTTAGTTTAGGGGTTTTCGTTGGATCTAGCCGTTAGATCTGGTTGTTCTTCATGTTGTTGAATTCCTCTTGCTTAGTATAATTTCTGGTTTAAGTTTCATAAGCTTTCGTTGAGATTTTAGTAGGATTTAAGCATGCTTAATCTCGTATTTTCTGGTTTCTGCTGTTCTTGAAGAACAGCCGGTTTGCGACGAGTTTTCCGATCAGTACGTGCATGTGCTTGGGTTGTGATGAACATAAGAGTGGTAGATCTTTGAATCTACTCTCAGACCCAACTGATTTCATAATTTGCTGATTTTCGAACGACTTGTTATAAATTTTTTACTGGAGGGCTGCGTTGCTGCAAGTAATGGTAAGTTAGTTTGATTAGTGGTTTTGATTAGTGTTTTCCCGTTACTGTAGCCGTTGCATGTTTCCAGATTTTGGATATGTTGATCCCGGTATGTTCATCTACTGGAGTCTAAGTTGGATCTCTAATCCGATGTCGTTTGGACGTCGGATCGACGGGGTCAATTAGCCTCTAAGTAGAGGATTTTGGTGATTTAAATAATATTATATGTTCGAAACATATAATTTTATATTTTACTGTTCATCGGAGTTTTCGGGGTTGCTTCCCTTTGCAGGAGTCCACGGTTGACGGTCGCGGTACCGTCGTAATGCCGGGACCCGCTGCGGATCGGCTGGCAGCGGTTGGTAGTACCGCTGCAGCGATCCGGTTGGACTTGTATGCTATCCTTAACATACTGTTGCATGCTTATCTCCTATCTGTGTATGTTCATAGCATGCATTCTCTGTTGTGCATTAGTTGCATGGTTAGGGCGTGGGTGATCTGTGGGTCGCCGTCCCGAGGCTGGAAGCTCGGACTTAGCCCTAGGGCTGGGGTTGGGTAGTTTAGACCCGGTTCGAATTGTGATGTCCAGTCAAACTTGATGATAGGCTTAGATGACTGGTACACCTGTTGCTTGGTGATTGTAGAGGTCATGTCGGCCTCGAGTCGGATGCTGAGGTGTAGCCGGTGTTCCACTGTGTTGACTATTGAGTAGAGGAGTTGCCTACTCAGCGGTGTCATTTCCCGCCTGCAGTGTCGTGTTCCTGCTTGAGAGTCAGCAATGTTGTTTCCTGCTACTGAGTGTGACCTGACATGTGACCAGCTCGGCTGGAAGACCATGATCGTGGGCCTCAGGGACACGCGGTGGGGTTATGGGACCCTTGTATACACCCAGATCTTACTTGAGGGCGACACTGTTGCATTACCCTATGTTAGATAGCCTCTTACGGAAGTAATGTTGTATTTGGATCTTCCCATCTCCGAGGATATGTATATTAAATTCACTTGGGTTTTGTAATCTGTGGTTCGAGGCTTGTAATTTAATTATGTGTTTTAAATTGAGGGTGTTTTGATGAATTGCTAGAAAGACCAATAGGTTAGAGGGAACCCTCGCCAACATTTTTTCCGCCTTTCGTTTGGTTCCGGTTCGCGTCGCTCGGCCCAGTTGGGCTTTCGCGGGTCGGGGCGCGACAAATTTACTTTCCACCTCGTCGATCCCTATTGATATTCCACATTTTTCATCCAAACACCATTACTTTATCCCAAGTAATCATTACTTCTTGATCCCTACTTTTTAACGAAACACCAAAGTGGAATAACGTTTATCCCACACCATATTCCAGCACACAAATCCATATCCTCTCTAATCCCTATTTTTATCCCCACTTTTATCTCCATTCCTATCCCCGCTTTTCAACCAATTATTACTACATTTTTCCTTCTTTTCAACCAATCATGATTACTTTATTTCTACTTTTCCACTTTCCAACCAATCATTACTATTTTATCCCAAATTTTTTGACCAAACATTATTACTTTATCCATACTTTGCAAACAAATATTACTATTTTATCCCTACTTTTCAATCAAATATAACACATATCACACTACTTATCTCAGCATACAAATCCATATCGATCCTAAAATTGCTTATCCCGCAACCAAAAGGTACCTTGTAATCATCGTGACATTGATGTCATACTTAAACTCCATCGTTCTAACGAACAAGGCAAGCAACCATGCCATGCTTAACCTCTGTTTGGTATGGGGTTAAGGAGGGGGTTAAGGAGGGATAACGGGGGTTATCCCCATTCCTGTCTCAAACATCAAAAATAATTATTACTATTTTATCCCCATTCCATCTACCACCATCATTCTATTTTTTTTGTCCCCATTTCTTAACCCCATATTTTTTAACCCTATTCTCATTTAACCTCATTTTTTCTAACTCCGTGCCAAATGGGCCATGAGTGCAGCGCGGCTAAAGAGTTCTTTACAGCTGTCTAATGTATTTACGTACAACCTGAGTACATAGCAGTTAAGATAGCTCTTTACAGCGGTGACCACTCACTCATCTACCAGTATAATTGTCAAGCTGCAGTACATCTCCAGCTTCAAAGCCTGCCAAACGTGGTGGCCAATATGCTTACCTTCCAAGATCTCTGGGTATGTACAAATGAAAAGGGCCCTAAGATCCTCATTCTACTGCAACTGGCCAGCTAGCTATCTACCCACAACTATGAGAACTACTTCACGAGTTTTGCCCACAAAACTCATGGATGAATGAATTTGGCTAAATATAATATTTGCTACCTATAAAATATATAAATTATAAATTTAGTATATGAGTTTTATTATTTACAAATTTGATATCTCTGGTATTAATACCGTAATAATTTGATCGGAAGCTCGAATGGCGTCAAAATTCTAACGAAAAACCGCTCCTTTTCCGACCCCGGCAACCTCGCAGCCACATGCCGTTACTACCGGCGAAGCCCTCTCCTTCTCCAGCATCTCTGAATACCACTCCATCTCTCTCCATCTCTCCACCACCGCCTCTCTCTAGACCATTGCATCTAGCACCCCTCGATGCCCCGTCCTCGCCGTCAACCAGCACACCGAGCTCCCCTGCCTCTGCTCTGGAGCTTCCACCCGATGGCACTTTCGCTTCCTACGACGCTCGACAGCACCACGACACCGCCCGACCACCCCTCCTCGCCAAGGACCTCCCGAGCTCCGTCCCCTCCACCAGATCTAGCGCCGCCTCCGTGGAACTGGTAGCCCACGACCTCCCAGCGTCGTTCACCCTAAGATCCAGTGTCCCCTCGCCGCTGCGCCCCCCCTCCGACCCCTTCCAAGCAGGATCCAACGACCCGGCACCGCAACCGCTCAATGCCACGCCTCCGGCCTCTCGGATCTAATCCAAGGCTAGATCCAGCATCCCTGCCACCTCCGACCATCTCCTTCCGCGTTCGTGACGCCGGAACCCAGCAAAATCGCTCACGTGATATCACGTGAGCGGAATACCGTCAACTGAGGAGAATGGTAGCTGACGGTAGGTACCTGTTACCGTAAAAAAATTGGCAGTTTTTTAGAGTCAAAAGATGGTTAAAATTGGCACATTGTGAGGCTCAACTATCAACAATCATAGAGGACAACCGCATGAGGACATTGAGATCATGGGGGGCGACATGAAGTGCAACCGTCGGAGGTCATGGGATCATGGGAAGTTATGCTCTTAAGCATTTTATAAATAGCTTATGGAAGAACAGAATTGGCACACGAACCTAACACAACTCTATCAATGAATTATCATTTATTTCCATTGCTTCTTCTTCTACCTAGGAGTAGTGTATTGTTCCTTCTACCCTAGGAGTAGCATAACCAGTACTCTTTCTACCTAGGAGTAGCATGGCCTTACTCTACATAGGAGTAGGAGTAGCCATTAATCTACCTAGGAGTAGGAGTAGTCTCCAACCTTCCATAGGAGTAGCCACAACCATATCATAGACGTAGATTTAGAACTTTCAAAAGTCTTTTTAATTGAGGCACGGTAGAACCCATCATCCTTCTGATCTTCTCTACGGTTGGCACACCTCAAGTGCATGGCGACCACCCATCGTCGGTGCATTCAATTTTTGTTATTTTTTCAGGTAACAAGTTTGGTGACCACAGTGGGAGGCCAAAAAAATGGCATCATAGTCTATGATCGTCGGTCCCCATGGCCAACATGATCCTAACAATCGACAGCCCCACCAAACCCCGCGAGTTCCATCCTCGACGATTAACAGGCATGGCGATGATTCTTGGCAAACTAAGATTCAAAAAGCCGATGATGAACTATGAGAGGTCATGGGAGAAATCAAGGGGCTGGTTGTGGCGCTCACGGAGAAATTTGACCAAGCGTCCAGCGCCCTCAAGTCTCGACATCAATTAGCTCGGATAGACTCTCGAGAGTTGGTGTCTGGGGTTGTACAAGAGCTCACGACTACACAGAAACACCCCTCCAACCAATTCTCTCAAGCATGGATCATAACCGAAATAGAGTCACCCATCTCGAAGGGACTGTACCTCGAGGTCGAGCAAGTGAGTTAGATCCAAAATTTTTGATGGAGAATCAGCTCAAGCTCGGGGGCAGTAAACCAAGGATGAGTACTCCGATAGCGTTGACAACGATGATAGCACCACCGACGACGTCGACAACAATGACGCCGGAGGCGGCAGTGCCATCGACGATGTCGAAAACAACAGCGCCATCAACGACGTCAATGACAACGACGACATCAGCGAAATCAGCGACATCAGAGACAACATCGCCATCAGCAACGTCGAAAACAGCAGCGGCATCAACGATGTTGGGGACGGCAACACCATTTATGACGTCGACATCAACGACGGCGGAGACAGCAGCGCCATCGACGACAATGGTGGCATTGACGACGTCGGAGACGACAGCGCCATCGACGACGTCGACGATAACGGTGGCATTGACGACATCGGAGACGACAGCGCCATCGACGACGTCGACGACAACGGTGGCATTGACGACGTCGGAGAGGACAGTGCCATCGACGACGTCGATAGTAGTGGCAGTATAGACAACTTCGACAATAGTGGCGTCATCAATAACGACGACGGTGGCATAATTCATTGTAATTTATAGGAAAATCCAGTTCGTCGCAGATTAGGGAATAGTTCACTGCAATTTATAGGAAAATCCGAAAATTACGAAATCAGTGGCAATTGAGAGTAGATTCGAAGATCTATGACCTTCATGATGAAGTCTTCATGAGATTCCTCACGGAATTACACCAGCTTCGGAAAGGAACTGGCTGGTGCTTAGGACAAGGGCCGAAACCAAAATCTGGGAAGAGCTTTGATCAAAGCTTGATCAAAGCATCCCAAGGTATGTTTGAATCTTTCTAAGATGGAATCTCAGCTCAAGGAAACATCACAGAGGAGAGGAAATCCAAACCATCGAGAACCTATCACATCTATCCATCAACCAGTCCCCAAAACAGAGATCACGAGAGCTGAAGGATCTGCAGTTGATCCAAGAGAAATCCGGTAACCTACAATCAGAGAAGAAAACCAAAATCGTCCCTCGATCAAACCAGCAACCCCCAGTCCAACCAACTTCACAAACCAAGGCCAGCAATTTGTCTAACCCTCCATCAAAGAACAGAGGTCACAAAGGCAATCCATTGCAGCAGAGAGAAACAGAGGCAAAAACCCAAGCAACAATCCACAGCTACTAGCGAAGAGAAGAAGAAGACCTCACAGAGATCCTAGGCTAAACCCCGTTACCACCAGCAAATCCAAAACTGGACTTCATAAGATTCGAAGTGAAGAAGTTCGGGGAAGGGGAAGAGTAGCGATCCAAATCCGTGCAAACCCAAAAGGGAAGGAAACCCAGGACAGGGGAAGAATCCAACGGACCCATCGGAGGATCTATGCATAGCATTCATCGAAAACACAGCAGAACAGAGAGTACTAAAACATCACCGAAAAAGAAACAGAGCAAATGTCACCGGAAAACAGGGCAAGCACAACAAATCCAACCCCGATGCAATCCTATGGCCTAATCTATGCTAGTAGAGTCTAAACCAAGTTTAGGCTAGAAACCCTACCTCTGGATCGCTTCTCCATCTTCTCCGGCCGCAAGCACCGCCGGCGTGCGCCTCAGACTCCTCCAGTTGCGGTTGAGCACCTCCGCTAGTTCCACTCCTCAGTCGTCGAGCACCGTTGCCGTTGATGTCGTCCTCCTTGCCGCGGTCGCCGTCACCAGACTCCTCTCCGGCCGCACCCTCGCCTCCGACAAGAGGAACCCCGCTGGTTCCTCTCCTCCTCTCTCTCTCCGCGAGATCGGGCCGCCGCTCTCCCTCGATCTCCCTCTCTCAATCGCGGTTTAATCCCTAACGGGAGAGTTAAATGGAGCTTAAGTACTAATGACTTAAGATTAGATCTCGGTCGTCCGATCGGCCAGATCTGATCCCATGAGCTCAAACCTTGATCTAATCCAGATCTTTCGATCTAGGATTCCCCTGATGATCTAATCAAGCACATACATCACCACATGGCCGTGTGTGCACAACACGTGTGTGAAACCAACTCCGCCAAGGGTAATTTACCAAATTACCCCTGGAGCCGCAACGATCAAAGGGGATCGTGAAGCAAGACCAACTGAGCTAACCCAACCAAACCAGACCCTCGACCGACGCGGTCAGACTAGGTTGGAGGTACGGGTCCTCACAATTCTTCCTCAGTAGAGCCGGCGGGATCAGCCTTTGGCGGCGCGACTACTTCCAGAGGCGTTTGAGGTTGCTGCAGGACGACTGTTGTACTTTTGGTTGTTTTGTATATTATAAACATCTTTCGAGGATTTTTGGATTATATGTATAATATCTTTCCCTTGGAGGAGTTTGATAAGAAATTATATCAGATGTTTAAACAGTACAACTTGATGTATTTATGAATTGAATCACAGCTTTATCTCTGGAAGTTAAATGGTTTAAGTTTATCTCTGTTTTCCGCAAATGTATCACGCCTGTTGGATGTGAATAGTGATAGGAACCCTCACGCCCCGTCCTGGATGGGTTTTCTGGGTCGGGGTGTGACAACTTGGTATCAGAGCAGGCTATAGGTCTAAGGGATAGGATTAGGCTTGCGGTTAAGATTTTGAGTGTGGAATGGGATAGTTCTAGGTCTAGAACATCCTTGCATGTCTGTTTGTGATCGTGTGCAATGTGTTTATTTATCTATTTGTTGTTGTGTTTTGTTGCTTTCCGGCAGCGTCATGACGTCTCTGGGGGACATACATGCACACCGGTGTTGTCCGTTCCCTCGCCTGACAACGTCTCCCCCCGTGCTGGAGACGAGCGAGTAGGGATTGGACTTGTGTTGCCTCTATGTTCTTGGAATCCCAAGAGGTGGACCCGTTGTGGTCCAGAGGCGATGTTGGAGATCCTTCGACAGTAAAGGACCGATTGAAGGAGGTGACCCGGATCCCGGATGTTTGGGGCATCCTAGAGTATCGCTTGCTTGGGAAGCTGTTGTTTCCTTGCCTTCCCAGGAAGCGATGCGTAGTGGCGCTTGTCGGGGCCACTAGGGACACTGTTGGTTGTGTGTTGAGAACAGTTCGCGTACTGTTCTCTGGCATCTACACTCGGGGGGTGGTGCAGTTGGGAGTACCCTCCTCTCTTTCTGGGTACTCACACCGCGTGGCGACACGCGGGTTGGTTGGTTCATCTGGCTCGGTATGCTAGAGCGACAGCAGGGTGCACCCTGGATTGTGCGCTAGCTACTAAGACATGTGACTTGAGAGTTGACACCGGGTAGTTGGCCGGTGGTCGTGGTGAGTTTCGGGGCTGTCGTTCCTGCTTCCAGGGAACGGCAGGGTAGCCGTTGGCAGAGGCAGTGGTTTCGGCATCAGTGACAGCTGTGGCAGCAGCAGCGTCGTGTCAGTTCTTTGAGAGGTGACCTAGACCGCCAGACTGAGAGGGAATCCACATGGTGCTCGAGTGCTAACCGCCGGGTGCCTTTCCATCGACGGTGCTTGTTGCGAGGGGCACTTAGTGCTTACCGCAGAGCAGTCGGGCGTGACGCATGGCATGGAGCAGAGCAGTGGGTTGATGCCTCAGCTGGGGTAGGTACCTGTAGCAGACACGGAAATTCAGCTTCTAGATAGAGTCTTGCTGGAGACAAAGCATCGACCAGTCTTACCAGAGTTTCATGCACTTATGGGCAAGGAGTAGATTCAGCAGCAGCCCGTTTCAGAGCCGCCTTCTTTCAGCTTTCAGCTTCAGCCTTCAACTTTCGGAGCTTCTCGCAGCTTGCGATTTCCTTGTGGCTCTGGGTTTTCCCCCTTGTGACTCGTTCCCGTGCGGCCGTGTTAGCTTGGGACTGGAGTCGGGTGTGGCTTTGTAAGTAGCCACCGATTTGGGACAAGAGCTTGGGTTGGTTGCTCTTGTCGGGGTGTTTCCTAGAGGTTGGGGACCTCTAGGTGTCCGTCACCCACGTGTAGTGCACGTTGGGGTTCGACGGCTTTCTCGGTTGCGTCGGTTGGTTGCGCACCAAGTTGTGCTTCTTTGGCCGTTGGAAGGTGTCGCGCCCCGACCCGCAGAGCGCACCCGGGCCGGGACACGAGGGGGGGGAAAAACGAACACCACAACCACTAGCCTCAACTGGCGGAAACAGTTGAGACTAAGGCCCAGCTGGCGGAAACAGCTGGACAGCACAGAGAAAGAGCGGAAGCAAGCTACTAAACCACAGCTATTAACATTTATTACAAAAACGGTAATAAAAGAGTTAACAGAGTTTAGTACAGCAAACCACAAGGGATCAACAGTCCCCAAAAAGAAACTGCAACACCCACCGGGGTCTCCGCGAAGGCACACACGAACCCATCCTGACCCTCAGACATGGTCAGGATCTGGCCCGCTGCCGCGAGACGACCGAGGGGGTAACACTGGGACAGAGCGGCCACCTGCACCTGCAACAAACACAGTCCAGGTAGGCATGAGCAACAACTCAGCAGGGTCCTACTCTACAACTCCCACACAACAAGGGTAAAGCAACCGGACACACTCTGATGCCAAATACCGAGGCTTGCCAAGGATCCCACAATCCCATCAATAACCCGAAGGGTTCCTGTCCTAGGTGCGTATCTCCGATAACGCCACTGCTCAGGGGTGGGCAACTCCGACATTCCCTGACACAGGGTGGACATGACGCAACCAGTAGGACCCCCTTCTCCAAGCGGGATCTCCGCACTTGGCGGAACAACCGAAGTTAAGACTACCATCACTCGGTACTCTAAGCAGCAGAGTCAACACCCACCCAACCTATCCTAGCATGTCTAATGCACAGGAAAAAGGGCAGGATAAGTATGATAAAGCTGTAAACAAACAACACAGCAAGGGCACACCTTCGGCCCATTTATACTAAACACTCCCGAGGGTCATGACTCCCTCGGTTCACCACAAAGCGGTAAGGGCATACCGACAGCCCATTTATTCTACACACCTGGGAGGCATCACCCTCCCAGTTCAACCACAAAGCGATGAGCATTCATACATAAATCATTACAGGATAAACCCCGAGGGTAAAACCGTAAAAAGTCACTTGCATGCGAAGCCCCGTGGGCAAAACTCTTGAAAACCCTCTCTGCTACTGAAGGATCGATCCTCACTAAGGGAAGGATCGATCATCCAAGCAACAGTGAGCTTCCCTCGCTGTCGAGCCAAAGAAGATCGATCATTCCTCCCAGGGAGATCGATCTCTTTTGTGACAGAGGACACCCTTCCAGTCGCACCAGGGAAGATCGATCCTTCCTCCCAGGAAGATCGATCATTCTCGGGACGAAGGGTAACCATGCTTACCCAGGCCCCATGATCGATCTCCTCCCATAAGAAGATCGATCATGTGCTGGGCGCAGCAAGCCCACACCAGAGGACCGATCCTTCCTCCCAGAAGGATCGATCACCCAAAGATGGGTTCCGACGTGCTTCCGGCCGGAGAACCGCCGGAAAACACAACCAAACCCCACCAAACTTGGTGGGTTGGTAGATCTGAGTACAACGAGGCTACTCAAGGCCTCAAAACCGGGAAAGAACAACTCCACAAGGAGATCTAAGCAAAACAAAACCCGGATACAAAACCCTCAAACCGGGAACCCAACGAGCCTTCAAGCTCCAGGAGAGGTGGCCGGAGGAGGAAGAACGGAGGAGAGAAAGGAGCGGTCGGAACAGGGGAAGAAGCAGAGCATTCGCGGGAAAGAAGTAGAAGAGGGGAAGGAAGGAGGGGGAGGGGAAGGGGGTAAGGCCGGGGAAAGCCGGAGAAACCGCGGGAAAGGCAAAGGAGGGGAGCAAAAGTCTCCCCTCCCCTGACAGGGGAAGCGACGGCCACCGCGGTGGCCGTCCTTCGAAAGCCACCGACAAAGACTTCCAGGCACACGTAGGATCGATCATCCTTGCATGCATGATCGATCCTGCTAGCAACAGGATCGATCTTCACCCCAAGGTGATCGATCTTCTGTGCCCTGAAAGGCAAACTTGGGCAGGGACCCAGGCCCAAGCCCAGAACCCCCAACCTCGGGTCCACCTAACCTTTCTAAACAAACACAAGTATCAAACAAGGTC